>OX940789.1:75875510-77075510 GCA_954870985.1 Trifolium fragiferum | reverse complement strand
CTACATTATTGGTGGCCTACCAAAGACCTTATTAATATTTTTTTTTTATTTTAACCGTTTGATTTTATTTTTAAAAAGATGATCATTGAATGTTGTAGGTGTGTAGTATCTAATGATAATACGTTTTTTTTGTTTGTCCTCCGTCAACCTCCATTTGTGTGTTAGCACTTAGCAGCATGGTTTGCCTGCATTAGAGAGGTACCGTCAGTTCGGTGTTGCTTTTCCTGTGTTCAGATGGTAATGTTTTTCTAGAAAGCTAGAGACAGATATTTCGTCCGTAAAGTTATTGTGTTAAAGAATTCTATGCTTTTGGATTTTAATTTTTTGGGTTGATGTTTGAAATCTGACTTTTTTTTGTTAAATTTATGAAGATCTTGATGTAGATGAATATCAATGAAAGGAAGAAGATGAAGAAAAGCAACACAAAATTTGGTGTAGGTGGTCCATCATTAGATATCATACACTTATACAAGACCCAATAATTCTCTTTCTAACAATAAAATCAAACCGTTAAAATTTGAAAAATTAATAAAGTCTTTGGTGGACCACTTATAATGTCGATATACTTTATAGTTTTGGGGTTAAACAAAGTTGACAAAATGAATAACTTTGACCAACAGAGATATATAGTTAAAGGACTAAAACGTAACAATAATTCCTTAATAGACCAAAATTAGTCAAAGGACTATAAATGTAATTTAGCCGATTTGTTTTCAAATTCCTATGAATTTTGTGTATGATTTTTGTTTCAAATTGCTATGATTTATGGGCTTAGGGTTTAATGCAGATTGGGTTTAATTCATGTTCTATGATTCTGTTCATTGTTCTTTGATCTTAATTTCAGATGAATATATTGTTAATTTTGCATCTATCATATATTCATATATGTACATGAGGAAGGTGAATTGGTTCTTAACTCGACTAGTTTTAATAGGATCTTTCATTCAAAAAATAGAGTCAGTAGTCAAAATAGATTAACGTATATTTATTTGAAATAGGATACAGTTTATAATTATTTTATGTTTATATATGGTTTCTATTTAGTCTCAGGAATGAAGACGAGAGAAAGAATCTCATAATATTGTAAAACGGGGAAGCGATAGAATAATCTTTATCTCGCTCTACCTCGTAACATTCTTAAACATATATCATACAAAAAATATCTCCAATTCATCGTAAAATTTTAAACCAAATTTCTTAAATAGTATTTTAAAATAAACATTTCAATAATATTAAAAAAAAAATCACGTGAATTTCACGAGCTAACATACTAGTTAAAATTAAGGTTAATAAGTTTTTATTCCTGCAAAGTAGGAAATTTTGTTTTACCGTTGTAATATATATATATATATATATATATATATATATATATATATATATATACATATAGTCAGGATCCGTTGACACCAAATAGTTTGACACCAAATGTTACACCTCTCAATAACGTTTCAACCGATATAAATTTTATAAAATCCACCGTTGGATTGAAAGTTTATATCATATAGATCATTTGTGTGAATTGTTAGACAAATCTAAAATCATTTGATATGTTATTGAGATACATCAAAATTAACGGTTTGAGCGTTTTTTTAAATGTCGTTAATCTTGATGTATCCCAATAACATATCAAATGATTTTAGATTTGTCTGACAATTCATACAAATATATATATGATATAAATTTTCAATCCAACACAGTAGATTTTATAAAATTTATATCGGTTAAAACGTTATTGAGAGGTGTAACATTTGATGTCAAACTATTTGTCAGGATCCGTTGACACCAATTAACGGTTTGGGCTTTTTTTAAATGCCGTTAATCTTTATGTGTCTCAATATCATATCAAATGATTTTGAATTTGTCTGACAGTTTACACAAATGACCTATATGATATAAATTTTCAATCCAACGGTGAATTTTATAAAATTTATATCGGTTAAAACGTTATTGAGAGATGTAATATTTAGTGTCAAACTATTTGATGTCAACGGATCCTGACTCGTATTATAATGTTCTACAAAGTTTGTTTTTTTATTTATCCTCTACTGCTGACGTGACAGGTAAAAAATCAACGGAGTAAAATAAATCTCAGTTAGGGATAAGGACAAATAGTTTGCTTAAAATTCTTTTAATATATAATGTTAGCAGATAATAATAATATGAGGTGGAACTAGGAAAAAAGACAGTTTGCTAAAAAAACAAACGAGATTTCCTTCCTTCCTTCCGTGTGTCTGTCTATGTTCTAAATTAGGGTTCTTCACACTTTCTTAATCCTCCTTTCATCTTTGATCAATTTTCTGCAATTAGGGTTCTTCAAACTTTCTGAAAGGTATGCTCCTTCTTATTACTTTTTGGTTTTTATTTCGAATTACAATTTGTTAAATTGAATAATAATTTGTTAAGGCATATAATAGGAAAAGTATGATGAGTTCTTAAACATCGTAATTGATTTGAAATTGAAGAGGAGTGTGAAGAAAAGTGAAGAGGTTGTTTAAAGGGCATTCATATTTAATTTTTGGATTCAACACCTTAATGCCAAAAATAAGTAAGAATGTGAAGGTAGAAGAAAATTGTGAACTTCCTTGGGATGTGCTTGATAATATTGCTAAAAGACTAGATTTTGATGACCTCTTTCACTTTTCTGGCGTGTGCAAGAATTGGAGGGCTTTTCACAAACCATTCTCGACATCCCAAAAACCATTACTTCTACAATCATTAAATCATGGTAATAATCAATTATTATATATCCTTAGTAGCATATCTGAGCAAAAAGTTTATTGCTTGAAGATGAATAGAAGCTTCATTGACTCTAGCAATGTTATCTATGTTTCGTCTTCTGGTGGATATTTTATCATGCTAGGGAACAATAATTCATTTCTCTTAATCAATCCATTTACAAGAATAAATAAGGTAATCAAGATCTCTACATTTGAAGTTAAGTTTCAACATTTGGTAAACCATGCGTTGCTTGCTTTCGCCAAATCTTCTGAGGAATTCGTCTTGGTGGTTATATGCGATGTTTTTGTTTCTAGGAGTTTGAATGTCTATCAATCTCGAAATTGTGGTTGGGTTACTTATTCGACAATGGAAAATCAAGGGAGTGTTGTTAACTTTGTGGTTTATCAATATAAAATATATGTTATCACCAACAAGGCAAACATAGGGGTACTCAACTTGAATTCCACGAATATTAAATTTCTAAAACTGAAGAGTACTCCTCGTGCAACAATTTACGCACGCCATTGTTGGTTGGTTTGTTGCGACGAGCAACTTTTAATGGTTGATTTTATAAGATTCAACGCGTTACCAAATGTGTACAAGATAGACTTATCAACTATGAATTATGTCAAACTGAAAACTTTGGGCAACATTGCATTATTTTATGTTGCGAGCAGAAATTGTTATGCATTGAGTGACCCAAATAGATGGGGATATCAAAGCAATTCTGTCTATATCATCGGTCCTCCACCCACCTCAAAATGTACAATGTATTCTTGGGATGATAAAAAATTGCATAAAGACATTGCACTTCCATATCATGCTTCTCCTAGAAGACAACCCTCAATGCTTGATTGGTTATTTAGACATTTACGAAATGAGGTAGATTATTCTCTTGTTGAGTAACTTGCATATTGTGTTTCAACCTATTTCCTTTTTGTAATATTATTCTCTTGTTGAAGTAGATTATTCTCATATTGAGCAACATTCCTTTGTTTTTTATTTTTTAGTACTATATGAGTAATGATTTTTATGGGTTTTAAAATATTTGGATATAAATATTTACAAGATAGTTGTGAATCTCTGTAAAACAAAAAAAGCCGTGACCTAAAGTGAGAAATTATTTTTTATGAGTTTTATTTTTTAGTACTAGTGTAGATTGAACATGAGAGGATAAATATTTTGAAATCAAATTACTTTAATATATTACAATAGCTTGTAGTTTCTTCTTTTGTTTTTTACTCACAATAGTTTGATTTAATAAAAAAAATTAACAGGTAGAAAATAACATGTACTATCACTACTCATTTGAAACCCTTTATTTTATTTTTCACACCTCCCATTTTCCATCAAACACACCTCCATTCAGTGATTAATCCTGCAGAAAGACAAAATCCACATTAATAAATAATAATCAACATAATAAGCAAAGTGAATATAAAAGAGGAAGAATATTTACTTGGTACAATTCATGCTATTGAAAATAGGCAAAGAGTTTGGTTCATGACACTTGTTTGGAAGATCATTAATACGAGAAACATCAAAATGGATATCTAAATCATTTGCCAAATTCTCAATACATCCACAAATAGTTTTACCATCCTTATTGAGTTTAGCTACAGTTTTGCAACAACGTGATGTTGGATCAGATTCATAAGTTGCAAGGTACCTAAGACATGTTACAAAATCCCAATACACATTATCACAAGATTTTGATGAAGAAATTGGACACATTGTAATGAGAAAAAGAGTAACAAAAGCTACAATGCGAGCCATATTTGCAAAATAAATATTGTTTTTCTAGTTGAGTACTTTGGCTATGATATATAATAATGTCTTTGAATATATATATATATATATATATATATATATATATATATATATATATATATATATATATCATACAAAGTATATCAATCAAGTACGTATTGCAGATTTTTTTTTTTTTTTTTCTATGTAACTAAAAAATGTGCAAGTTTCATGGACACATGAATTATGGAAAGTTGTTAAGAATTTTTTACTATAAAAATTTCCAACACTAATTCAAGTTTAGTACTATGATTTGAGTTTATTACCATACAATTGGCATCACTAATCCAATTTTAGTGAATTTATTGATATATTTCAACCAATTTATGTTATGTATTATGCAGAGTGAGGCTTTCTAGCCAATTTTAGGTTCATATACAAACCATGTATCTAAATGTGAGTTAGCCCCAAGACATGTTTATGGGCCTGTTTGTTTCAGCTTTAAATAAAATGGATTTTTTTTAAAAAAATTTAGAGATTTTTTTTAGAAATTTTGAAGAAAATCTAAAGCTATTTGTCGGTTGTTTACAATCATAAAAATCTATTTTTTTAAGATGGTGAGGGATGATGAGTAATAAAAAAAATAGATTTTGATAAAAGCTATTGAAAATAGATTCTCATTTTGATGAAAAAAATGATTTTTTTTACCAAAATGATTTTTGAAAAATCTGAAACAAACACAAGTAAGATAAAAAAATAAATTTTTTTATGGAAAAAATAGATTTTTTTGAAAAAAAATCTCAAACAAACGGGCCCTATATTTTGTAGTGAATATTCTTTTTTCATATCAGAAGGAAGTTCATACGTGGCATTTTGTACATGTGGGAAGACATGTGTGTACGCGCACCCGCACACGACCATTGTCCTCGTGTGACACGTGTTCTTTACCAATTGGATGTGAATGGGTTCGAAGTCACCTCGTGAGTATTCCCTCTAAATTTAAATCCAAGAAAAAGTTAAAATGTATCTAATTTAAATTTAAATCACTTCCAATATACACGCCAAGAAGAATATAAATAATTTTTGCGATGTCTCAAAGTACACTTTTGTATAAATTATGTTGTTTAAAAATATATCTCTAAATCCATGTGATTTTTTAGAAATCGAGGAAGATAAATAAAGTTGCTCGCTAAAAAAACATAAGAGAAAACTAACATAGTGTAACAGAAGTGGTAGATATTTGAACCCCTTAACTTTTTTGTCCCGAATTCGGTCCCCGGGCAGTGTGTATGAACAAACATTTATTTGGAAAAAATCAATCCCTTAAATGAATCTCAATTATATTGAGGAGATTAATCTTTGCAATTGCACGGAGAATACCTTTGGTTTTTTAAAAAAAAGCACAAGAGAATCCCTCAAACATTCAAAACACCAATTTTTATATATATGAAGAAAAAAAACACCAATATTTGAAACACTTAAACTTCATCCAATAACTAACACTAAAAATTCTATGTTACTGAAATTATAACCAATATTTTAGGAAGTATATATCTCTAAAACTTATTGAGCATATCACAATGGTAGGATAATATTAATATCATTTTGGTATTTAGTATATACTATAGGATAACTTTATTCACTATTAGGAGGTGCAACTAGGAAAAAAGACTTGAGGCAAATGGTCTGTTGTATTTTCTGTACACACACAAGAAGTTCATTGCATTGTTGTCCATCTCAAACTCCTGCCAACCAATCCAATAGTATAATGCCTCCTAGACCTTCCTCTTGTATGCCAGAATCTGAAACAAGAAAGAAACAAAAGTTTTTCATTTACTTAGCACCAAAACTTCTGATTGAAGGCATGTTCAGTATCTAATACGACATTGATACATGTAATTATATTCAATTATTTATTTTTTCAAATTTGTTATCAGTGTCGACGTGTCAGTGTTTGTGCTTCATAGGGGAAAAAACACCTTAATACTCACCAAATGGCCCCTTTTAGATATGCTTTTGGATCTAATCTCTGCCACAGTTTCATGAGCTTGCAAAACTTCCAGTTCATCTTTTTGTGGATCTATAACCAGCGATGTTAGCTCATCACAATCCGGCAGTGAATTCTCGTCGGTTGATTTGTCGCAATTTACACTGCTGCATCCTTTAACTGCCAGTATCTCAACTTCTTCAGCTGTCAAAGGTGTCTGACTAGCAACATACTATGAAGATAATACAAAAAGATTAGACAATTGTCGTAGAAAAATAAACATTGATTCATTGACAAAGCATATTATGCAATAACTTTCATCGAAAGTGTAGAATTAGATGGAGCTAATATATTAACAAAGCATCATGGTGGAGGCATAGATTCAAGTTGATAAAAAACTATCACTGCTAGACCATTGGGGTCTAGCGCAAGTGGTCAGTGTGCAGTGAGTGTTGTAAAACCAAGAGTACAAAATTTGATTCCTACTCATAAAAAAACTATCACTGCCAAAAAGTAGCGATCAAAGAAAAAGAGGATCTCACTTCATAAAGGTTCTTGACAGACAAAGTTGGTCGGCAACTCAGGTGAAGCTTCTCCAAACTTGGTGTAGTTTCTTTGTCCGGAGAAATAAACATGAGATGAACATCAAACTGTAAACAAAATTATAGCATCTATTTGTTAAATTCAACAGAAATAAGAATACAAGTATAATAAAGAAGCAATAAGTAGTAACATTTATCATTTGGCCCATTACAAGGGGAAAAGGATAATAATCTATACCTCAGCAGTGTTTTCATCCAAGTTTTTGAGATAGTCAACCAACCTAGACATTCGACCACTGCGGGAACTTTTGCTGTTGCTACCACCACCACTTCCGTATCTCGTGTTACTCCGAAAACCACCCCTTCCCCAAGTAAGCTTTCTAGGTTTTGTCACCTGCCTTGAAGTTCCTCGATTTTCTCTATTTATATCCGTATCACTTTCTACACTTCCACCATCAGGACTTGCCATTGATGATGAGGGCTGAGAGGGGCGAACCCTGGTCCATCTCTTTCGTTTTCTCTGTCGGTGTTCTGTGCCGCGCTCATCACCCGAAGACGAGTCTCTTTCATTATTGCCATTTTCCTCATTTTCAGATCCTTGGACATCAGTTGCTTGGTTTTGTCTCCTAGACTGAACATTTCTTTGATTACGCTGTGATCTTGTCACAAATGAACTTGAACTTGGTGTATCTTTACGTTTCTTGCCTAGTGCTTCAGATTGCCGTTGAAACACTTTTGCTATTGAAGCTTGAATCTGCCAGAAAAAAGCTAGAGCGCTAAGATATAATAACTCAGATAATGTTGATGATCACCGATAAGATTCAAGATTAATAAGTAACAAGCATTAGATTAATAATAATTTTATAAGATATGTACTCAGTCGCTATGTGTTAGATATGGGCCTTAATTAGGATAGAAATAATAGTGGGCCTTGTTTATTAATATTAGTGGGCAGTTTTAATTATTAATAAGCAGTTATTATAGAAAATAACTGTCATTAGAATATGAATAGGTAATACTTAATAAATAGAAGGGGTGATTGAGAAAGAGGATATCTTGGAATTTGATTGGAAAGGGGCCATTTTGGCATTAGGGAGGTGCAGACCCTCGAAGTTCTGCAGTATTAATCTGTAATCAAAGGGATTTTCCCTATTTCCTTATTCTATATCAGTTGGTATCTATCAACTGGTATCAGAGCATTTCTGATCCAGGACAGAAAAAAATGGAACCGTCATCAAATATGGAAGGAACGTTTGATATTCTTCATGAAGCGTTGAGAGTACTTAGAGATTGGAGAAGAGAACTCAAAGAATTACGACTCGCAATACCAATCTTTGAAGGAAGGGATGTTGCTGGGTGGATCATCAAAGTTGAGAAATATTTTGATGCAGGAGGAGTATGTAAAGAAGAAGATCAGATACCAGAAGTTGTGAAGTGGATGAATGGTGAAGCACTTGGATGGTACCAACTATGGGTTTCATCTAATCCAATTGCCACTTGGAAAAATTTTAAAAAGGCAATTCTGATGCAGTATCAAGAAACTGATTCGGTAGAGAATCAAGAACTAAGTTTGAATGTGAAATCAACGAAAGCATCACAAAACAAGAACATCCATGGTCAGAAAAAAGAGAGCAAAGAAGAGAACCCTAATAAAGAAGGAGGCCGTAAGTTCGCCGGTGAAAAGGAAGGGTTAGTGGTTGAGAAGAGAAAGGGAATTTGTTGCATGTTTTCTATATTTCCACCACTGAAACTGCCAGACAAGGGTGCTGTTGTCTGTTGCACAATGACGACAAAGAGGTTCACCAACCTACGGGGGAAGGCCAACAAATGTCGGTGCAATAATTCCAAAATGTTTGGTGATCCGTCCTCCCAACTGTGGGACCCTGGGGGGTGAAATTAGGCTGCAGGATTGTGCAAACATTTCTCTTTTAATGTCAATGTCAGTGAAGTTGTTTTGTAATTGTATTTTATTTTAATCGCCTTGAGGACAAGGCAGTAGTTTAGGGGGGGAGTATTGTTAGATATGGGCCTTAATTAGGATAGAAATAATAGTGGGCCTTGTTTATTAATATTAGTGGGCAGTTTTAATTATTAATAAGCAGTTATTATAGAAAATAACTGTCATTAGAATATGAATAGGTAATACTTAATAAATAGAAGGGGTGATTGAGAAAGAGGATATCTTGGAATTTGATTGGAAAGGGGCCATTTTGGCATTAGGGAGGTGCAGACCCTCGAAGTTCTGCAGTATTAATCTGTAATCAAAGGGATTTTCCCTATTTCCTTATTCTATATCAGTTGGTATCTATCACTATGCTACGACAACCATGTAGATAGTCAACAACTTAACATCAATCAGTAAAACATGTGTTATCACTAGTGTAATTATTGTGCACAATAATTAAGCTGAAAGCATGCATATATATAATATATGTTTACTCGATAGACATCAACCTGCTTATTTCGGTTCTTCTCCTCTTCGCGAAATTCAAGCTCCTGCAATTGGACAGAGTGGTATCACCAGTTAAATTTTTAAAAAGTTGCATGTACACAGGACCATGTATGTATTAGTACAAAGTAGTGAACATGTCAAATTATACCTCTTCCTCATACTTCTCAATATTTGGATATAAAACAGCAATAAGGGCATCATAGTTTGGATCATCTCTCAAGGAGCGACGGCTGGCACAGTGTGTGCGGCAAGCAGGGCATTCATTATTCCTGAGATGATACATATATGATAAATCTGATCATATACAGATATTATATTGTGTTTTCTGATAAAGATGTGCACGACACAGACAAGGACTTCGATTGCAATTATCAATAGCATATTAAATAGCAAGTAAATAAAGATGGGATGGTTCATGTAACTTACCCCAGTCGCATTGATTTGTCAATGCATTCCCTACAAAAGCGGTGCAAACATTCCATAACAGTTCTTGTTTTCTTAATAATACCTGTTCAAACACAGAAAAAATGCTTGGTCAGTCTTCGAGAAATCAGCATTCAGGAAATGTTTTCCATAATTCAAGCATAAATTAAGCTGCAGGTTCGAAGAAAAAAAATCATAATAAAATTTGAAATTGCATGGGAGAATCACAATTAAGACTAGTGCTTGGAAAAACAACAGGAAATCACACTATAGTTGATTATTCAACTTAGACTTATTCATGTCAAAATACAGATACATTTCAACATTGCATCTAACACGTCAAAGTCATTCATGAGATTCTAATGAGTGAACTGATTCCACGGTTATAATATATAGACCTTACAATGGTATTAACAGCCTGACCAATGAAGTATATTAATAAATCAGCATCCTTAGTTTAATTATAATCGACAATTTGATGCTCATAAGATAAGCATGACATACATATCTATTCCTTCGCTATGACCAAATTTCCAAGAACGATGTAGGTAATAGTATTAGACACAATAGAGAATATGGAACAAAATATAAAAGCAGCATTAGTAAATATGAAAGAAGCATCAGCATAGAAGACTCTCCATTGCACATGGTCTTGAAATGGACATTAACTAAATGCCACTATGCATCATTCTGCACATAGATTTGAGTATTTGACAATAGCAGGACATATATCCTACTCTAGAGATCAGGGCACGTGTTAACTGTAATAAAAATCATAATCACATACAAGTCATTGCCCAATATAGCAGTCAGAAAGGTTGAACAAAAACATACCGAGGCAAATTGGACATTGGACATCTTTACGAATATTCGCAAGTTCTATGTACACATATCTGCAAGCAAAGCAAGAAAATGAGAATATATTTATATAAACTCGATAGAAAGAACAATTCAATATGGGATGCAGGGCGCGCGCACACACACACATCAATTTGGATGTTAGAAAATCACGTCCCTAGAATGCCGATAAAATAAATAAATTTATCAGCTTTTTAATAGTTGGGACGTGGACACAAGTAACACTACAAGATGGTCACCGCCCACCTTGTTTATCTAAATTCTCTAAGCAGCTCTACTAAAGAAATTTCACACTTAGCAGCCATTTTTCACAGAACAGTTAATACTGTCAGTAGCAGCTGAAACACAGTTTGCAAGCTTGGCTGCAGACTTGTAGAAATCCAATCTTGATTTTTCATTTTGAATACTTCATATAATTTCCAATATTGTAAATAATAAGTGATACCCTTTCGAGACTGTTAACAATTATGATTCATGAGTAAAGAATTACGTATATTAAATGCATCTTTGCTAGAAGTATTAAGTCATTAATGGATGCAAACTATGAAGTCCAATAAACTTATCTATGATGATTCCTCCATGAAAAAGAAAAGACAAATTACAGAACCATTGTAAGTTTGTAACTTCAGTACACTTGCATTTGGTCAAAGGTAATTTGATTTGCAGCTAAGAATTTATGAATATTGAAAATTCATAAAAAATAGGCAAGTCCTTTAATTCTTAAAATGTGAACAGTGTTGTCCTTATTTCGAGTTTCCATTTAACTCTGTTAAAAAAAACTCGTGTAGCTGTTACTATGCTGAAGTGTGTACTGACTACTGACCCGAAAATCTAAATAGACTTTTTAATAAAAAAAAAAATTATTAAAAATTAAAAACCTTGTTTGCTGACAGAATTGAACATTAAAATAAGGTTGATTTTTATGGTGGCTTTGTGAGGTGTGGTCCAACAAAGGTTGGTTTTCATGGCGGTTTGAAGGAGATGGTGAGTGTGGGTGGAAGGGAAGATGGTGAATGGCTTCACCACAGTGGTTTTGTGAACAATGAGAGAAAAGGTGGTGGTACTATTGAATAAATATGAGATTGAAATTAAAGTTTTGATCTTCTTCCATGGGGGTAATGAATTTAAATTCTGAAATGTAGGGTTCGGTGAAGGATAAAGACAAGAAAAAAATAAACTTAAAACCATGGACGGGTTCTTTCAAAATTTCAAATCTTGTTTCAAAATTTCAAATCTTGGTTTTTTTGAAAGAGACAATCTAACATGGTTTTTAATAAAATCAAATAATGAGTCAGATTATAATTTCAATGGTCACATAGGCACATAATGTCCACATCAGCATCATAATGGACACACATTTTAAAAGGAGCTGGACGGAAAACTCAAAAAAGTCAACGGTGTGCACGTTATGAAACTTAAAGGACTAATTCGGTACAAATAACTGAATACAATGAACGGCCGGAGCAATTTTTCCTAAAAAATATAAACCAAAGCAACATGATATTCTAAATTATCATTTCCTAACACATCATGTAGAAACGTTTGGATTTTGCCAACAAGGTAACATACTTCCAAACATGCTAAATTTTCATCATCAACTTGCAATGTTATACATGTTTATAATCATTAACTCCTTTCAAGGATAATATATTCATAAGAAGAGAAAACAATATAGAAAGTGAATCTTCAATTCTTCATCCAAAACTTGAGCTTAATTAAATCAGAACAATGCCATTCAAATAAAATGAAAAAATTAAGCTTAATTAAATCAAAACAATTTCATTCAAAACTTCTTTTTTACCAAATGAATTAACACATGTCATCATTCCAAAACTTCAAGCATATTCACTAATCAACATGTTCAAGACAATGTTGAGAAATAATTATGAACTCGTCCTAATATGTTCTGTTAAATTGAGAATATAGCACCGACCAACATTACGATAAAGCATCAAATTACCATGAATTTCAATATTTTGGTAGGCAAACATATCTGAGGTACTAAGACAATGATACGGATGGGGTGAGGTTGCAGATTGGGATACATGCTTTTTAGGTTCAGGCACACCTATCAGGCTTCAAAGATAACTATGATGAAAAACAAAAAAAAGGCAGTGATCTAACTTCATGATGATATATGCTAAAGGGGTAGAATAGTCTGAATATGAAAAAAAAAAATCTTGGTGTTTTCTACATCTTCTGATGTTAACACATTTCTCCAGTGAAAGATTGCACTTTTTGGCCCCTATAGCACCACTGCTATCAAATTGCAGCCATGAAAGATTGCGGTGCCAGTTTTTTCAAATCACTATGGCCAATTTGTGAACGATGATATCTTATGTCACCTTAAAATAGTGAATTTTTGGCCTTCTGCAATCAATAGAACTGCTAGCACAAGGAATGGTTAACAACCATGCACAAACATTGAAGGACTGCAGAGTTTTGCATGCATGTCATTGACGGTGAGCTTGGTAGAATTACAATGGACCACCATAATTTAGAAAGAAAATAAAAACTAGTGTGTATGTTTGGATGAGCAGTGAGTTTGCCAAAATCATGGCGCACAATGATTTTGTTTGAAGCTCAAAGTGTAGTTTTGTCAAAATTGCAGGTATTCACTATAATTCTACTTATATCACCACAAATCCAAACATGCACAACAAAATCACACTGCCACAACGATTTTGTCAAACTCACTGCCAATCCAAAGATACACCAAATAGCAACACTGATTATGAAATGAATACAATTTAAAGGAAACAACATAACTACTTGCTGAACTAACAGAAGTTTATTTGAATCATAGCTCCAAATGCTATACGACAATCCTTCAAAAAAATTGGTTTTGAACATTTACCATCCAAATCAACGCAACGAGTTGACATGACTACTCTAAAAACATACGAATACATACAATTTTGAACTCTACTTAACCTAATTATTTTCATGACTAGTAAAGTTCAACAGTTGTATGTATCTGTAGCATGTCACACACTGAAGAAAATAATTCATCCAAAGAGAATCATAGATGTTGATTGATGCTTAATCCAAGACTACGATAAATAGTGGACTAAGTAATCAAAATCTACACCAAAATAATTACTTACTTTGATCAAAATCTAGCATGCAAATTAACAATGACAAATCAAATGACGCGAACTGATATCGTCAATTCAACAATACAAACACATAAACAGCAAAATTCAAAACCAACAGTTACCTCAAAATAGACAAACAACAACCACAAGATCAAAACATGAATCTAGTAAAAAACAAAAAAAAAAAAGCACGAAGCAGTTTTTAAGAAGCAATGCATATGAAAGAGTGAGAGAAAGAGAGAGTACTCAGGCTTTTCTTCATTGTCAGAAGATGGGTCTTCATCAGAATCTGATAACAGAAAAAGATGAAAACTTTAGAAAACGAAGAAGCACAAAACCAAAACAAAGCTCAACCCAGTTAATAAAAACCAATTGGGTCACTGAAAAACCATGTGATCAAAAAAGCTAAACAAAAAAAAGAGCTTAAAAAAAAGCTGAAACGTTACCTTGTGATTTTTCCTTGTCATCGTTATTTTGCTGTCCATCTTCATCTTCATCATCTTCAGCCTCTTCTTCATCTTCCTCTTCTTCTCCTTGCTCATCTTCTTCCTCATCGTGCTCTTGTTGATCATCATCATCTTCTTCTTCTTCTTCATCTTCCTCTTGTTCGACTTGGTTCTGCTGTTGTTGTTGTTGTTGTTGGTCGATGAAGTGTGGGTCGCGGTTGTTTTGTTGATGTTTGACATGGCGAGAATGATGAACAAGCTGTGAAGTTTCTTCATCGTTCATTGACTCAGGTAAGGAACGCTTCTGGGCTGGCATTGTTGTTCAGAGAGAGAGAGAGAAAGAGAGAGATTGTTAAGCTCTGTCGCGAGTTGAAGAAGAAGAAGAATGAGATTGAGATTGTGGTATATGGGTCTCTATTTATTGTAAGGTTTTTATTTTTTTTATTAAATTGGTTCGGATGGAATTGAACTCGGGTCTTTGGGTTTGATATCGCGATGGAATAAATCTTAGTTAAGACGTGAGACTCTATTAAATGTTATCGTTTTAGTTTTGTGATTTAGATTGGTTGAGATGTTAATGAATGGGTCGTATTTATAATATGGTGACTAAATTAGTAATAATTAATGGTGATTGACGATAAACTTGATATGGATGATCTCGATTCGATTTCTGCAACTGCGATTGGGAGGAATTGAAGCCATTTGATGCCAAAATTGATCGCCGAAGTAAATTAAACTAGTGGTGAATGCCAAAAAAAAATCATTGAACTCAGGTCTCAGGTTCGGTCACTCAATGGAATAAATCTTAGTTAAGATGTGACTCTATTAAACATTGTTGGTTTAGTTTTGTGATTTAGATTGGTTTAGAAGTTAATGAATGTGTCACATTTATAATATGGTGACTAAATTTGTAATAATTATTTTTATATTTTTTGTTAGTTGCGCAATTGAGTTTGGATCTCGAGTTATATCTTGATGGGAAAATCTTAGTTAGAAGATGAGACTCTACTAAACATTGTCGTTTTGGTTTTCTAATGTAACTTTTTTTTCACCATTGGTATTTGTTAGGAGGTGAGACTCTAATAAACATCTTCATTTTTTGGTCAAGTCTGAATATGTTAGAAGGTGAGACTCTTCTAAATCTTTTTTTTTTCACCGTCGGTATTTGTTAGGAGGTGAGACTCTACTAAACATGTTCATTTTTTTGACACCTCCTAACGACAATGTTCCTTACCTGGTTTGGGTGGAATCAAGTTTGGATTTATTAAGACTTGACAAAAAACCTTAGTTAGGAGGTGAGACTCTACTAAACATCTTCATTTTGGTTTTACAATATAAATTGGTTATAAATTTTATTTTTTTTGTCAAGTAGCCTAGTGACTAGAAAATCCACCTTAAAGGTGAATAAGTGGAGTGTCCAGGGTTCGAACCCGGGCTTCTGCACATATAGTGCGATGTCTCTACCAACTGAGCCAAGCTCATGGAGACAAATTGATTATAAATTTAGTGAATGTGTAAATCTATAATATGGTGACAAAAATAGTAATAATTATTGTTATACTAGGGCGAGTTTTGGTAAAATTGAACACATATCTCAAAATTAATTTCAATTGAAAAGTCTTATTTTGAATATGAGACTCTACTAAACATTGTCGTTTTGATTTTGTGATGTGGATGCATGTGTTGGTTAAAATGGAATCAAATATAGAAAAATGCTAACTAAAATTTTAGGGTTACTATTTTTTTTTTTACGGTCAGGGTTAATATTTAAAAAACCAAAATAGTAAAATTGTTTTGAAACATCTGTAGTAAAAAATTTTAAAATGCAAAATATGTTTTTTTTTTTAAATGTAGAATTTATTGCATCTAATATGGTTACAAAAATAGTAATAATAACTTTGATGAATTTATTACATCTAATGGATACTCCAACTATTATCTTGAACATCAAATATATCCAATAGAACAAGCATGAGAATAGAAAGAAGCTACTAACACTAATTTTCCTAGAGTTGGAGAAATACATTGAAAATTAAAGAGTATAATTGAAAAATAAGCAATTAAAATTACATTGCAAATTAAAAGTGACAATCTTTTTGAAATATGTATTTCTTGTAAATGTGACATAATAAACTAATAAACAACATTTGATTCTCTTCAATTCATCCTGATAGTCTACAAAAATTTGTGTTAGTAGTGGGTGATAATCTTAATTTTCAAAAGCTAATAAGCAACATTAATATATAGATGAGTAACTAATTTGGCTTTGTCATTTTCCTTTTTTTTTGTAAAGATACAATTTTTTGTTAGTGAAAACTTATGAAGTAACATAAAAATTTAATTATTTGAATAAATTATTTTTATAAACTCAAAATTAAGTAAATCCAAACAAGAATAAAATCATAAGATTGAATTTTTTTATCTTATTTAATTATAACACAACAATTTTTTATTGAAAGTTTTTGAAATAATGATTTTTTAAATAACTTTGTTTTCTAATATAGTAGCTTTTTACTAAAAAAATATATTTGGTAAATCATATGAATATCTTCATCTTCTTTTTAAATAAATAAATAATGTCCACATAAATACACTTTTGATTTGCTTGAATATCTTCACTTCTATAATCTTCTAAAATCAAAATAATCAAATCTTTAATCTATATTTTTTTTTTTGGAATATAAAGGGGCCTAAGCCCGAACAAAGAAACAAACTAAGCAACAATAACTTTAGGGGTAGAAATCCCCATAATATCTGCTAATAGTAAATTACTCAAACTAGCAGGACATTGCTCATAAATTCGGAACCCATGATCATGAGTGCAACCCATGTTGGCAAGAGCGTCAGCACAAACATTTGCCTCGCGATACGAATGACACACCTTAACCTCCCAATCCAGCTCTAGCATCCGACGGATTTCCTTGATGAGTCTCCATCCCACAAAACTACCCTCCTTGGTGTTGTTTAGTGTCCGAACAACAACTTGAGAGTCAACATGAACCTTTAACTTTGCGATTCCCCTTGCACGCGCCAAACGGAGACCGTCGAGAACACCCCATAACTCTGCTATATACGCATTACACCTCCCCAAGTTTCTGGAAAAACCACTAATCCATTGTCCATGCGAGTTTCGAATGACACCCTTTTATTTAAAAAATTAAATAATTTAATTCTCAATGCATTAATTTCACATATTTTTATAAAAATTTCATAAAAATTTACTATTTAAAATAATATCTCGAAGACATTTGTTAACAAAATCCTTATTATAAAATGTGGACGATGTTTCAAAGAAAATCGCCCACTTGACACTTCTATAATCATCCTCTTTTATCAGTATTTTTTTTTGTCAAGTAGCTTAGTGACTATAAATTTCACCCTTAAGGTGGATAACTGAGATCATCGGGGTTCGAACCCCAAATCCCTACATATATAATGCATTGTCCTACCAACTGAGTTAAACTCGACATTTTATCTGCATCTTTAATAAATGTAAATATTATTCAATTACTTTTACATATATTTTATTTAATCATATTTATGTTTATTGGTGCTATTTTACGTAGATTGATTCTCTAATCAATTTCTCTAGACAACAATCACAAAAATCATATATAAGGTAACAATCATAAAAGGTAATACCTCATTTGTTTCCCAACAAATTGATCAAATAAAAAGTAGGCAAGATCCTTAATCATGTATAAGGCAACAATTATATAAATGAGAAATGATATTAGGCAACAAATCAAGCAACTTAATAAAATAAAAATCCATGGACAAAAGTTCGAATAAAAGTTCAATTTAGTCAACTATTTCAAATTCTCCATTAATTTCATGATCACCGAAATCACTTTAGTCAAGTTAATTCCATGGTCACGTGAAATTAATTTCCTGTTTTTTTTTACATATGTTTGGTAGCCTCTGCGCGCAAAGTGCAGAAATTAATTTATTGAATTTTGTATAAGTCAAATGACTGACAATTTTTTTTTTAAATTTTTTTAATATTGTTGCTTGTCTAAATTAGGGATCGAACCATGACTTAGTTAAGTACAGTACTATGGACATTAATTTGATTGATTCATGATTTATTATAATAATATTTTATTCCATTATTTCACATCTATAAACTATGAAGCACCGACACTTCTCGAATCAGGCGTGTCCGTGTCGGACACGTGTCCGTGTCAGTGTCTGACACGACACCGACACTTACGATTACATTGAATTATGTCATTTTCTCAAATTATTATCGGTGTCGACGTGTCAGTGTCCGTGTCGTGTCCGTGTCTTTGTCCGTGCTTCATAGTCTATAAATACTCTATTTCAAATTAAGACAACTCTCATTAACTCTTTGTTTAGTTATGATTGTTTAGCCATTAACAAAAGTTGGGGATAATTATCAATCGTTAGTTGGTTCAGTGGTGATTGGCGCTGAACTTGGTAGGGAGGACCACAGTTCGATCCCCCGCAACTGTGATTGGGAGGAGGCTGGAACTACTTAATGTCAGAACTGACCCCCGAACCAGGTGGTGAAAACCGAAAAAAAAAAGTTGGGGATAATTATTGTTCATGTATGTAATGTATATAGGTAATAAAAGTGATTCTGTCTTCAGAATTGATTTTACTTTAAATTATAAATTGTAGATTCTAACTCTAAAATTATTTTTTACACTTAATTTTTTTTTGTTCAACTCAGTTTAAGATTATACCTAAACATAAATCATTTTATTTTCAACTCAACTTTGATCGGAATTTATTTTACAAAATCAATTCTATAAAGATTGATTTTTCTTACCGCAGAAAAGAGCAACGGTCTCATTGTTTACTCCGGATCAATTTGATACTTATAAACATAATATAATGCTGAAGAGTCCATGTTCAGAAGTCTCTTGTAATATCAAAAGCAAAACAATGTAAAACTTGAATCCATTAAGAATACTTGAACAAATATACACAAAATCATATAAGTAAAATCTATGTAACTTCATTGTATTAATTTTTATTATTCTCAAAATATCGTTCAATGAAACAAATTCCAATACAAAATTAAATGAAAAGAAAGGGTAATTAAGAAAATGCAATCACTTTTTGATTACATTAAAAAATTTAAATGAAGTTAACTACTATGTTTAACCTGTGTGTAATTAGTTACGTTTGCTTATAATTAAGTTCGAAGGGAGTATTGATGAACTATAGAATGACCATGTTGAGTTAATCCTATTGATATTAACACTAAAATGCTTTCACTAATTAAGCAGAAGGTAAAGCGCGGCGGCAAGTTGGACACTCCATCTTTATATCCATCCATCTTTGCAAGCAACCAGAATGGAAGAAATGATCACAAGGTGTAACCTGTGAAGCAATTAAGAGAGTGTTCATTGGTCTCAATTTAAATTGTAATGAAGTTTAATATGAAAATACAAAGGTTATATTTACTTTGACATACCATGCAATCACTTGTTATGTGAGAAAGATCAATGGCTGTCATGCAAATAACACATTCTGTTGCATGTCTTTTATTATGATCAAATTTTCTATGATAGTTGTATTTCTCAGGTAAAAGCTGCAAATCATGAAGATAAGATAACTTAGATAGAGAGATTAAGCATTCATGAAAATTCAGACAAAAAAGTAAAATGGTGAATCATGTTAGGAAAACTTAGGCAGTGACTGTGAAGCATGGACACGGACACCAGACACGTTATGGACACTGACATGTCGACGCCGATAGTAATATGAAAAAATGACATAATTCAATGTAATCGTAAATGATGGTGTCGTGCCGGTGTCAGACACTAACGCATGTTCGACATCGGGACACGCCTAATCAAAGGAGTGTTCGTGCTTCATAGGGCAGTGATCCATAACTCGGAGTCGGGGATTTTTAATCATCTTGTTATTTATCTTTGCCATAATATCATGCTCACGATCACAGAAGAAAGACAGGGTGACAAATACTATGGAGCCAAATATACCGGCATGTTGTCAAATACTAGCAACTATAGCACTGTGGATTTTGAACAAATTTATATTGTTCTGCAATACGCTATTTAGTACAAAGTGTTGTCAAATAGCAGCTGTAGCGGTGTTATAGTACCCTATTTTTCGCGATACACAATTGACCTGACTGAGTATAAGTTTCAAGAAAAGAGTCGGATCTAACCTGACGAGGAATAAACCAACGCGGTCCAAGATAATGTTGAAGGAGAAGAAACACAGCTTGAAGCCCAATAAACACAGTTAAACAAACACACCAGCTCTTGTCTGATTCGATGTGCATGAAGTTGTTCTGCCAACCAAATATATATAATGGGATTGCGAGCCGAGTAACACTTATTCCTAATATATAATGAGGATCCAAAGGTTTGCGCGAATCATGAATAACATTGCTGATTATCTGAGGTATCCAAAAGGAGTACATGAGAAGAAGAATCAATTTCGTATGATTATGGAACTCATACATGCTTATAATGCCTGCCATTAACAGTGTTCCATCTGCAAAAGAAGCCAAACTGTTAAAAAGTGTTTTTTGTATTCTTAAAAACAGAAAATTAAAGCCGAAGTTAATCTCGATCTGTAAAATAGCAATATAAGTAGTACAATGACTAACAAAAAATCATTTAGTAGAGAGAAAAATTAATTTCAAATGACTACTTACATAAACAATTGTGTATAAGTGAAAGCTCATGCCACAGTTCATGCCTCGTAGCCTCGTAACCTACTCCGTTAATCAAAGACCTACTACCTGCCTTCCAAATGACAACGAGATATCTCGCCTCGAATACTGAGAAGAGCACAAACTTGAAAAATGCAGCCGTTGCAAAAACAATTAACAAGGATTCTGCATGATAGGAAGCATCAACAATTATTCAGCCATACATACAAAAACAAAAGTGTACGAGTGCGTATACGAATGTGATCAAGAGCATGGAATAACAACGAAGGCAATTTTTGATAGAGTTTACAACTTGTGAAACATTCGAACTTACCAACTATCATTCCTGTAGTCAGATGTAAAAGGGTAAAATGGGCATCCATTAACACTTGTTGGCCAATCATTAATATCGACACCTTAGCAGCTCCCTGTAAAGTATTTCTGAATCATATTCATCTTCCATAGTCATACTTATAAGCAAGTTATTAACTTGTACAAAATCTATGATTTTCATTTTCAAATAATGTTTGGTACATTCATCCAAGTATCGAAAAATTCATGTTAGTTTCAATGTTTCATTCATTTTTTTATGAAAAGATAAATTTAAAGTGTACAAAGTCTTACAGACTGAGTGCCGCTATGGTTGATTTGACAAACCAACAGAAGAACTTGCAAGAAAGAGACCTGATATATTTATATTAAGGAATTCGCGATGTAACGGAAAATAACAGTCATAAAGCTCTAAGAATATTCATCAATGAAGGATACAAAAGCAACCATGAAAGTATAGTACACTGCTTTGTTATAATCGACATCAACTCTTATAACAGAAGTTGCATTTAATAGTAATGGTGGCAAGCAGTTTCCGCCATCATCCACCGGAGGACTCTTCATTAACCCTTCGAGAGAAAAATGGTCGTGCTCGCCTTCTATAATAAATAATACAAAACTGTGATAAGGAACTAAAAGGGTTATCCGAAGTACCTTTTTTCCCTAAATTCTGTTTGCAGAAGAGAAATGAAAAGGAACTAAAAGAGTTATCCGAAGTACCTTTTTTTGATGATGGCAAGTACGAAACCATCGCAGAAATTTCAGCATTACAATGTTTCTCCATTTCGTGCATCAGATCTGTAACGAGTGGAAAAAAGAAAATAGTAAATAACAACTTAAAGCAGAATCTCCTTTCCAAGCATACAAATTTCTTAGATAAATTACAATGTTTTCCTCTCCACATTTTATCTCGCGACGAACCTTGCTGTGTCTGAGATGAGAAAGCTGCAAACTGTATACGGCAATACATATAAATAACAAATAAGTATTCAGAATGCTCACTATTGGTTTCCTATAAAATCAGGAAACTATAAATCAAACAAAGTAATAAACAAGTTTAAACAATAAGAGCCGAAAATTGATCACCAAAATCAGGTGCTTTGTTAAGATTATTGTGAACTATACAAAAAGTAAATAAAGAAGGATGCATAAAGAAAGATAGTTACTAGACGATATGGATTCGATAAAATATAATCTTCATACTGATTCAATTCTCCTTCTTTTCCACTGCAACAAGAGGAAACAAGAGAAATTCTTCAGCAAATTCAGATATTTTAGTTTTTTCTCCGAGGAAATATCAGTATTTCCTTGTAAACATAATTTGACTATTAATTACAGACGATATACTGATTCAAGATGAAATATGGCAAATTAGGATGAAAATAAGTTTAATATTTTAAACAATTATGATCTGCACATCATATTATTAATGATATCGATGAAATTTACCTGTTTGTTACCATTCTGAGCTGTTTAAAAGGCCATATATATACACCTTCGAAGCTGATTTGAGCACCAACAACATCATCTTCATTGTCAAACAAATCATCGAATATAACTACTCCCTAACAAAAAACGAGCGAAAGAGAGGAAAATTTCAGGCTATGAATGATTTTCTAAAACAGTAATATAAGGGCTTCACACGTGTGAGTTTTAAGTGGTATTTAACACTTTGTCTAAGATAAAGAAAAAGGGCTTCAGACGCATAAAACTAAATTTCCTCCCCTCTATATGACACGTGAAAGAAGAATTTCTCGAAAATTAGATATACAGATCAAAATCTCACATGGACATAATGTACTCCAGTTATCGTCGTAGGTGTACTACTTAATGTGATTATGGAATTGCCATTTGTTCTACTGGTGTTTGGAAATGTTGAAGAGCCGTTTGCGGTATCTAAAATTTTCCATGTTCCTGCATTTCAAGATGTAAACAGACAAATATCATCATACTCTCAGATTTTGAAACTCATTCCAGAACAAATTAATGAACAAAGTAAGATTGCACAAAATAACTTTTAACATTGCATGATTGTACAAATGCCTCAAGCTCATTTAGTTAAGATCGCTGATATCGCTTTATATTCAATCTTAACATATATCAAACTGTGCATGAAGAAACTTTTAAGGAAGACTTGAATTGTGCATAAGTGCTTACACAAAACATTTGAGCAACAAATCAAAGTTACAACTCAAAGATTACAAAACAAACATACACACAATACAAACCTTTGTATGTTCCTGTTATGTTCCATTCTGAAGATGGACCTACGACACTTTCGTCCTTTCTTGTTAATAGAAACTGAGAGAAGCAATAACAATATCATGCAAATTAATGAGTTCTTCTTCGGATAGATTTTGTCTCAATCAAAATGAATCAATTCAAATAACAGTTAATCATAAGCCAATGTTTAGGAAAGTTAAATATCTCTAAATATAAAAGATAATGTCTTGCAAATTGCAATCAAATTATAGTCCTTAGAGGAACTACTAACATAACAGTAAAAGGCATATAGGATTACATGTGCATTAATATAGCCATAGTTCGACCCGTGGTTGATGGAATTTGAGAAAATTTACTATCTCAATGATACTTAAGAGTTAATCATGGAAGATAAATTTTAATGTGTATAAATATCGACATCATACACGACACTGACACGTCAACAAGGGTAATAACTTGAAAGTTTAAATTTTGAAATAATCGTGTCTAACCAAACGTATAGGCGTTGTGTCAGTGTCATACATTGACATGTGCCAGACACCAGACACGCATGTACATTGACATTTGCCAGACACTAGACACGCATTCGATATATTCCTCGATCATCAAATAATAGAAAAAGCAAATGGAATTAAAGTAATAAAGAAAAATTCATAAGCAAACCTGATCATCCTTTAAGGGTCTGAGACCAGACACAGGACTAACTAAAAGCAGAACAACCCAACAACCAAATACAACCTGAAACACAATTTCATGCCACATTCTCCTCTGAAACAACAAAAGTTCCAATCTTAGAAGGTCAACCATATCAAATTCCGAAAAAGTCAACTCCAATTCAAAAAGACAAAATACACACTTCTCAGTTAAAACTGATTATTGGCAAAAACACAAAACCCAACATAGCAAAATAGCTTAAGAAAGAAAGAGATCAAAAGGGTTGCTTCAGAGTGAGTCAAAAAGGGTGTAGAATGAGACATTCATCAAATATAGAAAGCGAAAGATCAACGACTTAATTGGTTACCAAATGCAATTTTATAAGCAAAAAAGATGTAGTTTTTTACACCTAATGTATCTTGCATTATACTAAACAATAATAATCAAATAAAAAAGGAATTTTTTTATTGTTTGTGAAGTTTTGTTGCAATAGGGTGGTTGAAGAATTTGCTGGGTTTGGTTTTTTTGTCAAGTCTCTATTATGGAAGTTCATTGCATCACATACATATATATAGGTTAGGAAGCTAAAAAAGAAATACATTTTTTTTTTAAGCAAAAAAAAGAAAATACAATGTATGAACTAAATATGGTAATTGAAATAAATAAGAGATACGGTTGAGAAATACATTATTCTGTATTAAAACTTTACTTTTTGTCAAATAAAAATTTTTTTTTTTTTTGAGTTAGTGTTTTTTTCCGGTACATTATTGTTTTTGAGTTAGCATCTGATAGATATGTATGGAATTTTCATCACTATTTAATAACAATTAATTTTTGTCAAGAATCTATAGATTTTATTCGCATAGAGATTAAATTTTTGACCACTTATTTAAAGATTTAAATTTGTGACCACCGATTATTTATGGATTCTCCATTGTAATTACATGATACAATTTTTTCTGTAAAATAAAAAATACATTCAATTTTTATTTTATTTTTTTGTCAAGAATAAATTTGATTTTTTGAATCGAGACAAAAAGTCGTCAATATTCATTGTATGATAAATTGATAAATAATCTTCTCATATTTTTTACAAAATATAATAATCTAGTCGTTTAAATATTTAATTTCTCAGCCTTTTAAATATTTAAAATAAAGTTGAGAAAGACATTATATGTATTTGTTTTAAATTTATATGTAAAATATTGTGATTTTATCAAAATACGTTGTAAAATAAAATTTTATATTTCAAAATATATTTGAAATAAAAGTTTTATTTTGATTAATATAATTTTTTTAATTTAAAAATATTTTATCTATATTTTTCTTTACAAGTGGTCCATCATGAACCAATGCTTAAAATTATGGAAAGTATTTAATTTTTTCACTTGAAATAAAATTATAAAATTTTATTCCGTTTTAAAAAGACATTATTATTTTATTTACTATGAATGGTCATCTTAATAGAAATAAACACATAACATTATTTTAAAATCATATCAATGTTATTTTGGTACGGTATATAAAATATAAGAGACATGGATAAACATTTTAGAAAATATTTGTGAAGAAATTATAAGTATATATTTGAAGTGAGATGAATCTACTACAATACAAATATATATAGATAAGGTAAGTTGATTTTACACCACAAGTGTTAGTTCAATGAGAGCATAGTCTTATAAACTTTTAGGTACAAAAGTTAAAACTTCACACCACTTTAATCAATAAAAAAGGAAAATTTATTTTTCTTCAAATCTCTTATTCATTGTGTATCATAATTGTAATTTTATTTTTTTTGGTCAGTAGCTAGAAATTCATCCCTTAAAGGTGAATAAGTAGACATATTGGGTTCGAACCTCAATCTCTACACAAATGTGCAATGTCCTTTACCAATTAAGTTAAACTCAATTGTAATTTTAAATTGTTCTACTATGTACATAAGAAATTTTGTATTTTAAACACCAAAAAATATTTTCACTAAAATTCTATTTACGTACAAGATGTGTCACAAGAGGTTATTAGTATCAATCCATTCAAAAGTCAAAAGACTTACAACATCCAAGCAAAATGACCGCAATAAAAGTCTTAAAGTCTTAAACACCCGAGAAGATTGGTACACCATTAATAGAAAACAAATTGAAAAATTTCACATTATATTTAAGCCAACTCCATGACAAATTATTGACATAAGAAATATAAGAAACAATGAATTTGTCACATTCCTTTAGTATTTTTCTTTTCTCTTTGATTTTGTGTTTGGTCATTTCTAAATGTCACCCTGATGCTAATGCCAATGCTAATGCGAATGCCAATGCTAATGCCAATGCTAATGCGAATGCCAATGCCAATGCTAATGCTAGTTGCACTGCATCAAAACTAGCTATTGATGCAAGTTCTGGAAGACATATTCCAGATTCATTGTTTGGAGTATTTTATGAGGAAATTAACCATGCAGGAGCTGGAGGAATATGGGCAGAACTTGTGAGTAATAGAGGTTTTGAAGCAGGATCTAGATCCAATGGTTCCTCTGAAATTTTCCCATGGAAAATTATTGGAGAAAATCAATCGTCAATTATTGTATCAACCGATCGTTCTTCTTGTTTTGAGCGTAATAAGGTTGCGTTACGCATGGAAATTCTTTGTCAAAAAAAATCTTGTCCGCGAGCCGGTGTTGGTATCTCAAATCCTGGTTATTGGGGAATGAATATTGAACAAGGGAAAAGTTATAAAGTTGTGTTATATGTTAGATCACTTGGTCCAATTGATTTACAAGTTTCATTTGTTGGATCAGATGATGGTGCAAAATTAGGTTCAAAAAATATTAGGGCACATGGACTTAATGTTACAACATGGAGTAGAATGGAAAGAACAATTAAAGCTAGAGGTTCAAATCATAATTCAAGTTTAAGAATAACAACAAAAAATAAAGGAGTAATATGGTTAGATCAAGTTTCAGCTATGCCTCTGGATACATATAATGGTCATGGTTTTCGAAATGATCTTTTTAAAATGGTCGCGGATTTGAAACCAAAATTTCTTCGGTTCCCCGGTGGTTGTTATGTCGAAGGAGATTTTCTAAAAAATGCTTTTAGATGGAAAGATACAGTTGGACCATGGGAACAAAGACCTGGTCACTTAAATGATATTTGGCATTATTGGAGTGACGATGGACTCGGTTATTTCGAAGGTCTTCAATTATCAGAAGATCTTGGTGCATTACCTATATGGGTTTTTAATAATGGTATTAGCCATCATGATGAAGTTGGTCCTTCTGCAATTCAACCATTTGTGCAAGAAGCTTTAGATGGTATTGAGTTTGCTAGAGGTTCCGCGACATCGAAATGGGGTGCTCTTAGAGCTTCCATGGGACATCCTCAACCATTTAATTTAAGATATGTTGCTATTGGAAATGAAGATTGTGGTAAACAATACTATGAAGCAAATTACAAGATATTCTATGATGCTATAAGACATACTTATCCTGATATTCAAATGATCTCAAATTGCGATGCTTCTGAACATCCGATACAGCATCCCGCGGATATATATGATTACCATATTTATACAAATTCTAAAGACATGTTTTCGCAGCATACCAAGTTCGATAAGTCACCGCGATACGGTCCAAAGGCATTTGTTAGCGAGTATGCCGTTTGGCAAGGAGATGCTGGTCATGGAAGTCTTTATGCAGCTGTCGCCGAAGCCGCATTTCTCATTGGAATTGAGAGAAATAGTGATTTAGTAAGCATGGTTGCATATGCACCTCTGCTTTCAAATGTAAATGACAATGGATGGATACCAGATGCAATTTTTTTTAACTCTTATCAAAATTATGGAACTCCAAGTTATTGGCTACAACAACTCTTCATTGAATCTAGTGGAGCAACTTTTCTTAATTCAACTCTACAAAGTTCTTCTACTTCAATTGTTGCATCAGCTATTCAATATAAAAGTAGTGTTGATGGAAAGAATTATATAAGAGTAAAAGTGGTAAACTTTGGGAGTGTTGCTGAGAACTTAGGGATTTCAATAAATGGCTTAAAAACAAATGTGCAACCAACTGGTTCATCAATGGTGGTGCTTACATCCTCAAATAAAATGGATGAGAATTCCTTCTCTGAGCCAATGAAGATTGTGCCCCAACGATCTTCACTTGCCAATGCAAACAAAGACATGAATGTTGAACTTCCTCCTTATTCAGTTACAGCATATGATCTATTAACTTAGAAAATGTTAATAAGTGCCCCAGGCACTAGTTAAGCATATAAATATGAAATTTCTATTTCGGAACTTGTGCATTCAATGCATCGAGAATGTAAAAAGTTATTTTTATCAATATTAATTTTATCTTTTATTTCTACATTTGGTATACTTAACAAATGTCTCGGGGGCACTGTTTAACATGACTCATTACTATAAATGTTGCTTTAATTTTTTACAGAATAGGAGAATTGTATATTTTTTATAGATATAATTTAGGATGAGGAGATAGTGCTTCAATCCAGTACAGAGAAAACCTTAGGGGTTCAAAGAACACTTAAAAAAACTTATATTTACTTTCCTCTAAGAGCTAGGATCAATTTGAGGTTTAAACATTTTATAGGGCTGATATAAAAAATGATTACATTTTTTATATGCTTACTTTTTAGTATTGAGTAGTACACACAAGAATGATTAGAAAATAACATATGGGTATTAGAGTAGTTAATGTTAAGGGTTAATTTGATGCGTATGATAAGAGATAAGATATAATTGAGTTATTTATTTAATCATGATTCTTATAAAAAATTTAATTGTTTATTTGCTCATAATTTTTATTTAAAATTGTATAAAATTATTTGATTACTAATTCAGAAGTGCAAACGATTGAAGCGCAAGGTGTGTGTTATAAAAGGATTTAGATTTCCTGCAATCAAAACCATGTAGTCATGCAATCAGAGTATTATAGACCTTATAGTTGAGATCGAATATTGAGGATTACGAACTTCGAAAATAAATAAAAACTATATAGCATATTGAAGGGTTGAGATCATTTTGCAGTCATTGTTTGACTGCATGCAGGGAATCCACTTCGGTTGTAAAATTTAGGGAAACATGTTTTCTTATGAATAAAATTTAAGACAAAGTGATGGTGCTTCAGTTCAATGTAACATCATTTTAGTTTAGTTTTTGTTTTGAAGTAATATTTCTCCCCTCTGCAAGATAATGATATAAAATCTTGTAAGTACGACTCAGTTGGTAGTTATAGAGACATTGATATGTAGGTGTTTAAAATTTTGTATAGGATTCAATTTAGTCACCGACTCAATGTGATATAGATGTATGTGTGACGTGTAAAATGAGACCGGTGTGTAAAATAAGATGCTTATTCATCCACTTAGAGATACCAGATCCAAAAATGAAATTGTAGAGCATGACCAAATCCAAAAAAACAAAATTGAACTCAAAAACATATTTGTCTTACTATTTCTCTAAACCCAGAAATTAACTCATGTTTCTCTAAATTCAGAAATATGTGTTGAAGGTACTAAAACAATATTTTCTTCATCCTCCTTCCTAGAAGCTTACTTCTTCAACTTTCTTTCTTCTCTCCGACCTAAAATACCATAAAACTTTTTAACCAAGAAGAATTTGATTTTAATGATACACCATTTATTTTGATTTAATCAAAAGACCATATTAATTCACTGATCATCATCATCATTAAAATTTGACATGATTTTTTAATCAATCAATTTTTTATAATGCAAAGTTCCATTAAAACCTTTATTGTACACCTACCTAAAACAAGACATTCATCATCCTAAAATCTCAACCCAAAAATTCACAAACTCTTACGATAAAATGATTTTTTCTTCTTCTTTTGAATCTCTCAAATCACATCCATTAAAACATGCTTTGGTGGTGAACGGTGATTCCATCTGATAATTGAAAGAAATTGGATTGTGATTTAGTGTTTTTAATTGGGAAAGTTGCTGATGATTTCTCGTTTGAATCCGAGGCTTACTTTTTACAAAATGCAAATAACAACAACAACAATAGCAACGTTTGAATCTCTCTCTCTCTCTCTCTCTCTCTCTCTCTCTCTCTCTCTCTCACACACACACACACACACAAATTGCTTCTTTTTTCCATTTAAATCCGAAAGTTGTCGGCTTATGTTAAAATTGGGGAATTCGAATGGAAGCTAAGAAGAAAAAAAAAAGTTTGCGTTCAATTTTTGTCAACAACAAGGCTTATAGGTTTACAGAAACAAAAAGAAAAATATGTTTTTGGGTTCAATTTAGTTTTTTTAGATTTGATCATTCTCTACAATTTCATTTTTGGATTTGGTCCTTTTAAGTGGATGACTAAACATCATCATCTTTGACACATCATTCTCGTTTGTCATGTCACATGCTGCCACGTCAGCCACCATTTGCCACCACATCATTTTTGAAACGATAGTTAATGATAGGGACGAAAACCAAAAGAATTTGCACATTCAATGATTATTTTAAAACAAAAAAAAAAGATATAGGAACGAAAATCAATAACTCGTGAACTTACAAGGACAAATTGATTATTTAAGCTTTTTTCTATAATATGGTCTATTCAACAATGACGTGTCAATGTTTATTAGGTTACACCGATCAATATGTATGTAAGCAAAAATATGACTAATAAATGTTGCCACATCATAAATGAATACGCCAAGTCGTCATTATGAATCAAGCTTCTTCGTCGAAATGGGATTTTCATGTCACATTGCTGTTATTTTTCAATAAATTGTAGGTTGTGTTGCTTCTTTGGCTATAAATGGTCTTCTTACTTCCTATTGTCGTCGGTTATGGATATGTTATTGTCTTGGCGGAAGGTTCATTTGTCGGATCAATTTCAAAACCTATATTCAGGTTTGTTTGGGCCGATCATTGGTTTAGTGCTCGCAAACGTGCGCACACCATATTTTTTTGCAATTTCATTTCACGTCCGTACGCAGGTGGTGTGGTTGTGCATTTGTTTCGATTTTTATTTACTCATTAGGGTTGATTTTCGACCACTTTGTTGTAGGTTGATTGTTTATTATAATTTTGTGTGGTTTGACAGGTTAGATTTAAGCTCCCCGATCTTTTGTCACATCTTTTCATTTATATCTAATTAGGATCAGGTGTTGAAAAAAAAAATTGATTCAATTTAGTCTGAGTTAGAAAATGGTAACGTTTTAGCACCAAAAAAAAGAAAAGAAAATGATAACGTTTTCTCCCAAAAAAATTTAAAAAAAAAACTTCGAATACTTTCTTCAAATGCTAATCACAATTTTTTTTTTGGTCAAGTGCTAATCACAATTTTTATTCAAAATAATATGACAATTTTGTTGATTTTCAATAGTTAATCAAATGAAAATAAAATTATGCTTAGAGACGAACCTATGTTTTGTTTGATTTTAAACACGTAATGTTGTTGATTTACTTTTGTTTTTGGTAGTAATATGTGTATTAAATCTAAAATAATATTTTTGAGAAAAAAAAAACGAAACATTATGGTAGTAAATCGTCATTAAAAAAACAATTTCATAAAAAACTATTTGGAACATCTTGCCATTCGTTAAATTTGAAGCTTTTGTCGACTTCTTCACTCATATTTCTCTTTTAAAAGGGTTCTGTAATATTTTTTAGAACGATACAATGAAAACCTTCTTTTTGCTTTTTAATTTAATTTTTTTTCTTTTTAACTTCTTTACCAAAAAAATAATAAATTGACCTATAAATCTCTAAATTATTGTATTTGTTTGGATTTAGAGATGGTTATGATATTCTAAATACTGTGTAAAAGAAAGGATCTTCAAAATGTTCCGATAAAAAGTATGACAAGATTAGGATTTGATTATAACCCATCCTAATCGGTCCATATTGCTCAACCTTGTCATCTAACTAACCCCTGTACTTTTTTTTTTGAACAAATATACTTTTTTTTTTTGACTAATTAAATTAACCCCTATACTGTATTCGTATTTATTTATTTTCTTGTAAAAATACATTGAATCAACCTTTTTTTTTTTTTTTTTTGATAAGATGAGTCAACCTTCTTTTGAAAATTGTGATCACATTAATTACATATACATATCTTATAAAAATGGAATTCGTTTTTTTTTTCTTTCTAAAAAAGAAATAAAATTTTAAAAAGGAATTAACCAGTACTTTCGAAATATAAAAAAAGGAATGAATTTAATTTTGAATCAATTAAATCCAAAAATACATTTGTGATATGATAATAATTAATTAATAACAATAAATAGAGGAAAACGCGGAAATTAAGTAACATCTATTGGTAAAAACCACCTATAATATCGATATCAATATAAATTATCTTAACCAATCACAACTGTCACCTCTACATTACCTCACTATATATAACCCTTCACTCTTTTCACTTCTAAACTCAAAATACTCTCTGACAAAAAAACTTAGCTATATTTTATACTATAGTATTAAATAGTGAGAAATTATTCAATGGCTATGATGAGGCCTGATTTTGTTTTCATTATGTCAATGATCATTCTTAGTTTTTCATTGTCATATGGTTTGAAATTTAACGTTGGTGGCAAAGATGGTTGGGGTGTGAAACCTTCACAATGGTATGGTCAATGGGCTGAGAAAAATAGGTTCCAAATCAACGACACACTTTGTAAGTTATAATTTTCAATTTTTTTTTCTTTGATTTGTTTTATATAGATCATCAATTGAGTAGTTTTCTCTTATGAAATAACCAAAATTTTGTATTAAAATTATAGTAAAAATCAAAACTTTGTATACATGATTATATTTCTCTATTGAATGTTTTTGGTTATGATGCAATCAAAATTTGTGTATAATAAAAATCAAAACTTTGGTTGATTTTTTTTATTATATTGTTATTGTTATAATTTTTTCTCAAATTTTGCAATCCTATAACAATTTACAATATTTTTTTTTAGTTAAAATTGTTTACAAAATCACATCTTTTGAGTTTTTTTTTTTTTTTTTTTTTTTTTTTTTTTTTTTTTTGTAATTTAGATGTGTATGTTTTTGAGATTAAAGACTAATATTTGATCAAAAAATTGTTCTATGATTAAAAGTTTTGATTTTTATGAACTGACCCCCGAACCAGATTCAACTGGTGGTGAAAACCGAAAAAAAAAAAAAGTTTTGATTTTTATGTAATTTTTGGTGATGATGATGCTTATTGGTCATTCAGATTTTAAGTACACCAAAGGATCTGATTCAGTGTTGGTGGTAAGCAAAGAAGACTACCACTCATGCAACGTATGGAATCCGATCCAGAAATTGGACGGTGGAGATTCAACTTTCACATTAGACAAATCAGGTCCTTTTTTCTTCATCAGTGGAATCGTTGAAAATTGCAAAAATGGTGAAAAGTTGATCGTTGTTGTTTTGTCACCAAATCATGGTGGTCATCATCGCAAACAAGGTCCATCGTCCGCACCTTCACCAGCATGGACACCTAAATCGAATGCTCCTTCGCCATCATTGAAGCCTTCTTCACCAGCCTGGACTCCGGCATGGACACCTAAATCAAATGCTCCTTCACCATCATTGAAGCCTTCTTCACCGACATGGACTCCAACATGGACACCTGCATCAAATGCTCCTTCACCGGCATTGACTCCATCGGGGACACATGCATCAAATGCTCCTTCACCATCATCGAAGGCTCCTTCACAGGCATGGACTCCAGCATGGACACCTACATCGAATGCTCCTGCACCATCATCGACGTCTCCTTCACCAGCATTGACTCCAGCATCGACACCTACATCGAATGCTCCTTCACAAAGTGTTGCCGGTGATGTATCTCCTGCGCCGTCTCCTGCTCATTCGGGTTCCACTAGGTCTAGTGGTTTTGGTGTTGGACTTTGGGGTTCCACTAGGTCTAGTGTTTTTGGTGTTGGACTTTGGGTTGCCTTGATCGTAGGAATCTTTGTTATTTAGAATATTAATTATGGTGCATTCAAACTATAATTTTTAGTTTTATTACTGTATTTCTAAATTGAATTTCTGCCGGATTTATTTTGTTTAGTGTGTGGTTTGAACTTTAATTTGTTGTTTGAAATTTATTATGGAATATAATTAATTGTTACTTTGAAAATTGTTCTATTATTTAATTTAATATCGTCTTAATTATAGAAAATTGTTGACTTGAAATATTTTTGACCCAGTTTTTAATTTATATTCTAGATAATTCCGATGACTAACCGACTCTTTGATGATTTTTTTTATTGTTGTGAATATTTTTTAGTGAAAAAAATAAATGAATTTTGGATGCTATGTAAAAAGGTTTTGCACATATATCGAATAAATGAAAAAAAGTAAGTTAAATTTGTATTAATATTTGTGCATTTTTATTAATATATTTTTTTTTTGAAACAATTATTAATATATTATTTGACTCTTTAAAAAAAATTAGAAGTTACTAGTAATATTTTGTTTAAGAATAACTACAAAGAAACAGATTCTCCTTTTAAAAATAAGGATTTTATTTGTCAATTTTAATAATGGATTAATTGATAACGGCTTCTTTTTATAGAATTGATGACGTACTGCCACTTGTTTTTCTAGGAGTACATTGACTACATTTTTTGTTTAAACTTTTGAAAGGACATTGACTTGTTTTCTTCTTATTTTTTTGGTTACAAAGGACATTGACTAGTTATTTTATTTACTTTTTTTTTTTGACTAATAATAGTTAGTATTTAGTATAAAATTTAAAATTTGTTGACGTATTTGTGTAAATCGTACTTATTTTATAAGCAACACGTGTAACCTTTTATTTCTTACTAATGCAACAGGCGTAACTTGTATTGTAAATGTTAATTCTAATTTCTAAATTTTAATATAAAGATGTACTAGTTCTAATTTCTTAAAAAGCAACACATGTAACTTGTATGTGCAAGTGAAGGATTATGTTTAATTTAATTATTTCGAAGCCAAGAAATAAAGCAATTTCTTACAACAAATGGAACTAATTACTACATATAGGGGTGGACAAAAACCCGCGGCCCGACCTAACCCGAAAAAATCGATAAAATAAATCGAAAAATGGGCGGTTTGGATTGGGCCACGGGTTTGCGGGTTTGGAAATTCGGTTTAAACAGAGTTGACGTGGGCGGGTCCGGGTGTAGAGAACTGGACCGATGGGACCCGAACCCGCCCGTATAGTGAAAAAAAATAAAAATTAGTCTACTACACTAGTAATGTCGGCGTTAATAGAATGCATATATGTCATTTTTTTTCTTTCAAAAAATGCATAAATATTTAGGAATTATACTATTATTATTCTTTTTCAAATGGAAATAATCAATACATTTCAATTTACAATACAACTTTTTACTATCACAATAAAACAGTGCCTCTGCATATTTTAGAAACACAAACTTTCTCCTTTCTTGAGAATCAAAAATTGCTTTTAATCTTTGCATTTCATCTATTATTGTAATGAGACAACCAAGCACGTTGAAAGTTATGAAACTGGTTAAATAGATGAATCACTTCTTTCTCCCCCACTTTTCTCTTCTTCGTCATTATAGTATTTTTTGTCTTTGTAAATATAAATTTTTTCTTCATGTTTTGTTATTCTTTATTTTATGTTTTATTTTTCTTTGGTTGGTTTGGTGATACATATCATGTATGCAAATGATGATATTGATATTTTAATTTTCGTGTTATGAATCTAAGTTTTTTTTTTATCTTGCTCTATTTATTTATATTTTTTTATTAAAACCGATATAATCCGCCCGCGAACCCGCAAACCGCACAACCCTAACCCGTCCAAACCGAATGACGAAAATGGACAAAGACGGGTCTCTATATATCAACCGCAATTTAAAATGGATGAACATTTTGAGCCCGAACCCGCCCATACCAGCCCGATGTCCACCCCTAACTACATACATACAGATGGAATCATGAAATGGCCCTGCTTGGTCTAAGCGACAGTATGTATCACTGTATTTTCTAAATAATACTCCACATTAAAGTGAATAAACTTTTCTTTAAGTATAATGTTTGGAATTCAGATCCAACCTTCATAAAATGCGGTATACCTGCTAACCGAATTAAGTTGACAGAATGATATCTATATTAATTAAGTTAAATTAAATTCACCAAAATTTAAGTGAACAATACTCTAATATATAGGGTTTTGTAAAAAAAACTATAATATATACTTTCTCTGATTATATTTATAGGTAAAAGGTTTAAGAAAGTTAGTTAAGTGAAATTAATTTTCTTGATTTAATATAAAATATAAGTAAGTTTACTAGCTATTGATTTAGTTCATGTAGAGCTGTCAAAACGAACGGCTCGGCCCTAAACGGGCTGGCTCGGACGGGCTTCGGGATTTATCAGTCTGGGCAAAAAAAGCCCGGATGAAATATGGACTCTAAAAATAAGGCCCGAGTCTGGCCCGGAACGGGCCGTCGGGCCGGCCCGTTTTATTTTAAATTTTACATTTTCTTTAGCTACTAGTGGTCAATTAAAATAGATGTTACTAATATTATTTTCCTTTAATTCCATAAACTCAACATATTTAAGTTACAAAAAATAAACATAGAAAACTAAAGAAATAGAGTTACTTATATTTAAGTTCACATATAAATTCAACACAAGAGAGCGTCGAAATATTAATTTACATACAAAAACAAATCAACAACATATTATATTTAAATTCACATATTAGATTGCTTAAAAAAACATATTAGATTGAGTTGACCCAAATAAAAGAAAATTAACACTTAAAATGTAACAAAATAACTAATATTTATTTTTATACATATTTTTTTTATTATAATTAACACTTAAAACCTACGAGTTTTTCGCGCGCCCTATTTTTACTCATTCGCTACTTAGAAGTTTCTCGCACGCCCTAATTATACTCATCCGCTACCTACGAGTATCTCGCAAACCCTATTTATACCCATTTGCTACTTAGAAGTTTCTCGCGCGCCCTAGTTCTACTCATCCGCTACCAACGAGTTTCTCGCGCGCCTTATTTTTACTCATCCGCTACTTAAGTAGTAAAAATGATAAATTTGATAAAAAAAAACACAGTCTGCTACTTAAGTAGCGAATTATATTTGAGAAACTCGTAGGGGGATAAAAAAATAATTTATAATACAAATTAAGTTCAAATCATCCATAACAAATTACTTATATTTATTTTAAATTTTTATTATAATTTTGTCGGGCTTTCGGGCGGCCCGTGGCCCATTCGGGCTAGCCCATATTTTATCGGGCTTTATCGGGCCTGGCTAAAAAAAGTCCGGATAAAATTTGGGCTACAATTTAAAGGTCCAAGCCCGGGAAAATCCGGACTATTTGGGTCGGCCCATTCGGGCTAGCCCATTTTGACGGCTCTAAGTTCATGTCTTTGTGGTGATTTCGGTTCTGCCAAAACTAATTTCTTGATGTTGCTGATTTTGTTTTTCCATGTCGTGGTTCTTTTGCCGCTTTTCTATAGTACTATTGTTTTGCTTTTTTGGATTTTGGTTGCCTGACTTGTTTTCAGATCTACCGAGATTTGCTGGGTCAAAACTTTCAATTATGAATCCACGGCGCTAGAGAATTTGGGAAGACCGACGACTCTGGATTTGGCTAGAAATAGCCTTGTACTCGTTGTTGTTTTAGCGAGTTGTCGGTTGTTGTCTCTGTTTCAGTGTTGACGGTCGGATTCGCTCACCGTTCCCCAACTTCATATCCAACGGGGTTCGGATATCCCCGTAGGTTTCGGGTATCCCCATTCCGCTCTACCTCCATATGAATTTGAGTTGCACTTTATTGTATTTTTTATTAAAAAATAATTAAAAATAAAAAATGATTTTGTTTCAAGAATATTTATACATACAAAATAAATAGGGAAAATAAATTGATTAATATTCAACTTAAAAATATGAATGTAATAATCTAAAATAAAATAAAATATGAATGCAATTTAGAGATTATGTAAGGAATTCTAATTTATAAATAATAAAATGTAATTTGATATAAGCGGGGCGGATTCGGGGACGGATTCGGGGTGGGTATCAATATCCCCATTACCCGCCCCAACCCCAACTTTGAAAATTGGAGAAAATCCAAACCCGAACCCAAACCCAGTCAACTCAGGTTTTTCCCCGTCAAAATCGGGGCAGGGCGGGTGGGTACCCGCGAGTATGAGTTATTTTGTCATGCCGGATTTTGAATGGCCCATATTTATTTCCAAATTATATTTTTACCTTTCTTAAATTAAAAACTTTTAAATATATACAGTATTTATTTTATTTTCAAGGGGAGAATTTAACCCAAAATTAAATAACTACAAAAATATTATTTCCACAAAAAAATCTTGCTTAAACTCAAATATGAGATCTATGTCATAAATGCATTAAAATATAAAGCTCTCAAAAACTGAATATCACACTTAAAATGCCTTAACATCAACATGAGCAATATTCTCATGAAACAACCATGATGTTTGTAACAATATGCTCTATAAACTCAAAATTGAATATTTTAAATTAAAACATTACTTGATTATAATTGTTACGTATACCGATTAAGTTTTATTAATTTTTATGTTGATTTTAAGTTGCGATTTTAGTTTGGTATCTATTTATATAGACTCTATTTTAAAATATTCAATTTTGAGTTTATAGTTTATAGCTTATAAGTTAATATAATCTATTTTGAAAACCTAATTCAATTTACATATAGTTTATTATTGTTTCTCCTAAATTCTTACTTTAAAAAAAATTAAATATCACTTAAAAGATATAAATTATTAAAATTATCCGCTATTTTTTTTTTTTATCGATTTGAATCATAATTGTTTGAATAATCAATGAATTTTGGAAAAATATAAGACTAAAAAAAATTATAGCTTTTCTTAAAAGACATGTAAATGTTTGAAATAATTTTTTGAGTTTATTAACTTATGTTATTCTCTCTTAGTCTCTTCTTATGTGATGGACAACATATATAAATTGGGAGGCAAGCATAGTTAATGACTACATACTTTTTTTTTCTTCCTTTTTTTTTTTTTTTTCTATATTTGGTTTAGATTTGATTTCATTATTACACAATTAATTAATTATAATTATTTTATATTTTAATGAGTTGTCATTACTTGATTGGTCGTGCCTAATAATTAATGTTTAGGTGAGGACTCACCTAAGAATTTCTCATCGGGTGCCTATATTTTAACTCATACATCAATATGGGCCGGGGCCTATTTTTTATTGTAATTTATATACGGGAACATGTATTTCTACTTATACATAAATATACGAATAACTTTTTATTGTAATTTATACAGGAACATATATTTCTACTTGTGCATTAATATACATATGACTTTTTATAATTTCCGCTGAGATTTATATTTTTACTCATATATTAATATGAAGACATATTAAATTTTAATTTTTATATGGAATCTATATTTTTAGGCATATATTAATAGGGAGACTATTTTTTTAGGGTTAGGATCAAATGACACAAATGTGTCAAACTTAGTAACATGACACCTCCAATAATTTTTTACTGGACAATCGTATTACAAAATCCACCGTTGGATTCAAAGCTATTATTATGTAGATCATGTCTATAAAATTTAACATCTCGGACATGGTTTGATATGTCAACGAGATGCATAAAAACCAACGTCTTACAAAACTTCGTCAAAACCGTTAATTTTGATCATTCTCTATAACCAATCAAATGATTTCCGATTGATGTTAATTTTTACAGACATGATCTATATAATAATAGCTTTGAATCCAACGGTGGATTTTGTAATATGATTATCCGATAAAAAATTATCGAATGTGTCATGTTACTAAGAAACATGTATTTCTACTTAAATATTAATACGGGAATCGATTTTTTTTTTGAAGTGGCAAAAATATGTAGACTCCTCAGCACAAGGTGTGCCGAGGAAGACTACAAAAGTCTACAAGAGGAACCAAGTAAATCGGTAAGATAATACAACAATCATGCGATCTCCAAACAGAGCAAAGAGTTCGACCACCAACAATGAAAGTTAGACCCTAAAGTAACATCTGTTCACCTCAACCAACGATAAGAAAACATATTTACTTTGTCTAGAAGTTGCTGCACTGGTTTCTCTGAATTTCTAAAGACTCGATGGTTTCGTTCATAACACATAACCCAGACACAAGCAAGCCAAACAAGCTGCAAGAAGGACCGCCGAGCACGGGAACCACATGCTGCATGAGTGAACTAAACAAAATGATCTGAGAGGCTGTGAGCATCCATCGTCGAGAAACCAATCCAAGCCTGAATTAAAGGCCAAAGAGATCCAAAGGGCAAGATCTGGGGAGAGGATGCCTCGAGTAACCAAATTTATCTTCATTGGCAACCGATCTTGCAAGAGACGCCACACAACAATAGACACCTTCAAGGGAACCTATTTGTGCCATAAGAGATCTTCTGCTGCCCCTAAAGTAACTGAATTCTATGAGGTCAGAATCTGACAGGCATCACAGACAGAGTATCCTGTAACTAGGTTAGGCCACCACTACCACCTGTCTGAAGACTCAACTTGCAAAGTCACGAGAAGCAGTAAAGTCTGAAACTCCTCCAACATCACTTCCTCTCATGCCCACAACTGTATCCTCCACACCCACGCCGTCCCTCTAGCCTCCTACCCTAAAGAATGCATCTCGGCTACCATGGTCGACTTGGTCACCGCCAAATCGAACAGGCGCCCAAACCTTTCACACAAAAGGGTCCCACCTAACCAGGGATCAAACAACAAAAGAGTATCTGACACATCCCCCAACTTCCGCGTCACACACTCTCCAAATCAATCGTCCCCAAACCTTCCTACTCCATCCCTGATTCTCACTATCTCCCTCCACCACACTGACCCCGTCCTCCTTCCCGCAACCTACCCTGCTCCACCCCATAACGGGTTGCCAACACTTGGAACCACAATCTCTCACTGTTCACCAACATCCTCAAGCACCATTTTCCCAAGAGAACAGTGTTAAACTCATTAAGCTGACTAACCCTCAACCCTCTGTACTCCTTATGTAAGCAAATTGTTTTCCAATTAATCCATGATTTTTTTTGTTATTTATATTGTAGTCGATATTTCTACTCATATATTGATACACAAACATTTTTTTTTACAATTCATATCCACATCAAATAAAAATTACGAAACCTCGAAGTCTCTTCCATAATTCTCATAGAGAAATTATTTTTTATCAACTTTATAATTCTTTTAGTCGAGAATAATAGAAACAACAAATATGATACATTTTTAATTTGATAAAAAAATACGAACTATAGAAATTTTCCATAAGAAAATATATGACCTTATATATAAATTTTACAGTTAGTTTTTATTACAAAGTTTTATTTTAATTATTAAATTATATAAGATGGTAAATATTTATGTAGTTGTTATTAATTATCTCCCATTAGCAATTAAAATTCTAATTTCAATTTAAAGTAAAATGTATTATTTATAAATCAATAAATCTACAAATGTATTTTTACCCGTGCTTGGCACGGGTTTGAATACTAGTTCATAGTAAAACATCAAGTTGGCAACAACAGTTATCTAAAAAAGTATGAGATTCTTTAAAATGGATTTCGTAAAAAGTTGGACATTAAAATTTTTAATCAGTAAAGTTTAATAAAAAATGAGTTTATAGATTTTATAAGAATAATCAAAATCGCTTCATAAAAAAAAAAAATCAAATTTGTGATCACAAATTAAAAAAATAGGTGTAGTGAAGTGATATGAAGAAATGAAATATTGTTATTGATTGACGGTATAAAATTATTTTATATTATAGTGTCATTTTTTAATCTTGTAATATCATATATATTACTATTTTTATTTGAATTTTTTTAGATTACTCTTTGAAGAATTGAAGGAACTTACTTGTACGTAAAAGTTAGTCGAAAGAATATTCAAACTAAAGAAAAAGTTAGTTTGTGGATAAATTTATTTATGCGACTTATTTCAATGGTTGTTGGATATTATATCCTACTTTTAAAGGGATAATGTATGTTTCACTATTTTATACTGTATTATTATAAAATACGTTTTTATTAAAAAAAATAATGGTAAAGGCTCACATTTGGATATTCTTCTTGAGAGAGCTTCATATTAAGATAAGAGCATTACTATTTAGTAAGAATTTTTTACACAAGAAAAGTAAGAATTAATACATGGCAAAATTTTAAAGGATGATGTCGTTTAATCTCGTTCTTTTGTGGAAATCATGGGTGGTGGTGGATGTAATCAAGAGTGGAGATTTATTCTTACAATTCTTCTCCTTAAATTTTCTTACTAAAAAACTTTTCCCATAAGATAAACCTAATATTTTTTAATTAATTATGAGCCACGTCAATCATGACTGCAAGGGTTTTGTTTAGGTTAACAAATTCTTGAAAATCATATATATATATATGTAATGGGATAAATTAGAAATATCTTTACGAGAAAATCTTAGATGAAGTCGAACGTAACACCACACTCTTAGAATCAACCAATCAGAAAATTTTAAATAATTAATTAATTGATAAAATAGGAAAAAAAGATTTAACCTCATCCATTAAAAAAAAATACACTTTTCAAAAAAAAAAAACACAGAACGCAAAAAAAACTTGGTTCACACGAATTTACTTGTTCCATCTTCTTCCTCTTCTGAGAAAAACAAAAACACAAGAATAGTGATGTCTATTTTTGTTTTTGTTCCTCATCATCATCATCATATAATTGCACAGACATGACAACCAAATTGGATGTCCGATCTTAATAATTGAACGATATTGCCAAGTAGAAAACGTGGCATTGTTAAAACATCTGTTGCAATGGTTGTGAAACAAAACTAGAATGGTTGATCAAGAAGAGTAAGAATTAGATGGAACAAGTTTAAATTCGTGGGAACCATTTTTTTTTTTTTTTGCGTTCTTTGTGTTTTTTTTTGGAAAAGTGTATATTTTTTTAATGGATGGGGTTAAATCTTTTTTTTCCTATTTTATTAATTTTTTTTTAATGGATGAGATTAAATCTTTTTTTTCCTATTTTATTAATTATTTAAAATTTTTTGATTGGTTGATTCTAAAAGTATAGTGTCACTTCACCTAAGATTTTCTCATATCTTTACATTCAAATGTTATATAAATATCCATAATAGACAAACATGGTATGTGCTATTCTCATACAAAATTACTTTCCAGTTTCCACCGTCAAGAAACTCTTGAAAGACAAACATGGTATGTGCTATTCTCATACAAGTTTTGTTTTTTCTTTCATCCTCCTAGTGTTACATAATGATTATACGTTGATTATATCTCTAATTTATTCCTTGCAAATCTTATAGTTCTGTTCTGTTTGCTCGCTAAAATCAATTTTATGTTATAGTTAACTCTTATATGAACTTCTTTTTTTTATGTTTTCAAAAAGAATTAAATTGATTTTCAAGTAACCAGCTGATTTTTAATTTGCAAAAATTTCGTATTGTTTTCACTAAATTTTTACGTTTTATATTAGAATCTTACGTGTTACCAAAACATTGCTTTTCTAAAGTTTTGTTTTCTCTATGATTGCAGTTGATAAGTTGGCCATCTCCTCATGAGCATCAAGTTGCCCTAAATGTTGATGGAAGTTCGTATGGAAATCCTGGTTGGGCAGGTTATGGAGGTCTAATTAGAGATCACGAAGGTTCATGGATAAGGGGATTCAGTGGTCCTGTTAGTTTTGCTGATAGCGTAGAAGTTGAACTATTGGCCATTCAGACTGGATTAGTGTTAGCTTGGGAAATGGATTACAAGGATGTGAGTGTTAGATTAGATTGCCAAGAAGCCCTATCTTTGATTCAAGAAGAAGAACCAATAATATTTATACCTCGCAAATATGTTGGGTTTATAGATAGTATCAAAGAACTTATCTCAAGAGATTGGATTGTTTCATTTGCGCTCACTCAAAGAGAAGGCAATCAATGTGCAAATTATCTAGCAAATTTAGGAGCAAACGCGATGGATTGTTTAAGAATTTTACCAGAACCACCAGCTTACCTTGGTTCTTTACTCCTGAGTGATGCTAGGAGTAGGAAATTTCCATATAGAAGATTTGAATAGTTATTTTGGGTTCATGGTATCCAATGAAGTGAAATTGTAATATATATGTAAAGATAATACTTCTAGCTACTTAATCATCATGATCAACTTTGTGTTTTATGGTCACCTCATGTTTGGTTGTTTCTTTGTTATACACGGAATAAATTTGGTGTAACTAGCATAATATCCGTGTGTATGTCCAGGTTGTAACGTTGCCGCATTATGTTTTTTTATCATACGATGAATATTGTATAATACAAAATTAATTTCGTTATAAAATTATTTATTATTGTAAAGATTGTTTAGTGTATGATAACAACAACTTATTTTTTCATGTATAGTAATTAATTTAAATTTTTATCAACATATGTTCTTGTTTATAATAGTTATTTTAAAATAATTATTGAAGACATATCACATATATATAATATTTCCTCCGGTCCATTTTATAAGGAATAAAAAAAATTGATTTTTTTTATAAATTGCAATAATAGATATGATGTTATTGCAATTGTAATCATTATGGTTGCTGCAACAAACTTGCAACCAAATTACAACACTATCGCAATAAGGTTACAGTTTGTTAAGATAATTGAGAGAGTGTATGTTAAAGGTTTCATATTTGATAAGATAAGGTTTAATATAAAAAATAAATTTTTTTTTTGAACAAACCAAAATGAATTATATATATAAAAGATGAATAGACCCTTCAGCACAAGGCGTGCAAAAGGGCTACAAAAGTCTACAAGAGAATTTCAAACACAACTACATAAAATACAATCAGTCAATACCCAAACAAAGAAAAGGGTTTGACCACCAAGCATGAAAGTTCGCTATCAAAGTAACATCCGTCATCCGCAGCCACCTATAAGAGAAGATTTTTACTTTGTCCAGGAGCTGATGTAAATTATTTGCCGAATTTCGAAAGACACGAAGATTCCGCTCGTTCCACACAACCCAAACACAAGCCAACCAAACAGTCTGCAGGAAGGACCGTCGGGCGCGAAGACCACCCGCTGAATATGTAAACTGAACGAAATGCTCTGGAAGACTGTGTGGCTCCACCGTGGAAAAACCAATCCAAGCTCGGACTAGTGCCCAAAGAGGGCCAAATGTACTGCAAGAGATGAATAAGTGATGTGCTGTCTCAATGCCTCCACAGCCCGTCGCACACAACTGGAGATCTGGGGAAAGGATGCCTCTAGTAACCAGATTAGCCTTCGTTGGCAACCGATCCAGCAAGAGACGCCACGCAAAGATAGACACCTTCAGGGGGACCTGACGATGCCACAACAAACCCTCTGCTGCCCCTAATGCAACTGCCTCCTGTGAAGTCAGGATCTGATACGCATCTCGGACGGAGTACCCTAAGACGGGATCCGGCCTCCACCGCCATCGGTCTGGGGAGTCAACCTGCAAAGACACTGCAGGGGCTTTGAATGGAAGATTTTAGTAAGAGAATTTTGTGCAACGACGTTTTGATTTAATTTATATTATAATAGATATTTTTAAGCTTATGTTATACTAATATAATTTTCGTTGTGATTTAATTTATAATCTTTTTTGTAATTTATAATAAATAATATTGACAATATATATTTACATAATATTTATCGTTTGTATTGTTATTATATTTATTAAAACTAAAATTATCATAATCAATACTAAAATTTTATTGTAGTATTAAAATATCTGTGTTCGTACATTGCAGGGTGAAAAGAAAAACATACTAATCTAAGTCAAATATAAAGTAGATCATAGGCTCTGTCCATCGCTTCACCTAAATATATTTTTTTGTTATTAAATTCTTTGGTTTTTAGAAAATGTTAGGGTTCGATAATTCAGAATTCGTCTGCGAGGTCAGTAAAATGTGTTTAGACTTCACCTATACATTTTTGGGTTAATAGATGTTTTTTTTTTTTTTGACAAAAGGGTTAATATATGTTTATCCTTTGCAAAGTAGGTAAATTTTATTTTTCCCCTATAATTTATTTTTTTGATATTGCCCCATGTAATGTTTCTTTATTTTTTTCATAGTATATTTTATCCCAGTTTTTTTTTTTTTTTTGAACTGCAAAATTTATTAAGGGCACTATTTAGTACAAGGTGTACCACAAAGGCCAAGTATCAAAGTACAACAATGAGAACCCATAGTACAGACACACCAATTAAAAAGCTAAGCAAAACAACTCTACCAAAATAAAACCTAAGTCACGCTCACTGTACTTGAGGAATAAAAGCAGCAGCACTAAGGCCAAAAAACACAACAAGGCTACAGCAGCCCAACCAAAACAGATAGGCCGAAACAGCAGAAAAATAAACCGCAAAAAACTCTCCACAACCGAAAATGCAGCATCAGTAATAACAGTTGAAAACAGAAAAAAATGACCGCAAAAACCAAGGGACTAGCATCTCAACATACTATCATCCGGATTCCAAATCCACTCATATATTTTATCCCAGTGTTTAAAAAAAAAATTCAGCAGGAGGATAAAATACACTTCGAAAAAAATAAAAAAAAACATTACAAATGGGCAATCTCAAACAAAAATACTTACAAAGGAAAAAACAAAACTCGTCTATTTTGCAGAGACCTATTAACCTTATATTTTATTTACCAAACAAAAAACTCTCCCTAAAAATATCACACTACTCGTGACTCATCCCTCCAATCGAATTTTTACCTAACTGAATATGAAACAGAATCGCTATTTATGTGTTAATTTGGATCTCACCACAACTTAAGAATTTGACTGAGATGATCACCACAATCATCCCAAGTATTTTTAATTATTTGTTTAATATCATATTAATCATATGATATACATATATCAATTAAAGAGATTAGATAAAAATGGAGCAAGAAACGGACACTACACACTACACATGTTACACTAACCTTAAAACAAGTTAAAATATATGAATAATTCCCCTTTACTTCATCAAATCATACCTCCTTTCATCTCAAACCCAAGTTTAATTTGTTACATGGGTACTAATCAACTTTTAATAATTTTCTTTGCCTTCATCATAATAGCCTTGCCAATGAAATCTATGTCATCAGAATCATACAACCAATTTTCAAGTTTTCCTATACTTGATATCGATGCATCGAAGATATGCGATGGCGCATTGGGAGAATGTATCCATGAAGGTATGAATAGAAGAAAGTTATCTGGAAGAAGAAGGTACATAAGTTATGATGCTCTTAAAAAAGATAGTGCCCCGTGTAAACGTCGCGGAAATTCCTATTATGGCTGTGGTGGTTCTGGACAGGCTAATCCATATCGCCGCGGATGCACCAAAGTTACACATTGTGCTAGAGATACAAGTTGAGTAGTTTTAGTAGTAATATTATAGAGTTGTGTTTTCTTTTCTCATTATGGAATTTTAGGATTTAGTTGCTTTTGAAAATGAGATTATCTTTCTATTCTAACTTGTGTTATGTTTGGTTTGAGGTTGTTAAAATTAAAAGTGGAAAAAATCATGAAAATGATTCATTTTCATGTGTAATATTGTATTGAGAACTCATTCATGAACTTTTTTTCACATCTAATTTTGTGGTTGTTAAGTAGCAAGTTTTCGAGAGTTTGATTTTAGACTCATAAAAGTTCACTTATTCTCCGCCGTCTGAAAATACGTACACTATAAAAAAAAATAAGAGAAAAGATCACACACTGACAGTATGAAATTATTTTAGACAGTCATTCAATCACATTTTATCATCATGTCACTTTGTTTTTACTATTTCGAAAGTTAATATATATCTCAACAAACATCAAAATGATGCAATGCACTTTTTCGTTGGTCATATCTAAATGACGTAATATAATTGGAGGATTGTGTAAAACTTTATATCCTGTTAAAAATAATATAAAATCATTAATGTGCCAAATCCTAACAGCTTAACCTTTTGGGATAATTGGTTATTTGACATGGTATCAGAGCCTCTATGACTAAGTGGTCTAGGGTTTGATTCCCGCACCCTTCACTTTCTAATTAAAAGTGGAATTTAAGCATATGGTAGGTGGGTCTATGCATTATCCACGCTTCAAGCCCAAGTGGGCTCTTGCGTGAGGGGCATGTTAAAAATAATATAAAACCATTGATGTGCCAAATCCTAACAGCTTAAACTTTTGGGATAATTGGTTATTTGAGATATACTTACCGATATAACTACGAAATTGATAATATCCTACACAGTTGTGGGAATTCTCTTTTGTTTATTTATTCAATGAAACAATATACAAAGAGTGCAGTTTACACTGAAATGGTTATGAAGAATTAATCCACTTAGATGAAAATAATTACTATGAACAAAGAGAAAGGTAAGGAAAAAGAGAAGAAATTTTTTGGTGGTAATGTATTTTCATTCATGCATTACATGATACAATTTTTTTTCAATTTCAAAATCCTTTGATATGCTTCATCCTTTTTGTTATACTTCTCTATCAATTTTGCTCTCAAAGAATATATTTCTCCATTTATGGCATCAAGTTCTTTCACACCATATTTAACTTTGCTCTCAGATTCAATCATATCACATAGAGACAACTGCCACAAAATAGAAAATATATGTCACACTCAATGATAAATGAAAATAACATTAAGACATGAATAAGTTGTTTTCGATGAGTCAAAGCCAATTATAATGTTACCTTGATTTGGTCTTTTATAGTTTTTTTCAAGGATTCACAGTTGGAAATATTTTCTTTAAAAGCTCTTTCCATAAGTTGGATTTGGAATTGTTCAATTTCCTTCATAAGCTTCAGCCTATCCTTCGAGTAATAAATTTGCCTCTATCGCATTTAACCATTTCACGCATATTAGTAAGAAAATTTATGGAGAAGAATTGCAAGAATAAATCTCCACCATTGTTTACATCAACTACCCTCATGATTTCCACTAAAAGAGAAGATTAAAATTACATCATCCTATAAGATAATGCCATGTGTTATTCTTGCATTTCTTCTCTAAAATAATTCTTACTAAATAGTCATTATGGTAAATTGAAAGTAATACTAATTAAAGAAAATATGAATTATTATGAAAAAATTAAATTTACTTCCTTTTCTCCAATCTTCAAAAGGATTTCAGAACCGGATTGGCCATCAAACCGACGAGTTCACTGGTTCAAGGTTCAACCAGTCGGACCGAAATTCGACCGGTTGAACCATTTTTAATTAAATATATATATTTTTTTATAATATATAAAACAATCTTTTCAAAAAAAGTATATATAAAACAATATCGAACAAAAAATTACATAATATTCATAGTTTTATACTATTAAAATCATATTAATTTCATACCATTAAATATTTTGTATAAAAATATTACATATTACGTATAATATCCTATGAATGAGGATTATTATATAAAAAATAAATTACTAATAATCCTAATAAAAAGTAGTAACAGATTTTAGTTGTATTGTACTAGTTTTTATTTGGGCAAAATAAAAAAAACATTCTTAATCCAAGCCGACTTATATCTCATAACCCTAATATTGCTAAATGACTAAAGAAAGGAAAACATAGCCGTCAGAAACTTATTTTGTTCTCTTCCTCTTCCTATCCTTCTCAATCTACCGGGTGAAATACTATCTTCTTGTTCCCATTGTTTTCTTTCAAGTTATTTCTTTTCTAAATCTAGTGTTTTATTGGATTGTTAATTTATGATGTCTATTCTTCTTCTTCTTCTTCTCTTCTAATAATCAACTTATGAAATACAGATAGTTGAAACTACAATAAAAAACCAATTTTTCGTTCTAATAAAATAACCAAAAACAAGATTAAAGCAAAAACAAAGGTAATATTTTGTTTTCATGCGTGTTCGTTCTTTTTTCTTGGGTAAGGTCGGTTAGTTTCTTTGTTTTGACTTGTTTGCATTTTTACTCGATGCACTCTTTAGCATTTACTTTTAAGCTATTATGTGGTTAAACTCTTGCACCCCATGCCAAGAAAGTCAACATATGGAATTTCATTTATTTATTATATTTTTTCAAATAATTTATAAGGCGCACAAACAATTGTAAGAATAAGAATTAAAAATCTCAAACAGCCTAACTTTTGACTTTATGAATTCCATCGTAACCTACCTAAAAGATCATGATTATATGGTTATATATGAGAGTGGATTCTCTCAAGTCAAAATGAAAATTGAGGAAATAATATGCATAATTGACCATTGGATTACAAAGACAAAACAATATTTAATTCTAAAAGAAATTGAGAAAAGGTGATTGATGGTTAAGATGTAAAAATTGAGGAAAAATTGAGGGAAAAAAATTGAGAGGATTCATTCTCGGTTATATATAGGGCTGATCTGACTATTTTGAGATCCAATTTATATATTAAAAATTGGTTCTTATTAAAAAATTAAAAACAAAATCATTCTCTATTTAAATTTTTATTTTTTATTTGATTAAATTTCTTTTTTTTTCACCAAACATACGATATGTTATAAAATTTGTAATATTTAATCATTATTATAGGACATCAAAATTAATCTGTTGAGTACATCTAATATTTTATAGGCTTAAATGCAATTTTAGTCCCCCTATTTTGAAAAACATTAAGTTTTGGTCTCCCTATTTTAAAAATCAAGTTTTTGGTCCCCCTATTTTAATTTTTCTTAAATTTTGATCCCTCACTCTATTTTAAGGTCAATTTTGATGATGTGTCAATTGAATTAATGATGTGGCACTTATAGATGGACAAAATTAATATCTTTTCATTATTAATTTATTTAATTCAAAAGTTATCATTTTAAAAAGATTTTAATTATCAAAATAATATATTAAAATAAAATGTCATTTATAAAATTAGAATTGGGAATTTAATTTTTTTTCTCCGTTTTTTTTCTCTTTGGGCTCATCTTCTTCCCTAAACCTTCATCCATACAAAACCATACAAAACCTAGAAACAACATCATCATCTTCATCCATAAAAAATTTAACAATACAAAACTTAGAAACTATCACCCTCATCTTCACCTAATTCTCCTTGTTCTTCTTCTACAGTTCTACTATGGCCCCTTTCTTCTTCTTAATTTGTTTGTTGATGAAATCATCTTGGTTACTAGAAAACAAATACAGCCTTTGCTCTTTGATCTCTCTTACCCAAATCAAATTCGTCTAACTCTTTGATCTAAAATTAGTTACTTTATCAACTTCGTCTAACTCTTTGAAATTGTATTTTCAAATCCGCTTCTCTAAGACCTGTTATTGAACTTTGAATTTTGGATTTCTTGTGACTGGATTTGTTCTTGAAGAACTTTGATTGTTGATTGTTTTTGTTGTTGAATTTTTGGGATTGTTGTGTTTCTAGAGAATATGGAGATGCAGAGAAATCAAATGGGTCTATGGTTGTTGTGTTTTTGATGAAAGTGACTAGATTTATTGTGCAGAAAAATCAAATGTGGTTGAGTTTCTTGTGGAATTTCTCGGTGTTTTTTGTTGTTCAATAGTAGATCTATTGATGAAACTTGGTTGTTGTGGTTCTTTGATGGTGTAGTGTGATAATCCTGATGATGAAGGGAGATGTTTTGAGTTGGTGGTTATAGTTTTTTTTTGTTTGTTTGTTTATTTAATTATTAAAACTATTATTTTAATTATCAAAACATTTTGTAAATAATAATTGCTTGAATTAAATAAATTAACAATGGCAAGATATTAATTTTGTCCACCTATAGAGTGCCACATCATTAGTCCAATTGACACATGAGCAAAATTAATCCTAAAATAGAGTGGGAGATCAAAATTCAAGAAAAATTAAAATAGGGGGACCAAAAACTTGGTTTTTAAAATAGGGGGACCAAAATTTCATATTTTTCAAAATAGGGGGACTAAAACTGCATTTAAGCCTATTTTATAAAAACTAACAATATATAGCTATTATTATAGGACCTTAAAATTTTAAAACGAAGCCTTCAAAATTTTGAGGTCCGATGTCGTCGCTCACCCTGCACCCCTTTGGGGTAGGGCTTGCCTATACGTGGTTATTTAAAATATGAAAAATGTTAAACAGTGCACTTGACGCTCTTGTTAAGCAATTTATTATGGAAATGTTCTTTTGAAAATTATGCATTCAATGTTTTGAAAGTGAAAAAAAAATATCTTATCATTATCACTTTTGTCTTTTCTTTTCTTTTTTACCATGGTTAACAAGTGCACTCTTTAGAATGGTCCTTAAAATATAGCTAGTGGGCTTTAAAATTTAAATAAAGAAGAACATTGTTGGAGTGTTGAGGGGCCGCCTCAATGGTTACATTGGACTTTGAATAACCGCACAAGTGACTATAATACATTATATTCACTTAAAGTTTTAAGACATTAAGTTTATGGATCATCTATAATTTATATGTTGTTAAACATAAAATCTCTCTTTATCCTGTCCACAATCCATCACCACTCGTCACTTATTGCTTCTCCATCAAGTCGAATCGGGCTCTAATATCAATGTTGGGTTGTGAGGGGAGCCTCCTCGCTAGATTGGATCAACACCTTGAACAATAAGCAACCACATATAAGTGACTCGAATACTACATATTTACCCAAAACCTTACGATATTAGGTTTATGAGTCCTCTCATGTATATGTTGTTCAACCTCTAACTTTTTCGATCAATGTGAGACTTAACTTGCACTCGATAAATCTCAACATCTCGCTCAAGTGTAAGTCTTTCTCTGTCCACGATTCATCATCACTCACTTATTACTCCTCTAACTGGGCCCCAATACCACTGTTGGTTCATGAGGGGATATTTGGAGGACCATTTACATTAGACTTAAGAGTTACCACACAAGTTAGTTGGACACCACATTTTTATCCAAAATTTGGCATTTGGTTTATAGATCCTCTCACTTGTAAAGTACTCAACCTCCACTTTTCCAGCAGTGTAGGACTTAACTTATCTCAAGCTTGCCACAACAATCACCCATTCATGTGTGAGTCGTTTTTAATTCATTATGCCCCCCTTAAGCAAAAGCTTTTTTTCATTTATATATACACTTGCACCATTGTTGGCACTGCACTCAACAAGATACGCCGCTTAACCACCTTTGTCAGAAAGACTTTTGATACAAGAAGTCGGTCAAATCCTTCGTCGAACCATCGAGTCTAATATCATTCTTAAACCGTGAGAGAGGAGTCTTATTGGGTTGAATCAACACAATGAGCATTCAAAAAATACACAAATGACCTTGACACCATATTTTCACTCAAAACCTAAAAGTCTTAAGGTCTAGGAGACTTTAAACTCTTTCGATCAATATAAAACTTAATTCACACTTAAATAATTTAGTAGTAATATTATAGCGTTGTGTTTTCTCGTTTCTCATTATGAAGTTTTAGGATTTAGTTGCGTCATTTATGACTTTCGGACTCATAAAAGTTCATTTATTCTCTATCATCTAAAAATAGACTTTAAAAAATAAGAGAAAAAAGAAGTGCACTGATAGTATAAAATCATTTTATACGGCCGACCAATCATATTTTACCACTGTATCACTTTGTTGTATTATTTTAAAAGTTAATATCTACACAAACATTGAAATGACGCAATATATTGTTAGTTGAGTAATTCAACCTTTGCTCTCAACTGAGTTCTGAAGCAACGAACGATCATTGGTTTTGACCTTCTGGGTTCTGAGGTAGCAAGCCTAGGTTCAAACATCGTAGTTTTTGAACTTATGGTTTTTTGTTTTGATAGTTAGAGGTTAGTTGGCTGTTATTCCAGTTGGCTTAGGTTCTGTTACTCTTATGAGCAAATTCATGAGCAAGACTGCAAGACTATAAAAGATATTGTGTTGATTCTGAGTGAATTAGGTTGTGATTCTGAGATGATGTGAGGAAGCAATTCTACCGAAGCAAAGATGATGAGAGATCGAGGAAGCGATTTTGGAGAAGCAATTCGTATTCGTTATAACATTAGTCCATCATGGACCATTTGATTAAGAGGTCCATAATAGAGTTTACCATATATATATATAGAAAGACTCACAAAAGCTAGAAACCACAACAATTATCCAGAAAAGTCACCAAAATGAGGTAGAAGGAAAATCAGCTATGAGAGAGCACCCAAAGAGATACCTGATAGTAGTAATTAAAAGATCGTTTTCCACGGAGATTGTAGTGAATCAAACACAAGTAATCGAAAGCATACGCATGCAAATTGATATAAATAAAAAGGGGGTTTCCTCGGTTTGGAGTTTTTAACAAAAAATTAGGAAAGAAATTAGGATTTTTTGACTTTAAGAAGAGAAGCGATTGGACTTTTTCGTTTCATCTAATCACTATAATCTTGATAGTTTATGCATGTTAACAAATTACAAACTTATCAAAAATAATAATTATGCCTAATTAATATATTGGTAACATAATCCTCTCAATTGATTATAAATTCCTAATCTCTTATCATCAATTACGGAATTTGCACTTTAATCTTTGAATTCTCAATTAACAAACTGAAATTTCTTAAGTGAAGGTTAATTGAAAAACTATTTCTAGATCAATTGATTTATCTCTAAATGTCTTAGTAAACAAACAATTGGAATCATCACACAATTCGTCAAATCAAGTAAAGCATTAAGAACAAAGCATAATTGATGAAAACTAATTTCGTAATTCATTAAAATATCATATGAAACTACATGGTTCAAGATAAATAGTAGTTAAAATCTCCTAAGATCCAATCATAGAAGTTTTGCTAGACATAATTGAAATAGAAATTATATCAACAAGAATGAAAGAATCCATTATGAGAAGGATTTAATTATATGTGGTTCAACACTTCGAACCTTGCTTGAGCACCTCCGTGATCGCTTCCAAAAATCTGTCTTTTCTTGCCGTATTTTTGTAACCCCTGTTGTGAATTTTCTGTGAATCAGAAAATTCATTATATAGACCTAGGGTCATGCACTTGCGTCGCGCGCCAGATGTCCTGTGTCGTGCCCAGGTAGTAGAATTGGATACTTTCTTTTGCTTTGTATTGCGCCGCGTGCAATGGTTGTTGCACCGGACACAACTTGAGTTTAATTTTTTCACTTTTTCTTTCTTTCTTATGATTCAAGCAATCTTGTACTTGATGCAACTTCTTATTTTTGTGCGAAAACATAATAAAACATACTAAAAACATACTAGTAAGCCTTGCATTTGGTTCAAAAACATGGTAATGATGTGAAGTCGTCGCTACCACTCAAGTAGAACTCGAAAAATTTAAGCACCATATCTTCACCTTGCTTTACGGGACCAATACAATAGTGGTTGCACCTTCCACTTATAGAGGGAGCAGGGGCCAGAGACCACTCAACCAACAAGTGTTTTTCCTGAAAATTTATTCTGTGTTTACTTAGTTGTCGTAACTCTAGTGATAGCAGAACCCTCTTCACATAACTTTCTCTTGGTGCCTTATCATATTTCCATTTTAACATAAACTTCCCAACCTATAGAAAATTATAGGAAATTCCTTATTATAAAACATAATCTTATTCCAATGAATAAAAGTTTTTTAAGTGAAATAGATAACTTACTCCCACCGATTTTTTTATAAAAATCAATTAACTTTTTAGATTCATTAAATAACTCATATTCCATTCGGTCACATTTATAAGAAAATTTGACTTTTGGTACATTGAAAAATGAATATATGTGGTGTATATTATAAGCCATATATATCTATTTTTCAATGTATCAAAAATCTAAAATTTATTTATAGATGTAAGCGAAGGAAAAAAAGTCAAATTTAACCTAAATTCATAAATTATTTTATAAATCTAAAAGGTTAATAATATTTCTTGTAAATAGAACCGAAAATATAATATTAATTAAACTACCAACCTCTGAATTTGACATCTCATCAAGGGCTGCTACGTCTTTTTTTTCACACAGCTGATGCACTCTATTTATAAGTTGTTTGCAGTAGAGAATCTAAAATTTAAAAAATAACATATAAGATATGGCGAATTCTACATGTTTGAACGTAGATCGATACTTTTTTTTTTAAATGGTAAATATAAGATATGGCGAATTCTGCATGTTTGAACGTAGATCAGTACTAAAAAAATTATTTAAAATTGTAACCATTAATGATTACAAATCTCAGTTTTTTTAAAGAGAAGTTCATGATTCTCATTGTTGTAACATTTGAGACAATGACGGAATAAGTATCAATACTTGACAATTGACACCAATATATTAAAACAAATATGCTTCTAATTCTAGGTGAAATTGAAATATATTTTAGTTTTTAACACCTTACCTCTTCATTAGACCAATTTTTCAATTTCAAAATCCTATGATATGCTTCATCCTTTTTCTTTTGCTTCTCTCGCAATTTAGCTATCAAAGAATATATTTCTCTCAATGAAGCTTCTCGTTCTTTCACATCCTGTCTACCTCTGATCCCACAATATTCAACACATTCTCTGTTGTTTCTCAAAGTGTCATCACTTAGAACCTATGATAAAATATAAAATATTTGTCACACTTAATGAATTTTTTTGACAAATTGTCACACTCAATGATACCATGTATCTTTAAAGACAAACACGTATTTTCTACAGTCTCATGTATAAACAAATTAATTTTTACTTAAGGTTAGGAACTAAATGCATTAACAATTATTCGAATTTGGTACCTCTTTGTTGTATGTATCAAATCTTCTCTTCTCAAGTACTTTTTCTCTTTCTCTTTATATATAATTAATATATTTGTCATTCAAAAAATAATAATTATATAAAATTAAAAAATGAAAAATTGTTTATATATATATATATATATATATATATATATATATATATATATATATATATATATAGATCCCTTGACTTCAGGAGTAAGTCTCCATTGACTTACTCCGCTTCATAACTCGATATCGACATTATATTTCTTCAATCCGACCGTTGAAATTCAAAACCGTTTGATAATTTTTTTGATAATTTCAATTGAACGTACGATAAACTTTTTAAAAAACCGTTGAATTTCAATAGTCCAAATACATAATTACATTTTTTGAATATATATATATATATATATATATATATATATATATATATATATATATATATATGCGCAATAAAAGGGAGTATAAACATCAATCATTACAATGTAATTTTCGTAGCTGCGATTGAAAAAAGACTGAAACTACTTAATGTCATAACTAACGGCTAAATCATATTGGACTGTCCAATGAACCGGATACTTTGAAAATAAAGGAGTGTAAGCTATTTTGAGTCAAATCCAATTGTAAGTTACCTTGATTTGGTCTTCTAAACTTTTCTTCAAGGATTCATATTTGGAAACATTTCCTATCACAGAATCATTACGAGAAGCTCTTTCCAAATGTTCGATTCGAAGTTGTTCAACTTCCTATAATTATTAATGGAAAAAAAAAAACTTCTGTTTGTTATTTAGTTTGGAAAAAAAAATTACATAATTTTACTTATAATCTGAAGAAAAAAAAATTATAGAAACTAAAAGATTAAAGAAACTCCAACCTTACTCATTTTGGAAGCAAAAGATAAATCATAGAAATGTGACGGTGATTTGAATGAAGCAAGATCTTTCTGATGATGAATCTTTATATCTCTCAGAATTTGTTTCTCCTCAACCAAACTCCTGCTCCCATGTAGCTTCAAATAATTCATACCCTGAACAAATGATTTCAAAACCAGACAAAAGAATATAATATATATATTTTTTTTGAATTTGATCCAAATAAAGTTCAACAATAATAAAAAGTACAATTAAAACTATAGCTTTTAGTTTTTGTCTCGTGAGTATAGCTCATAGTACAAAAAATTTACTCATTAGCCACAGTTAAAGTACTGATCAATTAATAAAAATATTGCATGTTATACGTAAAAACTATGGTAACTATAACTTACATTTTTATCAAGTTTTTTCCCGAACCATTGATCTCCATTCGTTGCTTTGATCATGACATTCAATTCATCAAGAATCATATATAAATCCCTTTGTTGCTTCTCGTTACTGGCCTCGTGGTTTTGCCGTCCCTTTAGTTTATAGTTTACCCGTTCCAACGTAGAATCTAAAGCTTTTATTTTGAACTGTTTACAAAACAAAATGAATTTTTAGTTAATGTCAAAATTCCTACCATTTTCAAATTTATAAATGAAACTAAAACCAGTTTCTATATAGTATATACCAATTTTTCTGATATCTTTCTAGTGATTTTACAAAAGTCCTGGTCAATTTTCTTAGCCAAGTTCTCTTCCTTATTGATTTTAGATATTGAATCTGGTGAAAGCTTGATAAATTTGGAAACATGGCTTGAATTGTCATCAATAGCCTTTGTGTCCTTATTCTCCATGATGTTAAATTTTCCTGATTTTGATGTAAAACTCAAATATATAATTAATAAAAAAGAAAAAAAATTGAATCATATGCACAAAAAGAAAATGACAACTTATATCATTGAATTCTATAGTCAATGAAAAACAACATTACTCATATAAAAGATACTTACCTCTAGTGATTAGGCTTTTACTTTTTAGGATATGTAATGGATCACTAATTTTATGGACTATTTAAGTTGCTAATTTGTAATTTTTTGAACAAGTGCTAATTTGTAATTAAACTATTATGGGTTAAACTCTTGCACCCCACGCCAAGAAAGTCAACATCTAGAATTTCTTTGTTTTTAATACCTTTTCAAATAATTTGTAGGGCACACAAGTTATAAATAAGATTAAGAAATGAAAATCTCAAAACATTTGACTTTATGAATTTAGCAACCTCCCTAGCTAGAGTTTATTATAGTTTAAATGATGCTATGTTTAATTATTTAAAATGTAGGTAGTGGGATTTAAATATAAAAAAGGAATGCTGACACACACCTATTATTTTTTATGAAGATGTGCATTAGTAACATACACCTTACCTTAGGTGTATTTAACCATTTTTTAGTTATCATTTGCTAACACACATCTTCTAAAAAATAAGTGGGTATATTATAACAAATATTTATAAAAGTATCTAATGTACACCCACTTATATTTTAGAAGAAGTATTTATAAAAGATATATTTAACTACTTTTTAGTTATAACTTGCTAACACAAAGCTTCATAAAAATGAATAAGTGTGTTATAACAAAACTCATATAAAAAACAATAAAGTTAAGTTCAACAATGTATATGTGCACGTGTGGCCGACATACAGCTACAACAAAGTCATCCAATATGTAATGGGCCTTTAAAAATATGAAGGTCTCAATTTTTTTATAAGATAGTAGTATGAGTAATATATGGAGTGTAAAATTTAATATATTGTTGTAAAATATAAAAGTCGTCCAATATTCAAATTCAATGTTTTTTTCTTTTCAAACTATTAAATATTGTTTATAATATTTATGTCTTATGTTATTTGATATGAACTCTCGTCTTAGCATAGTAGTATAGTATAATGTGTTGATATTTGCCCATTTGAATTAAAATATATGACTATTATATGTAATATTTCTTTTTGTTATTTTAGATTTTTATATTAATTTTAGAAGTAGATTCCATTTGAGGTAAATTTATAGGTATTTAGAATACTTATTTTTCATGTTATTTCTAATTTAAAATCGATGATTTTTCATTTATATTTTTATTTATTTATTTTTTTGACACAATTTATTTATTAAGAGATCATTTTTAACATTTACATGTAGTTTATAAAAAACTCATAACCGATCATGTATATGTGAAATGTTATGATGCAGTTAACAAATGATCCTTGATATAATTTAGTCGCTAAAAGTGTTTTTATACTAAAAGTGTTTGTAAAAATCATGATTAATAATAAATAATTGGATGACTTCGTTAATAGTCTCTATAGGGGATTGATATACACGTACAGTATGATCACATGTATATAATTATATTTGCCATTAAAAAAAAAGTATGATTTCATGCATGAAAATGTTGTTATTATTAGTATATAACTTGCAAAAATCATGATTAATTCCCATTCGTTGGAATGACATTGACGATCATTTATGGTGTTTCTCCGTATGTGTAAGAGAACAATGATACATTTTTAGGATAAATAATTAGTCCCACAATTTTAACAAAAATAATATAATTATAGTCTTTACTAAAACTAAACATGCTTAATTATCCTTAAGTTCTTAAATTTTTTAAGACATGTTTACAATATTATCAAAGGTTCATTTACTAAAATTTAGATTTTTTAACATAGGTATAAATTAAATATGAAGTTTTTAAAATCTATTACTTTAAGCTAAAGCTAAAGAAAATATGAATATAGAATCAAATTTTAAACTCACTTTTTTTGAGAAATTTTTCATAAATGTAATAAACACTTGCAACAAATCATTCAAAAATTCCACGGTAGGAACTAAATGTAGGATTTTTTTTAGGGAATAAAAATATAATAAAAAGTAGCACCGATTCTTTAGAACAAAAATATGTCTCATATATATCATATTTTATTTATTTATCAAATTATTACAGATATCGGTTTAATATAGTTTGGGAGTCAGTTTTGACACCAAGCGGTTCCAACTTCCTTCTAATTGCAATTGCGAAGAATTGAACAATGGTCCTCCCTATCAAGTTCAGCACCAATCACCACTAAACCAACTAATGATTGATTACTTGTAGCTAAATTTCAACATATAATAACATTTACTCTTAAAATTCTTTTAAATTTCAACTGCGTGACTTAATAGTTCTTCTTCTTGAAGGAAAATTGATACGATAAAAGCAGCGGAATTCAAAATTTTTCCTTTTGTGATCCTTACGAATGGTCATGAATTGTGTTTAGAGTTTTACCTTTTGATTCGAAAACTCCCTTTAAATCACGAACGGCTATCGAACACTTCGAATCACGAACAAGGTCACCACCAAGTCACCAACGAATTTGATCACAAGCGTTAAAAGTATAACGCCTCTAGCCAGTCCACACGAACAACAATCAATGGAGTGCTAGCTCCAATGGTTTGAAGGGTTAGGAGAAAGGAGGCACAAAATAAGGATTAGAGTTTTTCACAAAAACTCTAGAAAGGTGATTAGGGTTTCTCAAGAGAGGAGAGAACAGAGGCTCATGAGAATGAGCAACAAAAGTGTGTCACACATCCTCCTTACCACAAGGGTTCTATTTATAGAACCACTTGCCATGTCAAAATTACACTAAAGCCCTTTTAACTAAATGGACTATAGTAGGCAACATTCTCATGTAAATATGTCTAGTACATATTTGCACCCCCTTCTTGCTACATCATACCATATGATGTAATGCTCATTTTAATTACCATAATACCCTTATCATATTTCCTTATTTCTCCAAGGTGCACCGTACTTTACGGTGTTCCAATCTCACTAGATTGTTCTTATGTGTGTGACCCTGTAGGTTTCCGTAACGTTGACAATTATAATAAATCACTATTTATTATAATAAACAGTGAGCGGTATCTAGCAACACATCATTGCTACTCAAGTTACGAGAAATTAACATGTGATCTAAACATAACCTCTTGTGATAATATCAGTGTGTATATTACCCTTTTGCCCCTTATGTCTATATTGAACACAAAGCATACTTGGTGTCATCTTTGTCCAGTTCAATATTAGGCCCATGACATTTATCCTGTTATGCAGGATTGGCAAATTCCATCTAGGTCACTACTGTCCCTCAGCATGCTTTGTGAAGTACCCATCAACTGCCTTTATGGTTATCCTGTTACGGACAACGTTAGATCAGCAACAAAGTACTTGACTCCACATCTAGGGTACAAAGTGGTTTCAGGTCTAAGGGCGGTTTACACCATTATCACCGTGAGAGTAACTTATGACACTTTGCATAACTTTGCATGTAGCACTCTCATAGCGGGTCAATCCGGTATAAATATTACTCCTAATATTTCTTATACCTATGTCAAGACTTGATAACTCCTTATCCCATGATCCATGAGATGCGATCATCAGTCTATCTTCATAATAGTCTTTATGCTTTCAGGTTATCCCCTTTACCTTAAAGCTCGACTACAGATACTTTAAGAATAGTGTCCTTATATTTAATATTATCTCATGATTAAGTCACACTTAATTATTAAACGGACTTTCTATTCTAGGGACTTCATTATTTTGCAACCTTACAAACATAATAAAGAAATGCCATATTTATATTCAAACTCCTAAAGCAAATATTATGAAAATAGACTGGCTCTTAGGGCTTACTCCAACAATCTCCCACTAGCACTAAAGCCAATCTAGGTTACTCTTAATACCTATAGACTTAGTATGCCCATCACGCTTCAACTGCGCAAGAGGCTTTGTTAGTGGATAAGGAACTATTTCCTATGTTGGTATCTTACGTATCTTCCAACGTTCTATTTCGATCTCTATCGAAATATATAAGTGTCTAAGTATATTCATGAATCGTCGGTGAGATCTATTCTCAAGTGTTCTTGCAAGATTTAAACTATTACCATCACTAATGTGATTAATGTGACTTGTAACACCGGAAACATAGCTTTAGCTCAATCATGAGCCAAACGATCCAATCTTAAATACTCAACTTATTTAACTGAAACAAACATATTACGAAGCTTATCTTATAGCTTTCAATGCTTGTATTCAGCCACGATATACAATACATTGGTATGGAAACTTCCTTCATTATAACTTCCTTATAATGATCCTTCCTATACCTATCTATTTCAAGAAATAGGTCTTAGTTCCTTTAAGGTCCTTAGGGATATTCTTGAAGGTAAGTTAGTGTCAAACACTAATTTCAATTTTGGTACATAGGTTATTCCTAACTCTTTAGGAATTCTTGCCTAAGTGTTTCATCAAGAGTTATTTTCCTAGTCATGTCTCACATGTATAAGAAAAATGTCTTGATGATTAATATGATATCAGATATTATCACTCCCACTAAAACTTTGTATGCACAAGATTTATATTTGTCCTTCATTTGTTTTCCACAAAACTTTCAAAAGAAACAAATATTCAAATTTATTCGATCTAATCAAAATTAGATAGGTTTGTCCTTGTTAATTTGTTTTCATAAAACTTCATAAAAGGAACAAACAATAATTTAATTTTCTGAGAACTCTATCTAATCAAAATTAGATAGCTACAAGTTATATACCTTTCCAGCATCATTTGGATCAACAAAACCCTTACGTATATGTCCAACACATATATATGAGGTCATTCCAATTAAGGAATGCAACTTTGTTATCCATCTACCAAAACATGTAGTACAACATTTAGCAGAAGCAATCAAATATTATAAGGTATTCTTAATACCATCCATATCAGTGTTCAAAAAGAATACTCACTTTCATCGTATGAGTCTTACTCATCTTGAAGATATAACCATTATCTACATAAGATTAGTGTATATGGATTATGTATGAGATTTCATGGCATTTAGCCACTTCTCATAATCTAGATCGTCTTACGACCTTTCAGAAAGTCAAAGACTCATCTTCCATGAGAATCATATCACATTGATGAGTCATGATAAAACCATACCTTGTAGCCATATGTGATATGTTAGACTTATCTTGGATTTGTGCAACTTTAAAACATTGGTTCTTCAACAACCTTGAGGAACCGGTTTGCATTCCCTTTTAAATGAATACGTTTTGTGGTACTTGAATTTATTCAAGTTCTATATCACTCCCACTGTCTCTTTTAGAGACACACTCCCACTAGAGGAATGTTTCAAACCTAGCAACAAAACAACCTTTTGTCCTTAAGAGTGATATAGGACCAATATCCCTTTCTTTAGGATATTTCCACTTATTCATTCTTTCATTTGGAATTAGATTTATCTAATAAATTTTAATCCAAAATTCTCATAAAGACAAACTTGGTACTCTTACCTCCATATCGCATATGGTGTCTTTATGATCATTTTAAAAGGGAACTAATTGTGGGTGAAAATTAATTATAAGTAAAGAGATTTATAGAAAGAGTCAATATATAATTAAACTATCCTTAAATCATGTCAAACATGATGTGATAAAATAGTTATTATAGTCCTTTAATTAAGTATTTACTGATATGACTCATTCATATAACTTAAATACTTTTGTCGAGTTCTATTTTCTTCATTGTTGAATTTCTTTGACAAATTCAAAGATTTCTAATTGGTGTCATACACCTACCAACATCTAATGATTTTAATCATGAAGTAAAATAAACTCAATATACCAAATATGTTTAGTGGTCGACATACATCTCATGTATATTGTTCAAATAGGTCATGCGTTATTTTATTGACGCATCGAATATTTGTACTAAACAACAATGCTCTTGATATATTTAAGGTCCAAATCATATTTGGCTCTTATCACGATTGTTATAGATAACCCTATCAAGACCATGGAACCCTAGTCCATTACTTGACATGGAGTAATAGTATAGAAGACTTTGCTTAAATGATAGGACCATTACTTGTCTTATCATTTAAGGCTACAATTCATATATTGTCAATACAAGATATACAATTGCTACTTCTACTACTAGATGGAATTCAATAACAATTATTGTGTTCCATTTCAAACTTGATTTTAAGTCATTGCATAAGCTCTCATTATCAATGAAACAATTTTCATTCTAGATATGGGTTGACTTAAAATTATAGCCAATGTTCTAATTCTTTAAGCATCTCTATTTTCGAAAAATTGAGATCCAACATCTTGTATCATATACTTTTGATGTAGAAATAGAAATTTTGACTTTCTATAACAATATGTGCATTATTGAAGTCTCACTTCATACTTTTGGTTTGACTCTTCCAAGAACTATTTACGTCATTTTTATTTAATGGTCTAACCATAGCCGTTCTACTTTGACAACCATTTTGTACTATTCAAATAAGAGGAATATAAATCTTATTTATATTATATCTCAAATCTTTGATAGTGCAAATTAATTCTCATTCAACTCAACAAATTCCGGTAGATATTCAAAACAATTTTGTCTATATCTATTCCATTATAATTTGTTAGATTGATCCTATGACCAACTTTTTGATCCATTGAGAAATTTATCATACTCTAAAGTTCTTTCAAAAGGATCTTACTTGAGATTAAATGATCACATCATTTATTATATATTCTATATCTAGACGTCAACTTGATGCTTCTAACAAGTATCCCTTTTCCAATCTAGTTATAGTAGGTTGTTCACAGTTTATAGTTCAAGACTTATAGTTTTCTCGCATTTGAGAACAATTCTCAATTTGTACCAATACAGAAACTTCTTTCTGAAAATCTTGTCCTTCATAAGGACAACTTAATATGTATTGTATTTCGAAATTCTAATTACAAAGATATGTAAGATATTATGACTAAATCATATTTAATTTGGTCTTTAATTAAATACGCTCCCACTATTTTACTCAAAACAAATGACCCTCATCATTTGATTCGGAAAACCCCGTTGGAAGATTTTCTAGTGGTTCAAGATCCATATTTCACTTTGTCTTAAGTCCGCGGTGGGCGGATTACACAAGACTTAGTTATTTAGGTAGGAACTCCTTCCAATTGTATCTCATACAATTCTTGAATATATCAATTGGGTGAATAACTCCTTATTCTAATTCATCTTATGAATTATTCCCAACCATTGCTTCTTAAACTCATATAATCTCATTATATTTGTTAAGTTAAGTTTGACCCTTACTTTAGAAGTTGGATATTACAATTATCCCATCGCACCTTACCAATATAGAGTATGCACTTCGCGGTGGGCGAACCTACATAGTTCGATACTAGTCTTGATGAGTTCTAAAGCTTGGAAAGCATAAACTTAATATTCACATATTTTATTATTAAAGAGAATGCACTCCGCGGTGGGCGAACCTACATTTTCTTTATTAATCTCTTTATGTGTTTCTTGAGGGATATTTAATTGGTTTGATCTCACCGGCTTGTTTAACATATTAAACGCTCTCACATGCATCAACATACATACATACAATAATAATGATATGATTATGGCCTCCTAACGTAAGTGTTCCCTCAAGCCAATGAGAGAACCCTAAACTAGCCTAACGATGATCTACTTCTCCAAGCACCATCTTCACGGCTGTCCTCTTTTGTTTCTCTTGTAATTCTTATTATAATGTTACATCAAAGAATACTCGTTTTACATACGAGGGAGTAAGATGAGAAAAGAAGTTACATCAAGAAATTCATAGAGAGGCACGACACGCAGGCCGTATTTAAAATCCCAAATAAAAACAATAGAGTAAACTAAGGCCATAACCGATCATCACAAAATCATAACAATAAACACATAATTATTATTATTAAATTAGTCCAATTAATAAAACACCATGATTGATCACTTTGCGCGGAGTCGGCGAATTTTGATGAACACTTCATCAATGAATCCTAGCCGAACAACTGGCATGCGGCGCCGAACGCGAACTAGGTTAGGATTACTCAATTTTGACGGCAAAATCCATCAATTAATCCTTTCCATGTTCCGTTTTTCATAACAACACAACACTTATATTGTTATGAACACTAATACAACGATCATTCATCAAAACATTTTAGGATTGTTTGTTCATCATGGATGATCGGATATATGATGCTTCACCAGTAACGGTTCCGAAGCTCACGCTCACAATCAACCAAGTTCAAGCCAACCATAAACAATTTCAATTAAATGACCCAATCAGTGTATCACATACACCGACGTTGTATCAGAATCATATATCACATATATGTTAAACTGATCAATCAAATTTTATTAATTCTTGTTATTATTATTAATACTTGGCATTATCAGATTTCAAGTAAATTAAAAGGTTAGCAAATCAAATATTTGCTAAAATAATATCTCTTAAAACTATTTTAAAGATAATCTCAATCTTTTAATTTAAAAGGAAATCTATTCCATATTTTGGCTTTATTATTTCCAAAACAAATAAAGCTAAAATTATGCAAATCTTTTAGATAAATTCAAAAAATTATATCTGATATTGAAACTATTTCAAATCATAATCTTTTAAATTTAAAATTAGTTAATGCAATATTAAAACAAATAAATCAATTTAATGACATTTATTTGTTTCCCCTTTTGAAACAATTTTTCAAAACAACGGTAATTCTCAATGAACAATTCATTGAATTAATACCTTATTTTGCATCAACACTTGATTCATCCGTCACTTTGCAAATCCTAATTATAACAATGACACAACACTTGCGTCATTACGATTTCTTAAAGATCATACCAAATCAAGTACTCTATTTTTATTCTACATGATTATCGAATATTTTAAAACTTCACCAGATTCGATTCCGAAGCGCTTCACCAGATACGGTTCCGAAGCACTTCACCAGATACGGTTCCGAAGTTTCAAATATCAATTATCAAATAAAACAAATATCTTCCGACTTAATTATTCTATGATCAAAATCAGTATATCACTCCATATCAAAAAAAAAATCAGTATATCACATATACTGTTATCGCTTAGGGGTTTAAAGTTTTTTGCGATGCCGATTTTAATTTATTTTATTATTTAATCGATTCCATTATGTTTAAACAATTTAAACATAAGCGAATTGATCAGACAGAAATTGTTTCTAATCTGTTTAAACGATTTAAACAGAAACGCGATTAAACAATTTCATAATATGTTTAAACAATTTAAACAGAAACGTGATTAAACAATTTAATCAGAATCAACGTTTTAAGTTGAATATTGTTTAAACAATTTAAACAGAAACGTTTTACAATATGTTTAACCGATTTAAACAAACGCAATAAACAAACAAACCGATTCATGGTTTCGTAAGTGGCTCTGATACCACTGAAGGAAAATTGATACGATAAAAGCAGCGGAATTCAAAAAATTTCCTTTTGTGATCCTTACGAATGGTCATGAATTGTGTTTAGAGTTTTACCTTTTGATTCGAAAACTCCCTTTAAATCACGAACGGCTATCGAATACTTCAAATCACGAACAAGGTCACCACCAAGTCACCAACGAATTTGATCACAAGCGTTAAAAGTATAACGCCTCTAGCCAGTCCACACGAACAACAACCTTCAATGGAGTGCTAGCTCCAATGGTTTGAAGGGTTAGGAGAAAGGAGGCACAAAATAAGGATTAGAGTTTTTCACAAAAACTCTAGAAAGGTGATTAGGGTTTCTCAAGAGAGGATAGAACAGAGGCTCATGAGAATGAGCAACAAAAGTGTGTCACACATCCTCCTTACCACAAGGGTTCTATTTATAGAACCACTTGCCATGTCAAAATTACACTAAAGCCCTTTTAACTAAATGGACTATAGTAGGCAACATTCTCATGTAAATATGTCTAGTACATATTTGCACCCCCTTCTTGCTACATCATACCATATGATGTAATGCTCATTTTAATTACCATAATACCCTTATCATATTTCCTTATTTCTCCAAGGTGCACCGTACCTTACGGTGTTCCAATCTCACTAGATTGTTCTTATGTGTGTGACCCTGTAGGTTTCCGTAACGTTGACAATTATAATAAATCACTATTTATTATAATAAACAGTGAGCGGTATCTAGCAACACATCACTGCTACTCAAGTTACGAGAAATTAACATGTGATCTAAACATAACCTCTTGTGATAATATCAGTGTGTATAATTACCCTTTTGCCCCTTATGTCTATATTGAACACAAAGCATACTTGGTGTCATCTTTGTCCAGTTCAATATTGGGCCCATGACATTTATCCTGTTATGCAGGATTGGCAAATTCCATCTAGGTCACTACTGTCCCTCAGCATGCTTTGTGAAGTACCCATCAACTGCCTTTATGGCTATCCTGTTACGGACAACGTTAGATCAGCAACAAAGTACTTGACTCCACATCTTGGGTACAAAGTGGTTTCAGGTCTAAGGGCGGTTTACACCATTATCACCATGAGAGTAACTTATGACACTTTGCATAACTTTGCATGTAGCACTCTCATAGCGGGTCAATCCGGTATAAATATTACTCCTAATATTTCTTATACCTATGTCAAGACTTGATAACTCCTTATCCCATGATCCATGAGATGCGATCATCAGTCTATCTTCATAATAGTCTTTATGCTTTAAGGTTATCCCCTTTACCTTAAAGCTCGACTACGGATACTTTAAGAATAATGTCCTTATGTTTAATATTATCTCATGATTAAGTCACACTTAATTATTAAATGGACTTTCTATTCTAGGGACTTCATTATTTTGCAACCTTACAAACATAATAAAGAAATGCCATATTTATATTCAAACTCCTAAAGCAAATATTATGAAAATAGATTGGCTCTTAGGGCTTACTCCAACACTTCTCTCATCTCTACATTGTTGCTCTCTCTCAAAATATTGTAGAAGGTACTTCTCATAATTTCGGGAACCTTTATTATTGTTCCATTCTAACATAAACTTTCCAACCTAACACATCAAAGAAACCAAAAAAAAAAAAAAAATCCCTCATTAGAATCTTATTCAAAGTAATATTCTCAATTATGTAAAAAAAAAGCAACAAACCAATAGAATCTTTTTCCAATTAACAGAACTTTTTTAAGTGAAATAAATATCTTATAGGGAATTAAACCAACTACCAACCTCTGAACTTGACATCTCATCAAGGACTGCTCCTTCTTTTTCTTCGGATGGCGAGCAATTCTTCAATAGGCACAAACATAAATATTAGTTGTTGGGCACATACTCATAAGTAATATTAAAATTAAAGAAAAATAATTAAAGTAATAGAATTTGATGTGACAATTTTATTTTTCTTTTAATTTTTTTGATTTATGTATATGTGCCTAAATTATGTGCCCAAATACTTGTGTCTAGGCAAGTATTTCTCTCGGATGGCTGATGCATTATATTTATAAGGAAACAATGCGAAGAATAAAATATTTAAAAAATACTCACTCAGCTCTAAATTATAAAAGAAAAAGAAATGTCAATTTTTAATTTTCTATTAAATGAAAAAAGTCAACTTGATTGGTATTATTTGTAAAAAAAAATTAAAAATATGTATTTCTCGGAAACATAACTCATTGTGTAAAAAAAGAAACATAACTCATTTGTTTTCTCTTAATTTAATTATTTTGGTAGAATTTTTTATTTTTTTAGTCGAACTAACACCGATTAGATCAAAAGTTTCTAATTCTACAAACAAATATCTTACCTCCTCATGATACAATTTAAAAATCCTTTGATATGCTTCATCCCTTCTCTTATGCCTCACTCGCAATTTCCCTACCAAATAATTTATTTCTTTGTTTAAAGCTTCCAATTCTTTCACATTCTGTCTAACTTTGGTTACATGTTCCAAACATTCTCTCCTGTCTCTCAAAGAGTCATCACGTAGATCCTATGATGACAAAATAAAAAATATACGTTACACTTAATAATATTCTCTCCGATCTCATATATAAATAAATATTTATTATATTCAGATTCATAAATAAACGATTTTGATGAGTTAAAGCCAATTATAAATTGGGAGCTTCTATGGTGGAGGCATGAAATTGACTCCTTTGATGGTGTCGCCACTGTGGCCAATACAAAAGAAGCATTGACTTAGTCAATTCCCACATCAAATTATATAGTGTATGTAAGTCTATGGTGAACCTTTGTTTATGAAAGTTTTAGTTATTATATATCAGCCCCTCATTAACTTAATAATCATTTACAAATTTACAAAAATAAATAACTTTTATTTGACTTTAAATTATATAGTTTTTATTATTTCATTTCAAATTATTAACTTTATAGTTTTTTTTATTATTTGTTCCGTCAAAAATAAATCATGTGACAAAATTTCCCAATTGACAAACCCTAAATCCCAAATTGATCTTCGTCCTCCATCGTCTTCTTCTTCCTTCAAATTGAGCTTTCGTTCAAATTGATCGATAGTAAGCTCTTCGTTTGCGATCTAAATCCCACTTATTAGGTGCCCTCCATCGTATTCTTCTTCGTTCTCAGTCGTCCATCAAATCGTCGTCATCGTTTTGGAAACCCTAAATCCCAATTTGATTTTGGTCCTCCATCGTCTTCTTCCTTCAAATTGAGCTGTCCTTCAAATTGAGCGATAGTAAGTCCTTCGTTGCGATCTAAATCCCACTTATTAGTTGTCCTCATCGTATTCTTCTTCGTGCTCAATCGTTCATCAAATCGTCGTCATCGGTCATGAAAATCGTTTCCATGTTTGAATTTGATAGGTCAACGTCGTCGTGTTCGTGTTCATTCACAGGTACTTGTTCGTATCCAATTCAATAAGTATATAATGAAGTTGATTATAGTTATTACAGAGGAACAAATTTCAGTTATTATGTTTTCTAAATTAAAATTGATGTGAATTATTATTTCGGGATTAGGTTTGCTTATAAAATTGGGGTGAATTGTTACCCAGCACCGACCAATTTCATTGTTGCACAAATAAATTTTGAACTACATGAGTTCAGAAGTCTTCAAATCTAACTGCTTTATCGTTGTTTCCATTATTTTTTTTCACAGGGGTGTGCATTTTGGCATGAGTTTGAGCAGTATTGAAATGTAACTGCTTTCCCTATGTTGGATGCAAGTATGAAAGCTAAGTGATTTATCTAAGTTGGATTGAAGAAACATGACTTACCATGTTGGATGCAAGTAGCAAAGTATCAAAGCTAAGTGATTTATCTAAGTTGAGAAGTACATGACTTACCATGTATAAACCATGTATCCTAATGTAAAAAGTTTTGGTTCAATTCAATATAAAAGTTTCAGTTCTGTTATTGATTGATTCAGCGTTTGTTGCAAAGTGGATAACCACTTGACATTACATTTCTAGACCAATTGTAATTGTAGTCACCTGATATATGCTGTGAACACTAGTATGTGTACCATGTTGACCTAAACTAGGATTTATCTGTAATTTAGGTAAAGTATTGATTGAAAAGTTATAGGAAGGATTAAGTTGAAAAGAGATATTTAAAAAAAAATTCTAAGTTCAAATTTATCTTTAGTATTCCTCAAAATATAGTTCTCAAAATTTTAAGTACAAATTGTTCTAACCAATGTTACAAATTCGTACATTTGCCTTCAAACATTACTAGCAAAAAATTTGGTGACTGTGTTCATTGCCAATATAAACTTTTGTGTGAGGTTCACTTACGTTTTTAACTTAAGTTCCATTGCAATTTGAAACAGGTGACATGAATTTGATTGATGGTGATTAGAGATAAAGTCAAAATGGCAAGGCATATAGTATATGAAGATTTTGAGGTATGTGTACGTTTAGATGTAAAATATCTTTTGAATTTTCCAATTGACTTAGAAATGTAGTAGACAATGTGCATAGCATCCAAATGATAATTACCAAAGTAGTATAATCCAAATTGAAACAGCTTAACACAAACAGATGCATTAGACAACAAATTAATTCACGATACAATTCAAAACAAAACCAAAATGTGTTTTAGAAAACACCAGCTGTTTGTGACAGTAGCTTAAACCAAATTCAAAACAAAACCTTAAACCAAATTCAAAACAAAACAACCATAGAACAAATCCAAAGTAACGCAAGTTTAAACAAAATGGAAGCCTTAAAACAGCCATGGAACCAAAATAAGTAAATCAGAACAATTCTTCAAACTTTAATCAACGCCTTCCTCTGCTTGTTCTTATCATCCCAATAATGTGCAGCCTTTGTCACAAGATCATTCACGATACAATTATTCCAGGATTGACATAGGAAAATAGCAAGTTTCATTCTGGTTGCAGTCACAACCTGCATATAGTAATAAACACATTAGCACATATAAATGTAATAAAAGGGGTAATGTTTAGCAATTAATAACCAACTTACAGTAACAGTGTCGTAAAGATCGTTGAATGGACACTCGATCATCCATTTGGCCACCCACACACCACAATCATTCCTAAGGTTAGTCATTAAAAACCATTAGTATATGAAATTAATAACTTATTTCAATAACATGATAATAATGTTGACATGACTTACGATCCGTGTCGCTGCCTTTTGAGTCGGTGTGGCTGAACAATGGGGAAGTTTGTGATGAGATTGTGACGAATATTTGGTACGAGATTAACAAATGAGTTGCCAAGCAACAGTCCCTCAAGAAATATCATCTGCCAGAATATTAAAAAAATATATAAAAATGTATATAAACAAATTTGGCATTTAAAACAGAGTATAAGTAACATGCATACCACTCTTAAAATTGCATGACGCCTGAAATGATATCTTGCATCACAAGGCAGAGAGTCCAACCAATAAACTTTTCGTTCATTAAAATCAACAGCTACTAGATACCAGTGTTGGCCTTCATCGTTCATAGGAATAAAAATCTAAAAGGATATGACTTATATTAATATGCATGAACTGACTTTTGACAATGTAGCACTAAGTTAAGAGAAAATCACCTTTCCAACAATAGATGTTTTCATGAACTTATCTTTGTATATTGTCGTCACATACTCAGCTGAGTAGTTTCCGTCCAAAGCATATTGCTTCACAAATTGTAGTTTAAGTCAATAATCTTAACTGTGACCATAAAATGTGAAAGTTGGATTATTAGTGGCAGTAGTATTTACAGCAAATTCTGCAGGGAAATACCACACACTCTTGCATCTTGATTTCTCTATAAACCAATTGCATCTTGCCACCACGAGATTGATAACCTGTATAAGCAATAGTCGAAAACAACAATATATCAAAATATTAATCAACTTCGATATGGTACTTTGTTAATTTACATGATATTATATAAATTGACCTGTTGGTCCATAGGTTCTGTAGGCATTAGGGACTTCAGTGCTGCTCTATCGCCATATACACCCGATGTGCTTCTAACCAAGACCTCGTGACTACAAACAGTAGATGTACGAACTGTTAGTTGTTATCAGATGCAAATATAGTAGATAAATTTAGTAGAGAAATACAATAGATTTATGAACCCATGTTGCCCATCATTATCACACATGAAGATGTATGCGGCTGTGGAAGCGCATATTCGATTCAAAGACATAGCCCGAGTGGGTCGAAATGTCATTGGCATCCACTGTCATGAAAAAAATGTGAAAGAAAGTATTTTTTAACTATTTTAAAAATCTATTCAAATAATAATCTACTCAAATAATAATTAATCCACACTTACTTCTGGAATAGTAGTACCCATATCCTCAAAACCTTCATATCCAATGATACTTGACGGATGATAGTTAAGATAAAAATCGCAGTCGTCTTCTTCCTCCGGCTGACAGAATAAATTCCTTTTAATCCTTGCATATTGATTTCCATCCAGTGTTCCAGTCCACTGTTTCGACTCTGTCGGTTTCGGTGGCTCTGATGTTGACCCCACCTTCCCAGCAATTTTTGACTTTGTTGGTTTTCGCTCTGTTGCAGATAATTTTTTGGCCACCTTATTACCTTTGCCTTTGGGGGGGGGGTGGAAGCAGTTGATTCTTCAGTGTCACTGAAGCCTGAGTTACCAGTGTGGTGACTGTGCAAAAGATTTAAGGTATAAGTTGATGAAAATTATTTATGATTGGTATACAAACACATACACCACATAGCCATAGTATGACACACATGCATAGCCATGATGGAATCATAACAAATGTAACTGATAACAGAGTCAGACACATGCATACACAGAAGTTACCTATACCAATGAATCAATTTAAACTAAGTTTTGGCTTTAAAAATCACCTCGTTACTTTAGAAATCTATAATGACACACTTTGAAGTAGTATATTGTGAAGAACATTAACAAAAATTACAGATTGACACACTTTGACACACACTTTATTCACATATTAAAGTCATAGGAAATATTCAAAACATCATAAAAATGACACACATAGAGATTTGTTATGTTATAGGAAATATTCAAAATATCATTAAAATCACAAAGAAAACAGTAAATGGTTATTACCTAGATGATATCACCACAAACTCAGTTTCAGTAGTCTTTTTACGAGTCTCAATGGAACGGTTGGTAAGCTTTATTGAGTGAGTTGTTGTGTTACATGCTCCTTTAGTCTTATTGCTGGTTGATTGTGAATCAGGGTTACTGCATTTTCTGCTTCTTTTTGGCCTGAGTGGAGATGGTCTTCTCATGTTTCTGTTTGGCGAAGGGAGATTGAAGCTAATAGAAGGGAAAGAGATTTAGTTGAAAGAGACTAGCAGAAGAGAGAAAGACTTGGTAGTGTAATGAAGCTACTAACATAAGGGAGGGACACTAGCAGAAGCTAGAAAGATTTTGTATTGTAGGGCGTGCAAGTAGTAGTGTAATGATGATTTTTTTTTGTTTTTCAATTTAATTGTTGTCTTCATTAATTGTGGTTGTAAACACGGGTAAAGAGGCAATGTAGAAGGATGGCAAAGGTGTAGAGACTATTTTGTCTCAAATTACTTTACTTTTTTTTTTTTTTATGGAAACTTTACGTTTTTTTTTTTGTGTGTTAACACTTAATGTAACCTTTTATTTTGTCTCAAACCTATTACTCCCTTTTAATATTTTCAAAACTCAATCGAAGTTTCCCGTAGTTAATATTTTAGGGTTCATTAGTCGATTAAATTTGTTATTAGCTAATGATTGATTATATTAAAATGAAAAATGATATTTGGAAAAATATATAATTAATTAAAGTGCGACCTATAGGATTTCGTCGATGTCAATTGACGAGTACTAACAACCGTAAACTACGATTTAGACGGTACGATCGTAAATTTGTTATTAGATAATGATTTCTTATATTAAAATGAAAAATGATATTTGGAAAAATATATAATTAATTAAAGTGCAACCAATACGATTATTTAATATTTGATCTACGATCGTAACGTCTAATTCGTAATTTAGAGTTCTTAACGCTAGTATTACACCGGTTCGTAAAAATTTGAGTTTTGAAATTTTTAGTTAAAAAATTTAGTTTTGAAAATTTGAGTTAAAATTGACTTAATAATTTCAGTTAAAAATTTCAACAAAATGCATTCAGTTACATGTCACATCAGGTAAATCAAATTTAACGTTTATACTTATATTTGTTGTTGCATAGAAATGAATGGATGTAACAGCCACCCCAGTGGTAGAACCTTGCGCCTATAACCTAGAGGTCTAGGGTTCGAATCCCCCTCGCCCCAGACCTTTTGTTTTATCCAAATTGTTATTGATAAAGGCATCCAACACTGCATGATGCATGCACATGATGGTCAATTAGGTCCTAAATAAATTAAAAAGTTTGGTGGCTTTCATATGTGTTGATTGCATGCACATGATGGTCAATTAGGTCCTAAATAAATTAAAAAGTTTGGTGGCTTTCATATGTGTTGATTGCATGTAAGCTTGCATGTTTTCCTGAACTAAAATATATGTAACGATATAAAATCACATTTAACATTTATACTTATATTTGTTGATGCATAGAAATGAATGGATGTAACAGCCACCCCAGTGGTAGAAACTTGCGCCTATAACCTAAAGGTCTGGGGTTCGAATCCCCCTCGCCCCAGACCTTTTTTTTTTACCCAATTTTGTATTTCCCTTTTAAATCATGTTTGTAATTTTTGAACACCTAATGTTTAGGGCTGTAAAAAAAAATTAAAGAAAAACCTACATATATTTTATTTTCATATTCATTGAATTAATTAGCGCGAGACTCTTAATTAATTAATTGGTAGCACATTTGGTAGAGGTGTTTATATGTGTATGTTATAGGGTTTAAAAAAATAATTAATTGTGATTGATACACAATTTCACTCAGAATATTAACAGAAATAACCTCATGGGGTTGGTCTTAATTTGCCTATTAAGGTAACCAACATATTTTTATCACTTGCATAGCAAATGCTTAATTAAACATGGTTTATTTTTAGGATAGCCAAGTCCCCATGTTTATTCTTTGAATGGACTTGGAACCCAATTCCTTGTTTTTGTAGTTATGGTACCTGACTTGTTGCAGGCGTTTTGGTTCCATCTCTTAGTAATTCAAAAAAAAAAAATTTACAAATGAAGTAAACTGTTTGCCACTTGCAATATTAAAACACACACAAAATAATTTCAACAACTACAAGCTACTAAAAGCAATATCTTAAACCAATTGCACCTGTGATTGCATTCAAAATGTGTTCACAACCACAAGTGATTGTGAACTAATGTAAACTGAAGTCATTGTTACACATCAAAATGAAGGAAGCCATAAACAGAGTTAATTTACATAAACCATAAGTTTTACAAAACAGACCAAGTCATAACAAAAGGAAGCCATAAACAGAGGACTAATTGCATAACAGAAATTCAACCGGAGCGCTTTTTTGGACGAGGGATAATTTCAACAACCATCAGATTGGGGGTTTTCAGAAAAAAGTGCAGAACATCCCCAACTTTGGGCTTGTGATCAGCCAGGAACTCATACCATCCTTTAGCAATGTATCTCACAAGGGGGCCTCGCTTTGGATTGACAACAGTGCATTCATATGTTTTGAAATACACAGCAGAGCACACAGTCATAGAAGTGATCTTCTTTAGACAAAGATCCACCACCCAAGCAGGAATATGTTGTACAAATTTGAAAAAGAAAAAATTAAACATTGAAACAACACTGAAAACAACAGAACAAAGCCTACCAAAACACCAAAAAACACTGCAGACCCAAGCCTACCAAAACACCAAAAACGCAAATACTAAAAGTTATGTAAACTACAAGTCAGAAAAATTTAATGAATTTACAAATAATTACCATTGTCTGTTTGGCCTTCAAATTCTCCATAGCTTTGGTAACTGGATGCCTCCATTGACAGATAAGTGGCCGGTGATGATTGACAGAAGGAGGGCTAACCATCTTAGGAGAAGCCACCTTAGTACTGGGGTTAGGCTTATGCTTAGGAGTGGGATTAGGCTTAGGAGTTTGACCAAACTTGGAAGCAGGGTTAGGCTTAGGAGCTGCCTTCTGCTGAGGGTTGGGGTTAGGCTTAGGAGTGTGAACCACCTTACCAGTACGTTTCACATCACCCTCATCATCTGAAGGTAAGACAACTACTTCAACAGGTTCACTTTTAAGTTGTCTGAGATTTTTGTACCTAAATCAAAAAAAAAAACAACATGTTACACTTCAAATACAAAATAACCATAAATTTGTAGAACACACAACACCTGATATTACGTTTCTAACCATAACTAAGTAAAATGGTATTATTCTAACATTCGAAGTTAAAAACTTTTAATTTAAAAGGTAGATGGGTATTGTTGGACGATGAAGACGATAACTTAAGTTCGTGCGAAAACTGTCGATGGGATCACGAGTTGGAGTTTTTTTATGTCAAATTTAGAGTTCGTTAGATATGAATATGGTATCATATCGAACTACATTAAATAATGTTTACAGTTTGTTATGTGTTAATGTTAATTATTGTTGAATTTATAATTGACTTCATTTTATATTCGATATGGTTGTATTATTATGTTATGTTCCCTTGTTATAATTGATAAATATAATTTAAATTTAATTTTGATATTTAATTAGCAAATAAGGATATATTTTTATTCTACAACCTTTAATAATTTGAGTTAAAATATTGAGTTTTGAAAAATTGAGTTAAAAATTGATTTGATAATTTGAGTTAAAAATTTGAGTTTTAAAACTTTTAGTTAAAAATTTAGTTAATAACTTTAGTTACAAATGTGTATTTAACTTTGTCAATTGAAGAGTACTAAGAACCCTAATCTACGATTTAGACGGTACTACCGTAAATTTGTTATTAGATAATGATTTTTTATATTAAAATAAAAAATGATATTTGGAAATATATTTAATTAATTAAAGTGCGACCTCTACGATTTCATCGATGTCAATTGACGAGTACTAAGAACCCTAATATACGCTTTAGACGGTACTACCATAAATTTGTTATTAGATAATGATTTTTAATATTAAAATCAAAAATGATATTTGGAAATATATTGAATTAATTAAAGTGCGACCTAAACGTGATCATCGATTTCAATTGACGAGTACTAAGAACCCTAATATACGATTTAGACAGTACTATCGTAAATTTGTTATTAGATAATGAATTTTTATATTAAAATCAAAAATGATATTTGGAAATATATTTAATTAATTAAAGTGCGACCTCTACGATTTCATCGATGTCAATTGACGAGTACTAAGAACCCTAATATACGCTTTAGACGGTACTACCGTAAATTTGTTATTAGATAATGATTTTTAATATTAAAATCAAAAATGATATTTGGAAATATATTGAATTAATTAAAGTGCGACCTAAACGTGATCATCTATTTCAATTGACGAGTACTAAGAACCCTAATATACGATTTAGACGGTACTACCGTAAATTTGTTATCAGATAATGATTTTTAATATTAAAATAAAAAATGATATTTGGAAATATATATATATATATATTTAATTAAAGTGCGACCTAAACGATTTCATCGATGTCAATTGACGTGTACTAAGAAGCCTAATATACGATTTAGACGGTACTACCATAAATTTGTTATTAGATAATGATTTTTTATGTTCAAATCAAAAATGATATTTGGAAATATATATAACTAATTAAAGTGTGACCTCTACGATTTCATCGATGTCAATTCCATGTTTAAATATTCAGATTTGGCATCCTTCGTCCATCGCGACAAAATCAATGTGTGGGGAATGTGATCAACATGTTCTTCCTTTGTGACATAAAACATATGCGAACATGGAAGGCCGCGTGACTCAAATACCCTACACGAACATTGGAATGTCGAACCATCGTAAACAACTTGTCTTTCATAAAATTCCTTAAGATATTTTGTCAATTTGTAAATTTTTGTATCCCCAAGTTGAAGTTTGTCCTTAACAATCAGTGCACCTGCTTTTATAATTTCTAGCTTAACATCTTTGAAAACATCCGCTGTATATATTTTAGCGGCATGAGACTCAATCAAAGGCAACTGGGTTGTCAACACAGGATCAGTATACTTTGATTTAAAATCAGCTACTACTTCATTGTTCCTATACACTCTCACAGCCTCATCATAACTGTGCAAAAATTCATAAATGCAACTTTTCTTCCTTACATAGGACTTGATTATTGCATTTATAGCTTCGCATTGAGACGTAGTCCTTAGGCGTCCAAAAAACCTATCACGTAAGTATGCAGTTGCCCATAGTGACTTGTTGTGATACGTTTTGGCAACCCAAGAACTATTTTCAACTCCACTTTTTTTAACCAGATCTGCCCAATAATCTTCAAATTCATCCTTAGTAAAATTTCCGTAAATAGCTTTTTGAAATCCAGTCAAAAATACTGAATTGCTTACTTTTTTACATGCATTCCTATTCAAATGCCAAGCACATAATCTATGGGTCGAACGCGGAAAGACGTGTTTTATAGCCTCCCTCATTGCCCCATCTTCATCTGTCATCAATGCTTGTGGGTGTTTATTTTCCATGCACTCCAAAAAACAGTTCAACACCCACTTATAGGTATTTGTGGTTTCATCTGAGATCACTGCAGCAGCAAAAATAACTGTCTGAGCGTGGTGGTTACACCCAGAAAAGATAACCAAAGGGTAGTTGTATTTGTTCTTCTTATATGTGGTGTCAAACGCAACCACATCACCAAAACAAAAATAATCAGACCTACTAATCCCATCAGCCCAAAAAAGACACTTCATTCGTCCATTGCTGCTGTCAACACCATATTCAGCATACAACATGGGATCACTTCCTGACTTTACCTTTAAATAATTTAGAGAAGCTTCAACATCACCGTCTTTAATAATGTCACGCATTTTTTTATCAAAGTAATTGTACAAATCTTTTTTAGTAAACCCAACCCCACCGTATCCACCCTTTTGAGCAACCATGTACCCCATTATATGACAGGTTCTAATACCGTGAGACTGAAGACCGTCAATTTGAGCTTTATCTGCTTCAGAAATGTTACGGTAAACTGGGTGTAAGTGCACAAACTTAGACGGGGTTAATTCATGGTTATGACCCTCTTCAAAAATGGACACCACATATCTATCTTTGTTGGATTTGTAGTGCACACGAAGTCTAGCTCTGCAATTAGTACGGGTCATACGTCGGTGTTCTCTTTTCCTATCTATCCTATACAAGTGTTTTTGCTCTCTTTCACCGTGCCTATTGCATACAAACTGCCTCATCACTATTCTTTTATTACCTTTAGACCCTCCCCTCCGTAACTCACTTTTCCTAATAGCAAATCCTTTACATTTTCCATAACGATAATAAAACTCATATGCTTCCTCAACAGTACTAAATTCCAAAGCACGGATTTCATCAGAAGTAATGGAATCGATACGTACCATTCTATCGCCTGCATCTACTTCAACCGGGAACTCGCCATCGTGTTTATCAGCAGAATCATCATCAACATCATCATCGTCGTCATCAGTATCATCACCATCGTCTTTATCAGCATCACCACCATTATCACCATCATCTGAGTATTCACTACAATCGGAATAACTCTCATCCTCATAATCATTCAATTGAACATCAGCCGTATAACTATCACTGTATAGATTTTCATTTGAATCAATATCTACAGAATCCTCGTTTTCCATAGTAAACCTGTTTCAACATCAATACAAGAGGTGGAATTAACACAACAAAACATACCAATCAATACCAAAACCTTCTATTTCCCTGATTTCATCAAAAGTCACTAAATCAAATTCATCATAATTCCCAATTTTAATCAAACCCTAATTACCAATAACTCAATTTGAAATTCAACATAATTCAAAATTATTAACTAATTACAATATAAAGCTAACGAAATTCTTCGTGTTTACCTGACTACGGTTGGTTCTGGTTCTAAAGTTACTGTCGAGTTGCCAACGACAAACTCGGACGAAGCAGAGGATAAGGTTGAGTTGTCACTGATAAGCTCAGACGAAGTATGTTGAATTTGATTCCAATGTTGTTGATGAAATTAGGGTTTCAGTTTGGGAATAATGATAAGAACACGAAGAATCAATTGTGTTGTTAAGGTTTCAATTTTGTTTTTTTAATGTTGTTTTAATTTATTTTGTCAATATCAATTTAAGTTGATAAAACAATATTGTCATTGGGTTAATTTTGTAACTTTTATTATGTTAAGGACTTAGTAGCAAATTAAAAAGTATATAAGAATACATGGTAAGTGACTATTACTCATGTACCATAGTAATCTGACGTGGCATTGAGGTGGCATTGACAAAGTCAACATTGCTTTCTGATTGGACAAAAACTTGACTCCTTTGATGGAGGCAGACTAGCGACTCCACGATAGAATTCTCCTTATAAATTACCTTGATTTTGTCTTGTATACTTTTCTTCAAAGATTCATATTTGATAAAATTTGCCTTCACAGAATCATTACCAGAAGTTCTTTCTAAATGTTGGATTCGAAGTTGTTCAATTTCTATAGAGAGCTTCTTTTCATCACTCAAGTAATATTTTTTTTTAATCTGCTCCAAGTATTCAACAGTCCACCAAAACATTTTATCCTCTCTCTTATACGTTAACTGTTGTGTTAAAGGGCAGAAGCAAAAATTAAGTTTGGAAAAAACTAAATTTAAAAGCATATTTATAATAAAATAAAATAAATTTAAAAGCACAACATATATATATATATATTAACATGAATTGATTTTATATAATATTAATTAGGAGTATATTTGAAAGAAAACAATTAAAATTACATATGAAAATACTCAATGATTAAAGAAACTCCAACCTGATAAATAGTGTAAGCAAAATATGAATTAAATAAATGTGACGGTGATTTGAATGAATCAACATCATTTTGTTGAGTCTTTAAATCCCTCAGAATTTGTTTCTCCTGAACCAAACTTTTGCTCCCATGTAACTTCAAATAATCCAAAGACTACACAAATGATTAAAAAACTATTCTTACAATTTTATCAATAATAAAGTTCAACAATAAAAGAAACAAAAAAAAAATGAATTTCATCATAACTGTTTACACCTAAAAATAAAGTTCAACATTAATAAAAATAAGTATTAAATAATTTTCTTACATTTTTATCAAGCTTTTTCTGGAACCATTCTGCATTTGTTTTGCTCATGATATTCAATTCATCAAGAGTCATATATAATTCTCTTTGTAGCGTCTCGTTTCTCGCCTCGCGGTTTCCCCGCTCTTCATAAGAATTTTTTAAGTGATACAACGTAGAATTTAGATCCTTTATTTTTGACTGTTGTAAAACAAATAAACCTTTTTGTTAATGTGAAATTTCTATCCATTTTCAAATTTATAAATGAAATTAAAACCAATTTCTAAATAGTATATACCATTTTTTCTTTGATATTTTCAGTGATTTCACAAATGTCCTGATTCATTTTCTTAACCAATTTCTCTTCCTTATTGAATTTAGATATTGAATCTGGGGAAAGCTTGAAAAACTTGGAAACATGGCCTGAATTGTCATCAATAGCCTTATTCTCCATGATGTTAAATATTCCTGATTTTGATGTAAAACTCAAATATAATTAATAAGAAGAATGAATCACATGCACACAAAAAAAAAATGACAACTTATATGATTGAATTCTATAGTCAATGAAAAACAATATTACTCATATAAAAGATACTTACCTCTAGTGATTAGGCTTTACTTTTTAGGATATGCAATGGATCATTAATTTTATGGACTATTTAAGTGGCTAATTTGTAAATAAACTATTTTTTGTTGTTAAACTCTTGCACCCCACGCCAAGAAAGTCAACATTTGGAATTTCTTTTATTTTTTATACCTTTTCAAATAATTTATAGGGCACACATGTTATAAATAAGAAATGAAAACCTCAAACTTTTGACTTTATGAATTTAGCAACCTACCTATCTAGAGTTTATTATAGTTTAAATGATGCTATATTTAATTATTTAAATACAAAAATAATTAAGAATGTATATATGATATGATGCAGTTAACAAATAATCTCGATAGATTAGTCATTAGGAATACTTTGTTGCTATCATGCACAAGGAATAGTTCAATTGGTCGAAGTGAGACATTCAAAGGGAAACTTTTTTTTCTACCTAACATTTATCTGTTTACTTCAACATATTTTACAATATTCTCATTCTACCCTTATATTATTTTAGTATATTTTATTATTTTTTATTTTATTATTTTATCACATTTCCGATAAATAGTACACCCACCCTAAAACACTGTTCCGATAATGTATTTTTATTTCCGGTATGTTAATTTTACCGGTGCACTTTTGTACCGATTTGATTTATATGCAAAATCATATAATACCGGTTTGATATAAATTGAAATCCCTAAATCGGCCGATTTAGGGATTTCAATTTCCAATTTGGAGATTTGGGTTTGTGATGAAGATTGATGAAGTTGGTGATGAAGACGAAGAGCAAGACGAATATTTATCGGGTTAATAGGTGATTACCCACTACTAAGTGGACGTGTTTTGCATTACCCCATAGTAAAAATTCCTTGAAGATTCTCCTATTGCAAAGCAAATTTTTTGATTTTCCCCCTTGTTGTCTCTTGGGTGGAAGGAATTTGCACTTTTTAAATTGGTTGAATAAAATAATCGATTTAAAAAACAGAACTTTTTATATCGGTTGAACAAAATAACCGATTTAAAAAGTGCACTCAAGGGGGAAAAACAAAAACATATACTTTGCAAGGGGGAAAACTTAAAGAAATTTGGGGGAAAACTTAAACAAAAGTGCACCCACGTGGTATTTTTTATATTTTTTAATTAATTTTTTTGCCATGTCAATAAAATCCATCATATAAAATATAATTATTTTTAAAAACAAAATTAAAAACAAAAAAACATTAAATTTGTAAAAAAAAAAAAAATCACTTTTCCTTGTTGTTTCTCTCTCACTCTGCGTTTATCTCTCTCTCACCCATATGAAAACATGACTTATGCTCATATCCATACAACCAAATGTTTCTCAGATTTTTTCAAATCCATACACCCATACATCCATACACCCTGCGTTTTTCACTCTGCGTTTTTCAAATCCATTCAAATCCATACACCCATACATCTCACTCATACGTGCCTCAAGCTTTAATTTTTTCCAGAAACTCAAATCACAACAAACTGAATCATTACCATTCACAAAAAAAAAAAAGAAATTGAACTTCAATCGGAGTCCTTCACAAACGAAGAACACTTTGAAAGTGGTTGGCGGCGGAGGAGATTGGGTACGAGAAAGAGTGGATTTTTTGTTTTGGGTACGAGAGTGAGGGTTTCCGGCGGTGGTTTCTTCATGGTTTTGACGGGTCTGATATTGCTTCTGTCGCCGTTGTGGAAAATTTGGAAGTGAGAAAGAGTGGATTTTTTGTTTTGGGGGTTTTTGTGTTGAAGAAGAATGAGCAATGAGGAAATTGGGAAGAAGAATTTGAGTTTGATTTTGATTTTGAGTTTTTTAAATTCTGATTTTGAAGAAGAATTTGGGTTTTGATTTGGGTTTTTGAGTTGTTTAAATTTGAGTTTTTTTAATTTTCTGATTTGGGATTTATTAGGATTATATTGGAAACTTATGATAGAAAATCAAATTGTGTCTGCTATCATCAAAGTGTAGTTATTTACCTTCAATTATATTTCCATTATTAGTTGATTTCCAGAGATTTGTTGTAATTACCTATTGTATGCACTGTGTATATAAATTAGCCTTTGAGCATCAATACAAATAACAAGAAATTCTGCATCATCCTATTTCTTTATGGCATCAGAGCAAGATCTTGAGGATCAGTTGATGACCAATATGTCACAGAAAAAGGATGATGGTAATAAGATAAATGACAAATCCAACAAAGATGGAAGTGAGTCTCATTTGAAGAAACAGATCTCTCCCTACGATCTGTATTCAAATGATAACCCAGGAAATATCATTACCCAGGTACAATTGAAGGGTGAAAATTATGATGAATGGGCTCGTGCAGTCCGAGGCTCGTTGAGGGCACGACGGAAGTTTCGATTCGTAGACGGATCGATTCAAAAACCTGATGAAGATGCTCCTGAAATCGATGATTGGTGGACTGTCAATTCCATGATTGTTTCATGGATTTTCAATACGATTGAACCGAAACTTCGATCGACTATCATATACAGAGAAAATGCATCGGAATTGTGGGATGATATCAAACAGAGATTTGATATCTCAAATGGACCTCGCATCCAACAATTGAAATCCGAATTGACAAATTGCAAACAGAATGGAGATCCGATTGTGACATAATTTGGACGGATTAAGAAGTTGTGGGATGAATTGAACGACTACGACCAGATACCTGTATGCACATGCAATGGGTGTAAGTGCGGCATATCTGCGGCGCTAAACAAGAAGAAAGAAGAAGAAAAGCTTCACCAATTTTTGATGGGCCTTGATGAGTCTCAATTCAGGACTGTGCGGTCTAATATCTTGAGTCTAGATCCGCTGCCGAATCTGAACAGAGCATACCAGATGGTGGTGCAAGAGGAAAGAGTCGGAGTAATGACGCGGGGCAAGGAAGAACGTGGAGATCCAATTGCATTTGCTGTCAAGACTGGTAAGACATCGAGTTGGGACAAGAAGCCTCAAACAGGGTCAGAGAAACCATGCTCACATTGCAAACGTGATGGGCATGATATTGACTCATGCTTTGAGCTGGTGGGTTACCCGGATTGGTGGGGAGATAGACCACGATCTGACGGTCGTGGACGCGAAAAACAAGCGCATCGATCAACGGGTGGTGCAGGAAAAGGAAGAGGGAATAATGCAAAAGTGAATATGGCACGAGTTGTTGACGACACTGCAGCAATGACAAATGAAGATGATCAAGTGCTGCCAGGATTGAGTTCAAAGCAGTGGAATGCTATTCTCAATGCGATTAACGCACAAAAAGGTGGGACGAGTACAAGACTGACAGGTGAGAATCCGTGGATTATTGACACGGGTGCCTCTCATCATATGACTAGCACACTTGCGTGCATGAATGATGTCCGAGATATAGAGCCTTGTCCTGTTGGAATGCCCAATGGGACACGGACGTATGCAACTAAAGAAGGAACGGTCACTATTGGTGACAAGCTAATATTGAAGCATGTTCTTTTTGTCCCTAATTTGAATTGCAAACTCATTTCAATTTCTCAACTTTTACATGATGCTGACTATATTGTTCACTTTACTAAAACAATGTGTGTAATACAGGACCGCATTTCGAGGATGATGATTGGAGCGGGTGAACAAATTGAGGGGCTTTATGTGCTTTGTGTGGTGACACCAGTCCGTGCATACCAAGCAAATGGCGTTGGATTTTGTGAGTTGTGGCATAGAAGAATGGGGCACCCATCATCTAAGATAACTAGTATGTTACCTGATGTAGTTGAAAAAGATATTGATAGTAGAATAAAGACTTGTGATGTTTGTTTTAGAGCCAAACAAATAAAAGAATCATATTTGTTGAGTGAGAATAATGCAAAGAATTGTTTTGATTTGATTCATTGTGATTTGTGGGGACCTTATAAAACACATGCCTCCTGTGGCGCTATTTACTTTTTGACTATAGTTGATGATTGTTCGCGTGCGATATGGGTGTATTTGTTGAAAACAAAAGATGAAGTTCCCCATATCGTTAAACAATTTTTTGCTATGATACATAGACAACATAACAAACAAATTAAAGTTTTGAGAAGTGATAATGGAACAGAGTTTAGAGGACTTAAAAGTTATTTTCAAGAAAATGGTGTTCTTCATCAAACATCAATTCGTTATACACCGCAACAAAATGGAAGGGTAGAAAGAAAACACCGACATATATTAAATGTGGCAAGGGCATTGAAGTTTCAAGCCAATTTGCCTATAAAATTTTGGGGAGAATGTATTCTTACTGCTGCTTATTTGATTAACCGAACTCCTTCTGCACTACTCGATGGGAAAACTCCTTACGAAGTGTTGTTTGATGCTAAGCCTACATATACACAAATTCGGACATTTGGAAGTTTGTGTTATGCTCTTAATGAAAATAGGGGGCGAGATAAATTTGATAGTAGGAGTCGGAAGTGCATTTTTGTGGGCTACCCTTATGGAAAAAAAGGGTGGGAAGTGTATGATATTGAGACTGAAGAGTATTTTGTATCTCGAAATGTGAAATTTGTGGAAGATGTATTCCCTTTCTCTAGCAATGACCAAACGAGTGAAACTCACATAGATGAATGGGGATGGCCGCTTAATCCAATTAATGAATGTGAGGAAAGGAATGACACAAGAAATGTAGTAACAACTAATGACTTAGGGGATATGGGTGTGGTAAATGATGTAGAGGACAATGAAAATCATGGTATGGTGCAGCAGGCTGAGACAACAGAAGTTGTAGACCAAGGTGGGAGATTGGATTGTCAACAAAGTGTTCAAACTGATGAACTTCTTGGTCGGGGACATAGAATCAAGAAGCCCTCTACACGTCTGCAGAATCATGTCACACACACCGCAACTGTAAGCCTCTCGACCAGTTCTCCACTTCATTCAAAATCCTCAGGTACGCGTTATCCCATTGCACATTTTGTTAATTGCGACAAATTTTCTGTACAACATTGTGCCTTCTTGGCAGCGATTACTGCAGGGCATGAGCCAAATTCTTTTGTTGAGGCTGTTAAAGATGAGAAATGGAGAAGTGCCATGAAGGAAGAAATTCGAGCTTTGGAGGACAATGGTACATGGACAACCGAAGATTTACCACCGGGAAAGAAAGCTATAGGATGCAAATGGATCTATAAGATCAAATATAATTCAGATGGGTCTATTGAGCGGCACAAAGCAAGATTGGTTGTTCATGGCAATAGACAAGTTGAAGGTGTTGACTATAATGAGACGTTTGCTCCCACCGCAAAGATGGTGACAGTTCGGACATTTTTAGCCGTTGCGGCAGCCAAGAACTTCCAACTACATCAAATGGATGTTCGCAATGCATTTTTGCACGGAGACTTAGAGGAAGAAGTATATATGAAATTGCCTCCTGGCTTTGAAAAACAATCTCTCGGTAAGGTGTGTCGCCTTCGAAAATCTTTGTATGGTTTGAAACAGGCTCCTAGATGTTGGTTCGCTAAATTGTCAGATGCATTAAAAACGTATGGCTTCAAACAATCCTATTCTGACTATTCTCTTTTCATGCTGCGCCGCCGTAACATTGAGTTGTATGTTTTGGTGTATGTTGATGATATAGTTATATCAGGAAATGAAAGTGATGCTATACATAAATTCAAGGATTACCTAGGCCACTGTTTCCACATGAAAGATCTCGGAAAGTTGAAATATTTCCTTGGTATTGAGGTTGCTCGAAATGCTACAGGTATTTTTCTCTCGCAAAGAAAATATGCATTGGATTTGATATCTGATTGTGGACTGCTGGGAGCAAAACCTGCGTCCATTCCTATTGAACAAAACCATCAATTGGCCCTTGTTAAAGGGGAGGACCTCAAAGACCCAACTGGATATAGGAGTCTCATTGGAAGACTTATCTATTTGACTATTACACATCCTGAGTTGTCGTATTGTGTTCACATCCTCGCTCAATTTATGCAGACTCCAAAGATTGAGCATTGGAATGCCGCTCTTCGGGTTGTTCGGTATCTAAAAGGCAATCCTGGTCAAGGGATTCTCCTCAGAGCTGATTGTGATTTGCGCTTGAAAGGCTACTGCGACGCAGACTGGGCAGGCTGTCCCGTTACTAGAAGATCTTTGACAGCTTATTTTGTCATGTTGGGTAGTTCTCCCATCTCTTGGAAGACTAAGAAGCAAACTACAGTGTCTCGATCTTCAGCCGAAGCTGAGTACCGCTCTATGGCTGCAGCTACTTGCGAACTTAAGTGGTTGAAAGGATTGTTGAGCTATCTCGGTGTAGAACACGCTCATCCTATGCATCTTTATTGTGACAGTCAATCTGCCCTTCATATTGCCAATAATCCGGTCCTCCATGAACGTACAAAACACATCGAAGTTGATTGTCATTTTGTTCGAGATGAAATTGTCAAAGGTAGCATCCAACCTTTGTATGTTCACACTTCCAAACAACTAGCTGATATCCTGACGAAAGCTCTAGGAAAACGTCAATTTGACTCTTTGCTGTGCAAGTTGGGCGTTCTTCATCTTCACACTCCAACTTGAGGGGGGATATTAGGATAATATTGGAAACTTATGATAGAAAATCAAATTGTATCTGCTATCATCAAAGTGTAGTTATTTACCTTCAATTATATTTCCATTATTAGTTGATTTCCAGAGATTTGTTGTAATTACCTATTGTATGCACTGTGTATATAAATTAGCCTTTGAGCATCAATACAAATAACAAGAAATTCTGCATCATCCTATTTCTTTAGGATTCCAGAAGAATTTGGGTTTTGAGAAGAAGAAATTGGGATGAAGAATTTCATATTTATGAAGAAGAATTTTGATTTTGATTTGGGTTTTAAGTTTTTTTAAATTTTCTGGATTTGTTCTTTTTTGATGATATGTTGATGTTGTTAACATGTTCTTGATGTTTTATAGTTTGTAGATTTTTTTTTAAAATTAATAAAAAATAAATTAAAAAATCACATAGATCAAAGATTTATCTATTTGTCATTGATTAAATAAATAAAAATTAAAAAAAATTCCACGTGGACATGCCACATCATCAAAATGAACAGTCAGCTGCCAACTTGTACAATGAGGGGGTAAAACAAAGAATCTTCATTTTGTAAGGACCGAGTCTCAAAAAAAAAATTACAGGGGGTAAAACAAATGTCGCCTACTTTGCAGGGGGTAAAGGCCTATTAGTGGGGGTAACGCAAAACACGCCCACTTAGCAGTGGGTAACGACCTATTAACCCATATTTATTTGATGTTGATTCACCGAATCACCATTACATTTTATAGACAAGCAAATTCAACCGTTATATTTTAACAAAAAGATCCGACGGTCCAGATTAAAATAAATTAACGGAAAGAATCATTGTGACTAACAGTCTTATAGTTAAGCTATCAAAATCAAACACTTTTTTTAAGAGACCAATGTGAAATTAAAATATCTTTAAGGGCCCAAAATACTAATTAATTAAGCCGTAACTTTACATCTTTTACAACCAAAATTAAATAAAACAGTGCCCATGAGTTTAGCTCAATTGGTAGGGACATAGCACTATATGTGCAGGAGCCGGGTTCGAACCCGGATACTCCACTTATTCACCTTTGAAGTGAATTTTCTAGCCACTAGGCTATTTGACAAAAAAAAATAAAAATAAAACAGAATACCAAAGAATTGTGTATACTGTATAGCACCAATCTTTATATCGAAAATATGTCTCACATATACATTTTATTTATTTATCAGATTATTACAGATATCGATATGTTATATTTCCAATTTGATGTATGTATTACTAAATTAAATTTAACCGTTAAAAAAAATAAAAAATATAATAACATTTACTCTTAAAAATCTTTCAAATTTCAACTACATAACTTAATAGTTCTTCTTCTCTCATCTCTACATAGTTGATCTCTCTCAAAATATTTCACCATTGACGTCCCCCAAAAGATAGCAGAAGGTCCTTCTCATATTTTCGGGAAGCCTTATTATTGTTCCATTCTAACATAAACTTCCCAACCTAACACATCAAAGAAACCAACAAAATTAAATCCCATATTATAAAATAGAGTCTTATTCAAATTAACAAAACTTTTTAAAGTGAAATAAATAACTTATAGGAATTAATTAAACCAACTACCAACCTCTGAACTTGATATCTCATCAAGAACTGCTCCATCTTTTTCTTCAGCTAGCTGATGCACTTTCTTTATAAGTGAACATTGTTGGTAGTGGAGAATAACAAATTTAAAAAGTAATCGCTCAATTTTAAAAAAAAAAAAAATATTGACATTTTCTTTTTTAAGATTTACTTTTAATTATTTCATGGTAAAATTATATTTAATTTACTTTGTCATCTCTTTTTTTTCATACTCGATAATTAATGAAATTCCTTTTAAGTTTTTTTGTGAAATTTATTTCAAGAAAAAGATAAAAAGCATTCCTGGTTGTCGTGTATGGAATAATATTTATTGGGAGAATAACTCTACGTCGCGTACAGAGAATAACTCTTGTTTACCCAAAAAAAAAAAAATTACTCCAAATTATTTTGTTTTTATTGATAAACCATTATATCGTATGTGTGTAACCGCACCAAATTCAAAACCAAATGATATATATATCCAAATATGTTTGACTTGTGCTTAGCTGTCAAATGGATCGGCCCAGCCCAGTCCGGCCCGAGCCTAGCGGGCCAAGATATCTACTGGGCTTAAGTGGGCCGGCTATTAAACTTCAAAGCCCAGCCCGATAAGCAAGGACATACATGGCCCGACAATTTTTCATATTTTTTTTAAAAAAAATTGACATTTTTTTTTTAAAAAAATTCAATAGACAATAAAACTACATATGTGCTAGACACTACATATGTGCTAGACACATATATCTGCACAAACTAATTGTTATTATTTTTTTTTAAGTAAAAGTAATCATAACAAATTTGTTTTTTTTAAAATAAAGATATTCATAACAAATTTGAATATTTTTATCTAACAAATCTAATCTTTTGTTACTTATTTTATCTAAAGATTTTAGATATTATTTTTTAATTCTTTAAGGGGCCAGCCCATGATGGCCCATTAAAAAATAGGCCCAGGGGCCCAGCCCAATAAGGCCCAAATAAAATTTTTTGAGGCCCGTCCCAGTCCGCATAAAACTATAGGGCTAATGGGCCGGCCCGATAGTCTGACCTATTTTTACAGCTCTACTGGTGCCATATGTTGTTTTAAGTTATTTTGTTTTGATTTTTTTTTTGTCAAAGTAGTCTAATGGCTACAAAATTCACTTTAAAGGTAAATAAGTGGAATATTCGGATTCGAACCCCGATTCCCATATATATAGTGCGGTGTCCCTACAAACTGAGCTAAACTCATGTAAAATTGTTTTGATTTTCTTAATAAGTCAAAAGAAATCCAATCATGTAAATATTAATTACATAAGCACATCTTACCTCCTCGTGATACAATTTAAAAATCCTTTCATATGCTTCATCCCTTTTCTTATGTCTTACTTGCAATTTCCCTACTAAAGAATTTTTTTCTCTGTTTAAAGCTTCCAATGCTTTCAAGTTCGGTTTAACTTCCGTTCTAGATTCCAAAAATTCTCTCCTATATCTCAAAGAGTCATCACATAGACCCTATGATGACAAAATAAAAAATATATGTCACTTTCAATAATATTCTCTCTGATTTCATATATAAATAAATACTTTATTATTCAAATTCATAAATAAATTGTTTTGATGAGTTAAGCCATAAGTTACCTTGATTTTGTCTTCTATACTTTTTTTCAAAGATTCATATTTGGGAAAATTTGCCTTCACAGAATCATTACCAGAAGTTCTTTCTAAATGTTGGATTCGGAGTTGTTCAATTTCTATAAAGAGCTTCTGTTCATCACTCAAGGAATGTTTCTTTTTAATCTGCTCCAAGTTTTCAACAGTCCACCAAAACAATTTATCCTCTCTCTTATATGTTAACTGTTGTGTTAAAAGGCAGAAGAAAAAAAATAAAGTTTGGGAAAAACTAAATTTAAAAACATATTTATAATAAAATAAAATAATTTAAATGCATAACAAATATAAGAAATTATAAAATTAAATATTGTGAATCTGTATTTTATTTGCTTAATTAAATGGTTTTTTAAAATAGAAATCTCAGTGTTGGACCCAATATATTGAATAAAAAAAGGTTCTCGTACAATATTATATAAAATTTAACAAATATATGAGAGAGAGAAAAAAAAACGATAACATATACAAAAGGATTTATACAGTTTGGGTGTACCGCCTTTGTTAATCTCCTTTTTTAATTTTTCTGGTTGCATTTAATAATTTCACATATATTAAAAAAAATAGTATTATTTTGACTGTTTGGTCCTCTTTTGTACAAAAATAATAATAAATAAAAGAAAAAGAATAATAATTTATAAATTTTACTTATTATATATTTGACATGATCAATCTTATTGTTATAAAGATAAAATAGAAAATATTAACATGAATTGATTTTAGATAATATTAATTAGGAGTATATTTGAAAGAAAACAGTTAAAATTACATATGAAAATACTAAACAATTAAAGAAATTCCAACCTTATGAATAGTGAAAAAAAAAAAAGATGATTTAAATAACTGTGACGGTAGTTTGAATGAATCAATATCTTTTTGTTGAATCTTTAAATCCCTCAGAATTTGTTTCTCCTCAGCCAAACTTTTGCACCCATGTAACTTCAAATAATCCAAAGACTACACAAATAATTCCAAAACTATTCTTACAATTTTATCATTAACAAAGTTCAACAATAAAAGAAACAAAAAAAAAATATGAATTTCATCATAACTAGTTTAACAATAATTGAAATACGGGTTAATATGTTGTTACCCCATGTTAACTGGACGTGTTTTGCGTTACACTCCTTTACTAAAAATTCCTTGAAGATTACCCCTTGCAAAGTAAATTTTTTTGGTTTCCCCCTTGTCCCATCTTAGGTGCAAGAATTTGTACTTTTTAAATCGGTTGGACATAATAATCAATTTAAAAAACATCACTTTTTAAATCGGTTGAACAAAATAACCGATTTAAAAAGTGCATCCAAGGGGGAGAAACAAAAAAATTTACTTTGTAAGGGGAAATATTCAAAGAATTTTTAGCAGGAGATAACGCAAAACACGTACACTTAGCAAGGGGTAACAACCTATTAACCCTTAAAATACATATCAAATATTGGGCCAAACAAAGAGAACCAACTTTAAAGAAAAGAGAAAAGACAGAGAGTTTCTAGAATTGAATGAATTGAAGAATGATTAATGGAAAAGATGTAAAACTTTATTGATACCAAATGTGTATATATACATTGTTACTTTAACAAGTTAACTAACTAATCCTTATCCTAGCTAGTATTCACAAAATATTAGGAATTACAAACAATCCACATAACTGCCTAAGGTAACAGTCATAACGGAAAATTAAATCTCAATGCTGCAGAGTTTCGCTATGGCGAGAGATCACTCGCTAGACGAGCTCATGATGAAAGTTTGAATTAAAACTAATATTAAAAAAGTTTCTTACATTTTTATCAAGCTTTTTTTGGAACCTTTCTCGATTTGCTTTGCTCATGATATTCAATTCATCAAGAATCAAATAAAATTCTCTTTGTAGCTTCTCGTTTTCCTCCTCGCGGTTTCTGCATCCCAAATTGTTTAAGCGACACATTTTTGTATTTAGATCATATATTTTTGACTGTTACAAAGCAAAATAACTTTTTTGTTAATGTCAAATTTCTATCCATTTTCAAATTTATAAATTGAAACCAATTTCTAATTAGTATATACCTTTTTTTCTTTGATCTTTTCGGTGAATTCACAAATGTCCTGATTCATTCTCTTAACCAATTTCTCTTCCTTATTGAATTTAGATATTGAATCTGGGGAAAGCTTGAAAAATTTGGAAACATAGCCTGAATTGTCATCAATAGCCTTTGTGTCCTTATTCTCCATGATGTTAAATTTTCCTGATTTTGATGTAAATTAAACTCATATAATTAATAAGAAAAATGAATCATATGCACAAAAAGAAAACGACAACTTATATCATTTAATTCTATAGTCAATGAAAAACAACATTACTCATATAAAAGATACTTACCTCTAGTGATTAGGCTTTACTTTTTGGGACATGCAATGGGATCACAAAATTTATGGACTATTTAAGTGGCTAATTTGTAATTAAACTATTATTATGTTAAACTCTTGCACCCCAAGCCAAGAAAGTCAACATTTGGAATTTCTTTTATTTTTCATACCTTTTCAAATAATTTATAAGGCACAAATAATTATAAGAATTAAAAATTTCTAACAGCCTAACTATTGACTTTATGAATTTATGCAACCTACCTAGAGTTTATCATATATATGTATGCTATTTAAAATATAGTTATAGTGGCATTCAAAATTAAAATATAGAAAAACATGAATTAGGGAAATAATGATATATATGATGCAGTTAGCAAATGAATGAATGATCGATATCCTTGAGCAGTCAAAAACGATTTATGTCCAAAAAAGATTTGACAATAAATTATGTAGCTGATTGTTTTTAACAAATTTAAGAATCACTACATATTTTTTACTTTTTTTTTTTGGAAAAAAGGCAACCTTCCTCTTCCTTAAACAGCACTGCTATATATCGCGAAATTGAATTCATGAATATATCGGGTTTGGATTTGCTCCATTTATTATCCCTCCATTTATTCTCCATTTGGAGAGAGATAGACATATTAAAAATTAGTGGGACCCATTAAAAAGTGGGACCCACTAATTTGTGGACCATTAATTTTCAATGTGTCTATCTCTCTCCAAATGGAGAATAAATGAAGGTATAACAAATGGAGCAAAACAAACTCGAATATATCACGAGCGTGCTTTTATATGTAACATGTTCAATTGGATTACTATAAGGCTGCAAGCTACTATAATTATGTATTTTTATTTTAAAATATATTATGTAGATCCTAAACAATACATAACGAGAGAACCTAGATGCATTTTAAAAATTTAAAGGACTTATTTAAAACAAAAAAAAAAAAAAAACTTAAAGGACTTATCTGATGCAAAGACTAAAATATACAAATTTCAATATCAATTTACTATTTTGAACTTTTTAATATGTATAAAAAAATTATTTTTTATTTTGGAATAATTTTTTTTTGTCAAGTAGATTAATGGCTAGAAATTCCACTTTTAAGGTGGATAAGTGAGATGACCAAAATTCGAACCTCAACCCCTATATATATAATACAATGTCATGCCAACTAAGCTAAATTCATGAGATGTTTTGTGGTAATTTAACTTGCACTCCCTCCGGTCACACTTAAAAGTAAATTTGACCTTTTTTGTACATTGAAAAAGAATACATGTGGCATATATTATAGACTATATACATCCATTTTTTAATGTACAAAAAAAGTTAAATTTATTTATAAATGTGATCACATGATAAAAACTCCTTATAATATTAATACCAAAATACTTTCATCATGGAAGAGAGAGACCCACTTTGATAATTAGTTGAAGGTGTTGTTGTGATTCAAAAGCATATACTTATCGGTTTATTTCAATTGCCGCTTTCCTTCGTGAATTTTTCGTGAAAAGTCTTTCGCTACGATAAGCATTTTCCAATGAACAATTAGATCTTAACAATCATTAAAAAGGGACAATTAGGCTCTTCTAGCACACTAATTAAAAATGGGCCATTTGGTCCCTACAACGGTATGAGTATGACGAGATGGAGTTTGTAACACCCGCATTAGATTAATAGGTTATTTAGTAACTTAATTAATATTTATTTGAATTTATATTATTATGTGAATTGTGTGTTTATTGTGTTTGGAAGAATTAAGGATATTTTAATGACCACATACAATTAATTAGACTAAGTGGAGAACAATTAGTTAATTAATTAGTTTGAGTTAATTAATTTGAAATTAATAGAGTTAGTAGAATGTGATGAAATTAGTAAGTTAGTCATGACTAGAGTTAGTAAGTAAATGGGCCAAGCCCATGAGTGAGTGGAGGGATAGAATTGGTATTTTAATTAAAATTGAACTAGACCTAAGAGTGAGGAGAGAACTAGAGTTCTCATAACTCACCCATTCATTTTCAAGAGAGAGAGAGAGAGAGAGAGAGAGAGAGAGAGAGAGAGAGAGAGAGAGAGAGAGAGAGAGAGAGAGAGAGAGAGAGAGAGAGAGAGAGAGAGAGAGAGAGAGAGAGAGAGAGAGAGAGAGAGAGAGAGAGAGAGAGAGAGAGAGAGAGAGAGTATAGAAGAACAAGCTTGAAGAGGTAGAAGGGATTCAAGTGTAGAGCTAGAAGTTTAAAGCTTCAATCAAGGTAAGCGAGTATTATTGATATCTAGGGTGATCAAGAGAAGAGGAGAAAATCTATTTTTTCTCCAAACCCAATCTTCTCTCACTCTTTCCTATTTTGGGATGAGAAATAAACTCAAGTAATGATTTTTGTTAGGCTTTAGAATCATCAAAACCTTCTTTGAAATGAACAACACGAATTTGCATGGGCTTAATAATGGTAATGTGTAGATGTTTGTTAGGGATTTTGTGTTGTTATGAAACTTTTGAGATAATGTATGAAAATCCATGATTCTTACCTTTTGGTGTTAAATCATGTTTATAGATGTACTTCTGAACTTATATGACCTATGTATGCTTAAAGTTGATAGCTTTAGGGATTTATATGATGAAAGATGTTATTTTTATGTGATTTAAGTTGGAAATTGAAACATGGGTCATTTTCTGGGCGTGCTCACTGAGCGACCACTATGCTCGCTAGAGCGAGCATTCATCGTTCTTGATGTTGCCCAGAAAATTCATGTGCTCGCCCGGCGAGGGGTAGCGAGAGGTGGCGACTGTTCCTCGTTGTCAGTTCGCTGGTGGCGAGCAACAATCTGTAACTCCTCGCTAGTCGTCGCTGGAGCTCGCCAAACGAAGGATGCCTGATTCAATTTTATTTATAAGATTAATTTGATGGATTGTATGCTTATACAGGTGCGGAGCCCTTTATGGGCTGGACAGGGCCATGGCCCGCCCCAGGATTTTTAATTTTTTTTTCATAGGTATACTATTTAGAGGTGGTTTTAAACCCCCGCTAAATAGACTGTGTAATATTACTGCTTTCTGGTTTGCGGGGGTTTTAAACCCCCTCTATTTGGACGTCCAAAATTTTTTAATGCTTTTTATTTTGCTGGGGTTTCAAACCCCCTCTATTTTGAAGTTGATATTTTAAATTTACAAGATTATTAACCTCCTTTAACTTGTTCCAAAAAAAAACTTTCTATTATTAATCATTCAAATATTGTTTCTAATTTACTTTTTGAAGCATTTCTTCTAATTTTTTATTGTAATAATTTATAGATGTTTTAAAATGTGTAATTTATTTTTTCAAAGTATTCAAATATATTTTTTTTTTGAGAAAAAGTACTCAAATTTTTATTTCAAATTAAGTTTTAGTGTATAAAAAATTATGTTTGATCAATTTTTTGTTAGAAAATTTAATTTTTTGTTTGAAAGAACTAAATAAAAGGTATGAAGTTTACGCATGAATTGACATAAAATATATTTCATAATATATTTTTTTAAGAAATTTTTTAGTATTCGATTTATAACTACAGCGGCCCCCCCTAACTTTCAGGGCTAGCTCCGCCACTGTGCTTATAACATGTTTTAATTATGATCTTTTGATTATAGGATAACATGATTGGATCTATATGAACCTAGTATGAGGATTATTAATGTATGATCAATTAAATGATAAATTGATTAGGGTGAGAAATGATATTGTTGAACTATGATTGAAATATGATATGAGTATGACTTTGATGAATGTGCATGCATGATTTACTTGTGAAGTTAATTGAATATGATTTGATCAATTTGGATGGATGTATCTTTGATTGAGTTATTAAAGTACATGGAATGTGATATCCTTATATGATGAGATGGTTAAATCATATGTTTGGTAATCTTGCATACATGCGTTCATTTTGTATGATGAGCAGATACTTTAGATGAGCCCTAAAGTATGACATATATTTTAGTAGCTGCGGTTGACTAGAATATAATTGGGATAAATTTTCCAATAACTTGATGAGGTACCACATGCATTTAGTAATAATGATAGGGAGCATTACATGAATGTGACATTAGTTTGCATTTAGGAGATGAAGGTGAATAATTATGTGAACTAAGTGGTAATTGACATTACTTGTTTTACTTGATGTCTTGAGTTATACGTGTGTATACTTGATGTTTGGTTATTTGGATTGCATATTATACTTATGTCTTTTTATGTAATCTTTCTTATGATCTTAAGAGTAATGTTATAACTCTTATTTATATGACATGAAATGTAGAGTGTACTGATTATACTTTTCATTTATTTTGGATTTCATTACTAACTCTTTTTTTGTGTAATTTCTGGTCCTTTCGAGGTTCAGAGGTGCAGGGTGAGGATATAGCTTCCGAGAAATAGCTTACTTGAGGTTTCTAGCTACTAGTGGTAAGAAGTTAAGCACTATGCTTCTCCTAGGACTTATTTAGTTTGGGTGTAATAATTAATGCTCTGGTACTTGTAGCATCGTGTCGGATAGACTTGCGTTCCGTAATCGATGTATTTGAGCATTATTGCTTCATATTTTCTATGACCTTGCTAATGACATATTTATGACTTATGTGCTTGGATTTATTTGAGACTATTGATCCTTGTCAAGCGAATTTTATTAAGTTAGAATGATGGTTATGATATCATGATATGATTTTCTATATGCGCTGCTATGATTTGAAATTATAATAATGATATAATATGCTATGTTTGGATTTGTATACATCTTGATGCGTATATGTTTAATTATTTTATTTATTAATTACGTGGTGTTACAGAGTTTTTCTATATTATATAATGGAATTTATGTGAGATATATTTTTGATATTTTTATACGAGAATACTCCAACTTTCTTATTCTCATTCGTTATTATATATATATGAGGAGGGATTTGTTGACTGTAGGAGTAAGTCTCAATTGATTTACTCCGTTGAATAACTTGATATCGGCATAATATTTTTTCAATCCGACTGTCGAATTCAAAGATCTCATTGAGTAGATCAACTTCACAAATTTTTATAAAAATTCAAAAAATGTAGTTATGTATTTAAACTATTGAAATTCAACAGTTTTTTTAAAAATTTGTCGTACGTTCAATTGAAGTAGTAAAAAAAGTAGCAAATAATTTTGAAATTTTATAAAAATTTGTGGAGTTGATATGTATATATAAAGAATAAATATCTAATTTATATCTTTAAATAATAAATTCTAAAATATTTAGATACATTATTCTTAACACAAGAAACACATTCCATTCCTAATTCGGTCCATACAATTAGAATCGTTTCTTGCCACTCGTATCCAACCGTCTGATACGATCTTCACAACGACACCATTATTTTGTTGTACTTTTGTTTCTCCATATAGTAGATTAATGATTTGATCACAAAAACACATTCCTTTAAACATTTTTAATTTTTATTGACAAACTATCAATACTTCTTGTTAATGCATCGTGAATTTAAACGAAAATATTAGCTGATTAATTATTGAACTTTTATATATAATAGCAAGGTCAAAAGTAGTCTTTTATGTTTTAGTACTATATGTTAAATTATAATTTGTGTACATGTTTTCGTTACTTTTGTTATTCACATTATTAGTATTGTAGAACCATGGTTCTAAACTGCGAACTACATCATCTGATGTGGCTACAATCAAGCCGCAATATTGAAGATGTACCACAATCGCATCGAACCACAATTGCGGTGTGAAATAAAATCATAGACGATGGCGGCTGCAACAAACTGCATCGACGCCGCAGCACACCAACAATCTCAAATATTACATTTGTTTTTGTTGTTATTTTTGAATTAGTTATGAATATGAAAAGAATTTTTTTTATTAAACATAGAAAAATGGATTGTGCAAAATTACATATATGAAATTATTAATAAAAAATCTACATCAAACTATTTCACGCTGCATTGATCTCAATTAATGCAAAGCACACAACCGCAATCTAAAACCATGACGTATACTTTTTCTCTTTCTCCTTCTCTTCCCCTTCTCTCTATTTCTATATGAATCTTCATGATGTTTATATTTAATTAATTTATTACATCAAATTGTTACATATGTCGACGTGTTAATTTTACTATCGTGATTGATGTTTGTATTACTAAAACATATTTTATATTCTATTGTTCCAAAATTTAAAGTTCAACAACATGATTTATCAGGTCTTCTTCTCCCATCTCTACTTAGTTGTCGTTCCTCTAATGATCGCTGAACCTTCGTCTCATAATCTTCTCGAAAAGCTTTATTATTGTTCCATTCCAACATAAACTTCCCAACCTAACACATCAAGGAAACCAACAAAATTAAATCCCTTACTATAAAACAAAATTATTTTTTTTAGTGAAATAAATAACTTATAGAGAATGAAACCAACTACAAACCTCTGAACTTGACATCTCTTCAAGGGCTGCTACATCTTTTTGTTCAGCCAAATGATGAACTTTATCTATAGGCGAACAATACTTGTGGTAGTTGATAATCTGAAATCGAAAAAGTAACATATATATTAAAAATCGTATGAAATTCTAACGGTTACTAATTTAAGTCTTTTGAAGTAGAAATTCACGATCTTCGTTGTTATAACATCTGAGACAATGACTTGATCAATATCAATCAGTTTGTCAATAACAAGAGAAAACAAATGTGTCCATGAAAACTTAATTCATATTTGTTTTTCCTTTGTTTTTGTTTGAATTGTGAGAACGAAGAGGATCGCGAGCTTATACTTCTAAGTACAAATGACTTAAATGCATAGATTGTGGATTTTAACAACTTACCTCCTCATGATGCAACTTTTTCAATTTCAAAATCCTTTGATTTGCTTCATCCCTTTTCTTATACTTCCTTGTCAATTTTACATTCAAAGAATATATATCTCTTTCTATGTCTTCACATTCTTTCAAACTAGTGATAATTTCTGTCTCATATTTCACCCATTGTCTTTTGTGTTTCAAAGATTGATTATAATAATGATCATAAAGAAGCTACCACAAAATTGAAAATAATTGTCACACTCAATGATAATAACAACTTTAAGACATGAATAAGTTATTTTTGATTAATCAAAGCCAATTATAATTTACCTTGATTTGGTCTTTTATATTTTTCTTCAAGTTGTCATACTTGGAAGCTCTCTCCATAGGTTGGTTTTGGAATTGTTCGATTTCTATCACGAGCTTCTGCCATTTGTTAAAGCGATAATTCTCTCTAATCATCTCCTCCAAGTTTTTTATATATCCTCCATTATTCCATAACTGTTGCGTTTCACCATTCCACAATTAACTTTAAGAAAAAATAAATTTACTTTTCTTCTCCAATCATAACGAAATAAAAAAAAATGAATTTTATTAAATTACCGTTTCCTTAAGCACTTCTAATGATTTGAATGAAGAAACATCTTTTTGTTGAATCTTTATATCCCTTAATATTTGTTTCTCTTCACCCAAACTTTTGCTACCATGTAGCTTCAAATAATTCAAAGACTAATATAGACAAATGATTTCAAAACTATAGAGCAACAAAAATATATTTCATCATAATAAAAATAATATTAAATAGCTTTATTTTTCTTACTTTTTTATCAAGCTTTTCTCCAAACCACCCTCCATTTTCTACTTTAACATTCCTTAAATTCAATTCATCAAGAGCCATATTAAAATCGCTTAGCATCTTGTTGTTGTTAATCGAGTACCCATAGTGGTATCTTCGTTCTCTTCCTCCTTTACACTGTTACAAAATAAATAAAACATTTCTTAACAGAGACCGGTTATTAATAATAATATTTTTGCCGTTCAAAAAAAAAATCTTAATATCAAAGTTTCCTTTCATATATTCAAATTTGTCATGGATGAAAAAAAAATAGAAATACCAATTTATATAGAGTATTATATAATTTATATACCATTTTCTTTGCAATGATATCAGAGATTTTACCAATGTCCTGATTCATTTTCATTACTATGTTCTCTTCCTTTTTGATTTTACTGATTGAATCTGGATTTGTTGGACAAAGCTTAACAAAGTAGAATTGATGAATAAGTTTTGTAACATGTTCTGAATTGTCTTCCTTAATCTCCATGATTATAAAGTTTCCTAATTTTGACATAATAAAAGGCATAATTAATAAATAAGAAAAATGAATAAAAAAAAACTTATATAGTCAAAGAAAAACAACATTAGAGAAGATACTTACTTACGTATCAAAAAAAAAAAAGAGAAGATACTTCCTGTGATTAGGTTGATTTTAAGTTTGGGTAATTGTAATTAAGTGTTATATATGTGGTTAAACTCTTGCACCCCACGCCAAGAGAATCAACATTTGGTATTTCTTTTACTTTTTATGCTTTTTCGAAATTTGAAAAGGCACATAAAAAATAAAAGAAATTTTATATTAGGCTGGCTCTAAAAAATAATAAAAAATTACTAAGTCATAAGTTCATTAGTTTACAATAGGAAAAAAGCCTTAAAAAAATAAAGGCCTTTGATAATTTTTTTTTCTTTTTGTAAAAATGAAACAATAACTTCATAACTTTTTAAGAATTCAAGCAAATGTAACTTTCGAATCTCTATGTATTGGAACTAGAATTAGTAAAATCTTCTTTTATTATGATAATTTAATAAATTATTTTGTTTCAAAAAATAAAATATAAATATAAATAATTTTAATAAAATATTAATTTTGGAAGAAAAATGCCTCATTTTTTAATTTGCTTTAGATCTTATTTAGTGTTGGGCCGACCTCTAAAATTAGAAATATGAAATTAATGGAAAAGGTGAAATTGAAAATTCCTAATGAATGAACACTTTGAGTAAAAGAAAACTCAAGAAAAGTAGAACCAAAGGTTGAATTCCTAATGAATGAACACTTTGAGTAAAAGAAAACTCAAGAAAAGTAGAACCAAAGGTTGTTTTAATTTTTATCTAAAACTAAATCGAGTCTTACTGTAATTCTTAGAAGTTAAAATGAATTTTCACTTTAAAAATTATGAATGTTATTCGTTGGAATGGGTAAAGTTATTATGCATAAGAATTTTACTTATGCATGGTGCATAAACAAATCTCCACCATTTGTACTCCAAAGTGGTTTTGACATTATTAAGTACTTTGGAGTACAAATGGTGGAGATTTGTTTATGCACCATGCATAAGGAAAATCCTTATGCATAATAACTCTTCCCCGTTGGAATGTCATTATTGCTTATTTATGTTATTGTTATTCCTTCATATGAGTAATCGGATATTGATAACTTTTTTTAATCTATTTTAAAAATAAAATTAGTAAAAAGGAAAATGATTTCTTTTTATAACTTTTTTTTTTTTTTACAATTTTTGCTCATACCATTACAAAAGCATACTAGTACATGATTTATCGGGTCTTCTTCGCCCATCTCTACTTAATTGTCGTCTCTCTAATGATTGCAGAAGCTTTTTATCATAATCTTCTCTAAATGACTTTGTTATTGTTCCATTCTAACATAAACTTCCCAACCTATAACACATCAAAAGCAGACAAACCAACATTAAGAAACAAAAATAAACCCCTTATATCAAATATATAACATATTGATTGGAAACTAAACCTAACTACCTCTGAACCGGACATCTCGTCAAGGGTTGCTGCATCTTTTTCTTCAATCAGTTTACGGACTTTATTTATAAGTGAACAATACTGATAATAGTGGAGAATCTGAAATTGAAAAACAAATATATAACATACGACAAGTTCTATGGTGGATCACATTTCGTGTATCGATACTTAAAATATTGTACGAAACTCTAAGGATGTTCTAAAACTAAAATTGCACAACGTTCTTTAATTAATGCAACGTCTTTGATAGTGACATGATTGGTGCTAGCTTGGGAAAAACAAGAGAAAACACACATCTGTGTCTTGAAAATAATTTATTTTTGTTCTCTCATTTTTGAAAATAATTTATTTTTGTTTTCCCATTTTTGCTAGACAAACATCAATTAAGTAATCGTCTCAATCTGGAGAGTGCAAATCCTCTCCGGTGATATATTCATAGGATGTAATCTAGTGTAGATCTTTGTCTTTCAAATTTCTTTGGTTATATAAACAATATACTGTAAAAATGAATATATCATGGTTTTTAACATTATACCTCCTCGTTATACAATTTCTTCAATTCCAAAATCCTTTGATATGCTTCAACCTTTTTCGTATTTTTCTCTGACAGTTTTGCTTTCAAAGAATATAATTCTCGATTTTTACCTTCTAATTCTTTCGCATCATGTCTAATTTTGATCCCACATTTTATCCATTCTCTTCTGTTTTCCAAAGAGTCATCACATAGAACCTAAGACAAAATATAAAATATATATTAGATTCACTATTAACACTTTTAACACATGAATAATCTGCTCAAATCAAAGCCAATTATAAAACTTTACCTTAATTTGGTCTTTTATAATTTTCTTCAAGGATTCATAGTTGGAAATATTTCTCTTCTCAAAATTATTACCAGAAACTCTTTCCAAATATTGGATTTGGAATTGTTCAATTTCTCTTAAATAATTAATACCAAACAAAGAAACTCTATTTATTCAAAAAAAAAAACAACAAAGAAACTCTATTAAATTATTTAAATATAAAATAGCTTTATTTTCTTACATTTTTATCAAGCTTTTCATTGAACCATCTTCCATTTGCTGATCTTTTATTCATCAAATTCAATTCATCAAGAATCATATGTAAATCACTTACTATCTTCTCTTTACTCGCGACGCGGTTTCTTCGTGTTAAGATAGTTAGAGTTTGTTGGTGTTAGTTGGTTAGTTAGAAATTAGTTATAGTTAGTTACTCAATTAGTTGGTTAATCGAGTCCTATAAATAGAACACTAATGTACATATTTTACTATTCTTTTATCAATCTATATTCATTCAATATGAATTTCTATGAGTATCTTCCTCATGAATACTCTTATGCTCTCTATCTTGCTTACATCTATGACCTTCATCCCTATGATACTATGATTCTTAACACTTCGTTCCTTTTGTGGATAGTTTAACCTTTGCAACAAAGAAGCTAGATGATCTCTTTCTGACTGTTACAATAAATTTTTGTTAATGTGAAAGTTTTCTTCCATAATCAAATTTATAAATGAAATTAGAAATACAAATAATTCTATACCATTTTTTCTGTATTTTTTTCAGTGGTTTCACCAATGTCATTTTCTTAACCAAGTTCTCTTCCTTTTTTATTTTGGATATTGAATCTGGATCTGTTGGCTAAAGCTTAACAAAGTAAAATTGATGAACTTGTTTTGAATTGTCATCAATAGCCTTTGAAGGTGATGTAGTTTCTTTATTCTTCATGATGTTTAAGTTTCCTAATTTTGTCATAATAAAAATCATAATTAATGAGAAAAATTAATCATAATTAACAGTGTGCAAAGCAGTTTTGTTTGATTTATGTGTCCTAAATATAAGAGTCTAAGTAAGAAATCAATCAAATAAACTTGAAAAACAACATTACTCATATAAAAGATACTCACTCTGGTGAATGAGAATTTACTTGTTAGGACATGCAATTGATCACTGATTTGATGGAGTATTCAATTAGCTAAGTTGTAATTAGTTATATATATTATGTGGTCAAACACTTGCAATCCAAGCCAAGAAAGTCAACATCTGGAAATACCAAATATCACACAATTATAACTAATAACTATTATTATATTTATTATGCATCATACTTAAATAATTATTTAAATAATAACTATAAAAAATAATTGTTTTGTCACTATAAATATCTTAAATTTCTTTTTTAGTTCCTATAAAAAATTTCAACAAGTTTAGGTTCTCCAAATATTTTCAATCACAACTTTTGATATCTGCTTTTAAATAACTCATGTGTATCATTCGAAATTTTGAGTTTTTGCTCAGCGGTATCTCTCTTTCAAAAGGTTAATTTATTTTGAAGAGGGATTAATTAAATATAAATTTTTATATTTTTGTAGCTTAAAATTTTTGAATTTTTTCTGTGGTCATGTTTAGTACATTATAGAAATTTCTTGCAAAATGTTATTTTTTTCTTAAAGAGAGATAAATCAAATATGAATTTTGAATTTCAAAACAAAATATAAGACATTTACATGGACCAAAAACTTAGGGATAATAGGTGTTTATCCGCAACAATATGGACGAGTTTTGGTTTATCCCCGTGATGTGAAGATTCTCTCGTTTACCCCTCTCATGAAATATGTTGACTTAAGTTTCCACAAAAGTGATGACATGGCATGATCAATGAGAGGATAAATCAAAATTCGCTAACATTACAAGGGGCAAAAGGACATTATCTTAAGCGCGCGTATTCAATGAGGGGGGTAAAGGACAAACTCTTGACATTACATGGGGGTAATTGGGAAAAAAATATGACAGAGGGTAAACTAAAACTCGTCCACATTGCAGGAGGTTTTATCGATATTACACGATTTAAATTGCTCTAAAATCGATAAAATCGTAAGTTTTATCTCTTTATTAAAAAAAAAAATTAAAAGCCCAATATTTTCTTTGGCCCATTAAAATTCTCCCTCACTTTTTTCTTTATTCACGTCGAAAAACTTATGAAATATGAACCTCTTATTTTTTTGAATAAATTTTTTTATGTTACATTGATAATTTGATGGGTGATTCGTGTAATTTAATCCAAATTTATTAACATTATATTATACTATGGTGATTTAGTATATTTTCAAGTCAATGTAAAATTTTGATTTTGACAACCTTGGTTTTAAACAATAATGATAATATGCTTGATGAATACTCTTTTATAGTTTAAACAATTTGGTAACCAAGGTTTAAATCGAATCAAGACTTTCATATATAATTAAAATAATGAATTTGGTTGGCATTGATGGCATTTGACTCCTTCAAATAAACTTTTAAGTGAAATTGAACACTGTCCATATGTTTACCTAAAAAATAGTTTAAAGTCATTGTTTAAATAATCATATATATTTATATAAACAAGATAAATGTTATTTTACCTACATACCCTCCAATAAAAAATCGACACATCACTCATTTATGAAAAATTCTTGTTTTTTCACTATATATTTTTTTTGTCTCATATGTGAACAACCTATTACATATAGTGTTATCATATTATCCAATTTGAACTTTAAAAATTGTAAATGATTTTGCACTTTTATTGTATGATGGGTATTGTGCACCAGATATTTCTAACTTGACACTACAATGTAAACTTTTCCTTCTTAACTTTCATTTTTCCACTCTTCACTAAATTCAAATTCCACTTTATTTCTTCACTTCATTTCAAATCTCATTCTCTTTCATCTTTTTTCTTTCATTTCTCTCCTCATCTTCAACTCCACATTTCTAACAATACTCTTTTTTTTTTTTTTTGCAGACAAACTTAAAAAATTCTTCTCACGCGGAAAAACATACTAGTAAGCCTTTCATTTGGTTCAAAAACATGGTAATGATGTGAAGTCGTCACTACCACTCAAGTAGAACTTGAAAAATTCAAGCACCATCTCCCCACCTTGCCTTACGGGACCAACACAATAATGGTTGTACCTTCCACTTATAGAGGGAGCAGGGGCTAGCAAGGAAAACTGAACCAGCACAGGTTTTCCCTAAAAATTTATTCCGTGTTTACTTAGTTGTCGTAACTCTAGTGATAGCAGAACCCTCTTCACATAAATTTCTCTTGGTGTCTTATCATTTTTCCATTTTAACATAAACTTCCCAACCTATAGAAAATTATACGAAATTCCTTATTATAAAACATAATCTTATTCCAATGAATAGAAGTTTTTTAAGTGAAATAAATAACTTACTCCCACCGATTTTATTATAAGAATCAATTCACATTTTAGATTCATTAAATAACTTATATTCCATTCGGTCACATTTATAAGAAAATTTGACTTTTTGGTACATTGAAAAATGAATATATGTGGTCTATATTATAGGCCATATATATCTATTTTTCAATGTATCAAAAAAGTAAAATTTATTTATAGATGTAAGCAAAGGGAAAAAAAAGTCAAATTTAAACTAAATACATCAATTATTTTATGAATCTAAAAAGTCAATAATATTTATTGTAAATAGCTCCGAAAATATAATATTAATTAAACCAAACTACCAACCTCTGAATTTGACATCTCATCAAGGGCTGCTACATCTTTTTCTTCACGTAGCTGATGCACTCTATTTATAAGTTGTTTGCAGTAAAGAATCTAAAATTTAAAAAATAACATTTAAGATATGGCGAATTCTACATGTTTTAATGTAGATTAGTAATTTTTTTTTGAATGGTAGATATAAAATATGGCGAATTCTACATGTTTAAACGTAGATCAGTACTAAAAAATTATTTAAAATTGTAACCATTAATGATTACAAATCTCAGTTTTTTTAAAGTAGAAGTTCATGATTCTCATTGTTGTAACATTTGAGACGATGACTGAATAAGTATCAATTGTAAAAGAAGAAGAAAAAAAAAGAACTTCTCACAATCAGATCAATTTTTCAATTTTATTTTTTGTATACTTGACACCAATATATTAAAACAAATATGCTTCTAATTCTAGGTGCAAATATGTTAAAAGAATACATTTTAGTTTTTAACACCTTACCTCTTCATTACACCAATTTTTCAATTTCAAAATCCTATGATATGCTTCATCCTTTTTCTTTTGCTTCTCTCGCAATTTAGCTATCAAAGAATATATTTCTCTCAATGAAGCTTCTCGTTCTTTCACATCCTGTCTACCTCTCATCCCACAATATTCAACACATTCTCTGTTGTTTCTCAAAGTGTCATCACGTAGAACCTATGATAAAATATAAAATATTTGTCACACTCAGTGATTTTTTTTGACAAATTGTCACACTCATTAATATTCCAAAATATAAGTCGTTTTGACCATATTATATAAATTAAAAAATATAATCATTGTTGTATAGAAAAGAGAAATTATGTGTAAGTTTACAAAAAAAAATTTCATTAATTATATGGAAAAGATAAGTGAAAGAATTGAAAAAAGAGAGAAAAATAAAAATTTAAGGGTATAATAGGAAAAATAGCATTAAATGCTTCATTGGAATTGTAAAACGACTTATATTTTGGAACAGATCTTTTCTCCAAAACGATTTATATTTTGGAACGGATCGAGGGAGTACCATGATCTTTAAGACAAACACGTATTTTCTATAGTCTCATGTATAAACAAAATAATTTTTACTTAAGGTTATGAACCTATGAAGTTTCGATATGCGACACGATACTGATACGATACCGATATATTGATACGGAAATTTTTTAAAAAATTTCAATCCCATACTGCCGCGATACTTTTTTTAAAAATTAAATTTAAAATTAAATATATAAATGCACAATATATAAACATGACTATAAAATCAATAATATTAATAATAAAATAATTTTTTTGAAAGAAAAAATATTATTATTATTATTATTATTATTATTATTATAAACGTTAACAGTTCAGTGTACAAGAAGTACAAATAGGCCAATAAGTTTGTACAAGAAAAAACAGTTTGAAGCTCAACATACAAGGTTCAAAATAAAGATTTAACTGATACTTTTTTGATACGAGTATCGGGAAGTATCCGACACGTATCAAATATTGTTTTTTTATTTAAAAATAAAAATTTAACCGATACTTTTTCAAAACGAGTATCGGGACGTATCTGACAAGTATCGGTATCGATCGAGTACGTATCGGACACAATAATTCACTATTTTTTAAGTATCGGGGCTTCATATGAACTAAATGCATTAACAATTATATCGAATCTGGTACCTTTTTGTTGTATCGAATCTTCTCTTCTCATGTACTTTTTCCTTTATTTTTCATTATATATAATATATTTGTCATTCAAAAAATTTATAGAATATATGCGATAAAAGGGAGTCTAAACATCAATCATTAGTTGATTCAGTAATCTAGTGCTACACTTGGTAGGAAAAACCACGATTTAATTCTCGCAGCTGCGATCGAAAAAAAAAAAGAAACTACTAATGTCATAACTAAAAGCTAAATCATATTATAGGCTGTCCAATGAACTAAATACTTTTGATGAAAAAAAGAAAAAAAAAAAAAAAAAGGAGTATAAGCTATTATGAGTCAAATCCAATTGTAGGTTACCTTGATTTCGTCTTCTAAACTTTTCTTCAAGGATTCATATTTGGAAACATTTCCTATCACAGAATCATTACGAGAAGCTCTTTCCAAATGTTCGATTCGAAGTTGTTCAACTTCCTATAATTATTAATGGAAAAAAAACTTCTGTTTGTTAGTTCGGAAAAAAAAATTACATAATTTTACTTATTCCCGGTATCTCATTAATACAAAATGTAAAATATAGAATAATAACTTGAGATTGACTAATATAGTATTAATTAGGAGTCTAATCTGAAGAAACAAAAATTAAAATTATAGAAACTAAAAGATTAAAGAAACTCCAACCTTACTAATTTTGGAAGCAAAAGATAAATGAAAGAAATGTGACGGTGATTTGAATGAATTAGCAAGATCTTTCTGATGATGAATCTTCATATCTCTCAGAATTTGTTTCTCCTCAACCAAACTCTTGCTCCCATGTAGCTTCAAATAATTCAAACCCTGCACAAATGATTTCAAAACCAGACAAAAAATATATATATAAAAAGTTCAACAGTACACAAAATATATATGAATTCTTTTTCTTTTTTTTTCAATATATATATGAATTTGATCTAAATAAAGTTCAACAATAATAAAAAGTACTATTAAAAATATAGCTTTTAGTTTTTGTCTCGTGAGTATAGCTCACAGTACAAAACATTTACTCATAAATATAATATATACCAATTTTTCTGATATCTTTCTAGTGATTTTACAAAAGTCCTGGTCAATTTTCTTAGCCAAGTTCTCTTCCTTATTGATTTTAGATATTGAATCTGGTGAAAGCTTGATAAATTTGGAAACATGGCTTGAATTGTCATCAATAGCCTTTGTGTCCTTATTCTCCATGATGTTAAATTTTCCTGATTTTGATGTAAAACTCATAAATATATATAATTAATAAAAAAGAAAAAAAAGATGAATCATATGCACAAAAAGAAAATGACAACTTATATCATTGAATTCTATAGTCAATGAAAAACAACATTACTCATATAAAAGATACTTACCTCTAGTGATTAGGCTTTACTTTTTAGGATATGCAATGGATCACTAATTTTATGGACTGTTTAAGTTGCTAATTTGTAATTAAACTATTATGGGTTAAACTCTTGCACCCCACGCCAAGAAAGTCAACATCTGGAATTTCTTTATTTTTAATACCTTTTCAAATAATTTGTAGGACACACAAGTTAAAAATAAGAAATGAAAATCTCAAAACATTTGACTTTATGAATTTAGCAACCTACTAGCTAGAGTTTATTATAGTTTAAATGATGCTTTGTTTAATTATTTAATTATTTAAAATGTAGGTAGTGAGATTTTAATATAAAAAACAATAAAGTTAAGTTCAACAATGGATATGTGCATGCGTGGCCTACATACAGCTACAACAATGTATGTTGTACTGGGCCTTTAAAAATATGAACGCCTCAATTTTTTTATAAGACACTCACTCCCGTCTTATTTATAGGTAAAATTCTCTTGTTTCATACATATTAAGAAACTTGTTAGTTTTACTAAATTATCCCTTATGATACATTAATTTTGCATTGAGATTTGTAGTCATGTCAAAAAGTGGAACAATTAATTAGAGGTACTTTTGGAATGATAACATTTAATAAAGTTACTTTTTGTAACTTTTGCTTATATTTAAGGTCAAATTTTTTTGTTAACTTTTGCTTATAAATAAGGTCGGATGGAGTAGTAGTTTTGGGACCTGGATTCCATGCAGTCAGTCGATTGTTTGTTCTTTGATTGAAATCAAGTGAACCAGATTTAATACAATAAAATATGTTAAAATATATTGATCAAATCCAAGGGCTGTGATTCAACTGCAGTCACTTTTTGACTACAGTGAATCGATAACCAGCAGTTTTGTTATTCACATTATTAGTACTGCAGAACCATGGTTCTAAACTGCGAACTGCATCATCTGATGTGGCTACAATCAAGCCGCAATATTGAAGATGTACCACAATCGCATCGAACCACAATTGCGGTGTGAAATAAAATCATAGACGATGGCAGCTGCAACAAAACTGCATCGACGCCGCAGCACACCAACAATCTCAAATATTACATTTGTTTTTGTTGTTATTTTTGAATTAGTTATGAAGATGAAAAGAATTTTTTTGTTAAACATAGAAAAATGGATTGTGCAAAATTACATATATGAAATTATTAATAAAAGATCTACATCAAACTATTTCGCGCTGCATTGATCTCAATTAATGCAAAGCACACAATCGCAATTTAAAACCATGATGTATACTTTTTCTCTTTTTCCTTCTCTTTCCTTCTCTCTATTTCTATATGAATCTTATTGATGTTTATATTTAATTAATTTATTATATCAAATTGTTATATATGTCGACGTGTTAATTTCACTATCGTGTTTGATGTTTGTATTAGTAAAACATATTTTATATTCTATTGTTCCGAAATTTAAAGTTCAACAACATGATTTATCAGGTCTTCTTCTCCCATCTCTACTTAGTTGTCGTTCCTCTAATGATCGTTGAACCTTCGTCTCATAATCTTCTCGGAAAGCTTTATTATTGTTCCATTCTAACATAAACTTCCCAACCTAACAAATCAAGGAAACCTACAAAATTAAATCCCTTACTATAAAACAAATTTTTTTTTTTTTTAGTGAAATATATAACTTATAGGGAATGAAACCAACTACGTACAAACCTCTGAACTTGACATCTCTTCAAGGGCTGCTACATCTTTTTGTTCAGTCAAATGATGAACTTTATCTATAAGCGAACAATACTTGTGGTAGTTGATAATCTGAAATCGAAAAAGTAACATATATATTAAAAATCGTATGAAATTCTAACGGTTACTAATCTTAGTCTTTTGATGTAGAAATTCACGATCTTCGTTGTTATAACATATGAGACAATGATTTGATCAATATCAATCAGTTTGTCAATAACAAGAGAAAACAAATGTGTCCATGAAAACTTAATTCATATTTGTTTTTCCTTTGTTTTTGTTTGAATTGTGAGAACGAAGAGGATCGTGAGCTTTTACTTCTAAGTACAAATGACTTTTTTTTTGTTGACACAAGTACAAATGACTTAAATGCATAGATTGTGGATTTTAACAACTTACCTCCTCATGATACAATTTTTTCAATTTCAAAATCCTTTGATTTGCTTCATCTCTTTTCTCATACTTCCTTGTCAATTTTACATTCAAAGAATATATATCTCTTTCTATGTCTTCATATTCTTTCAAACTAGTGATAATTTCTGTCTCATGTTTCACCCATTCTCTTTTGTGTTTCAAAGATTGATTACAATAATGATCATAAAGAAGCTACCACAAAATAGAAAATAATTGTCACACTCAATGATAATAACAACTTTAAGACATGAATAAGCTATTTTTGATTAATCAAAGCCAATTATAAGTTACCTTGATTTGGTGTTTTATATTTTTCTTCAAATTTTCATACTTGGAAGCTCTCTCTATAGGTTGGTTTTGGAATTGTTCGATTTCTATCACGAGCTTCTGCCATTTGTTAAAGCGACAATTCTTTCTAATCATCTCCTCCAAGTTATTTATATATACTCCATTATTCCATAACTGTCACATTTCACCATTCGACAAATATTAAGAAAAAATAAATTTACTTTTCTTCTTCGATCATCGTATCGAAAAGAAAGAAAAAGAATTTTATTAAATTACCGTTTCCTTAAGCACTTCTAATGATTTGAATGAAGAAACATCTTTTTGTTGAATCTTTATATCCCTTAATATTTGTTTCTCTTCACCCAAACTTTTGCTACCATGTAGCTTCAAATAATTCAAAGACTAATATACACAAATGATTTCAAAACTATAGAGCAACAAAAATATATTTTATCATAATAAAAATAATATTAAATAGCTTTATTTTTCTTACTTTTTTATCAAGCTTTTCTCCAAACCACCCTCCATTTTCTACTTTAACATTCCTTAAATTCAATTCATCAAGAGCCATATTAAAATCGCTTAGCATCTTGTTGTTGTTAATCGAGTACCCATAGTGGTATCTTCGTTCTCTTCCTCCTTTACACTGTTACAAAATAAATAAAACATTTCTTAACAGAGACCGGTTATTAATAATAATATTTTTGCCCTTAAAAAAAAATCTTAATATCAAAGTTTCCTTTTATATATTCAAATTTGTCATGGATGAAAAAAAATAGAAATACCAATTTATATATAGTATTATATAATATATATACCATTTTCTTTGCAATGATATCAGAGATTTTACCAATGTCCTGATTCATTTTCATTACTATGTTCTCTTCCTTTTTTATTTTACTGATTGAATCTGGACAAAGCTTAACAAAGTAGAATTGATGAATAAGTTTTGTAACATGTCCTGAATTGTCTTCCTTAATCTCCATGATTATAAAGTTTCCTAATTTTGACATAATAAAAGGCATAATTAATAATAAGAAAAATGAATCATAATAAACTTATATATCATTGAATTCTATAGTCAAAGAGAAACAACATTAGAGAAGATACTTACTTCTTGTGATTAGGCTGATTTTAATTGTGGGTAATTGTAATTAAGTGTTATATATGTGGTTAAAATCTTGCACCCCACGCCAAGAGAATCAACATTTGGTATTTTTTTTTTTTTACTTTTTATACTTTTTCGAAATTTGAAAAGGCACATAAAAAATAAAAGCAATTTTATATTAGGCTGGCTCTAAAAAATAATAAAAAATTACTAATTCATAATGCGAAAGGAAAAAAGCCTTAAAAAAAATAAAGGCCTTTGATAATTTTTTTATTTTTTTGTAAAATAAAGGCCTTTGATAACTTCACAACTTTTCAAGAATTGAAGCATCCGTATCTTTCGAATCTCGATGTATTGGAACTAGAATTAGTAAAATCTTCTTTTATTATGATGATTTAATAAATTATTTTGTTTCAAAAAATAAAATTTAAATAAAAATAATTTTAATAAAATATTAATTTTGGAAGAAAAAGGCTTCATTTTTTAATTTGTTTTAGACCTCATTTAGTATTGGGGACCTCTGAAATTAGGAACATGAAATTAAGGGAGAAGCTGAAATTGAAAATCCCTAATGAATGAACACTTTGAGTAAAAGAAAACTCAAGAAAAGTAGAACCAAAGGTTGTTTTAATTTTTATCTAAAACTAAATTGAGTCTTACCGTAATTCTTAGAAGTTAAAATGAATTTTCACTTTAAAAATTATGAATGTTATTCGTTGGAATGTCATTATTGCTTATTTATGTTATTGTTATTCCTTCATATGAGTAATCAGATATTGATAACTTTTTTTTAATCTATTTTAAAAATAAATTTAGTAAAAACTAAAAAGGAAAATTATATTTTTTTATTACTTTTTTTTTTACAATTTTTGCTCATACCATTACAAAAGCATACTAGTACATGATTTATCGGGTCTTCTTCGCCCATCTCTACTTAATTGTCGTTTCTCTAATGATTGCAGAAGCTTTTTCTCATAATCTTCTCTAAATGTCTTGTTATTGTTCCATTCTAACATAAACTTCCCAACCTAACACATCAAAAGCAAACAAACCAACATTAAGAAACAAAAATAAACCCCTTATATCAAATATATAACATATTGATTGGAAACTAAACCAACTACCTCAGAACTGGTCATCTCATCAAGGGTTGCTACATCTTTTTCTTCAATCAGTTTACGGACTTTATTTATAAGTGAACAATACTGATAATAGTGGAGAATTTGAAATTGAAAAATAAATATATAACATATGACAAGTTCTATGGTGGACCATATTTCGTGTATCGATACTTAAAAAATTGTATGAAACTCTAAGGATGTTCTAAAACTAGAATTTCACAACGTTCTTTAATGTAACGTCTTTGATAGTGACATGATTGGTGCTAGCTTGGGAAAAACAAGAGAAAACACACATCTGTGTCTTGAAAATAATTTATTTTTGTTCTCTCATTTTTGCTAGACATCAATTAAGTAATCGTCTCAATCTGGAGAGTGCAAATCCTCTCCGGTGATATATTCATAGGATGTAATCTAGTGTAGATCTTTGTCTTTCAAATTTCTTTGGTTATATAAACAATATACTGTAAAAATGAATATATCGTGGTTTTTAACATTATACCTCCTCGTTATACAATTTCTTCAATTCCAAAATCCTTTGATATGCTTCAACCTTTTTCGTATTTTTCTATGACAATTTTGCTTTCAAAGAATATAATTCTAGGTTTTTACCTTCTAATTTTTTCGCATCATGTCTAATTCTGATCCCACATTTCATCCATTCTCTTCTGTTTTCCAAAGAGTCATCACATAGAACCTAAGACAAAATATAAAATATATATTAGATTCACTAATAACACTTTTAACACATGAATAATCTGCTTAAGTCAAAGCCAATTATAAAACTTTACCTTAATTTGGTCTTTTATGATTTTCTTCAAGGATTCATAGTTGAAAATATTTCCCTTTTCAAAATCATTACCAGAAACTCTTTCCAAATATTTCTCTTAAGAGCTTCTGCCAATTTTTCAAGTAATAACTCCGTCTAATCTGTTCCAAGTTTTCATCATTCCAATATAACAATATAATTAATACCAAACAAAGAATCTCTAACCTTCATAACAAAGAAAAAGATTAAAAATTTATTTAAATTACCTTTTTTTTAAGCACTTCTAATGATTTGAATGAGTCAACATCTTTCTGTTGAATGTTTATATTCCTCAGAATTTTTTTCTCCTCAACCGAGTTTTTGCTCCCATGTAGTTGTAGCATCAAAGAATTCATAGACTACAAAAAAATTATATTAAAAGTTATTTTTTTTGACCAAAAAAAATTAATATATGAGTTTCATCATAATAACATACTATTAAATTATTTAAATATAAAATAGCTTTATTTTCTTACATTTTTATCAAGCTTTTCATTGAACCATCTTCCATTTGCTGATCTTTTATTCATCAAATTCAATTCATCAAGAATCATATGTAAATCACTTACTATCTTCTCTTTACTCGCGACGCGGTTTCTTCGTGTTAAGATAGTTAGAGTTTGTTGGTGTTAGTTGGTTAGTTAGAAATTAGTTATAGTTAGTTACTCAATTAGTTGGTTAATCGAGTCCTATAAATAGAACACTAATGTACATATTTTACTATTCTTTTATCAATCTATATTCATTCAATATGAATTTCTATGAGTATCTTCCTCATGAATACTCTTATGCTCTCTATCTTGCTTACATCTATGACCTTCATCCCTATGATACTATGATTCTTAACACTTCGTTCCTTTTGTGGATAGTTTAACCTTTGCAACAAAGAAGCTAGATGATCTCTTTCTGACTGTTACAATAAATTTTTGTTAATGTGAAAGTTTTCTTCCATAATCAAATTTATAAATGAAATTAGAAATACAAATAATTCTATACCATTTTTTCTGTATTTTTTTCAGTGGTTTCACCAATGTCATTTTCTTAACCAAGTTCTCTTCCTTTTTTATTTTGGATATTGAATCTGGATCTGTTGGCTAAAGCTTAACAAAGTAAAATTGATGAACTTGTTTTGAATTGTCATCAATAGCCTTTGAAGGTGATGTTGTTTCTTCATTCTCCATGATGTTTAAGTTTCCTATTGTTGTCATAAAAAAAGTCATAATTAATGAGAAAAATTAATCATAATAAACAGTGTGCAAACTGCAAAACAGTTTTGTTTGATTTATTTGTCCTAAATATAAGAGTCTAAATAAGAAATCAATAAAAAAAAATTTTTTTAAGAAATCAGTCAAATAAACTTGAAAAACAACATTACTCATAGAAAAGATGCTCATCTCTAGTGATTGAGAATTTACTTTTTCGGACATGCAATTGATCAATGATTTGATGGAGTATTTAAGTAGCTAATTTGTAATTAGATACATATTATGTGGTCAAACACACACTTGCACCCCAAGCCAAGAAAGTCAACATCTGAAAATACCAAATTTGCCCTCGCTTACCACAATTGGCCACATCATTGCTTTACTATTTCAACCAAGGTTTTAAAAAACGATCCGCGACCGCAAAAACGGCCGCGACAAAACAGTTTTAGCAGGCGCCGATAACGTTACCGTTATCACAATATTTTTTATTAAAGAATAAATTGTGATTAATTCACACCGCGACGACCGCAATTAGCGTCATAAAACCTGTACCGACCGAAATCGCGAAAACCTTTACGTAATCGAGACGAAACCGCAACCGTTTTTTAAAACCTTAAAATTTTCAACCAAATATCACTACAAATTATAACCAAGAGAAAGTTTAATATAGACACAAACATAAATAAATAGTATTAATTATAAAAATCTTCATTACTAAATTTTTTTTATCTTTTATTTTTATATTCATCTATGTATGTATGCTCAAATAATATTTATTTGTGTTTGTGTCCACACAAAACTTCCACCATTTAAACGATCAGAGTTTGAATTGAATCAAGACTTTCATATATAATTAAAATAATGAATTTGGTGAGCATTGATAGCATTTAACTCCTTCAAATAAACAAGGGTGGAATCTGATGACTAAGCCACATACTTTGGTTGCTAGATTATATAAAGCAAGGTATTTTCCAAATTCTTCCCTTTTTGATTCTAAAATTGGCCATAATCCAAGCTATGCTTGGAGAGGTATTTGGAAAGCACGGCATGTTCTTATGAATGGTTGTAGGTGGTGTTGGGTCACCAAGAGGGGGCAGCTAGGGGATCATCCACATTGGGTCTAAGAACACCTTCACAAGTGAGTTAGACACCACACGCTAACCCAAAACCTTAAGGTGTTAGGTTTATGGGCCTTCTCACTTATAAAGTGTTCAACCTCCACTATTTTAAGCAATGTGGGACTTACACACTCACACTTGCCACAACAATCTCCCCCTCAAGTGTGAGTCCATCCATTCTAGGATATGCTCCTCCTCAAGCGGAAGCTTTCTTCATCACTACACTTGTACCGCCGTTGTGCCACTTGCACTCAACGGAACCCGCCGCCTGACCACCTTTGTCAGGAAGACTTTCGACACAAGGAGCCGGTCGAACCCTTCGTCGAACCATCGGCTCTGATACCACTGTTGGGTCACCAAGAGGGGGCAGCCAGGGGGATCATCCACATTGGGTCTAAGAACACCTTCACAAGTGAGTTGGACACCACACTCTAACCCAAAACCTTAAGGTGTTAGGTTCATGGGTCTTCTCACTTATAAAGTGTTCAACCTCCACTATTCTAAGCAATGTGGGACTTACACACTCACACTTGTCACAACAATCTCCCCCTCAAGTGTGAGTCCATCCATTCTTGGATATGCTCCCCCTCAAGCGAAAGCTTTCTTCATTACTACACTTGTACCGCCGTTGTGCCACTTGCACTCAACGGAAACCACCGCCTGACCACCTTTGTCAGGAAGACTTTCGACACAAGGAGCCGGTCGAATCCTTCGTCGAACCATTGGCTCTGATACCACTGTTGGGTCACCAAGAGGGGGCAGCCAGGGGGATCATCGACATTGGGTCTAAGAACACCTTCACAAGTGAGTTGGACACCACACTCTAACCCAAAACCTTAAGTTGTTAGGTTTATGGGTCTTCTCACTTATAAAGTGTTCAACCTCCACTATTTTAAGCAATGTGGGACTTACACACTCACACTTGCCACAACAGGTGGTGCGTTGGAAGTGGCGTAAACATTAAAGTTATGGGAGAGCCTTGGCTAAGAGAGAAGGGTGTGGCGTGGGTTCCGTCTCCGCAAGATCAAGGTGTGTATAATATGACTTTAAACGATCTCATGCATATCCTAACTTGAAAGAATGGGATATGGAGAAAATTGATTTACTATTTGATCCTCACATTGCTAAGAGTATACTTGATGTCCCTTTATTTAGCATGATTGAGGAAGACAAATTGATTTGGATGGATAGTGCGCATGGCCAATATAGTGTTAAAAGTGGATGTTGCGAATTCGATTAACTAACACCAATAACCTTTAGTGTGTGGAGCAAATAAACCAAGCAACCAAACAAGTGAGAATAGCAATATAATCACGAACAAGAATAAACAACGAAAGCGGTAAAGAACATGATAATACTCTCAAAGAAACACTTGCCTCCAATTGCCCTTGGAATTTCAGGACAATCCTACAAGCTCCACCGTACCCTCTTCAGCCCCCGGATTGTACCTTTTCCGTCCTCCTGAAGAATCGCTTGCCTCCGACTATCCACGGATTTTTAGGACAGTCACAAGATTCACCGCCTCCTCTTCAGACTCCGGACTGGTCAAGTCCGTACCCCCTGAAGAAACGATTACTCCCCACTATCATCGGATTTTAGATAGCTAACAAGCTTCACCACATACTCTTCAGCCCCCGGATTGTTCATGTCCGTCCTCCTGAAGAATTGCTTGCCTCTCAACTTAACCTTGGAATTTTAGCTAAGTTCCACAAGCTGCAACATCGGATTTTCCTTGTATCCAACTACCTTCAATAGCCCTACAAGTTTCCAAGTCTCAACACCGTTGCTTCCAATTGTCTCCCTGAAGATCTTTCAAGTTTTGCACTTCTTCAGACACAATTGAAATATAACACACAAGGTCTCCATAGCCATACCACTTCGGTGCAACATTACCACTCTCCTCCCTATCCCTCACTAGATAGCCAAGAGTAATTTTTGATTGTTTGTCTTCCTTTAGTATCACTAGTAACAAACTCCACCTCAAACCGAGATTCCTCCACCAAAGACTCAAACCGGTATTTTCACTATGTCTTCCACCTTGTAACGCAAAACTATCCAACTACTCTGAAACACACTTCAAGCAATTGTTAGTCTCCAACACTTCCCGTTTAGTTCTACCACCTAGTTCAACTTTGTTTCACTAGTCCAACCAAAACTTGTGTCACTAACAAATTCCACCTGAAGCTTCACATAACTAGACCACATCATGAGAATTTCCACTAGTAACAGAATGCATGACCACATTAAGGTTAGGAATATACCTCACATCATAAAAAATCTCACCATACCTTGAACCTTACAAGCTTTCCCGTCTTCAAGATGAACGTCTCCACCTTCAACTAGCTCACGAGTTCAAAAGTATCAATTCTTTGAACACATGTGATAGGAGCATCAAAGTACATGACTCACAGCTCCACCGATTCCCAACTTCCACTAGTGCCTTCACATCCTCATAATAACGTTGTTGTTTCAATAGTAACCTGAGTATTATTAGCACCGCCTCTCCAGACTGATGTCGAGTATTATTCCACCGCCTCTCCAGGCCGATGTCGAGTATTATTCCACCGCCTCTCCAGGCCGATGTTGAGTATTCTTACCACCGCCTCTCCAGGCTGATCAATCATCTACGGTTCCCAGTTTGTGACTATGAGTGCTCCCGCACTCTCATAGCCTTCCTCCTCACTGACGACAACCTAAACAGATGAACTATCACCGTCCTTTAACGCCTCAACACACTTTTGTCGGATTAAAATTGCCCTCTTCATCACCTTCCACAACCCAAGGTCGTTACTCCCGGTGAAATTCTCAATCTCCCACTTAGAACCCATGGTACTCAATTCTTTTGATCATTTGCCCCACAGTGGGCGCCAATTGTTGCGAATTCGATTAACTCACACCAATAACCTTTAGTGTGTGGAGCAAATAAACAAAGCAACCAAACAAGTGAGAATATCAATATAATCACAAACAAGAATAAACAACGAAAGCGGTAAAGAACACGATAATATTTGTTGACCCAGTTCGGTGTTAATGAACCTAATCTGGGGGGAGGGCAACCCTCTCCGTTCCACTTATCAATAGAAACCTTGATTACAATAAGATTCTCCACAAGAGTTACAAGAATTAGTGTTTTCCTAATTCTACCTTAGTCCCGAATCTCTCCCCGTGACCAAGAGATTCAATTCCAAGTGTTTCCCAAGGTGATAGTATGTTTCCCCAACCCTAGAGTCTTCCTTAGAACTTTTTCTATTAACCCTAGTCTTTGTGTCGGCTCCAGAAACCCTAAAATCCCCTTACTCTTCTCAGAAAACGCAAACAGCCTTATTTATAGGCTCAAGGACGCGCGCCCGCGCACAGCGCAGCATATCCCGCGCACGGCGCAGCCAACAGAGCCAAAACCCACTTTCCAGGTCCTTCCTGTTTTCTGACTTCTTCCTGTTTTCTGAGTTTTCAAGGCAATGTCCAACAGTGGATATAATTTGATGTTGAATATTTCAGGAAAGGTTGAGGAATCGGTTCATCAAGGGGCTTGGAATAGTCTTTGGAAAATACATGCTCCCTCAAAGGCAAAGCATCTTTGGCGAATATGCAAAGAATGCTTGCCAACGCGTACCCGGCTTCATGGAAGGTGTGTTCCTTGCCCATTGTCATGTCCTATTTGTAATAATGATAGAGAAGATGATTGGCATGTGTTGTTTGATTGTGATACTAGTATTCAAGCTCGAATAGGTGCTGGCCTGGATCATCGTTTGCTGCCTTATATCCAACGATGTCGAAGCACTACAGAAGCGATACATAACATATGCGCTGCACTTGATAAACATACGGCAGGTTTATTTGTAATGCTTGTCTGGGTGTTGTGGAATAACCGGAATAATTGTGTGTGGAACGATACGGAGGAAATGGGACGGAACTTAGGCTTTAAGGCGAAGCATCTATGGGATGAGTGGTGTGCAGCCCAACATATATCTCTCGGCCTACAGAATATTCAGCAGCAGCAGCAAGTGTTAAATTGGCAAAAATCCCCGATTGGTTGGTACAAATGCAACGTGGATGCGGGTTTTCATGCGACGATACATCGAACTAGTAGTGGCCGGTGTTTGCGGGATAGTACAGGAGCTTTTGTTACAGCTGGTACTAGATGGATGGAGGGGAATTGCTCAATATTAGAAGGTGAATCAATTGCTCTTCTTGAAGCCTTGAAAGAAATGGCACAAAGAGGTATCTCTCACGTGATTTTTGAGACGGATTCAAAGAGCTTGGTGGAAGCGATTCAATCCATTCATGTTGGTTATTCCGGATTTAGTTCTATTGTTTGTCAAATTAATAACATGTTGTTAGTAAATCCAAACTTTATGGTTAGGTTTGTGAAGCGGCAAGCGAATATAGTTGCTCACACACTTGCTAGGGCGGCTATTTCTTGGCCTCGTCGCTATATCTTTGATCATCTACCTATTTGTATTTCCTCTTTATTGAATAATGAAATAATATGAGTTGTTGTTTGTCAAAAAAAAAAAAAAAAACTCCTTCAAATAAACTTTAAGAGAAATTGAACACTATCCATATATGTTTCCCTAAAAAATAAAGTTTAAAGTCAATGTTTAAATAATATTGATAATATGTTTGATGTAAACTCTTTTATAATCTGAACAATTCAGTAATTAGAGCTTGAACTGAATAAGAATTTCACACCTTACCATGTTTTCTTGACTATAATTTACATGTATAAGTGTTGAAATATTGAATTGCTCACATTATAGAATAGTTGTGATTCCCTCACTACTTTGTCCTTAGAATTTTTTCCGAAACTCGAAGATCTTTGTATAATGGATTGTCCCAATCATTTAATGTTACAGAGATATATACGGGTGATCTTGCATTGAAGTATTTTGAAATTGTTTAAGATTCGATTCTTTCCCGGATGAAGGATTTCATACACCAAACCTACGGTCAATTGTTCTTTCATTATTTTTACTTAGATGTCCGCATATTGAATCTTTTCCAAATGGTGGTCTCTCTTCAAGCTTAAACATGCACTTCATTGCGCAAGCTTACATCTCAAGGATTGGGATCAAAAAATCTCAAGTTTTCTTTTCAATTAGCAAACTATGGAAGTAAGATAATTGTCATGACACGTAGTAAAAGAGTCGCAATAGAAATCCGTGTTGATCTAATTCATCCCCTCCAATTTCTATATAGCTCGCAAAGATCTTCACATGTCACGTATTCACATGTATGAAAACTCAAATCAACAAAGTTGTACGTGTTTTGATAAAAATTGGCCAGAAAATTGTCCAAATGTGTGATGGGTCTCCCCTAGCTACCTATAATAACGCTAGGAAATCCAAAAGTAGACAATAAGAGATGAGATAGTGTATGTAACAATACAATCAATGATTTATCAAAAAGTAACTTCTAATTCGGTCACATTTTAGGTTTTAAGTTGGTCGTGTTTTAAACGTGTGTTGGAAGTTCGTCTCTTATATTTTAAACGTTTCAATTTGGTATGCAATTAAGTCTGAGTTTTAACTATTTGAGAGTATCTCAGCCTATAAGACTAGAGTCAGTTAAGATAGTTTGTTATGTCTATAGTTGGTTATTTAGATGTCTACAATTAAGCTAAGATGTTGGTATAAATAGTGCTTACACTATAATTGTAACTAGCTTGAATCGATAAAATAACATGATACATTTTTATTCTTTCTCTTTTTTTTCCTCTCTTCTCATTATTAACAACTTTCGCTAACCCACAAAGAACCAATGACGATAAAATAATAGAATAAATTAATTAAATAAATATCTAAAATAAATAAAGTTATCCGTTTATTACTCAAATAATTCCTTGTTGGTGTAGTACAAACCTGATTTTGTGATGAAGAACTTTTTTGTCAATAGATCTACGATCAAGGTAAGATGATGTAGAATCCACTTGAATAGGCGTGTTTAGCCGAAAATGATTAAGCTTCTTTCCACGATCTAATATTTTCTCCCCCTCTCTTTTAATTTATTGGAACTTACCTCCTTTTCTACCCGTACAAATATGCAACCATGCTTGATTTGCAATTCTGATAATGAAGAGGAATGGAACACCAAACAGTTTTCGAAGATTTTCTTTCAATGTCTTCAAATTGTATTATATTTCCTAATTGGAAAGTGTCATAGTCTCCAGTGTGAGGCTGCTTATAGAGATTTTCTTATATTTTAACTCCAAAAGCTCAAAATAGTAGTAAAACACCATCTTAATTATGAGAGATTTTTAGCAATATTTTGAAAACTAGACCGAAACAAGAATTGATAATAATCTTAAAATAGCCTTTTGCAAGAGAATATGAACTACATCGATTACAAGGTCAATCTCTTATGTACAAAACTAAATAAAGAGAGTGCAAGAGATACTCAATATTGGGTTGTTTTTAAACTTCAACAGAATAACATTTGCTCTAAACAATCTTCCAAATTTTTGTTCCCAAACATTTACAAAAGCAAAATCCTGCATGATTTATCAGGTCTTCGACGCCCATCTCCACTTAATTGTCGTCTCTCTAATGATTGTTGAACATTCTTCACATAATCTTCTCGAAAAGCCTTATTATTGTTCCACTCCGACATAAACTTCCCAACCTAACAGATCAAACCAACAACAAAAATAACTTTCTTATCAAGAAAGAAGCTTTTTTTTTTAAATTTTATCAAGAAAGAAGCTTATTCCAATAATAGTAAATGGTTTTTTAAGTTTTCTCAGGTGTGAAAGAAATAAATAACATATATGAAATTAAAACAACTATTAAGTACTAACCTCTAAACTTGACATCTCACCAAGGGCTGCTACATCTTTTTCTTCAGCCAGCTGATGGACTTTATTTATATATGAACAATGTTGATAATAGTGGATAGTCTAAAATTTAAAAATCAACATATAAGATATGTCAAGTTCTACATGTTTGATGGTCCATCGTGGATCAGTAATTAAAAAATCGTTTGACATTCTAATGATTACTAATATCAGTCTTTTGAAGTAGAAGTTCATGATATATCCTCGTTATTGTAACATTTGAGACAATGACTTGATCGATATCAATTCGTCAACAGTAATAGAAAACCAATGTGTTTTTCAAAACTTAACTCATTTGTTTTCTCTTGTTATTGTCAAACTGACACCAATTAAATCATTGTCTCTCAACAGTGAAAACGAATACGATCGTGGGCTTCTACGTGCAAATATATTAAATCTTACCTCCTCAAGATACAATTGTTTCAAATTCAAAATCCTTTGATATGCTCTATATTTTTTCTTATAATTCTCTGACAATTTTTCTCTCAAAGAATACAATTCTACATTTATGGCTTCTGATTCTTTCACGCCATTTCTAATTTTGATCCCATATTTAAACTGTCTTCTGTTTCCAAAATAGTCTTTATCACATAGAAGCTACCACAAAATAAAAAATGCTGTCACACTCAATGATCATAACAACTTTAAAACATAATAAGCTTTTTTTGAGTCAAAGTCGATTACAAGTAATTACCTTGATTTGGTCTTTTATACTTTTCTTCAAGGAGTCATATATGGAACCTCTTTCAATATGTTGGTTTTGGAATTGTTCGATTTCTAACACGAGCTTCTGCCGATCATTTAAGTGATATCCCCGTCTCATCTTCTGATTCTTCTCCTCCAAATTTTTATGCTTTTGATAAAAGAAAGTACTTCCTCCGTTACACGATAACTGTTGTCGTATTCCACCATTTCACACAGATTAAGAAAAAATAAATTTAATTTACTTCCTTCCTCCAATCTTCATAACAAAAGGAAAAAATGAATTTTATTAAATTACCCTTTCTTTAAGCACTTCTAGTAATTTAAATGAAGTAACATCTTTCTGTTGAATCTTTATATCCCTTAAAATTTGTTTCTCCTCACCCAAACTTTTACTCCCATGCAGCTTCAAATAATTCAAAGACTGCACAGATGATTTCAAAACCAGAACAGCAAAAAATATATGAATTTCATCAAAATAAAAATACTATTAAATTTATAATTTAAATAGCTATATTTTGCTTACTTTTTTATCAAGCTTTTCGCCGAACCATCCACCATTTTCTACTTTAACATTCCTGAAATTCAATTCATCAAGAGCCATATATAAATCTAGTAGTATCTTCTCATTATTCGCCGCGCGATTTCTCTCATCACGTGGATAGATTAAGTAATTCAACACACGCTCAAGATAATCTTTTTTTGACTGTTACAAAACAAGATAGATTTTTACCAATGTTAAAGTTTTCTTTTATATTCAAATTTATGGATGAAATTAATTAGAAATACCATTTTTTCTGTAATTCTTTCAGTGATTTCACAAATTTCATTTTGCATTTTCATAACCATTTTCTCTTCCTTTTTTATTTTAGATATTGAATATGGATCTTTTGGCCAAAGCTTAACAAAGTAAAATTGATGAACAAGTTTTGAATTCTCATCAATAGCCTTTGAAGGTGATGTAGTTTCTTTATTCTCCATGATGTTTAAGATTCCTAATTTTGTCATATAAAAGTCATAATTAACGAGAAAAATTAGTCATAATAAACATATATACAAAAGTCTAAGTAAGATATCAAATAAGCTTAAAAAACAATTGTTCATAGAAAAGATACTTACTTCTGGTAATTGAGAATTTACTTTTCAGAATATGAAAATGATCACTAATTTAATGGACTATTTAAGTAGCTATATATTATGTGGTCAAACACTTGCACCCCAAGCCAAGAAAGTCAACGTCTAGAATTATTTTATATACCTTTTCAAATAATTTATAGGGTACACAACACACATACATGAATTGATAATCTTAAACAGCCTAGCTTTTGACTTTGTGAATTTTGATTTTGCAGAGAGTTGATCAAATCAAGCACATTTTTGGCTAATAGTATTTTTTGTTTTTAATCATTTGGTTCACAAGGAGTTTGTAATTTGAAAGTCAAATCAAAAGATAAATAAAATTTAATCAATAATTATTTATATTAAAAATTAAAATCGGATTCTTCTGACCGCACTACGCCCTTAATAAAAACTTATCAATCAATTGAGTTCAATAACTTCATTCTTTCTATGACGCGGTTAACAAATGATGCTTGAGACAAAGTACAATATCAATCGATCAATAAATAAAGTTTACATAAACTTAGCACAAGCCAAACAACATGTAAACCACATCGCTTGAAGATCAAACTTTACATCTTTACTAAACATATAGACATTACATAATTGCAAAGCATGGTCAAGCATTACAATCAGCAAAAGACAAGAAATGTGTAACTTATAAAAAAGAGTTTTGCACCAAAGCACGCTAAAATAATCACAACCAAGAAACAAGTGATTGGAGGTTTCTTAAACTCCACAACCACCGACAAACAATAATGAGTCCAAACGAAACATTCCACGACGCACCAAGTTGTCTTTAATTGATAATCTATTTTATAACAACCTCCGAGGAAACAAAGACACCTTCAAAAAAACAATTTTGTTCCAAACAATATATTTTTACGAGTCACCAACACTCCTTGATCAATATGTGTGAAACAATAATAAACTCATTTGATAGCAAATGAATTGATGGATGATGCTAAGAGAAGTAAAAATGAGTTGTTATTATTCAAAGTTGACTTTTAAAATGATTATTCTTTTAAAATAATAAGCTCTTCATTGGATTTGGTAAACTCTTGGTTACTATAGAATCAAGAAGCTCCGAACTCTGAGTTCCAATTTCAAAATCCCACAGTTGAGGCTCTGTTTCTATCCCACTCTCTGATCCATTCACAAACCTTTTCAATCTCTCACTTACTTTGGTTGCTCCAAATTGAAGCAAAGATTGTGGAATCTACAAAAAAGTAATAATCCTTTATTTTTGTAGAATAATGTTAATATTAAGACTAAAAAATATATAAATGTTTTCAGAGTTTTAAATTGCCGGACGCAATTTTGGTAATTAAAGGTCTCTGCAACAACATCACAATACTTATAAGTGACAATCAATATTGCAAATATTCGTCTATAGTTTTGTGCAATATAAAAGTTTGTATCATAACAATAACTGCAATTTAAACTATAATATAACCTTATACTATTATTATGTATACCTCGGCGTGCACAATATGAAAAATTGAATCTCTGGCTACCGAAGAATTTGTGGTGATGACCTCCAAATTCTCTTCATGCAGTATTCGAATAATTTCACATAAAATGAATTGATCATCAATCCCGCATGTTATAATGACTTGTAGAGAGGAACCCATTTCATGAATCTCAATTTTGGGCGATTTTATGTTTGTTTTTGCTTCAGAAGAACTCGAGCAGCCACTACGTGATCTCTTGTCTTCCATTAAACCTTCTTTCTTTTCCTTCGCCAACTTTACATTTGTCTCTAGGCTCTTTATGTAGTTTATAGCCTCCTCTACTTGATCGGGCAATGGCGACGCTTCCTACATTAAATCTTTGTTAGGCTATAAGGAGTAAATTTGGTTGGGATCTTAGTTTACATGATGATGCATTTGCATTTTTTGTTGGAAAATGTTATTTAGGAAGAATTTTCTATGATGAATTGTAAAATAATTCTCATAAAAAATGCATTTTAAGCATGTCATACCACCATATTTTTTAAAAATTAATTTGTGAAGACTAAAAATGTTAGATTTTAATATAATAAGATAAGATAAGATCAATTCCGTAAAATATTAAGAAAATTGGTTCACCTATTATGGAGACAACTATTAATTTCAATGATGTTCACACGACAAAGTGTACACTTTTTAGGTGTATACACAAATAACACATGCATTTCCACAAATGTTAAATCAAATTCTAACTCTTAATAATATTTGAGGTATTTATTCAATAATCATCGAGAATAAGTCACATAAATAAGAAAATTTCTTTTACCACACCTTATGATTCTTTTCTATCCTCCATTTTTTTCAATTTTGTCCTAGTATAAAAACTTCAGAACGTGTTTTTTTAATTTTTTTTTGCTTTGGTAAAAAATTTCAGAATGTGTTTTCCGAATTTTTTCCAAATTTAAACTAAAAAAACTTCAAAAAACGCGTTCCGAAGTTTATACAAGAGGAAAATTGGAAAACTTAAGGGTAGAAAAAAAAAACAGGTGCTGGAAAAAAAAATTTCATAAATAGATTTGCATGTAGTACGGTCACAACTAACTTTTAATAAACTCTCACTTAAAATGCAGATGATTTTTTATCATTAGTTGCTGAATAAATATCTCTAAATAATTAAGGGATAGTGTAAAAAATAAACTTGCTTTTATTATTTAAAAATATTTCTTTATACAAATGTCTAAACACTATATTTGGTCTTGTGGCCATACAATACCACTCTAGTCTCCCTTCTTTTAAAGTGGAACCTATATTAATATCATGGATATTAATTGAAGTGTTATAGACTCTTCATGTGGCATGTTAGTTTTAAATAAAAATTGATCCAAAAAAGGATTAAATAAAAATTGTATTATTTAATTTTCGTGAATTTAACTCAGCTGATAAATAACATTCATTTAAAAAAAAGTGAAATGTTAATCATCAACTACTTGACAAAAAAATATATATTATTTTCAACGTAACAATTTAAAAATAAAACTAATGTCGTTTTCCTCAAATCAATATACATATATGTGCACGTGATGAAGAAAAAAAAAGAGCACCTTCTTATTATAGTTGGGGAGAAGAGAGTTGAGTTTTGAAAAGAGGTTCTTCATATGATTTCTCCTATTTTTCTCAACAAACTTTCTTTCCACTTTTGTTGAAGAAGAAGAAGGTTGACATACTTGTTGATCATGTTCCATATTGCAAACTTCAAATTTTTCTTACTAGAGTAATGAAGTAAATTTGTTTATTTATATAAATGTTATTATATACTTAACTTACTTAATTATAACATATGATCATATGATTTATTTATAGTAGAAAATAAAGTGAATGTGTGAAGACCTTTATAAAGAAAGTGTTTAGAAGTGAGATCAAGACAAATATGTCACCTCTTTGACATCACACATACGTTTTACATGAAATATAAAATTTAGAAATCACACACGTGTCTTCCCTGTAGTGTTGGTGACTTGGTGTGCTTGAATCAATAATCACATTTTTTGTACTTTCTACACAATTTCGTTTCTTCATACTGTACAAGGTAGTTAGGACTAAGGAAGTAGCTAGGAACATTCTACAACGGCGTGATTTCAATTTCAACAGACGCTTTCATTCCGTTTGTCTTTTCATGATCTTAAGGTTGTCTTTTTCTGCAATAAGTAAGAAGCAACATGGCAATGGAATAAATTTTGCCATCCTCAAATTCATAAAGTTTGAGTATCTCCAGTCTCAATTTTTAACGAGGATAAAAACTAAAACCTCAAACCAATGAGATTCGGGTATGTTCGTGGGTTCGGATATCTCCATTTCGTTTTACCTCCATATGAATTTGAGTTGCACTTTATTTATTTATTTTATTAAAAAAATAGTTAAAAGTAGAAAATTATTTTGTTTCAACTTAAAAATATGAATGTAATAATTTAAAAATAATAAAATATAAATGCAATCTAGAGTTTGTTTAAAGGTTTTTAATTTATAAATGATAAATTGTAATTCAATAAGCAGGGGGAATTCGGGATGGGTATCAATATTTTCATTACCCGCCCCAACCTCAATTTTTAAAATCGAAGAAAATCAAAATCCAAACCCAAACCAAGTCAACTCAAAAAAAAAAAATTGGAAACGGGTGGATACCCACGGGTATGGATTATTTTGCCATGGCTAATGAGAAGACTCGCATACTTTATTTTTGTGTGATTGTTATGCTTGTACAATTAATATGTTTATCTATCTCACTGGCTCCTAAGAAAGTTCCAAGTTCTAAGAGTAGTATTATAGCTCTAATTAGACTTGTTCTAAAGCAAGAGTGGTTTCTAATATTGGATCATAGATGTAAAGAGTTTTATATTTGAGGGAAAAAATTAATGTTGATGTGTTGGTAAAGATGATTTAAAAGTCTTACTTTTGATAGAAAATTATTTTCTTAATTGCAGATTTAGTCCTAGTATTTTAAAATTCGGTAGTTTTGGTCTCCTTAATACATATTTTGTCTAAAATATGATGATACAACAGGTTTTAAATAAATTTTATGCAAGACATGTTGGTACACCCTCCATAACACTTTATAATCAAAATTAACTTTTTAGATTCATTCTAGATTTAATGTATTTGGTCTACAATATCCCCATCATGAAGATACTCGCACTAAATTTACATCTAATAATAAAAAGTCGGTTTAAATATGATTTTAATTCTTACAATTATATTGTTTTATTTATTTATTTTGGTTTAGATAAATTTTATATTTGCATTCAATCTATGCAAATTTAAAAGTAGTTGCTTGTAATTTCTAACATCAGCTTATTGGACCATTCAACATGATTATATTATGTCATATACGACGTTAAGAACTGGAAACCAACATCAAAAAAATTGAATTATAATAAATACAAAATGTAATCATCCCTTACAATTCTTAACAATGCATTTTAATGCATCTCACACGAGTCTGAAATTACACATGAAGACATACTAGCTATTCTTCCTATAAACCAAAACAAACAAATATAAATAATCTTATCCTCTAAAGCTTTCAAGTCAATAGCATCTCCTCTAAAGACAAGATAAGGTTATTGCGAGCGCGCCATAAACATCAAATGGTTGCCAACCAAATTACATAACGAGCATTTTCATATTTCTCGTCTTTCAACAAAGCACCATATAATATTCGAAGACTTCTATATATTTCTGCTTCTTCATAAAGGATTTGGTGATTAAATACTCTTATTGTTTACTATAGAATGTAGCTCCCAAGCCTCGGTTCCAATTTCAGAATCCCATAAATGAGGAACTATTTGCACCTCACTCAATGATCCGTTCACAAAACTTTTCAATCTGTCACTTACTTTGGTCGCTCCAAATTGAAATAAAGATTGTGGAATCTACACAAAAGTAATAATCACATTAGTAAACAAATCAATCATAATTAAGTTTCTTAATGTTGAAGAGATAATTGATTGATGCCTAATTGCAAAACATTGTTAAGGTTAAGATTAAGAGTAAAGAATGTATGCATGTATTCATAGGACATTGCATTAATTGATACCTTAACAATGTTTTGCAATTAGGCATCAATTAGTTTTGCAATTTTGGAATTAGCTCACTTGTTAGGACATTTCATTATATATGTAGGGATCAGGGTTCGAACATCGATCATCTCACTTACTCACCTTAAGGGTGGAATTTCTAACCACTAGACTACTTGGCAAAAACAAATATCGTTTGAGCTATAAAAAGATGGGGATCAAATTGTATTTAAGCTAGTTTTAAATTGCAATCAATAACAACACTTGTGGTAGTAATATAATTTACGGAAAGGAACTGAAACCACTTGGTGTCAGAACTGACACCCGAATCAAATTAAACTGGTGGTGAAAGAAATAAAAAATAATACAAGTGTTTACAACACAACTTTCCAACCATATTTGCGGCCACTTTTTCAATGTTTCGTTTCCTGCAATATTAGAACGTAACATCAACCTCAACTTAGAATTATAAATGTGTAGACATACCTCAGTGTGCACAATATGGAAAACCGAATCTCCAGTTAAAGAAGAATTTGCCGAAATGACCTCCACATTCTCTTCATTCAGTATTCGAATAATTTCACGAAAAATGAATTGATCATCAACCCCACATGTTACAATGATTTGTAAAGAGGAACCCATTTCATGAATCTCGATTTTTGGTGATTTTATGCTTCCTTTTGCTCCTGAAGAACTCGAGCAGTCATTACGTGATCTCTTATTTCTCAATAAACTTTCTTTTCTCTCCTTTGCCAACTTCACATTTGTCTCTAAACTCTTTATGTAGTTTATAGTCTCGTCTACTTGATTAATTAATGGTAGCACCTCCTGCATTAAATTAAATAACACCAAATTATGTATATTATTATGTCTAAGAGATGCTAGTTTATCCACGATAAGAGTTTGACCTTGTAATATTAAAGAACGGATTTTAAATTTCTTCTAAGTTGTAAAATAGTTATTGATAACATTTTCCTTTGATTTTTAATTTGTCAATTCCTCAATTTTCTAACATAAAAAATACTCCACTATTCAGCAATGCTATACATCACGAATATTTTCATGGTGAAATTTTACCAAAATGAAATGTTTTTGTAAAAAAAAAAAAAAAATTGAACAACATATTCATATTTGATATATGATAATAGTATATGGGTCAATGATTTAGCAATTAGATCAGTCATTATGTATTTGTGACGCAAACTATATTGTAAGATTCATCATTTTTCGTATATTATTTAGATGTGTTGTACTAAAGAATTCACCCAATATTTAATGTGTTGAAAGAGTTGTTAATTATGACATTCATCAAATCTATATGAAAAATTAAGCTCATATGATGTCGATGCAAACTTTGCGAAGATTCGTTTCATAAGGAGATCTAAAATGTCGAACCAATTGGAACATCAAATCAATTGAAATGTCAAAGAATATATTTGTCGTATGATAGGATAAAAAAAGCATATGTAAAAAAAAAAAAAAAATTAATGTGTTTTTCTTGTTGTTCCTTTCTTAATATAATTTTTTTTTTATTATAACAAACTTTGAGAAAATCATATACGAAAAACAACATAAAAATACTTAAGAAAATCACCTAAATTTTGTCAAAAACATTGTTTTATTTCTATCATAACAATTAAAAAGAAACTCAATATATATATTGATTTCCTCAAATGATTAATGTACATATATATATATGATTAAAACAAATCACCTTGGAATTATAGCTAGGGAGAAGAGAGTTGAGTTTGGAAAAAAGAATCTTCATTTGATTTCTCCTATTTTTCTCAACAATCTTTCTTTCCACTTTGATTGAAGAAGGTGGTTGGTTACTACGTTGTTTATCATGATCCATTTGAAACCACCTTGAATTTTTTCTTAGATATTAATAACCTCTATTGATTGTTGGGATTTAGATTTTAGGGCATATATTGCAATTGATGAGAAGGTTGAGTTTGACTTGTAATATACTACTAGTACTAGTACTATATAAACTTCTTTTTATGTTGATGATATTTATATATTTTTTTATAAACGACAATAATATTTATGATAGTTTATGCTATACTAGTGCATGTGAAGTCAAATATAAAATAGTGTGCGGATCAAGACGAACACGTCACCTCTTAGACATCACCCGTTTTGCATACATGAAAATTAATTCAAATTTGTGTCCTTAAAAATAAAAATATGGAGGCAGTGGGAATGAAGGAAGCCATGCGTTGGTTGGGAGGAGAATTGAACATAGAGCACAAATCGTCCTAAATGATTGTATGCAAGTTGTGCAAGCAGATCGTTCTAAATTTGGAAGCATTATAGAATTGTGTCATAGTAGGTTGGTTACTAATAGCAACATACATTTATGTTAGAAGACAAATAAATCAAGTAGCTCAAAATTTAGCTCAAACGATTCGCTTTATAGCTAATTTTCAAGTTTTTAATTTTTGTTCACTTTATATTGAGCACACTATTTTAAATGAAATAAATTTTTGTTCATCATAAAAGGTTTTTCTATCATGTGCAAAACTTGCACATGTTAAGAAGTTTAAAAAAATAAGTTTGTATAGAAATTTGTGTATTTTTTATTAAATGTATAACTTTTTAAGAAATAATTGGTGTTTTTTTAATGAATAGTTACTAATTTTGGTACCATGACATGTGGAAACACATGTTAGACAAACCCTTAATATATTAAAGGTTAAATTAAAATTTTGATCTCTTAACTAATTATTGTTACATTTTGATCCTTTAAAATTATGTCCCGTTTGCCAAATAAATTATTTTCCGTTAACACTGTCAAAAAACTGTTAGCATTCATCACTTTTCATCACTAACTCAAAAATCCAGCACCACACCTTCATCATAAAACTCAGAAAAATTTATCATCCCTTCTTACCAAACCTAAAATTATTTCTTATTTAAAACAAAAATTATTATAAACCAATTGAAAATTTAATTTTTCAATTTTCCTCAAATTCAAAACCTAACCCAAAGATGAGAATGGAGGCAGAATAATAAAAAATATATAAAAAATAAAATAAAATAAAAAGAAAAGATCTTCTAGAAAGAAAAATCTTTTATGATACGAGGTGGGTGGCCAGGGGTGGAGCTAGGTTAGGGTCGAGGAGTGTCGCCCACGGAACATCCCAAAATTTTCATTTATATATATATATATATATATATATATATATATATATATATATATATATATATATTATATATAAAATATTTCTTTTATATACTATAATATATATATACATACGAGCGTTAATTTATTTCTCAATAAAGCATGCGTCCCAGTGGTTAAAAGTGATGTTTTTTTTTTTTAATGGCAAATAGATATATATATATATATATATATATAAGAAAGGAATCTGAATACAAATCATGAGTACCAGAAGTACTCAAGTAAAACACAAAATAAAAAATAAGAAAAAAGAACACCCTAACAGCTCTAAAAACTCGCAAACTGTAGAAATCAACACGACCACCTAGAGCAACCACCAAGAAGAGAGAGAGAAAGAGCCCACTATAAGGGACGCACCCCAAGATGAGACACTCAACCAGAACCTAAAACAACCAGGCACCACATCCTCACCTCACCTTGTTGGACCAGCACAAAAGAGGTTGCACCTCCCACTCGTAGAGAGAGCAGATGCTACCAGGGTTTTTACCTATGAACCATTTCCAGGAGGAGAGTTTCACCTTATCCACAAGAGTATCGATAGATGAAGATCCACCGGCAAAGATGATATCATTTCGGGAGGTCCAGATAGTCCACACAACAGCATGCCACACTGAAATCAAACCTAACCGAACCTGACGCCCCACACCCAAACCAAGGAAACTCTCAAAAACATGGGTAATGTTATTGGGGGATACATACTCGATCCCTATCCACCTAGATACACGGTACCAAACAGCAGAAATCTGATCGCAAGAAACGAAAAGGTGATCTACCGACTCCTCAACCAACCGGCAAAACACACACGAAGTAATAATAGATCCAATTACCATCACCCATCGCCTACAGAGGTTTTGCCGAGTGGGAACCATGTATTGAAGGAATTGCCACGAAAATATAATCACTTTGGATGCAGCCCAAGAATCCCAAACCCTTGCGAGAATAACAGAATCGCTCCCCGGGAGAGTTCTTAGAAGCCTCGCTCTATCTTCATGAACCAAGTAGGAAGATTTAACTAAAAACAACCCACTGGGCTCATGCCTCCACACCCACTCGTCTTTCGTATTTGAAAATCGAACCTCACAAAAGGTATTAAGCAAATCAGTAAGGAGATCCTGATCCAACATGTTGAGATTCGATTTCCATCTAAACTCCCACTTCCATTCTTCCATCGGCTAAAAGTGATGACTGTGCGCATTCGAATCCTGCTTGCAGACAGCCATTTTGTGAGAATTGATTTATTTATTTTTATAAACGTTGCTATGTTGCCACTTGCCATTGCCACCATAAAAAAAAGACCATTTTGAGTTACATTACTATGTTTCCACCACAAACAATAATAATAAATTAAAGTTGTGGTTTAATTTAAATTTTATTTTAAAGGAGTGATCGGTTTTTACATTTTTATTGGACACGGTTAGTTTTAATGGATTTCAAATTTTCTTAAAATTTTGTATGATTATTTATGAACTTAGACATTATTAAACAATGCAATATTATTCGAATGTTAATAGTATATGACAGATTGAATTTATCTTATTCAATAAAAGAAAAACTCTAAATCGATGTTTTGATAATCAAGGAATTAAATTTAACAAAATAAAAAATCTAACGTTTATAATTTTTTGAGTTTCTCTTTCATTTAATATGTTACCATAATCCGCCAAAATCAACGGTTTATGCAATTTTACGCTTCTATAATAAAAAAATCTAACTATATATATATATATATATATATATATATATATATATATATATATATATATATATATATATATATATATATATTACGACTTACGCCAACATTTTATCCTAATTCCGCCATTGTGGGTAGTGTGGTTTTTTTTTTTTTAGGGATTATTGAGTTCGGATATATAGTGCACCTCTAGCTGCTCTTGTTTCTTGTTTAAGCAGCTCTTGTAACTTGTATTCTCTTCTCCTTCATTATCTTTATCAAAATTTGATTTTTAAATAAGACTTTAATTAAATTTGGTAATGAAGGTGGTGAACTTTTTTGAATTTGGTGATGAAGTTGTTGAAGATACGTATAGTTTATGAGTTTGTGCTAAAGGTTAACAGTTTTTTCATAATTTTTAACAAAAAGGAATTATTTGGCGGATGAAATATTGTTAAAGGATTAAAATATAACAATAATTAGTTAAGGGATCAAAATAAAATCAATAATTAATTTAAGGACCAAAAACTCAATTTATTTTTAATCAAATAGCTTAATGACAGGACTCACACATTTAAATGTGGATAAACATAAAATTTGAAGATTCGAAACTCACTCGCTCCGATAATGTCTCTGGTACCATTTGAGCTATATATACTTATGAGACATATTTATCTCAATTTAGGCTATATTAAAATAGTTAATAGAAATTTAGTCATTAAAATTTATCTCAATTTAAGCTTCTTTTTTTTTTTGGTAGATCAATTTAGGCTATAATTGATGAAATAATAAAATTAGTTAATTACATAATTAAATATTTGTGTCGCAATAATCCTCTATAATTTTTTAAAAAATATTATTCATGCCATGTTAAAATATGGTAAACCGTACTAAATATTGTCTCATATTTCGTAAAAAAAAAAAATCACATATTATTGCTAATTTTGGGTCCTATATAACATCACTCAAGATTGTAATGTCTTTGTGAATGAGACACCTTAGTGAACAATAATCAATAATTTGTGCAAAAGAAGTCTTTTGTCTTTCACATACACAATAGGGTAGAGGCCTTAAAGATGCTCAATTGCTGCTCATAATGACTAATTGACTTGACCCACACCAAATTTCCCCTTACATACACTTCATGAATTCGTGTTTTGTTTTTTAGGCCTTTCTTTGTTTTCTTCTTGTACACGTGAAATTGCATAGTGCTAGAAGAATTTAAGTACTTCAATTCAATTTTTCAAAATAAAATCATCAATTCAATAATATCTGCCCTCAACATGTGCAAAATGTGTACTACTTTTATTCTTTTCTCAAAACTATAATCTGACATAGATATGTCCAAATTTATAGATAAAAGTCAAATTGGTATGTAACTTCTGCCTTTATAACTCTTAGAGGAAATAGACAAAGATTTCATGTTTTTTTCCTCAATAATGCATTTGTTTTCCTAATAGTAAATACATGTGGGGAAATTCAAAAACAAAGTTGTACATGAGTTTGGTGAGATAATGATCCATAAACTAAAAGTACGTGAAGTTGAATTATAAAATTAGAAACTTTGAGTTTATATTAACTATATTATATATGGTTTGAATGGTTATATTAATTATTTTTAGATTTTCATAACAGGGAGATGACTTAAAGATATATTGATAAAAGGCTAGTGATATGCATGGTTGACCATCTTTAAAAGTTAAAAAGCAAATAAAATATTTTTATTCATTTTGGGTGATTTGTAAAGTGTCTCAAAAGTATCATATTGTTTTCATGAGTTTAATTTAATTGGTAAAAAAATCATATTTTATTTGTGGAAACTGTGGTTCGAACTACGAACCTTCATATAAACTATTTGATCTAGAAAATTGTCTCAAAATTACTACATATGAATAATGTCCTTCAAGACCGGAGAGATTGAAAAGGCCGGCCTAATGTAAATCTTAAACTAACTTAAAATTTCTAAATCATTTATTTAATATAATTGCATCTCATATGTTTATAATTAGTAGAGAAAATTAATTTTGTAAGGTTGAATAGTTCTGGTTCGAAGTCTAATATAATGGTAAACTCTAATATCAACATTTGTTTAGATTAGTTGGATCACGTAAGAAAACAATATTATGCATAATATTGTTGTGGCTATAGAAATGGTAAAAAAATTGATAAGTACTTGAAAAAATACAAATAATTTCAAATTGTAAAAGTCAATTATTATTGAAATACTTTTTTCTTTTTCTTTTTATGAGAAAAATTTAGAACGAGAGAATGATGTTTAAATTCAAAATATGAAAAACCTTAAATTTAAAGAGAGTATAAAAATATTTATATTTACTTATTTTTAAAACTTGAACTCAAAACCCCTCGAATTTAAGATTTTCCTTTTTTATCATTACATCCAAACTTTAGAGTTAGCGTTGAAATATTTAGGGTCCGTTTGATTTGCAAAATAACAAGTATTGAACAGAACATTACATGACAGAACAAAACAGTACATGACAATACAAAATTGTACTGAAGAGAGATAATACTTTTTTGTATTAAAAAATAAAATTGATATTTTCGCATTTTTTTATAGTTGTATTGTGGACAAAAGTTGTTTTGTGTTTTAGTGGGGGATAAAAAATCTTATTTTTGTCATAATCTTTACCACCTCTTTTGTTCAGTTTCATAATCAATTTCTAAATCAAACATGATATACCAAAAGTTGACTAATCTAATTCTCTATTTTTAGCCGATCAAAGAGACCCTTATAGTGACATGAATACTTCTAACTATGATTAAGCACCCAACGTAATATTGGTCCAATAATGATCCAAATTATATATTGTACGGATACCTTAGACCTTAAGACAACTAAAAACTCTGATTGCAACAAGCACTTACAAACAAACAAAAATATGTACAGCACACCACACTATTATATATGAAAATATATTGAATAATTGTGAATTGTTATAATGAATTTCCAAAACAACACTTATTCTGTTCTCACGTGCTGCTACTGTGTTGTTTTCAAAATTAGGAATTCAGTTCATCTGAGTCTTCAAAATATAATTAGATAAATAAATTCATTTTTAATGTTAAGCAACCGTTTTGGAGTGAACTTTTAGGCTAGCATAATTCCGATATCGCTACTTGGCTATTATCAGTGTTATATTATGTCCGGTGGCGGAATCAGAAAAAATTATTTAAGGAAGTCATAAAAAATTTTAATATATAAATTAAGTAAAAAAATATTATATATAAACATATAAGTCGTAAAAAGCACAAATATACTATTTAGCAATTCTAAATTTTAAATTTATAAATTCATATCAAGAAAATAAAAATATATCTGATAAACATATTTCGTTATGTAATTTTATATTTATATATGTTAGTTTAATTGGTAATTTTATCCAATATTATAAATTCAATTAGTTATCTGTTATTTTTTTTACTAATACTTTTTTTTTATAGTCATTAAAAAATAAATTCTAAATTAATATTTTCATATTTGTACAAATATGTTACAAAATTATTTAAACAATTAATAATATATTTACATTAATATTATACCTATAAAAATATTTTTTTTAAAAGTGGAGAGGGTCATGCCACCACCAACCCTCCCTGATACTGCCTCTGATTATGCCTCTTTTTTAATTTTATTTACCAAATTATCTAATGATTTAAAAATTAATTATCAAAGTGCACATGCTTCACAAACATATGTCTCCATTTACTTAAATGAAATGGACTACAATTACGAATATTTTAGTATTTATGTATAAATATTCAAATAGTATTAACAATTTTTAAAAGACATACTGTCAAATAGTATTTTATGTATTGCTCTATGATTCTAACATGAAGAAACATATTGTCAAAAGCACCATCATTCGCAAAGTTGTTCTTCCCTAAATTCACTGTCATTAAGAGATTCTCTATTTTTATTTTTTATTTTTCATATTAATCTTTGTGTTTGTTCATTTCATAACATTCACACTATGTAAATCGAACTCGTGAGGGCCTAAGTCATACATAAAAGTGGAAAAAATACACTTTAGCCCATAAACCTTGGCAGTTTGTTACTATTCTAATACACAAAAAAAAAAAAAATCACATTACTCAAAAATTGAGAATAATAATAATTGGAAAATGCTAAACAATGCACCTGATGCATTGGTTAAACATATTAATATAGAAATTTTTTCTTGGAACTTGTGCGTTTAATGTGTTAAAGATGCAAAAAATTATCTCTTTAGCATTAATAATTTAAGCACTGTTTAGCATGACCCATAATAATTTAAGCACTCATACAGGTTAATTCATCGAGATACATTTTAAGTGAGGCCATGCCTCTGAGCACTACTAGAAATTTGTTTATTTCTGCGGAAAATAATCTGCAAGTATTTCTGAGGTTTTTTCTGCGAAATTCACCACTTATAATGATTTCCTGCGGATTTTTTTATTTTAGGAAAATCCGCAAGTATTCCTGAGGCTTTTCCTGCGGATTTAGCTGCTCTGAGCAATTTCATGCGAATTCTTTTGTTTGAGGAAATTTCGCAGGTATTTCTAAGGACTTTCCTGCGAATTTTAACACCTCAATTTCTTGCGGATTTTACTACTTTAGGAAATTCCGCAGGTAACTTTTTATTTATTTTTTTAATTTAAAAATTATGATAAGATTTATTAAAAAGAAAATTAATTTATATATATATATATATATATATATATATATATATATATATATATCTCTATTAAAATAAAAAACTTTTGTGTATAAACAAAAAAAAAATCCTTTTCATCAACAGTGCTCATTGCAAACAATCAAAATCTCACCGATCACAATCGTGAACCCTAGAACAAGCTCGATCTCACCGCGAGACCCAATCCTTTTCCGACGAAACTCATCTCTGTCATCGTGAACAGTGTTTCGCTGATATTCTTCCTCGAATCCACAGATCTACGGTGATACCACCTTATTTGATTCACCTTTCGGCGAGTTTCGAAGTTGATACACGGGATCGGAGATGTCGGTGGCTGCTTACGCTCATCAATAGAGATCTTGAACCTGCGGTGGCTGCTTCTGCTTCCTCTATCGCAATGATGTTTGGTAACATCTCTATTCTCTACGCCTCTCTCTCTCTCTCTCAGTAGAGATCTTTAGTGATGAAATGAACTGTTTCGATTTTTGCACTCTTGAACATGCTATGACGTGATTTTTGTCATATTTTTTCTTTTCTGAGCTCAAATTAATATTGTGAAAAATAATTTGTGATTATTCATATCTTTGGTGTTAGATTGTATCGGTTGTTATAAGAAACTATTGAGAATGTTTTGGTTTGATCAAAGTGTGTATGTTATTGTTGGTGTTTTGTGTGTTGGCATCATTTTGCTAAAACAAATATACAAATAGGATGTTTGATGCAATGTTTCAACATTTGGGACGTCTGCAGTATGCCTTGATTTCGGGCCTTATTTACGCGTGATATCTTTTGAAGATTTGTTTTGGAAATAAACTCACGCTTTGCTTGTGCGCCAAGACGCTGATTTGATTGTTCCTAAAGATATTAAAACATTTTAGGAAACAATATATTTGGTTCAAGATTATGTGTTGCTTGCTTCTTAAGATGTGGAAAAATTTAAGGAAATAAAATATTTGATTCCAAAATATGTGTGCTGGATCTTACAACATACCAGCTGTGTTTAGCTTGATTGCTCATCAAGCCCAAGCTGTTGAATGGCTATATAAGGAAGACGCAAATCCTAGTTTCATTCACCGAAACCAATATATCAAAATGTAGACTTTTAGGGTTTCGTGTCTTTGTAAGCCTTGTGCTTTATGTGTGAGCCTCTCTAGTATCATCTTGATGCTTTTGTAGGACTGTGTTTTTGAGTTGTAACTCTGTAGTTTCTCCAAAGCTTTTAAGCATGGAGTATGGTTGTCTCTTGTGCATCACTCTAAGCCTTTAGGTATGAGTGAATTAGTTTCTAGGAGTGTGTCTCCAAATCCTTATGTGTGTTTGCTTGTAAACAGTGCTGTCTGTACTGTTGTGTTAGGAAATGAGATGGGATCTCAAACTTAGGAGTTCCTAGGTTGAAGTTGCATGGGTAGTGTCTAGGCGATAAGTTGTAAACGGGGGAGTTTAACTTTGAACTAGGACTATTGTAGTGGATTTCCTTCCTGGATTGGTATCCCTCAAATTAGGAGAGGTTGCTCCGAACTGTGTTAACAAATAACGAGTGTTCTTTACTTTCTGTCATATATATTTATTTTGTTCATTGTGTTTTACGTTGGTACGATGTTGGAACATTAGACTCAACATCATGTTCGTGTCCTGATGTTGGAACATCTCATTCAACATCTAGTTTCAGCGTGCCGGAATTTCAGTTATGACATCATGCATTCAATTTTTGAACATTTTTGTGCTAGATATGCAAAATATTTTGTTGAAGAACATCATGATTAGATGAACATTATGGGACATTTAGATGAACATTATGATTAGCTTATAAAGATATATGCACATTTTGATAAAGAACTTATGATTTACTGTTATGATATAATCATTAAATGTTGTTTTAATATTCATTTTGGGGTTTAATAAATAAATCATCATTACAACAAAAAATCAAGTGTAAGTTTCCTGTAGATTTATCTGCGAAAACATTTTTTCTGTTGAACTTCCTGCGGATTTATATGCGGAGACCATTTTCTGCGGAATTTCCTACGAGTATTACTGCGGAATTATCCAAGGAATGTTCGCAGGAAACTTTGCTGCAGATTTGTTGTCGTTTTTAGTAGAAAATTTTGCATGAACGTTTTCCGAGTATTTCAAAAACTGCAGCAAACAATTACCCACTGAGGTTTTAGCTGGAATCTAAATCTACAGGAAAAGTCGCAGGAAACGTATTTCCTGCGGATTTTTGGCCCAAATCCGCAGAAAAAACAGAAAATTTATAGTAGTTAGAGGGATAATAAAATACTTAAGTTCATCTCCCACCACCATAAACAACAAACTAGTCGCTATGGCATTAAAGCTAGCGGAAAAGAATGAAAAACAATGTCTACGACAGTTTGTAATACATGGGTTTATATTGGTGCCTAATCATAACTTTGAATCTTTGATTTCAGTTAAATGATTTATGCTCAAATCCAGCCATATTATTCGGATTTGGGTTTTCTCCATTTATTATTCCTCCATTTATTCTTTATTTGAAGAGAGATAGACACATTAAAAATTAGTGGAACCTACATTTTAATGGATTCCATTAATTCTTAATGTGTCTATCTCTCTACAAATGGATAAATAATAAATGGAGAAAACTCCAACTCATATTATTCATGAGTGCAGCTATGCTCCATTTATACATGCTCCTTTTATTCCTTTTCATTGCACCGATTGATGACACGTAGCAAACAAATAATGAATGGTTTAGATTAAAAAGGTGTATATTTAATTGGTATTTGCAAGAAGAAAAAAAAATGATTTTTGAAATCACGGTCTTCTTCTTCTTCTCTACCTCTTCCATCCTCACCTCACCGCCTCTTTCTCTCTACGCCGCCGCTCTATGATTAAAATAGTTTATACTTAATTGCTACGGAGTACTATTTGTTAAACAAAAAATGAACGCAGTTCCTTCCTTCTCAAATACATCATCTTCACGATTAGACCACCGTTTCCTCTCATCGCCGCCGATTTTCGTCAGTCACAGCGGCAGCGTCCTTCCTCTATTCTTCGTCACACACAGTCGCGCACCACACACCAGATCATGCCACCGCTGAAACTCAGTACACAATTTTAATTCAATTTAAAATACAGTGAAAATTGGTCCAAGATATTGATTATAACAAAGAAAATGCAGTGACGTTGTGTTGAAATAGAACTGTGTTGTTATAGATTATGCCATGGGTTGCTTTGTGACGGCGGCGGTGAAACGGCGAAGTTCGATCATGATGGCAAAGACGGCGACGTGTTGTGTTACAGTGAGTGGATCGAGAAGAACGGAGGTAGGAGTCCACCATTGTGACAGTCATAGAGCGGTGGCAGCAGCGGAGAGAGAAAGATACGGTGAGGTGAAGATGGAACAGTTGAGAATTGGAGAAGAAGATCTGTTTTCAAAAATCTTTTTTTATTTTATTTTTGCAAATACCAATTAAATATACACCTTTTTAATCTAAACCATTCATTATTTATTTGCCACGTGTCATCAATCAGTGCAATGAAAAGGAATAAAAGGAGCATGTATAAATAGAGCATAGCTGCACTCGGGTCTGGTTATTATACATAAGGGAAACTTATGTACGCTGCATAAGTTCAGCCCATTAGCCGCTAGCCCAACACATTTAATGCGTAAACCGACCCATTTCGTTTCCCTCTATATTCAACAAACGTTTATCCTCCAAACTAACGGTTACCTCCAAACAAGTTTCGTCGTCGGAATCAACATCATCATCACCGTCGCCGGAATCAACATCATTACCGTCGCCGGAATCAACATCATCACCATCACCGTTACCAAAACAACATTCATCATCGCCATCACCGTTCACTCCTTCATCATCACCGTCACCGAAATCAAGCTTCAACAACAATTTCAGTGGATTACCGTGCAATTCTTACACGCAACAACAACAACATCATCATCACATATTAACTTGCGAAAATCAAAATGAAGAAGACAAAACAGGTTTGAACTTCTCTAATAATTTTGAAAGTGTATCTATTAGTTGGAAATGGTTTTGTTTAAATTGAAAAGTAATTGAATCTGTATAAACCTAAAAATTGATTTGGGGAAAATCATAGGCTGAAATGATTTTGTTTAGTTTGAAATGTATTTGCATCTGTGTAACCCTAAATTTCTAATTGGGAGAAATCAACTCAAATACCTAGTTTAAAAACTGTATATGTCAAATTTCTAGTTGGAAATAGTTGGAAAACTGTATATGTTAGTGTGGAATGGTTTCAGAGAGTTGTGCTCCAAAATCATAAGATGATCATTAACAACACATGTCATGTTGTATGAAACTAATTACTATTGCAAAGTTAGTATAAAATTTTTCAGTTCCAAACAGATAAACCTAAACCATTTTGCTGGAAGAATGGTTTCAGAAAGTTGTATTCCAAAACCATTTTGCTGGTAGAATGGTTTCAGGGATTTAATGCTTAATTGTTGTATCCTAAACCACTTTGTGTTTGTGACTGTGCAGGTGCAGGTGTGGTTTCAGGTGCAGGGGTGGTTTTGTTAAGCATGTTCGTGGTGGTGGCCAAGGTAAAAAGGAAGAAGACTACTCTTTGTTGAGGCAACAAAGGAAATAAAATGAAGAAATCTGGTAGAGAAGATAAGGGTTCATGTGGTCATTTTACTTGCAATAAGTTTTTTTATTCTCAAAGTAAGTTATGCACCCAAAAAATAATGTTATTTACAAAAATGTCACCTTAGAAGACTAACCTACTATTGGAGGTAAACTAAACAGGACTATGAGTGATCCCTTTAAATTAGGGACCATATTAGGAGTTTCCATCTTTGTCAAATTTCTAGTTGGAAATAGTTGGAAAATTGTATATGTTAGTGTGGAATGGTTTCAGAGAGTTGTGCTCCAAAATTATAAGATGATCATTAACAACACATGCCATGTTGTATGAACCTAATTACTATTGCAAAGTTAGTATAAAAGTTTTCAGTTTCAAACAGATAAACCTAAACCATTTTGCTGGAAGAATGGTTTCAGAAAGTTGTATTCCAAAACCATTTTGCTAGTAGAATGGTTTCAGGGATTTAATGCTTAATTGTTGTATCCTAAACCACTTTGTGTTTGTGACTGTGCAGGTGCAGGTGTGGTTTCAGAGATCTTCGTGTTGAGGGACTGATGCTATTTAGTTTTGTGCTTCTGTTTGTAGGCCTCAGTTTGTTTAGCTTTGGTTAAGCTTAGTGTTTTGGCATAGTAGCATTCTTTCGTTTTGGTTAAGCTTAATAGATCTCTTATGATATAGTAGCTTTGGTTAAGCTTAGTGTTTTGCAGGCCTCATTTTGTTGTTTGTAAGAACAATATTTTCTCCTTTGCCAACTTCACATTTGTCTCTAAACTCTTTATGTAGTTTATAGTCTCGTCTACTTGATTAATTAATGGTAGCACCTCCTGCATTAAATTAAATAACACCAAATTATGTATATTATTATGTCTAAGAGATGCTGGTTTATCCACGATAAGAGTTTGACCTTGTAATATTAAAGAACGGATTTTAAATTCCTTCTAAGTTGTAAAATAGTTATTGATAAAATTTTCCTTTGATTTTTAATTTGTCAATTCCTCAATTTTCTAACATAAAAAATACTCCACTATTCAGCAATGCTATACATCACGAATATTTTCATGGTGAAATTTTACCAAAATGAAATGTTTTTGTAAAAAAAAAAAAAAAAATTGAACAACATATTCATATTTGATATATGATAATAGTATATGGGTCAATGATTTAGCAAATAGATCAGTCATTATGTATTTGTGACGCAAACTATATTGTAAGATTCATCATTTTTCGTATATTATTTAGATGTGTTGTACTAAAGAATTCACCCAATATTTAATGTGTTGAAAGAGTTGTTAATTATGACATTCATCAAATCTATATGAAAAATTAAGCTCATATGATGTCGATGCAAACTTTGCGAAGATTCGTTTCATAAGGAGATCTAAAATGTCGAACCAATTGGAACATCAAATCAATTGAAATGTCAAAGAATATATTTGTCGTATGATAGGATAAAAAAAGCATATGTAAAAAAAAAAAAAAAAAAAATAATGTGTTTTTCTTGTTGTTCTTTTCTTAATATAAATTTTTTTTTTTATTATAACAAACTTTGAGAAAATCATATACGAAAAACAACATAAAAATATTTAAGAAAATCACCTAAATTTTGTCAAAAACATTGTTTTATTTCTATCATAACAATTAAAAAGAAACTCAATATATATTGATTTCCTCAAATGATTAATGTACATATATATATATATGATTAAAACAAATCACCTTGGAATTATAGCTAGGGAGAAGAGAGTTGAGTTTGGAAAAAAGAATCTTCATTTGATTTCTCCTATTTTTCTCAACAATCTTTCTTTCCACTTTGATTGAAGAAGGTGGTTGGTTACTACCTTGTTTATCATGATCCATTTGAAACCACCTTGAATTTTTTCTTAGATATTAATAACCTCTATTGATTGTTGGGATTTAGATTTTAGGGCATATATTGCAATTGATGAGAAGGTTGAGTTTGACTTGTAATATACTACTAGTACTAGTACTATATAAACTTCTTTTTATGTTGATGATATTTATATATTTTTTTATAAACGACAATAATATTTATGATAGTTTATGCTATACTAGTGCATGTGAAGTCAAATATAAAATAGTGTGCGGATCAAGACGAACACGTCACCTCTTAGACATCACCCGTTTTGCATACATGAAAATTAATTCAAATTTGTGTCCTTAAAAATAAAAATATGGAGGCAGTGGGAATGAAGGAAGCCATGCGTTGGTTGGGAGGAGAATTGAACATAGAGCACAAATCGTCCTAAATGATTGTATGCAAGTTGTGCAAGCAGATCGTTCTAAATTTGGAAGCATTATAGAATTGTGTCATAGTAGGTTGGTTACTAATAGCAACATACATTTATGTTAGAAGACAAATAAATCAAGTAGCTCAAAATTTAGCTCAAACGATTCGCTTTATAGCTAATTTTCAAGTTTTTAATTTTTGTTCACTTTATATTGAGCACACTATTTTAAATGAAATAAATTTTTGTTCATCATAAAAGGTTTTTCTATCATGTGCAAAACTTGCACATGTTAAGAAGTTTAAAAAAATAAATTTGTATAGAAATTTATGTATTTTTTATTAAATGTATAACTTTTTAACAAATAATTGGTGTTTTTTTAATGAATAGTTACTAATTTTGGTACCTTGACATGTGGAAACACATGTTAAACAAACCCTTAATATATTAAAGGTTAAATTAAAATTTTGGTCTCTTAACTAATTATTGTTACATTTTGATCCTTTAAAATTATGTCCCGTTTGCCAAATAAATTATTTTCCGTTAACACTGTCAAAAAATTGTTAGCATTCATCACTTTTCATCACTAACTCAAAAAATCCAGCACCACACCTTCATCATAAAACTCAGAAAAATTTATCATCCCTTCTTACCAAACCTAAAATTATTTCTTATTTAAAACAAAAATTATTATAAACCAATTGAAAATTTAATTTTTCAATTTTCCTCAAATTCAAAACCTAACCCAAAGATGAGAATGGAGGCAGAATAATAAAAAATATATAAAATTAAAAATAAAAAAATAAAAAAAAATAAAAAAAATAGATCTTCTAGAAAGAAAAATCTTTTATGATACGAGGTGGGTGGTCAGGGGTGGAGCTAGGTTAGGGTCGAGGAGTGTCGCCCACGGAACATCCCAAAATTTTCATTTTTAATAGATATATATATATATTATATATAAAATATTTCTTTTATATACTATAATATATATACATACGAGCGTTAATTTATTTCTCAATAAAGCATGCGTCCCAGTGGTTAAAAGTGATGTTTTTTTTTTTTAATGGCAAATAGATATATATAAGAAAGGAATCTGAATACAAATCATGAGTACCAGAAGTACTCAAGTAAAACACAAAATAAAAAATAAGAAAAAAGAACACCCTGACAGCTCTAAAAACTCGCAAAATGTAGAAATCAACACGACCACCTAGAGCAACCACCAAGAAGAGAGAGAGGAAGAGCCCACTATAAGGGACGCACCCCAAGAGGAGACACTCAACCAGAACCTGAAACAACCAGGCACCATATCCTCACCTCACCTTGTTAGACCAGCACAAAAGAGGTTGCACCTCCCACTCGTAGAGAGAGCAGATGCTACCAGGGTTTTTACCTATGAACCATTTCCAGGAGGAGAGTTTCACCTTATCCACAAGAGTATCGATAGATGAAGATCCACCGGCAAAGATGATATCATTTCGGGAGGTCCAGATAGTCCACACAACAGCATGCCACACTGAAATCAAACCTAACCGAACCTGACGCCCCACACCCCCAAACCAAGGAAACTCTCAAAAACATGGGTAATGTTATTGGGGGATACATACTCGATCCCTATCCACCTAGATACACGGTACCAAACAGCAGAAATCTGATCACAAGAAACGAAAAGGTGATCTACCGACTCCTCAACCAACCGGCAAAACACACACGAAGTAATAATAGATCCAATTACCATCACCCATCGCCTACAGAGGTTTTGCCGAGTGGGAACCATGTCTTGAAGGAGTTGCCACGAAAATATAATCACTTTGGATGCAGCCCAAGAATCCCAAACCCTTGCGAGAATAACAGAATTGCTCCCCGGGAGAGTTCTTAGAAGCCTCGCTCTATCTTCATGAACCAAGTAGGAAGATTTAACTAAAAACAACCCACTGGCTCATGCCTCCACACCCGCTCGTCTTTCGTATTTGAAAATCGAACCTCACAAAAGGTATTAAGCAAATCAGTAAGGAGATCCTGATCCAACATGTTGAGATTCGATTTCCATCTAAACTCCCACTTCCATTCTTCCATCGGCTAAAAGTGATGACTGTGAGCATTCGAATCCTGCTTGCAGACAGCCATTTTGTGAGAATTGATTTATTTATTTTTATAAACGTTGCTATGTTGCCACTTGCCATTGCCACCATAAAAAAAGACCATTTTGAGTTACATTACTATGTTTCCACCACAAACAATAATAATAAATTAAAGTTGTGGTTTAATTTAAATTTTATTTTAAAGGAGTGATCGGTTTTTACATTTTTATTGGACACGGTTAGTTTTAATGGATTTCAAATTTTCTTAAAATTTTGTATGATTATTTATGAATTTAGACATTATTGAACAATGCAATATTATTCGAATGTTAATAGTATATGACAGATTGAATTTATCTTATTCAATAAAAGAAAAACTCTAAATTGATGTTTTGATAATCAAGGAATTAAATTTAACAAAATAAAAAATCTAACGTTTATACTTTTTTGAGTTTCTCTTTCATTTAATATGTTACCATAATCCGCCAAAATCAACGGTTTATGCAATTTTACGCTTCTATAATAAAAAAATCTAACTATATATATATATTACGACTCACGCCAACATTTTATCCTAATTCCGCCATTGTGGGTAGTGTGGTTTTTTTTTTTTAGGGATTATTGAGTTCGGATATATAGTGCACCTCTAGCTGCTCTTGTTTCTTGTTTATGCAGCTCTTGTAACTTGTATTCTCTTCTCCTTCATTATCTTTACCAAAATTTGATTTTTAAATAAGACTTTAATTAAATTTGGTAATGAAGGTGGTGAACTTTTTTGAATTTGGTGATGAAGTTGTTGAAGATACGTATAGTTTATGAGTTTGTGCTAAAGGTTAACAGTTTTTTCATAATTTTTAACAAAAAGGAATTATTTGGCGGATGAAATATTGTTAAAGGATTAAAATATAACAATAATTAGTTAAGGGATCAAAATAAAATCAATAATTAATTTAAGGACCAAAAACTCAATTTATTTTTAATCAAATAGCTTAATGACAGGACTCACACATTTAAATGTGGATAAACATAAAATTTGAAGATTCGAAACTCACTCGCTCCGATAATGTCTCTGGTACCATTTGAGCTATATATACTTATGAGACATATTTATCTCAATTTAGGCTATATTAAAATAGTTAATAGAAATTTAGTCATTAAAATTTATCTCAATTTAAGCTTCTTTTTTTTTTTTTGGTAGATCAATTTAGGCTATAATTGATGAAATAATAAAATTAGTTAATTACATAATTAAATATTTGTGTCGCAATAATCCTCTATAATTTTTTAAAAAATATTATTCATGCCATGTTAAAATATGGTAAACCGTACTAAATATTGTCTCATATTTCGTAAAAAAAAAAAATCACATATTATTGCTAATTTTGGGTCCTATATAACATCACTCAAGATTGTAATGTCTTTGTGAATGAGACACCTTAGTGAACAATAATCAATAATTTGTGCAAAAGAAGTCTTTTGTCTTTCACATACACAATAGGGTAGAGGCCTTAAAGATGCTCAATTGCTGCTCATAATGACTAATTGACTTGACCCACACCAAATTTCCCCTTACATACACTTCATGAATTCGTGTTTTGTTTTTTAGGCCTTTCTTTGTTTTCTTCTTGTACACGTGAAATTGCATAGTGCTAGAAGAATTTAAGTACTTCAATTCAATTTTTCAAAATAAAATCATCAATTCAATAATATCTGCCCTCAACATGTGCAAAATGTGTACTACTTTTATTCTTTTCTCAAAACTATAATCTGACATAGATATTTCCAAATTTATAGATAAAAGTCAAATTGGTATGTAACTTCTGCCTTTATAACTCTTAGAGGAAATAGACAAAGATTTCATGTTTTTTTCCTCAATAATGCATTTGTTTTCCTAATAGTAAATACATGTGGGGAAATTCAAAAACAAAGTTGTACATGAGTTTGGTGAGATAATGATCCATAAACTAAAAGTACGTGAAGTTGAATTATAAAATTAGAAACTTTGAGTTTATATTAACTATATTATATATGGTTTGAATGGTTATATTAATTATTTTTAGATTTTCATAACAGGGAGATGACTTAAAGATATATTGATAAAAGGCTAGTGATATGCATGGTTGACCATCTTTAAAAGTTAAAAAGCAAATAAAATATTTTTATTCATTTTGGGTGATTTGTAAAGTGTCTCAAAAGTATTATATTGTTTTCATGAGTTTAATTTAATTGGTAAAAAAATCATATTTTATTTGTGGAAACTGTGGTTCGAACTACGAACCTTCATATAAACTATTTGATCTAGAAAATTGTCTCAAAATTACTACATATGAATAATGTCCTTCAAGACCGGAGCGATTGAAAAGGCCGGCCTAATGTAAATCTTAAACTAACTTAAAATTTCTAAATCATTTATTTAATATAATTGCATCTCATATGTTTATAATTAGTAGAGAAAATTAATTTTGTAAGGTTGAATAGTTCTGGTTCGAAGTCTAATATAATGGTAAACTCTAATATCAACATTTGTTTAGATTAGTTGGATCACGTAAGAAAACAATATTATGCATAATATTGTTGTGGCTATAGAAATGGTAAAAAAATTGATAAGTACTTGAAAAAATACAAATAATTTCAAATTGTAAAAGTCAATTATTATTGAAATACTTTTTTCTTTTTCTTTTTATGAGAAAAATTTAGAACGAGAGAATGATGTTTAAATTCAAAATATGAAAAACCTTAAATTTAAAGAGAGTATAAAAATATTTATATTTACTTATTTTTAAAACTTGAACTCAAAACCCCTCGAATTTAAGATTTTCCTTTTTTATCATTACATCCAAACTTTAGAGTTAGCGTTGAAATATTTATGGTCCGTTTGATTTGCAAAATAACAAGTATTGGACAGAACATTACATGACAGAACAAAACAGTACATGACAATACAAAATTGTACTGAAGAGAGATAATACTTTTTTGTATTAAAAAATAAAATTGATATTTTCGCATTTTTTTATAGTTGTATTGTGGACAAAAGTTGTTTTGTGTTTTAGTGGGGGATAAAAAATCTTATTTTTGTCATAATCTTTACCACCTCTTTTGTTCAGTTTCATAATCAATTTCTAAATCAAACATGATATACCAAAAGTTGACTAATCTAATTCTCTATTTTTAGCCGATCAAAGAGACCCTTATAGTGACATGAATACTTCTAACTATGATTAAGCACCCAACGTAATATTGGTCCAATAATGATCCAAATTATATATCGTACGGATACCTTAGACCTTAAGACAACTAAAAACTCTGATTGCAACAAGCACTTACAAACAAACAAAAATATGTACAGCACACCACACTATTATGTATGAAAATATATTGAATAATTGTGAATTATTATAATGAATTTCCAAAACAACACTTATTCTGTTCTCACGTGCTGCTACTGTGTTGTTTTCAAAATTAGGAATTCAGTTCATCTGAGTCTTCAAAATATAATTAGATAAATAAATTCATTTTTAATGTTAAGCAACCGTTTTGGAGTGAACTTTTAGGCTAGCATAATTCCGATATCGCTACTTGGCTATTATCAGTGTTATATTATGTCCGGTGGCGGAATCAGAAAAAATTATTTAAGGAAGTCATAAAAAATTTTAATATATAAATTAAGTAAAAAAATATTATATATAAACATATAAGTCGTAAAAAGCACAAATATACTATTTAGCAATTCTAAATTTTAAATTTATAAATTCATATCAAGAAAATAAAAATATATCTGATAAACATATTTCGTTATGTAATTTTATATTTATATATGTTAGTTTAATTGGTAATTTTATCCAATATTATAAATTCAATTAGTTATCTGTTATTTTTTTTACTAATACTTTTTTTTTATAGTCATTAAAAAATAAATTCTAAATTAATATTTTCATATTTGTACAAATATGTTACAAAATTATTTAAACAATTAATAATATATTTACATTAATATTATACCTATAAAAATATTTTTTTTAAAAGTGGAGAGGGTCATGCCACCACCAACCCTCCCTGATACTGCCTCTGATTATGCCTCTTTTTTAATTTTATTTACCAAATTATCTAATGATTTAAAAATTAATTATCAAAGTGCACATGCTTCACAAACATATGTCTCCATTTACTTAAATGAAATGGACTACAATTACGAATATTTTAGTATTTATGTATAAATATTCAAATAGTATTAACAATTTTTAAAAGACATACTGTCAAATAGTATTTTATGTATTGCTCTATGATTCTAACATGAAGAAACATATTGTCAAAAGCACCATCATTCGCAAAGTTGTTCTTCCCTAAATTCACTGTCATTAAGAGATTCTCTATTTTTATTTTTTATTTTTCATATTAATCTTTGTGTTTGTTCATTTCATAACATTCACACTATGTAAATCGAACTCATGAGGGCCTAAGTCATACATAAAAGTGGAAAAAATACACTTTAGCCCATAAACCTTGGCAGTTTGTTACTATTCTAATACACAAAAAAAAAAAAAATCACATTACTCAAAAATTGAGAATAATAATAATTGGAAAATGCTAAACAATGCACCTGATGCATTGGTTAAACATATTAATATAGAAATTTTTTCTTGGAACTTGTGCGTTTAATGTGTTAAAGATGCAAAAAATTATCTCTTTAGCATTAATAATTTAAGCACTGTTTAGCATGACCCATAATAATTTAAGCACTCATACAGGTTAATTCATCGAGATACATTTTAAGTGAGGCCATGCCTCTGAGCACTACTAGAAATTTGTTTATTTCTGCGGAAAATAATCTGCAAGTATTTCTGAGGTTTTTTCTGCGAAATTCACCACTTATAATGATTTCCTGCGGATTTTTTTATTTTAGGAAAATCCGCAAGTATTCCTGAGGCTTTTCCTGCGGATTTAGCTGCTCTGAGCAATTTCATGCGAATTCTTTTGTTTGAGGAAATTTCGCAGGTATTTCTAAGGACTTTCCTGCGAATTTTAACACCTCAATTTCTTGCGGATTTTACTACTTTAGGAAATTCCGCAGGTAACTTTTTATTTATTTTTTTAATTTAAAAATTATGATAAGATTTATTAAAAAGAAAATTAATTATATATATATATATATATATATATATATATATATATATATATATATCTCTATTAAAATAAAAAACTTTTGTGTATAAACAAAAAAAAAATCCTTTTCATCAACAGTGCTCATTGCAAACAATCAAAATCTCACCGATCACAATCGTGAACCCTAGAACAAGCTCGATCTCACCGCGAGACCCAATCCTTTTCCGACGAAACTCATCTCTGTCATCGTGAACAGTGTTTCGCTGATATTCTTCCTCGAATCCACAGATCTACGGTGATACCACCTTATTTGATTCACCTTTCGGCGAGTTTCGAAGTTGATACACGGGATCGGAGATGTCGGTGGCTGCTTACGCTCATCAATAGAGATCTTGAACCTGCGGTGGCTGCTTCTGCTTCCTCTATCGCAATGATGTTTGGTAACATCTCTATTCTCTACGCCTCTCTCTCTCTCTCTCAGTAGAGATCTTTAGTGATGAAATGAACTGTTTCGATTTTTGCACTCTTGAACATGCTATGACGTGATTTTTGTCATATTTTTTCTTTTCTGAGCTCAAATTAATATTGTGAAAAATAATTTGTGATTATTCATATCTTTGGTGTTAGATTGTATCGGTTGTTATAAGAAACTATTGAGAATGTTTTGGTTTGATCAAAGTGTGTATGTTATTGTTGGTGTTTTGTGTGTTGGCATCATTTTGCTAAAACAAATATACAAATAGGATGTTTGATGCAATGTTTCAACATTTGGGACGTCTGCAGTATGCCTTGATTTCGGGCCTTATTTACGCGTGATATCTTTTGAAGATTTGTTTTGGAAATAAACTCACGCTTTGCTTGTGCGCCAAGACGCTGATTTGATTGTTCCTAAAGATATTAAAACATTTTAGGAAACAATATATTTGGTTCAAGATTATGTGTTGCTTGCTTCTTAAGATGTGGAAAAATTTAAGGAAATAAAATATTTGATTCCAAAATATGTGTGCTGGATCTTACAACATACCAGCTGTGTTTAGCTTGATTGCTCATCAAGCCCAAGCTGTTGAATGGCTATATAAGGAAGACGCAAATCCTAGTTTCATTCACCGAAACCAATATATCAAAATGTAGACTTTTAGGGTTTCGTGTCTTTGTAAGCCTTGTGCTTTATGTGTGAGCCTCTCTAGTATCATCTTGATGCTTTTGTAGGACTGTGTTTTTGAGTTGTAACTCTGTAGTTTCTCCAAAGCTTTTAAGCATGGAGTATGGTTGTCTCTTGTGCATCACTCTAAGCCTTTAGGTATGAGTGAATTAGTTTCTAGGAGTGTGTCTCCAAATCCTTATGTGTGTTTGCTTGTAAACAGTGCTGTCTGTACTGTTGTGTTAGGAAATGAGATGGGATCTCAAACTTAGGAGTTCCTAGGTTGAAGTTGCATGGGTAGTGTCTAGGCGATAAGTTGTAAACGGGGGAGTTTAACTTTGAACTAGGACTATTGTAGTGGATTTCCTTCCTGGATTGGTATCCCTCAAATTAGGAGAGGTTGCTCCGAACTGTGTTAACAAATAACGAGTGTTCTTTACTTTCTGTCATATATATTTATTTTGTTCATTGTGTTTTACGTTGGTACGATGTTGGAACATTAGACTCAACATCATGTTCGTGTCCTGATGTTGGAACATCTCATTCAACATCTAGTTTCAGCGTGCCGGAATTTCAGTTATGACATCATGCATTCAATTTTTGAACATTTTTGTGCTAGATATGCAAAATATTTTGTTGAAGAACATCATGATTAGATGAACATTATGGGACATTTAGATGAACATTATGATTAGCTTATAAAGATATATGCACATTTTGATAAAGAACTTATGATTTACTGTTATGATATAATCATTAAATGTTGTTTTAATATTCATTTTGGGGTTTAATAAATAAATCATCATTACAACAAAAAATCAAGTGTAAGTTTCCTGTAGATTTATCTGCGAAAACATTTTTTCTGTTGAACTTCCTGCGGATTTATATGCGGAGACCATTTTCTGCGGAATTTCCTACGAGTATTACTGCGGAATTATCCAAGGAATGTTCGCAGGAAACTTTGCTGCAGATTTGTTGTCGTTTTTAGTAGAAAATTTTGCATGAACGTTTTCCGAGTATTTCAAAAACTGCAGCAAACAATTACCCACTGAGGTTTTAGCTGGAATCTAAATCTACAGGAAAAGTCGCAGGAAACGTATTTCCTGCGGATTTTTGGCCCAAATCCGCAGAAAAAACAGAAAATTTATAGTAGTTAGAGGGATAATAAAATACTTAAGTTCATCTCCCACCACCATAAACAACAAACTAGTCGCTATGGCATTAAAGCTAGCGGAAAAGAATGAAAAACAATGTCTACGACAGTTTGTAATACATGGGTTTATATTGGTGCCTAATCATAACTTTGAATCTTTGATTTCAGTTAAATGATTTATGCTCAAATCCAGCCATATTATTCGGATTTGGGTTTTCTCCATTTATTATTCCTCCATTTATTCTTTATTTGAAGAGAGATAGACACATTAAAAATTAGTGGAACCTACATTTTAATGGATTCCATTAATTTTTAATGTGTCTATCTCTCTACAAATGGATAAATAATAAATGGAGAAAACTCCAACTCATATTATTCATGAGTGCAGCTATGCTCCATTTATACATGCTCCTTTTATTCCTTTTCATTGCACCGATTGATGACACGTAGCAAACAAATAATGAATGGTTTAGATTAAAAAGGTGTATATTTAATTGGTATTTGCAAGAAGAAAAAAAAATGATTTTTGAAATCACGGTCTTCTTCTTCTTCTCTACCTCTTCCATCCTCACCTCACCGCCTCTTTCTCTCTACGCCGCCGCTCTATGATTAAAATAGTTTATACTTAATTGCTACGGAGTACTATTTGTTAAACAAAAAATGAACGCAGTTCCTTCCTTCTCAAATACATCATCTTCACGATTAGACCACCGTTTCCTCTCATCGCCGCCGATTTTCGTCAGTCACAGCGGCAGCGTCCTTCCTCTATTCTTCGTCACACACAGTCGCGCACCACACACCAGATCATGCCACCGCTGAAACTCAGTACACAATTTTAATTCAATTTAAAATACAGTGAAAATTGGTCCAAGATATTGATTATAACAAAGAAAATGCAGTGACGTTGTGTTGAAATAGAACTGTGTTGTTATAGATTATGCCATGGGTTGCTTTGTGACGGCGGCGGTGAAACGGCGAAGTTCGATCATGATGGCAAAGACGGCGACGTGTTGTGTTACAGTGAGTGGATCGAGAAGAACGGAGGTAGGAGTCCACCATTGTGACAGTCATAGAGCGGTGGCAGCAGCGGAGAGAGAAAGATACGGTGAGGTGAAGATGGAACAGTTGAGAATTGGAGAAGAAGATCTGTTTTCAAAAATCTTTTTTTATTTTATTTTTGCAAATACCAATTAAATATACACCTTTTTAATCTAAACCATTCATTATTTATTTGCCACGTGTCATCAATCAGTGCAATGAAAAGGAATAAAAGGAGCATGTATAAATAGAGCATAGCTGCACTCGGGTCTGGTTATTATACATAAGGGAAACTTATGTACGCTGCATAAGTTCAGCCCATTAGCCGCTAGCCCAACACATTTAATGCGTAAACCGACCCATTTCGTTTCCCTCTATATTCAACAAACGTTTATCCTCCAAACTAACGGTTACCTCCAAACAAGTTTCGTCGTCGGAATCAACATCATCATCACCGTCGCCGGAATCAACATCATTACCGTCGCCGGAATCAACATCATCACCATCACCGTTACCAAAACAACATTCATCATCGCCATCACCGTTCACTCCTTCATCATCACCGTCACCGAAATCAAGCTTCAACAACAATTTCAGTGGATTACCGTGCAATTCTTACACGCAACAACAACATCATCATCACATATTAACTTGCGAAAATCAAAATGAAGAAGACAAAACAGGTTTGAACTTCTCTAATAATTTTGAAAGTGTATCTATTAGTTGGAAATGGTTTTGTTTAAATTGAAAAGTAATTGAATCTGTATAAACCTAAAAATTGATTTGGGGAAAATCATAGGCTGAAATGATTTTGTTTAGTTTGAAATGTATTTGCATCTGTGTAACCCTAAATTTCTAATTGGGAGAAATCAACTCAAATACCTAGTTTAAAAACTGTATATGTCAAATTTCTAGTTGGAAATAGTTGGAAAACTGTATATGTTAGTGTGGAATGGTTTCAGAGAGTTGTGCTCCAAAATCATAAGATGATCATTAACAACACATGTCATGTTGTATGAAACTAATTACTATTGCAAAGTTAGTATAAAATTTTTCAGTTCCAAACAGATAAACCTAAACCATTTTGCTGGAAGAATGGTTTCAGAAAGTTGTATTCCAAAACCATTTTGCTGGTAGAATGGTTTCAGGGATTTAATGCTTAATTGTTGTATCCTAAACCACTTTGTGTTTGTGACTGTGCAGGTGCAGGTGTGGTTTCAGGTGCAGGGGTGGTTTTGTTAAGCATGTTCGTGGTGGTGGCCAAGGTAAAAAGGAAGAAGACTACTCTTTGTTGAGGCAACAAAGGAAATAAAATGAAGAAATCTGGTAGAGAAGATAAGGGTTCATGTGGTCATTTTACTTGCAATAAGTTTTTTTATTCTCAAAGTAAGTTATGCACCCAAAAAATAATGTTATTTACAAAAATGTCACCTTAGAAGACTAACCTACTATTGGAGGTAAACTAAACAGGACTATGAGTGATCCCTTTAAATTAGGGACCATATTAGGAGTTTCCATCTTTGTCAAATTTCTAGTTGGAAATAGTTGGAAAATTGTATATGTTAGTGTGGAATGGTTTCAGAGAGTTGTGCTCCAAAATTATAAGATGATCATTAACAACACATGCCATGTTGTATGAACCTAATTACTATTGCAAAGTTAGTATAAAAGTTTTCAGTTTCAAACAGATAAACCTAAACCATTTTGCTGGAAGAATGGTTTCAGAAAGTTGTATTCCAAAACCATTTTGCTAGTAGAATGGTTTCAGGGATTTAATGCTTAATTGTTGTATCCTAAACCACTTTGTGTTTGTGACTGTGCAGGTGCAGGTGTGGTTTCAGAGATCTTCGTGTTGAGGGACTGATGCTATTTAGTTTTGTGCTTCTGTTTGTAGGCCTCAGTTTGTTTAGCTTTGGTTAAGCTTAGTGTTTTGGCATAGTAGCATTCTTTCGTTTTGGTTAAGCTTAATAGATCTCTTATGATATAGTAGCTTTGGTTAAGCTTAGTGTTTTGCAGGCCTCATTTTGTTGTTTGTAAGAACAATATTTTTATATAGCACAAATTGTAATGGGGAATGATAATAGAAAATGAAGAATATGAAAATGAGGCTATGATGTGAAAGATTATTTTCTGTAATTGTTGATTCTTTTCTAAATCATGATTGAAAATGAATGTTACAATGTTCATTTATGTGCTAACTAGTAATCACTATTGGTCTTAAAGTTGAACTAAATATGAAAATAACTTATGGTGATAATTTTGTTCTTATGGTTTGCACAATTATTCATGTTTTATTGGAAACCATAAGAGATTTACTTTGGTTTCAGATACAACACTAGTGAAACCATTAAGTCACACTTATGGTTGCAATTATCATGTTTATTTTAAATTAAATATGAATATTTTATTGAAAATCATAAGAGAACTAATTTGGTTTCTTTGACTAATCTTTTTAATCTCACATGCATATACATAAAATAAATGGTTTAGTAAGCAACAATTAAGCATCAACGCTCTGAAACCATTCTACCAGCAAAATGGTTTTGGACTACAACTCTTTGAAACCATTCGTCCAGCAAAATGGTTTAGGAAGCAACAATTAGTCTCACATATAATAAAAAAATAAAAAAAATTTAAAGTCTTAAATATAAGCAAAAGTCTACTTCAATTATTAAGTTTTATGACATTATTCCAATTTCAACCAATGAATGCAATGTTTTACATTTTCCAAGAAGGGTATAATGTGTGTTTCTCCTCGGTTAATGTATTTTACCTACTTTCTTAAAGGAAGAACTTTTTTGAAAATTTTCTTATATACAAGACTAGAGGGAGTACAACTATCTGAAACCATTCTACCAACAAAAATGATTTGGGAAGCAACAATTAAGCACCAACTCTTTGAAACCATTCTACCACCAAAATAGTTTTGGAGTACAACTCTCTGAAACCATTCTTCCAGCAAAATGGTTTAGGAAACAACAATTAAGCATCAACTCTTTGAAACAATTCTACCAGCAAAATGGTTTTGGAGTACAACTCTCTGAAACCATTCTTGCTGGAAAATGGTTTAGGTATGATTTTTAACTTAGCAAGAAAGATTTGTAACAAACTCATTAGATCAGTGTTAATTAGGTGCTAAACCTTTAACATTTTAACCTCAACAAAGGAGTTCAAATTTCCACAAAAACAATAGTAATAAATTGATAATATCATTTTAATTAATATTAATAATTTTTCATTTCTCTCACTTTTTATAAGTAGAATGGTAAATATAAATCATAATATAAGAGTTCAATTCATATATGCTCAAAACCATACCTAAAATTAGAAATCATTTGAAAACTATCAATGTAAAAGAACTTTGGTATACACACACATCCCTCTGTTTCACTACCACCATCTTCATTACTAAATTTTACAAAGGAAAATGCTAACTAGATCATCCATTTTACAATTTATTTCACTAACTCGTAGATTTATTAACTAAATATATCCACCATTAACACGAATAATATGATCATTAACCCATTCACCAAAATCCGTAGCTAGATTCTTCTTCTTCAACTTCATCTTCTTTATCAGCATCCCAAAAAATATGTGTATAATTCTAGAACATAACTGCAACAAAACAAAATTTAAAATCTTTTCGTTAATTCATTATTACTAACATAACATCATAATCGGAATTCAATTCAAATTTTATCATACCAGTCATCAGGAGCTGCTTTAAATGCTTGATCAAAATAAGTCTCAGCACAAGATGCATCCTTATGACACTCTCATATCAAAACTGCATAAAGTGACAGAATGTTACCATCATTTGGATTCGCCAAAATCGCTCTTCCACAATACTCTTTCGCTTTCACATAGTCCTTACTAACCTATCATCATTGAAAAAACCAAATTAGCATAATTAATAATTAATTAAGCCTAAAATATAGTGTAATTAAGAATCTAAAGTACCTCTTTCAAGTACTTTGCGTAGTTGCTAAAAAAGGTTCAAGTTCAAATTGCAAGCCTAGTTAGAGGAGCTCTATAGGCTATTTTTCACTATTATATGCCTAAAAGGATTTAGTCCATTTTGAACATTAACACCATTTTTCTGAAATTTCATTGCAGCAAAAAGATTATGCAGAACATCACCTGTGGTTGGTCTCTCCACTCCTCTTTCAGCCAAACATTGCATAGCAACACCTAAATATAACTCAAAGCACTCCTTAACAATGCTTCCTTCCATGTTTGGATCCACTATTTCTTCCATATTTCCATTCTCAATGCAAAACTTAGCCCATTCAGCCAAGTTTAAATGCTCAAGATCATCATCATCATCATCATCTTCATATGGACTTAGAGCTTGTCTTGCACTTAACACTTCCAACAAAACCGGTGCTAACTGCGTCCTCTCCCTTGGTAAAAATGCTTTATTCGCACTATTTCCACTTTCAAGAACAAAATGGGAAGTGATTCCATCATTAATTCGGGATTGTATAAAATATTTGTACTGAAACCATTACTATTGTAAAATGGTTTATCAAGGGCATCCATTAGAAAATTGTAAGAAACATAAATGCATTTAAAAAAAACACACTCTGATAAAATCAGTAGACTAAAACTCTCTTAAACACCCAAACTATTGATTCTTTTACATCCTCATGCAAATCAAAAATGATGGAATCAATGAAATTAAAATCAAAATCAGTACAAAACTCATGAAAATTAAACACATATAGAAAACTTATGAAATTAAATACTATGTATGTAAAAATATCAGTACAAAATGAAGGTGATAACTGTGATTCTTACTGTGTTTGAATAATAACCAAACCTGTTCTCGGCGACGGCGAATAATGATGGAATCGATGAAGATAACGATGATTCCGGCGAAGAATGATAAAATCGATGAAGGTGATGATGACTCCGGCGAAGAATAATGGAATCGGTGACGATGATGATGGTAATGACGTCGACGGCGATCGTCGGAGAAGACGCGATTAGCTTCGTGAGGATTCCGTCAACTCTTCCGTTAGCAGGTTTGAGATCCAGTAATTTGCTGAGATTATTACACGTGTTACATGATCTGATGGTTGTGGTTCAATTCCTTTGACACACTGAGATTATAACATGTGTCAATGGCATCTGATGGTTGTGCTTTACTTATGCACCATCCATAAGTTTAAGGCTTATGGACAATAACTTTTGCCGCTGCACTCATTATTCATACAGACTTTGTTTGTTATGGTTCAAAATACGTTAGTTAGACATGACAATTTAGGGGTGATCGTATCCGAACCAATTCAAAAGTAAAATCGCAAATCGAACCAATTCAAATCGAAAACTGCATGGATGATATTTTTATTCAACCGCAAACACCGCGGTTAACCGCTAAAACCGCATTAAGTTTATATTATATTCCAATACCACTAAGGCCCTGTTTGGATTAGCTTATTTTTGAGCTTATGCAAACAGCTTATGCAATATAAATTAGGTTTTATGCTATTTTATAAGTTAAAATTAGTGAAAATTGTATTTTTATAAGCTATTTTATCATAAACTACCTTGACAAACTTATAATAATACTTAAAAATTGCATAAGTTGTATGCATAAGCTCAAAAATAAGCTAATCCAAACAGGGCCTAAAACCACAATAAGTTGCTATTATATGTCAATATACATGGGCCAAAAACAATGGACAAATATATCATTGAAACAAAGACAACAAATCTTGATAGTTTCATTATTCAATTGTTTACTACCTTATGTGTAGGCATGACGATAAAACTCAGACTCGTGGGTACCCGTCTAAATCTTACCCGCTTTGACGGGAAAAATACGAGTTGATTGGGTTAGAGTTTGGGTGTTCCCTTCCCCGATTTTAATGAATATTTTTGTTGTTCCAAGAAAAGTAAGAGCATGCATGTATAAACCGCAACCACCGAACCGATCCTAACCGCATTGATTTGGTTTGGATGATCTTTTAAAAACCAACTGAATCAAACCAAACCGCATTCAATTTTATCTCACGATTAGAATGATTTTTTGGCTCAAAACCGAACCACACCGCCAACACCCCTACTATGAATTAATGCTGGGCTTGAGGTGATTTGGTTTACAATAATGGTTTTAATTTGATTTCAGTACCACTAGTTTACATTAATTAGATTTCAGTACCACTAGTTTACATTAATTAGTTAAATATTAAATGCAAATTAAATTACAGTTCACTACTGAGGAATTAAAAGCAACATAATACAGCGCAAAAATAATTGCACCAGCCGGGAATCGAACCCGGGTCTGTACCGTGGCAGGGTACTATTCTACCACTAGACCACTGGTGCTGTTGTTATTTTGGAGTTTTTGTTTTATCTATTTATAGTTTAATACATTTGGGTCCGAAGTCTGGATATATAAAGCCCAAACTACTCTTCAAAATTTTCATGGACTATGGGCCTCTTGACAATATTTGATGAAAAATATTTTTGTCATTCTATGGGTTATTCGCGCGTCTTACGAAATGATTATTTTATTCTTTCGTTGTTTAAGTAACTTATGTAAGAAAAAAAGAGAAATTTTGAAAAATATCATCCGCTACTTCAATAACGGACGTTATAAAAAAAAAATCTGGTACGATGTTTTTAAGGAGTATCCGTGATTTAAGTAACATATGGAGGTATTTTTGTCATTTCGTTGAGCACGCCCCATAATCTATAGGTGGCAAAGTTTTCATATTTGATTCGAAGAAAAAAAAAATCAATTAAATACTCTCCTCCTCTACGTTTTTTGCCCATTTATTTAGAAGTATTCGCGAGTTAAGTCTATTTTCATCAAATTCGTTATATGATCCCATCATATTTAATAAATTTGGAGTCAACATAAAATTTATATTTTTTATGTCAAATATGAACTGATCTAACCTGATGGTTAGTGGGTTGGTTTGGACATTAGATTTAATCTACTAAAAAAAATTGGAAAAATATATAGTTAAATAACATTTTATTTTATTAAAATTTTAAAATTAAAACATTTGAATTTACATAAAAAAAATATCAAAATTTAAGATTTAACACATAAATTTTTTGAATCATATAGAAAATAAAAATGTAACAAAATTCTGTAAACAAATTGATTATGTAGATTCATAAAGTTGAAATCATAAATTCGTTATCCGAACCAAACTACTTCAAATTTGAATGAGATTATTCAAATTTAAATTTAAACAGATTATAATGATATTCGAATTGACCCATATATACTCACATACCCTACCAGAAAATAATTTCCGACAAAGCAAATCTCAAAAAATCAAAATAAAGTGAAATCATCAAGTTGTACACATACACCTTTTATTTTATTTTGGGCAACAAGAAAATGAAACTCCCTAAAAAATGTACAGATAAAGCATGATCATGACCCATCATGCACTTCATGACTAATCTTTCAGATTTTTCTCTGTATGAAGATTGCAAACCCTGATTTGCTTCTTCTTTTTTCTACCCATGCAAGCCTTAATTGATAATTTAATTATTACATCGCTTATAATACACAATATAGTAACAGCTAATTGAAAATTGGTAAGCTTTGTGATGGATAGGAATTTGTCTCTCGTGCAAATTCACCGAAGATTGTCCAATTTTAATTTTCACCGTACAAATTTCTTTCTATTGAGTTTAACGGCTAAACAATAAAATACAATATTCGAGTGTTTCATATCTCACCGTAGAGAAAATATCATTAAAGAAAATTTTAATCCTTCTATATATGATGGATACTTTCACTTAACAAATTATGACATAAATGTTTAACTCTTAACATGTGCCATGAAAATAACCTCGGAAAAAAATCAACAAACTCTCAGTTTTACTAATTGAACTGATGGTTCAGAAATGATAGTCTTAACTTATATTGGTAAGTTGGTAGTTCATGATTGTTGAAGATGAATGGTCGATTTCTGGTTTCTTTTAGGGAAAAGAGTATCTGCAAAAATGTTAGCACTTCAACACTCAAGCCAGTATTTGAATGAAGAATAAGAGTATCAAAGTTGGAGGCGCATGAATCTCATACCTAGAGTTGATGTATGAGTACTTTTTTTTTGACAAAATGCATGAGTGCTTAAATAGGAGGATATTAGAGTTTTGGATATAACGGAGTCCCACATGTAGGTGGACCAACCATATATGACACTTGTATTGTCATTTGTATTGGATTGTCCATTATACTTCGGAGGAACGTTTGTGATCTTAGAGACTCTCCGTCTCTACCCGTACTCGTAGTGTTGAACTGTGATCGTTGTATCATGTGATTATATTTATCCTAGTTAAACGAGTCTTGCTATTTAATTTCGAATCATGTATAGAGATGACTGCAAAATAGTAAACTATGAAACAATACCTGAGGCGTGCTGATCGCATTGTCCTTAAGGATTTATCCGCCTCATAAGCGCAAATCCCCAGAATTCAACATGTTCTTTTTATTGAGGGATTCAACATGTCTTTCTCAATGAGATAACAGAACTAGCAAAATTATAAACACCAGTGATGTAACACAGGAAATAGTAACTCAATTTATTGTTTGATTGAAAGTTAGTTATAAATGGAAGTAACCACTTACATTTATAGTTGAAGTGTGATTATTTGTTGCAGCGGGTTTATTCCTTTTCATATGAAGGATTTATTGTAATAAGGTTTAAATATGCTTTTGGTCCCTGCAATATACACTTATTTTGAAAAGAGCCCCTGTAAAAAAAAAATGATTTTAGTCCCTGCAATTTCTAAAAACTTTGAAAAGAGCCCTTGAGCCTGATTCTCTTTATAAATATTCATACAGTTCAAGGGCTCTTTTCAAAGTGTTTTGAAATTACAGGGACTAAAATCTTTTTTTTTTTTTTACAGGGGCTCTTTTCAAAACAAGTGTATATTGCAGGGACCAAAAACATATTTAAGCCTTGTAATAATCATCAGGAGTCTATGATTTTAAGAAAAATTATGTGAATTTTAAAAGGAAATACTGTTTAGTAAGAATTTTTTTATGCAAGAAAGAGAAGAATTGTTTGTGACAATATTTAATTGATCAAATTATAATCACTTTCTCTTCTATATATGTATGGTTATTCAATATTTGATTGGTTAAATTCTCTACTTTTGTGGATTCTTCTGTTTATTATGTAAAAATTTCTTAATAAATAGCAATGCTTATTTTAAAATTCATGTGTATATATAGTTATAAAATGTAGTTTAACTCGTATGATATAATCATTGATTTTATTATCACTAATTTTGATTATTAGGTGAAAAAGGATACCAGATAAGTGTGGATGAAAAAACAAATTCTCAATTTCAAATGACATAATTTATTCAGAAGTGCAACACCAAATATCACAAATTATTTTCTTTTTTGGATGTGTACATCCAAAGTTAGGTTGAGACTTTGAAAAGTTTTCTTCAAAAATTTAAAAGTTAAATATTTTCTTTTTTGTTTTATAAAATTAGCCAATATTGAAACTTATAAAAAAAAATGGCTTATTTTCATCTCAAAAAATTTATTTTTAGTTTTAGTCTCTAATAGACAAAATTTTGACGTAATATAATCTTATATAAGTTTAACATAATATATAATTATAGATAGATAGATATAATATAAAGGTCTTGCTAACATGTGTCCTAAGGACACATGCTAAGGTGCATTAAATTAACTATAATCTTATTTATTTTATTCTAAATAGAGTAATAATCGACTTTGATAATTAAAAGCTTTAATGAATCATACACTTTCTTCAAAACAATGATTTACTATATTTAATTACTAAAAAGAATTGGTAAGATAAAAAGTAAATTATAAATCATATAAAATTCCAAAAAAATAAGTTTCCTTGAACAAAAAAACAAAATGTGTTGCATCATATTTTTGTGAAAAAAAGGCCTGATCTGCGAACAAAAAAAAGTATGATGTGTCGTGTGTAATAAACTTGCTTTGAGAAAGTGTGCATAATCATTTTTTTTTACAAAAATAAATAATCTTATTTTAAATCCATATTTATGTTTTTTTTTTTCTTGGTAGTGATCCATGTTTATGTTTTAATTATCAATCAAGGTGGCATGATTATGTTTTAATTGTAAATTCATGTATTATGTTTTAATTATCAATCAAGGTGAATGATATTTATGCTAGGGTGCGTTTGATTTGCTAAAAAACAGAGGACTGGACTAGACAACTTTTGTTGTACTCCGTTTGATTTAGAAACTGTTTCAGGGACTGGACAAAAGAGGCAGTAAGGGACAGGACAAAAACAATATTTTTTGTCCCCCACTAAACCATAGGACAACTTTTTGTTCACAGTACAACTATAAAAAATACGAAAATATCCATTTTATGTTCGAATATAAAAAATATTATCTCTCTATTTTTCTCCAGTACAATTTTGCCATGTCCTATATTCTCCTATTCTGTGCTGTATTGTCTTGTACTGTCCTGTCCAATACTTGTTGGTTTGCAAATCAAACAGACCCAATTATTAATCAAGGTAAAATAAGTGAGATCATAGTTAATTTAATGCACCTTAACATATGCCCTAACTTAACATATGCCCTTAGGGCATATGTTAGCATTTGCCATAATATAAATACATTTTGAACATAAAATAGTTATTACAGAGACATTAAAGTGAACATAAATTGGTTAGAGACTAAAAACAAAACAAAACAAAAATAATTTGGAGATGAAAGGTGACTTTTTTTCATAGAAACGAAACTAAAATTCTCTAATTTACAAGAACGGAAAACATATTTAATCACTATAAGAATTTTCTCAAAAGAAAGACGCTCATATAAGTAAAATTTAACTCTTTAAATTAATGTATTTTTTTTTTTGGTACATTGAAAAAGTAATGTATTATTGACTAGATACATTACTTTTTCAATAAATTTAAAAATGTTGAATTTTATTACTTGAAACAAATATTCTTTTTTTTTTTTTTTATGGAAAAAAATTTAGGGTGATCAGGGGATGGTGCCCCAGTCCAAGGCAGGAAAGACCTTAGGGCTCAAAGAGCACATACATCGGCCTAAGTAGTTAATGAACTTCCTCTAAAATGTAGGGATGACAATTTACCCATACCCATTGGGTACCCACAAAAAATACCTACGATGGGTAGGGTAAAACCCCGCATTTTGGGTATGGACATGAGTATGTGTAATTACCCACAAAATTGAGCGGGTACGGGTACCTTAAGTACCACCCCATATACCCATATAGTATATATTTATTTATTTTTTAACTATATTATTATATAATAATATATATAATTATTTTTATAAAATACAAAATTATTATATTATTACACATTTTGAATAAAAAAATGTTTATTTATAACATAATGTAAATATGTCAATATAGAAATGAACTTGAGAATAATTTTACAAATAATTTTGTTTATAATTTTCATGAATCAACATTAAAATCTTTGAATTTTTTTAAATTCTATTAAAATGATATGATATTTTATAATTGATCAATTTATTTTTAATAAAAATGTGGGTAACGGGTACGGGTATGGGTACCTAATAGGGCATGGATACGGGGACAAAAATTGTCACCCACACGGGTATGGTACGAATATTTTTTCAAACTGCGGGTATGAGAATAGGAACTATAGTACCCTACCCATTGTCATCGATGCTAAAATGGAGTAACTTTTGACTAGATTTTCGCAACTTTACAATTAATCTTTGAATTATCGAAATTTTGTTTTTCTAAAAATCTAAGGCTGATATCAAAAATGAAAAATATTGTCAAGAGTGTCTTTCCATTTCATAATAATTAAATAATTGTATCTCCAACATTGTTCATATCGTGAACAGCCATTATAACGTGGTTTATAATTATTTTTTGGCAAATACAACGTGGTTTATATTTTATTTTATTTTTGGTAGTGACAGTGGTTTATATTTTATCACCCATCATTACAACATGATTTATTTTTATTTTTTGGTCATGACAACATGGTTTATTTTACCATCATTTTTTCCATAATCGACGGTAACAATTTTATTTTATTTTTTTTTCACCACCAGTTTAATCTGATTCGGAGGTCAGTTCTGACATTAAATGGTTACAGTCCCCTTCCGATCGCAGTTGCAGGGATCGACAGTAACATTTCATGTTAAAATAAGTACTAGCTCTATAACAAAATCAACATTTCTCCAATTCAAAGGTATATATTAATTTTTTTTTTACGCAAAACAACAAGAAAATATACAAGAATATATAGCAATGTGCACCTTTTTACTTTGGATAAAAAAATCTATGATATTTAATTATTTATATATACTAAAAAATTGAGGATTAGTTAGACAAATTTTATTAAATGCTCTGCACTCACTTTATTAATTTACACCTATTTAATTATAAATATATGTAATAAATAAACAACTTAATTAGAAAATTAAAAAAGACAATTTGTTACGATCCAAACATAAAAGTGTTTATAAATAATGTGGGTGTAAATTAGCAAAGTATTTGCAAATTAAGGAATATTTTTTATGAAAGTTACAAAATTATTCCTCAAGTTATTAATTTTAAATAATAAATATGAATTGTATTTTGATCAAAAGTAAAAAAGTACACATTACTAATTTAGACCTATATATTTTTAGATGGATCATGCATAATAATGTTGTGTCGCTTAGATCTAAAAATTAAATTTTTCAAAAATTAAATTTTGCTATATAAAAATATTTAACGATGCAATTTGTTGCCGATTTACCTTTTATTTAAGTGTAATTATTTTCCTATATATATGGCTATATGCAATGGCCTAAAACTAAATTCTAAAAGTGACTTTAACTAACCCACTTACTGACTTTCATCTGACATCACTGGCCGGCTATGGTTGGATCTTTGTCAGACGATATAATTGATAATTTGAACCATATGTTACTTTTTACTAATTTATGTTTAGACAAGAAAAGAAATTTTTTTTTTTGACGCAGAAAAGAATTAAGATATACTCTTATCTCACTTTTTTTCTTTTTTTCGAAAATCACATTCACCCCATTTATTTATAAATATAAACAAAAAATAAAATTAAAACGGATTGACTATTATCCAGAGGTGCAATTTCTAAGAATCATACCATGGAAAAAAAAAGCTCCGAATAAAAAAGCTTGACTACTACTTTTCTTTCTTTTTTTTAAACAAATTGACTACTACTTTTCTAGCTCATAACATGATGACCACAACAAAACAATTTAATCATTGATAAAATATATTTTTTTATAGTTATAATAAACTTTGAGATTATTATAAATTTGAAGAAATTATAGTTAGTTAAGCTATCTAAAACATTTCCAAAAAACACACATAAGTTTCATCTTCAAAAAAGTAAATAGAAAATAACAATATAAACATGACAAAATAGTAGCTATAGTATATAATAAGACATAATTATTACTCGAAAGATATCAAGATAATATTTTCTCTATTAAAAAAAAAAACCCCCAATTTGGCTTTTGAGAGATAAAAGTTTTCAGTTTTTATCTATTCAATTTGTTGTTATCTATTTTGTCTAATCTCTTAATCAATTTTTAAATCAATTAAGATATAAAAAAGAAAATTGTTCAGCTCTTACTTAATTTCTTAACATATGAAAAACACTTCAGATAAATATTTTTTTTGGGATAAAAACTCTATTTAAAAAAAAGTAAAAAACTCACACATAAAGTAAAATGAGCGGAATCCGCACTCGATCATATATACAACCTAACAATTTCAATGTTTTTGTAAATCGGGCTAGTATTTGTGGACCCGCATGAATATTTTCTGTGAATTGAATGGAAAATGTGGCAATTTTAATACTACCTCCGTCCCAAAATATAATAACTCATTCACAATTGTACGTATGTCAATCTACAATTTTGATTGCGAATATATTTAATTGTCTAATTGTAAAAATCATAAAAATTTAATATTTTAAAAATACTAATCGAAACAAATCAAACAATATCTTATATGATAATATTTATATTTCTATATTTAAAGAAAAATACGGTTAAAACAAGACATATAAATAGTATATTTAGTCAAAAGAGTTCTCTTATAAAATGGGACGAAGCTTGCAGCATATTGTGTCATACTACCAAACTTCATCAAGTCAATTCAGCTTCACCTTTTTAAGACGCAGCCATTGAGATGTTTCTAGTAAATATTAAATGAATCTTAATCTCATCAAAATCAACCTAATCTTTTCTTGTTCAAAAACATCATAAAACCATCTTAACTTCACAATCTTAGTAACCATAATCAATGTCTCATTTCTTAATCCTCAACATAACACTATTATTAGTTTTATGTTCAGTTACACTTTCATCATCTTCAACTGAATTTGTCTATAACAGAAACTTCAACTCAACAAACATAAACATTTATGGAAATGCAACAATTCAAAACTCAATTCTAACTCTCACAAACCAAACATTCTTTTCAATTGGTCGTGCTTTTTACCCTCAAAAACTACCTACAAAAACAAACAACAAAAATTCTTCAATTTTTCTTCCTTTTGCAACTTCTTTCATATTTTCAATTTCTCCATGCAAAAATTTCCCAGTTGCTCATGGTTTTGCTTTCATTTTCTCACCTTCAATGATCATCAATGGAGCTTTATCAGGAAACTATCTTGGACTATTTAACAGATCAAGTTCAGGTGATGATTCTAACCATGTTTTTGCAGTTGAATTTGATGATTTTAGAAATGAAGAGTTTGATGAAGTTAATGATAATCATGTTGGTGTTGATTTGAATTCAATTGTTTCTATGTATTCTGAACCTGCTGAATTTTGGGGTGGAAAAAATGGTGAAAATTTGGAAAAATTGAAACTTTCTAGTGGTGATAATTATCAAGTTTGGATTGAGTTTAGGGATTTTGAAATTAATGTTACTATGGCTCCGGCGGGGAAAAGAAAACCGAAAAAGCCTTTGATTAGTAAACCTGTTAATTTTTCTAGGGTTTTTTTGGATGAAATGTATATTGGATTTTCTGGATCAACTGGGAAAATGGTTGATACTTGTAGAATTTTGGCTTGGAGTTTTAGTCATTCAAATTTTTCAATTGGTGATGCTTTGAATACTAAACATTTACCTAATTATGTGAATCCAAAGAAATTCATGTATAAATCTAAGGGTTTCATTATATGTGTGATTTTTGGTTTAGTTTTAGTCTTTGGTTGTTGCGGTTTGGTTTTGTTCGTTTTGATGAGAAAAAGGAAGGAAGATGAAGAGGGAAAATTTGAAGATTGGGAATTGGAGTATTGGCCGCATAAGATAAGCTATAAGGAGATTTGCGACGGAACAAGTGGATTTTGTGAAGAGAATGTGATTGGGATTGGAACAAGTGGGAAAGTATATAAAGGAGTTTTGAAAGGAGGAGAAGAAGTCGCGGTGAAGAGATTCAATCATGATACTCAACATGGAATACGAGGGTTTTTAGCAGAGATTTCGAGTCTAGGAAGAATGAAACATCGAAACTTGTTGGGTTTTAAAGGTTGGAGTAAAGGAAAAGGAGGGAAATTGATATTGGTTTATGATTACATGGAGAATGAGAGTTTAGACAAAAGAATCTTTGAGTGTGAAGAGACCAAGTTGCTTAATTGGGAACAAAGAATAAGAGTTTTGGAAAATGTAGCTAGCGGAGTTTTATATCTTCATGAAGGTTGGGAATTTGAGGTTTTGCATAGAGACATAAAAGCAAGTAATGTACTACTTGACAAAGATATGAATGCAAGAATAGGTGATTTTGGACTTGCTAGGTTGCAGCATCAAGAACTTGTAACTGATACAACAAGAGTGGTAGGAACTTTAGGGTACATGGCACCAGAATTACTCAAAGTCGGTAAACCATCAACTGCAACTGATGTTTATAGTTTCGGAATATTGGTTTTAGAAGTTGTTTGTGGTAGAAGACCTATTGTAATGGATGAGCCACCATTGGTTGAATTGGTATCTTCCCTTATGAAGAAAGGTGAATTGAGTAATGCGATCGATGAACGTTTGAAGGATCAAATAGAGTGTAAATATAACACCGTGGTCGCTGAGAGATTGCTTCATTTGGGTTTGTTATGTGCTAGTTTTGACCCTTGTGTTAGGCCTACAATGAGACAAGTTGTGAAAGCTTTGGAAGGTGTAAAATGTACCGAGTGTAATGAAGAGTGTGTTCATATGAGTCTTATTGGAAAAATAAACTCAGCAGCATCTTGGTCTAAGAGTTCTACTGATTCTGCGCGTGTAAATTTTCCTACCCTTGATGATATTTTACCATATAAATACTTTTCTGGAGATTCTTTAAGTGTGTCTTGTCTCAGCTTAGAGCCAATATCTGATTCTCTCTCAGAAGGAAGGTGAGAACTGAAGTTGAGCGACTAACCATAGTTTTTATGTAACTTTTTCAATACCACTTGAATCATAAATATTTGAAGTCTAAAGATTAAGGACATTATTTCCTTACCATTGTTGTAATTGTCATTATTAATGGAAGTCTTTTCAATATTGATCCTAGAAGAATTTAAATTCCTATTGTTCTGTGACATTAGAAAACTTCTATAGATTTATCAACATTCATTTTTTGTTTTCTTCAAAACAAGAGACTATTGGAAAACTTTGATTCAAAGTCCAATCCAGTTACACATAATACACATTGCTGTCACAACAATAACATAACAAAAGAGAAAACATCATAGCTTAACTGAAGAAAAAAATCGATACTGTCATAGTATAGGTCCTGAGCACCAAATAATGCAGAAATGATCAAATTCAAAACTTTTAATCATAACAGTCCACTAGATCCTATCTCTCGATCTGCAGCCAAACCATAATTTGTTCCGTAATGAACACATCCATAACCTGCATAGAGTCGGTGAAACCAGTTCAAATTGCATTCCTCTATAGCCCAAGCATCCATTGAGCTATAGAAAAGTGAAAGCCAGTTGTTCTTGAATGAAGGCAGTTCCAAAACAACATCTTGGCCTATTCTAAAATATTTACATACATGTTAAGCTACAAAGGTATTTAGAGTATGCTAAAATTTGATACTCATTAATTTAATACATCTCATACTGCTAACTTCCTAATATTATTTCAAGTATATACAAATACATAAATTCTTATCATAATTGGACACTTGTCCTAAAGACATGAGTAAAGTATCTAATAATAATTGCCATGTTTGATTTGAATAATCTTCATCTTAGATTCTTGTAGTCTGTGGACTAAATAAATCCAGGCAATTTCTCAAGAAGGGTCTAATTTAAGAAATGTGATGGCACAAATGGTTCATCCTAGACCACACTAACAAGCACACCTTTACATACAACATTTCATAATATCTAATGTAGCTGTCTAGACTGTGTTTGGATTCATGTGTTGACATGCAATGACCTGTGTGGGCTGGCATGTAGTACTTTTCAAAGAAATAAATACTTTTACCAACCTTTAACATTTCCTTCCTCTTAAATATACAACAGATGAATAATAACCTTATGCTTCAAGGTTCAAGCCTTCAATCCCTTGCCAATGCCTCAACTTAAGCAACTTCTCATTCTTCTTCACACTGTAACCATATTTATAAGTTGTGTTTCAACTACTGAATTTGTCTATAATACAAACTTCAACTCAACAAACATTGGCCTATATGGAAATGCAACCATTCACAACTCCATTCTCACTCTCACTAATGGCACTTATTTCTCTATAGGTCGTGCTTTTTACCCTCTACAAGTACCAACCAAATCATCCAACTCTTCCACTCTTCTCCCATTTGCTACTTCCTTCATTTTCTCAGTTGCTCCCATCAAAAACATTATTACAGGACATGGTTTTGCCTTCATATTCACACCTTCAAGAGGTCTAAATGGAACAACATCAAACGAGTATATCGGTCTCTTCAATTTGACCAACGAAGGTAATCCTAACAACCATGTTTTTGGAGTTGAATTTGATATCATTAGAAACGAAGAATTCAACGATACAAATGGTAATCATGTTGGTGTCGATGTAAACTCGCTTAAATCGATAACTTCACATGAGGCTGGCTACTGGGGCGGAAAATATGACAATGAGTTTAAGGTGTTGAACATCAAAAGTGGAGAAAATTATCAAGTATGGATTGAATTTATTCATTCCCAGCTAAACGTTACAATGGGTCGGGCAGGACAAAAGAGGCCTCGTGTTCCTCTCATCAGTATCAATGTTAACCTTTCTGGGGTCCTTATGGATGAAACATACGTTGGATTCTGCGCAGCCACAGGGAGAATAATAGACAATAGTAAGATTCTTGCTTGGAGCTTTAGTAATACAAATTTTTCAATTGGTGATGCTTTAGTGACAGACAAATTGCCTTCATTTGTGTTTCATAAGGGGTGGTTTTCTGGAGCAAAAACTATAGCTGTAGGAGTCGGTAGTGTTGTCTGTGTATCAATCATCGGTTGTGGTTTTGCAGTGTTTTTCATTCTCTATAGTAGGAACAAGGCAGAGGAAGAAATTGAAGAGTGGGAACTAGAGTATTGGCCACATAGAATTAGTTTCGAAGAGATTCACGCAGCAACAAGAGGGTTCTCTGAAGAGAATGTGATTGCTGTAGGAGGGAATGGAAAGGTGTATAAAGGGATTTTGCAAGGAGTTGAAGTTGCGGTCAAGAGAATCCACCAAGAAAGAGAAGATGGAATGAGAGGGTTTTTGGCTGAGGTTTCAAGCATAGGAAGAATGAAACACAGAAATTTAGTAGGACTGAAAGGTTGGTGCAAAAAAGAGAAGGGAAACTTGATTCTAGTTTATGACTTCATGAATAATGGAAGTTTAGACAAATGGATCTTTGAGTGTGAAGAAGGAAAGATATTAACATGGGAAGAGAGGATTCAAGTTTTGAAAAATGTAGCCGCGGGGATTCTTTATCTGCATGAGGGTTGGGAAGTTAAGGTCTTGCATAGGGATATCAAAGCAAACAATGTTCTACTTGACAAGGAAATGAATGCTAGATTGGGGGATTTTGGTTTGGCTCTTATGCATGAGCATCATGGTCAAGTTGCCAGCACAACAAAAGTATTGGGAACATTAGGATACATTGCTCCGGAAGTGATTCGGACAGGAAGAGCATCAACTATGTCTGATGTGTTTGGTTTTGGAATATTGGTGTTGGAAGTAATTTGCGGGCGAAGACCTATTGAAGAACATAAACCAGGACTAATTGAATGGGTGGAGTCCCTAATGGTGCTTGGCCAATTGCACAATGTTGTTGATGAAAGGTTGAAGAACAAAGGAGGATACACTATTGAGGAAGCTGAGAGATTTCTTCATTTGGGTTTGTTGTGTTCAAATCCAGACCCTAGTGTTAGGCCAATCATGAGACAGGTTGTGAAAATGTTGGATGGAGAAATAGATAGCATTGAATCTGATGAAGGAAATATGGAGAAGAGTTTACTTGGAAGAATAAAATTAACTGCAATGTGGTCTAGAACTGAAAGTGGATACAAAGATCACCCTACTTTTGAAGAAATTATGATGCTCATTGATAATTCCAAGACATCTACAAGTGGTTCAACTGCTATACAAGCATCAGATTCAGATATTATTTGGGATGGCAGATAATATTATAAAGTTTTATTTAGGATTAAATATATTTTTAGTTATTATAATTATCTTGAATTTGTTTTAATATTTGTATCCACTTTTCAGTCCCTACAAATTACAAAATTTAATGTTTTTAGTCCTTTTCAGAGACTAAAAGCATGTACTCCCGGTAGTTTGTAAATCGTAAGGACTAAAAAGTAGATACTAAGACTATAAATTTATCCATCATATTGTGTAATGAATGGAGAATATTCAAGGTCTAACTTATTTAGAGTTTTGTACACTACCCAAAATAGAAGTTATATAGAATTTTCATTACCTGTGTGCTTGTGAATGTGAAATGTCCATAGAAGGATGCATGCCGTGTTTGTCAAGGTATCTGGAGATTGGATTTTTCTGCAGTTGTTGTGTTGGAGCTATTCTGATATCGACATTCTTTTAACTTTTAGTGCATGTGCATGCAACACAACTTTTCTTCACAAGTCATTTTACAACCCCTTCACGGATTTGGATTAGAACTGCAGCAGCTACAGTCCCTCCAATTACTATCCAATGAGTTAAATTTTTTTAATTTTATTTTTGTATAGTTTTATAAAACATTATCTTATAGTGTCAAATTTTTTAAGGCCAAAATTATTGGTATAATGTTAAAAAATTGCAGACAATCGTCATAGAATGCAATTTTTAAATGAAGGTGCGGGCGGTATGACCAAAGACATCAAATTGTTAATTGCTGTCTAATAGACAATATACATTCACGCGATAATTAGTATTATGTTCCGTGGAAATGGAACCTCGATTTCCTAGCACTCCACATACCAAAGAGCGTTAGAACGAGATGACATTGGTCTCTTTCAATTTTATTAGAGATCTCGAGTTCAAACATTGAGAATACAACATCATTAAAACTCTTCAAGGCTTGAGGATTGCGATACTCAATATATACCAAAAATAGTGGGATTTAGTTATAAACAACTCAGCATGCATTCACATAGGTATTTACGAGCTTAATTTTAAATGATGCTATTTTGATGATGAAAATTGGTACAAGAGGAAATAAGAATGAGCAGCTACTACAAGCATCATCGATGATAAACGTCAGTGTAATATTAAGGTGCAATCAATACACCTAAAATCCTAATCTAAAACCCCAAAAACATAAACAATTTCGAAGACGTTTCAATCTTAGGACTAATTGAATGGGTGGAGTCCCTATTGATGCTTAACCAATTGCACAATGTTGTTGATGAAAGGGTGAAGGCTAAAGGAGGATACCCTATTGAGGAAGCAGAGTTCATTTCGGTTTGTTGTGTTTAAATTTAGACCCTAGTGTTAGACCAATAATGAGACAAGTTGTGAGAATGGTGGAGGAAGAAAATATAGAGACCAGTTTACTTAGAAGAATAAAATCAGCTGTAATGTGGCCTAGAATAAAATCAGCTGTAATGTGGCCTAGAGACCAGTTTAATATTCCTATATCATTTCAAGTCAAGTGGAAATATATTTCTTAGAAGAATTCACTCACAGGAACAGAGGAGTGAGTTACAGAGAGAACATAGAACGGCCGAGGAAACGATGGATGCGCACCAACTGTTCGAGGAATCGACGGTGTTGTTATTTCATCTCTTTTCTTCTGATTTATGTAAAGCTACCATGGTAATGAGTAGCTAAAGACATTGTTGTTGGGATTATATTTAATTGACTCTATTGGTATATACGATTTTGATTATTTGTCAATATTGATATTATTTTTGTTTTCAATGTTTAATTTATGTTTTGAAATGATATAGGAATATATTTTTTGAATCTAGAACTAGGATAATATCTATTAAATTCTAAACTCTAGACATAGATTTAGGTTTAATATTCGAATCTTAATGTCATTGTATTGGTTAAATTGAGACATCGGAGTTTAAGCAATACGATAAAGCCGATGTATTGATTGATCACCCGAGAACTTCAAATGGGTTCTTTACATTGATTTGAACTCTCATTTCACATTAATCATCAACTATATAACCCTTTTGAAAGTTGAACAAATTATTACCAGCAATGAATTTGAGTTGACTGAACATACGGGAACCGCTATCAAATTTATGAGGATATTCTACACATCAAAAGAGTAATTAAAGGCAATTTTGACAACAAAATAACAGGAGGAAAAATGTAATTTTAAAAAGACTTATATATCGTGTTGAACAGTGTTTGTTCCACTAAGTTGATCCATCATTCAAAGAGTAATTTTGGTCTCAATAGGCCAAAAAAAAAAGTTTTCAATTCACGGTTCTAAAGTAACAGACAAGCATTATATCTCCTCTTTCTAGAAAACAAGGTTAGCTTCCTGACAAACCAACCAAGAATAGAAACAAACATCCATTCAAAACACAAACTTAACAATCCAAAAGTTTAAATACCACAGTGTTACTACCCGACTGGTTAACGAACACTTTGGTCGGTATCCAAAAAATTTGCCAAACCAAAATATGGTGGTCTATATATACCACAGTGTTACTACCCGACTGTTTAATGAACACTTTGGTCGGGATAAAAAAAGTTTGTCAAACCAAAATCTACAATCTTTAAAATGCCGTTATTACATCTCTAACACACTTTAAAATACAATTTTTTTTTCTAAGACTTGAAATGAAAAATCAAGGAAAGAGTTAAACTTTATGGATGAGTTTCATCCCATAATATACCTTTTTTCATATTAAAAAATAGTAAAAAATATAGTAAATCTATAATTAGAAATAAAAAATAATAGTAATAAAAAAGTTATTCGGCGGGCCGGCCCGCCAACTCGTTAGTAAACGGGATGGGTTTGACATTTGAGCTCGGATGCCTAAAGTGGCCCGTCCCGCCCCTTTTTTCGACGGGCTTTTGGCGGGGCAGGCCTCCCGCTTTGCCACCTCCCAACCATACATATAAATAATTAAATTTTGATAAAATAATAGAATATTACAATATTTTAAGCAATCTAAATATAAGAAGTTATTTAATAAATAGTAGATAAATGTAATAAGGGTTTCACAAAAATAAAATAACATGGATTAAAAATACAATCACTTTTTATTTCAATCATATATAATATTCATTCTCATATGACACGCATGACTCAAATACTCTTATTTAATACATGAATACAAAAATGAAAAAGATATATTATAGGTATATAGTTGGTGCTATTTTCAACATGTATATTTTCAACCAACACCAACAATATTTAATATTGAAATGCATGACTATACATAGTCACAATTAATTCATGAGAATGAGAGAAACTCAATTGAGGATGAATTATCTAATATTTAAAATTGGTTTTTTAATTTGGAATTAATAATATATTAATTTTTTTATATTTTCTTTAAAATTAATATTCATTTTTTAGACAATTTAATTAATATTCATAACAGTTAAATTTTTATATTAAAAATACTATTTTTACATATATACATGAAGTAAACTCTACAAATTTACGAATTGAATTTACATTTCGATTTCACCTAGACTAAATGAGTTAACGTAAAAACTCGATTCAGACAAAATTGATTTTAACTTTCATCCTTTTCCAAATTATTGAAACCTCTAAACTTTTCAACTTTGATTATTTCTATAACTATTATATATTTGTTCAATGGAGGTTTGATAAATACACTCAAATAACAAGTGATTTTCAGACTTTCTCTAATGTCAGTACCTGATTAAACATCTTAATCATTCAATAAAATACTTAAATATCTAATTTAAGAAATGTGATGTCACAAATGGTCCATCCTAGACTACACTAACAAGCACACCTTTACCTACAACATTTCATAATATCTAATGCAGCTTATTTTGTCCAAGGTTGTCAGAATCGAATTTTTATCTTAATTCATTTTGTATAGGTAAATTCGTCACATAAACTCGGATTGTAAACTCGTATGTGTTTACCTAACATTAAAATAATATTAAAACTATTATATATATGACATATATACTAATATAATACTATAAAAATGTTAATATTTCAAAATATTAACTTAATTATAAAGCCAAAATAGATCAAATCTCCATTTAAATAGCATCATGTCCATAAAACTTGCATCAAAATACAATAATTATTCCAATCTCGCGCTAGTGAACCGAAGAAGATAGTGAGAAAAAGATTAAAATGAATAGTTATTATTTGAGAGAGATATGTAAACATTACAACTTCTATACACAGTGAATTTTTTTTTTCAAAATGTGTTGGGCAAGTTTGTTAATTGGGTCAAAAAAATTGAAATTGGGCAAGAAAACTTTGAAGAGGTAAACTCGGAGAAACACGTAAACTCGTCCGAATTTACCCGAGTTTAGCGTTTTCACACTGAGTTAACTCGGTTAAACTCGTTTTTTCCACGATTTTACCAAAAAACGAGTTCACACACGAGTTAACACGTTCTTACCCCCTAAACTCGTACAAATTTATGTGTTAACACGCGAGTTTAACAACTATGATCTTTTGACTGTGTTCCGATTTGTGTGTGGACATGCAATGACCTGTGTGGGCTGCCATGTAGTACTTTTCAAAGAAATAAATACTTCTTCACACTGTAACCATAATTATATGTTGTGTTTCCACTACTGAATTTGTCTATAATACAAACTTCAACTCCACAAATATCATCCTATATGGAAATGCAACTATTCAGACCTCTATTCTAACTCTCACTAATGGCAGTTTCTTCTCCATAGGCCGTGCTTGTTACTCTCGGAAAATACCTATCAAACCACCAAACTCTTCCACCATTCTCCCCTTTGCAACTTTCTTCATTTTCTCGATTGCCCCCATAAAAAACTTTCTCCCAGGACATGCCTTTGCCTTCATATTCACACTTTTAAGAGGTGTAAATGGCACAACATCAGCTGAGTATAATGGTCTCTTCAATTTCACCAATGAAGGTAATCCTAACAACCATGTTCTTGGAGTTGAATTCGAATAGTTCAAAATGCAGGAGAATTCAACGATATAAATGACAACCGTGGTTGTGTTGACATAAACTCGCTTACATCCTTAACTTCACATGAGGCTGGCTACTGGGGTGGAAAAGATGACAATGAATTTAAAGTGTTGAAGATAAAAAGTGGAGAAAATTATCAAGTATGGATTGAATTTATGCATTCTCAGCTAAACGTTACAATGGCTCAGGCAGGACAAAAGAGGCCTCATGTTCCTCTCATCAGTATAAATGTTAACCTTTCTGGGGTCCTTATGGATGAAACATACGTTGGATTCTGCGCAGCCACAAGGCAATTAATAGACAGTAGTAAGATTCTTGCTTGGAGCTTTAGTAATACAAATTTTTCCATTGGTAATGCTTTAGTGACAAAAAAATTGCCTTCATTTGTGCTTCATAAGGGGTGGTTTTCTGGAGCAAAAGCTATAGCTGCAGGAGTCACCAGTGATGTCTGTTTATTAATCATCGGTTGTGGTTGTGCAGTTTTTTTCATTCTCTATAGGAGGAACAAGGCACTGGAAGAAATTGAAGAGTGGGAGCTAGAGTACTAGCCACATAGAATTAGTTTCAAAGAAACTCATGCAGCAACAAGAGAGTTCTCTGAAGAGAATGTGATCGCTGTAGGAGGGAATGGAAAGGTATATAAAGGGATTTTGCAAAAAATATTCATCTGTCTGAGCATCCTGAGGTTCTTTAGGATGCAATCTATGTTGGAATTTGCGCATATACATCGACTATTGATGGATACTGATATAGTTATGTACTTGGAGATATTGTAATTCAAATTTTCTACTAGATTACTGACACATAAAGGTATATCAAAAAAGAATGGATAGAACTGCAAATTCTTATTTTAAAAGCCTATTATTTACAAAAGGAGCGTGCATGAATACACACTTCCCTCAATCTCTCTATCATGTTGAGAGATAAACAATATTGAATATCGTCATAAAAAAATGTATCTAGCTATATAATTGAAAATGCAATTGACTAATAATCATCCTAAATCTGCTACTTTCACCTTTAGGCCTATTTATTTCTGGTTCGCCTTGAATATTCTTGGATCTTCCGATCGCGCTCTTTGAGCATCTGATCCATATTGTTTGACGAAACCAGCAATGGACCGGACATATAGAGATTGTTTCCGCTCGATGCATGCCCGTCCTGAAAAAGAGGTCAGCGTTAATATACAACTATATCCAGGATAAACAACTAATGCATACAAACTTTGGCATTGTTGGTGGCTAGCAAATGTTTTCACTAACAAAAGCTGACAGAAAGTAAAGGAAAAAGATAAATGAAACGAAATAGACAATCATAATTGAATAGAAACAAACAGAATTGATGTTTGAGTGCCGAGTCCTACCTTTCCATTTTCTGTTTGGCAGAGATCAACTATCTGAGAATGGCGTTTTCTATCATGCCGCCTTCTTGACTCTGATCCATTACTCAACCCTAAAGATTTTTGTACTTGAGTTGTATCTTGGGGACTCAAAGAAGCTGGATTTTCTTTTTGATTTCCAGACAATGAGGTTCTAGATGGCTTTGATAGATTGACTTTATTTGAAACAGGAAGAAACCTCTCGCCAGCTTCTTTTCCAAATTTGTGTCGGCCCGAATCTGGAACCAGTAACCCTGAATGTGAAGGCTGCTGGTAAAGAGGCCCAGAGAAATAATTAACCTTCTTTTTAGCATCTTCTGACTGTTTGTGTCGAAAACCCATAAATCCAGATACAGGAGGTACTCTGTGAGGGTTGAACCGTTCATTCTGGCCCGTCATGTTTGGAAAACGTTGCCCTTGCTACACAAAATAAAAAGATAATATAATGAGATAAAATGTGACAGAATGCAGGATAGTAGATAACAAAAATGGATAAGCAAAGATTTAAAATCCAGACACTGCCAAAATTATTGAACTGATATACACATTGAACTGAAAGACGGTTTAAAGTACAAATGTCCCTCGTATCCAAGGGGGGAATATCATATATAAGTTGATTCTAACTAACTTGGATTACCTGTCCTGAAATGCAGGACTCAACTTTGGCTTTGGATAAGACAAATGACTGAGTTTCTTTCTCTTGTCTAACTCGTGGCCCAACTTTTTGCTCCTTTCCCCCAATAGCTCCTTGCCTGATACAATAAAGAAAATTCTATCGTTGTTAACAGTATGCATAATTTTGTTTGTTATGTCTAATGTATGTTAATGAGGGACCGATGAAGTTGTTTTTGTTCATGTCAATGATCACAACATTCAAATTAGCAATCAGTAAGAAATCAATTCGAGTAAACAACAAAATTTAAAATTGAATCACGTTCACATTATTTATTTTCCTGATGACATAATAAATCTTAAATTGTCTTCCCTCAACTGACGGAAAAAAAGAATATCATCCTACAGAACATACCTTCCTCTAGATTCTTCCCGCAATTTAGTGTCAATCTCTTTGCTGGGAAGATATTTTGGCAAAGTTGATGGATTGCAAGCAAGGGGTTCCGATGAAAAGAACTGTCAATTAAGGTGGAAATATAAAAATGGAGAATCAATCAAGTGGAAACATGTTGCTTTATTATATTGAACAACAATATCGCATGAGAAATATGATAATTGTTTTCTACTTAATAAGGTAAGTGAAGGAAGGAAGCAGCAAAAAGTGATTCATGATCAATAGGCACAAACATTAATCTGAGACAGTGATAATCAAATCTCATTAAAAGAGTCAAAGTATACAATCATATACCTCGCTCTTTAGAGCTGTAGCTGCTGTTCCTCGAAGTGTAGGATCTAAAGAGAGTAGGGTCTCTATAAGCCTCTCAGCAGCAGGTGGAAATTCTTTAAATGTATCGGCAATACATTTCCTATAATGGTGTGGAGGCCTGAATACTGTAGAATGTGGCAGCCGCAGTTTTTTCCAATAGTCCACAGATGGTGATCCACAAAGTTTAAAAATCCTATGCAATTGCTCAACCTACAAGAAAGAGGAAAAATATACTTCAGGTGCCTATCTCTATTAACTCACAATTTTAAGTGAAGAATTTACACATACAGTATAAACATGTGCGTATTGATTTGGGAATTAAAATTGTGCGCAAGGCAGTGAAGACCACATAACAAAGTCGAGTGATAGGCAACAAAGACATTATGGTGAGTAAACGACAAAAAGTATATTTTGATGCATCGTACCTCGGTTTTTCCTGGCAATATAGGCCTGCCAGAGTATAGTTCACCGAGTATGCAACCAGTGCTCCACATATCCACTGCAACTCCATAATTTGAGGATCCAAGTAAAAGTTCTGGTGGTCTATACCACAGAGTTACTACCCGGCTGGTCAATGGAACACTTTGATCAGGATCAAAAAAATTTGCCAAACCAAAATCTGCAATCTTTAAAATGCCATTATTGTCGATGAGAAGATTTGAGCCCTTTATATCACGGTGGAGGATACCACGAGTATGGCAATGATCCAATCCACTAAGAAGCTGCTTCATGTAACATTTAATCTGACATACAAAAAACATCATTTAGATATTATGAATCTAAGCATAATGGGAGTGCAAGCAAAGTTGCTTAAGAAAAGTTTAAATAAGGGCGATGCTTCCCAACATTAAGAACTCATAGGAAAAAAAGTTCATTAATGGTTTTATTACATCTCTAACGCACTTGAAGTTGAAGCATGGACAAATGCACAAGTCCAATTTCATCATGTGATGAAATTCAATTTTTCTTTCAGAAGTATCACACGGGTAAGGATCGAATTCCTAACCATTTAGTCAAAGAAGCTTTGATGTCATGTAATGTTAATGACTAACTATTTCCAAAGCTTAAATTGTTGGGTTTTGGTGAATTTAATTCAAGGTTTTACTACATCTTTGACAAGAAAAATCTCAACTCACTCCATGTAGTAAAACAAGAGACGGAGAGAATAAAAAGATATCATCATTACCTGTGGTTCAGAAAACTTAATGCTAGGTGCTGTTGCCAGTCCTGTAAGATCATGTTCCATATATTCAAAAACAAGGTACAAGCTGCGAGACGACTGCGATGTTATCAAGCCCTCCAACTTTATTACATTTGGATGGTCAAGCCTCCGCAGAAAAATTATTTCTCTCGCCATGAACTTGACACTCTCATGATCAAGATTATCAAAGCGTACCCGCTTCAAAGCAACGACCTTTTGGTTAATCAAATCACGTGCCTTATAAACAGTGCTGTAAGTTCCTTCACCAATCTGCAAGGTAGAATGGTATCACATTACTCGTTAAGCATATAAGGAATAAGATTTTTGCTTCATCAAATTAAGAAGTTATAGCGCTGGTGAAAAACTGAACACCGTGACTACTCTCACTCCCTCTGACAACAACAGCATGAAAATTAACCGGCTCTTGAATGAATGAATTGTACACAGAAAAATGTCATTGAGTTCCTATATTCTATAAGTTAACTTTTTTTACCTCTTTCCCTTCTCTATTGGAAAGGGAGCGCAGAAAAATCCGTAAAAGCAATATTAGGCCCTACCTAGCTATAAATGTGAAACAACAACCCTGTGATTCCTAATCAAACATTCTCCTCATACTAAAATTTATCATCTCCAAAAATTTAATAAAAATTAGGCTACCAATGTTTTCCCGTTTCCCTCCATTCCACTCTACACAGGAAAACAAAGGATGAATTTCTTAATACAATGAAATTAGAGAGTTGTGACAAGTGCGTTCACTCCAGTAATAATAAACAATTAGTTAATCACATTACAACCATAGATTAAGCAAACAATGTTGTAATTTACTTACTTTATCATACTTCTCAAAAGTATGCGCACTTCGCGGTATCCATCCCTTGATAGCTTCACCAGCAACAGAAGAAAGCCAAGTTGGCCATCCAGCTGCAACTTGCTCTCCTTCTAAAGCCTTTGGAAGCCTTCCAATACGCGGACAATCAACAACAACAGCTACTTCGGATTTCTTCATCTCATTCTGATCACCATACAACCGCACCGAACCATTATTAGCTTCCTTGTCAATCAATGAAACTTGCATGCCAATACCATCCAATAATTGATCTTTCTCCAAAACCCCGTCAACCCTTTTCTTCGAATCTGATCGTGAAACCTTCTTCTCAAAGTTCCTTTTTTTAGATGATCCCAAATCCTTTGTCATACCTTCTCTACTATCATCCACAGCTGAACTCTTGGAAGTTATGCAACCCATTTTCTCCACCAAAAGCAACTATTCAACTATGCAATATTGCTATTCTCTTTCAACAATACCTTCCTACAAAATTCATGCAACCCACTAACTAAAATTATTCATACATCATTTTTCCCCTTAAAAAAATGAATTATTTTTTTTTCTCAAAAAAACTAAAAATCAACTCTTTTTATGTCTATCTCAAAATTTGAAACTGATCCAATTCAAAAGTCAACAAATTTAATCAAATAAGCAAATGAAAACCCTTAAGCAACACTAAACCAATAATCACTAACTTCTAAAAAGAAAGAATTTTTCCAACAAAGGGTTGATGAATGATCAAAATCAACAACACAAGAGAAATATAAATCATAAAATTAATAATAAAAAAATAATGGGAATTGAAGATTAAAGTGTGAAATGAGTTTGAGAAAAAAAGTGGCTCCTATGATATTGGATATGGTTGAAAAAATCAACGCGTAATTGAGAAATTAAGAAATAATTCAAAAGAAAATAAAAAAATATAAAAAAGAATGTGACATGCTTACAAAGAAACACGACGGCTTTGTCTTTGCCGACTAAGATTGCTCAGTCAAACGTAAGAGGTCTCCCTGTGTTGTCGCGCCCACAGGGAGTTCACCATGCCGGTCACAACTGGCAACAGTAGTAGTACAGTGTTGATTTTGCTTTGTTTTTTAATGCTTTTTTCTTCACAATTAATACTTAATAAAAGGTTTTTGTTCTTGTCAAAAAAAAAAAAGGTTTTTGTTAAGATAAAAACAAAATATATTTAATGTGTATGTATTTTAATGGAAAATCTATTTATTAGGATGGATGGTCAATTTATTTCTTAAGCAACAATTTTTTTGAAGTATATTTCTTAAACAATAATTTTTCCTTTTTTTTGGTTACTAAACAATTAATTTTTCTAATTTATGTAATTTAACTGTTTAAAAAAATAAAATAAAAATTGGTTTTATATTTTTATAAATTTAGTTTTTTAATTTTTTCAAGTAGCTAATAAATAAAATTTTATTGTTAAAATTTAGTTTTATAATTTTGTCAAGTAGCCAATGATTAAAATTGTATTGTTTTAGTCCATAAATTTTAGTTTAACCGAAATTTTAGATTGGATGTCATAGTTGAGGTTCAAAATCAATATTTCGTCTATGTACCAACAAAAAATTTTAGTGTTCCAACCAACTCCAAACTGGGGAGTGGTTATTATGCATAAGTGAATTGTTTATTCATGGTGCATAAACAAAGAAATTGCTTCGTACACCCTCCAAATTTCTCGTGCACCCCCCAAATTTTTCGTGAACCTCCCAAATTTCTCGCGCACCCCCCAGATGACTTGTGCCCCTATATTATTTTTTATTTTTTTTTGTCCCCCCACATTTATAGCCAAAAACCATTTTGCTAGTGGAATGGTTTCAGATGGTTTTACTTCAAAACCATTTTGCTGGTGGAATTGTTTCAGAGGGTTTTACTTCAAAACCATCAACGACAACCCTATAATGATACACTTAACATATTTTTTTTCCCCCCTCTCAGATTTTTAGCCGAAACCATCTTATGCACTTAATGGTTTTGGAATGCATATCTCTGAAACCATTCTCACAGCAAAATAGTTTAGTCTAGAAATGTGGGGGGATAAAAAAAATGGGAGGCACAAGTCATCTGGGGGGGCGCGATAAATTTGGAGGTGCGTGAGAAATTTTTGGGGGCGCGCAAGAAATTTGGGGGTGTGTGAAAAATTTGGGAGGATGCACGAGTAATATGAGGGTGCGCTAAGTAATTTTCATTGTTTATGCACATGGTTATGCACCATAATCACTCCCACTAGACTGAGCTTTTTATTTTAGTTTAAAATATGTAAAAGGAATAATAAGTAGTCTCTGCTATATTCAATTTTGACTCAATATATTTTAAAACAAAATGAAACAAATCAAATTTTTTTTAGAAGAAGGTTTGAACCAAAGATCAAAAGCAATTGAAACCCTTGAACTAATTGGTTAAGCTAAGCAAAATTTATATTAAATTTTACGTATTATATATGTATAACTAAATTTTAAGATCAATAAGTATAGCTTCTTTGTAAGCAGATGCTGCAACAGTTTGAAGATCAGTAACTAGAGCTTCTCTATAAGCACATGTTGCAGCAGTTTGAGGGTGAAAGACATGAACTTCAAATGGGTTCTTAACATCGATCTCAACTCTAATGACACAAGAATCATCAACTAGATAACCCTTCTCAATGTTCAACAAATCATTCACGGTGATTAATATGATTAGATTTTATTATTTAGGGGAATTTTAAATCTATGAGGATATCATACTCGTAAAACAAAAGAGTAATTAAAGGCAAATTTGACAACAAAATAACAGGAGAAAAATGTAATTTTAAAAAGACTTATATACCTTGTTGAACAGTGTTTGTTCCAGTAACTTGATTCATCATTCAAAGTGTAATCTTGGTCTCAATAGGCCAAAAAAAGTTTTCAATACATGGTTCTAAAGTAACAGACAAGTTATCTCATCTTTCTAAAATCTTTCTAGAAAACAAGGTTAGCTTTCTGACAAACCAACCAAGAATACAAACAAACATCCATTCAAAACACAAACTTAACAATCCAAAGGTTTAAATACCACAGTCTTACTATCCGACTAGTTAACGAACACTTTGGTCGGGATCCAAAAAATTTGCCAAACGAAAATATGGTGGTCTATATATACCACAGTGTTACTACCCGCCTGATTAACGAACACTTTGGTCGGGATAAAAAAATTTGCCAAACCAAAATCTACAAGGTCTCTGCACTTTACGTGCAAATGTCCTACCAACTGAGTTAGTATATCTCTAACACACTTTAAAATGCAATTTTTTTTTCTAGGACTTGAAATGAAAAATAAAGGAAAGAGTTAAACTTTATGGATGAGTTTAATTCCATAATATACCTTTTTTCATATTAAAAAATAGTTAAAAATATAGTAAATCTATAATTAGAAATAAATAATAATAATAATAATAATAAAGTTATTCGGCAGGCCGGCCTGCCAACTCATTAGTTAACGGGGCAGGCTTGACATTTGAGCTCGGATGCCTAAAGTGGTCTGTCTCGCCCCTTTTTTGGACGGGCTTTTGGCGGGGCGGGCCTTCCGCTTTGCCACCTCCCAACCATATATCTCATTTTTATGCATGAGTGCCAAAATAAGAAAAGGGGAAAAAATACATATGAATAATTATATTTTGATAAAATAATAGAATATTACAATGTTTTAAGCAATAATATATATAAGAAGTTATTTAATAAATAGTAGATAAATGTAATAAGGGTTTCGCAAAAATAAAATAACATGGGTTAAAAATACAATCACTTTTTATTTCAATCATATATAATACTCATTATCATATGACATGCATGATTTAAATACTCTTATTTAATACATGAATACAAAAATAAAAGAGATATATTATGGGCATATAGTTGGTGCTATTTTTGACATGTATACTTTCAACCAACACCAACAATATTTAATATTGAAATGCATTAAAATTTAGTTTTTTATAAAATTTAGTTTTTAAATTTTTTCAAGTAGCTAATGATTAAAATTTTATTGTTAAAATGTAGTTTTATAATTTTGTCAAGTAGCTAATGATTAAAATTTTATTGTTTTAGTCCACAAATTTAAGTTTAACCGACAAAAATGTCAAATTTTTTAGATTGGATGTCATAGTTGAGGTTCAAAATCTATATTTCATCTATGAATCAATAAAAAAATTTAGTATTCCAACCAACAAAATTGAGCTTTTTATTTTAGTTTAAAATATGTAATTATGGAATAATAAGTAGTCTTTGCTGTATTCAATTTTGACTAAATATATTTTAAAACAAAATGAAACAAATCAAAAAAATAAATTAGAACAAGGTTTGAACCAAAGACCAAAAGCAATTGAAACCCTTGAACTAATTGGTTAAGCTAAGCAAAATTTATATTAAATTTTACATATTTTATATGTATAACTAAATTTTTTTAAAAAAAAAAAAAACGGTTTTGGTATCACGAGCATAGTTCTATCGATAAGAACATTATATTATATAAGCGAGGATCGCGATACGAATTTATAATTTTTAACTTATTTGTTTTAAGAGGTGAATTTCGACATCTACACTACTTGACAATATATATATATATATATATATATTCTTGCAAAATTGAGTCTTAAAGTTCTAGCTTGGGTCACCGTTTTTAATATCAAATCCATGAAAAAAATTGTGTTAATTGCTGTTAAGCAGTGACTAGTCAATCTAATTTTCTCCATATATGAATGATTAAGAGATCTGACTTGAAATCAATTACTTAAGAGATTCAAATCTCTTACCACTGAAACCATAAATTTAATTTATAAAATATATGAAAATGTATCATTTAATCTTTAACATCTTAATAATAAAGTCTAAATTGACAAATTTTATATATTTTAAAGACTAACTAGTTTATTTATATAATTTAAAGACTAAATTAAAGATTTAATAATATTTTAAGGACATTCATCGTTTAGAAAAAGAAAGAATAAAATCTATAACGACATTGGTTGTTTACAAAAAAATTCTTTCAAGACTAAATTTATGCTTTTTGAATTAAAATAAAAATTCCAAGTTCAGAAATAATGATAATTAAAATCAAATATTTTTAATAATTTGTAATACAACTTAAGGAATTATATACTAGTATGAAAGTATGTTATAAAAATATATTTTTTTACGAGAAAAATATATAATAGTTATATATAATATATTTATTATTTAATATACTAATAAATTATTTTATAAAGACTAATACAAATTAATAAATTTTATATTTTTATATATCTTATTTTAACAGCGTTGTTTTTTTTTATGAGAAAATGCTTATAGCATATCATTGATTAAATATGCTCAATATAATTTGAAATATCAATTAGAATATGAATAATAGTTCGAAATGAGTCACCCGAACAAGAGCATACAAATTCATTTGTTTGTCTTCTTTTATTTTTATGGTATTATTATATATGTCATAAATAATTTTTTTTTTATAAAAGTTTATTTTTTTTTTATAACTGTCCAAACAATACACATGACAGAGTTTTATTTTAATAAAAAAGAAATATACATGACAAATATTTATGTTACGAGAGTCTAACATTTGTCGGCTCTTACAAGTTACAATTCAATCCAAAACTATTTTTCGTACAAAATTATATTATAAAATATATGGCCATCTTCTCATAAAATAAATAAATGTCCATCTACAACAAAATATATGGCCACCTTCTTGGGACATCTCCCACCCCTGTTAAGAGAGAGTCGAATCACATTTGTGGAATTCATACAATTCAAATGGGGAGAACTTGAATCACCCCATTATTATATTTATTTAAAATTGAAATGATATAAATCAATTCAATGAAGAATCCCCTTAACATTGGTGGACTATGGAATGAGATCATACTATGATATTTATTATATTTTGACTATTTTAAGTTATTATAGAGTTTCACTTTTGCCGTATCTAACTCAATTTGACTATTCGGGATATGTTGAATCCAACTTTCACTATGACAAAATTCGGTAGAGTCATTTAGGTAGTGTTTGGCCCAACTTTTTTGTGACTTTTCATATTCTAAAAAGTAGAAGTTGGGCCAAACACAATTTAGAACAATCACTTATATTGAAAAGCCACTTTTTTTTTATAGAAGAAAACTAAGGAATAAGTACTTTTCAAACAAGTTGATGAATGTTACTTTTTATTGAACACGCCAGCTTATTTGCATCAACCCATCATCGATTCCCGCTCACAATACGTTTTTTATTTAATTTTATATTTTTTGACTCTATGTCATTGCCATTTACGTTGTGCCACTACCACTGTCATTGAATTGTTTCCTTTCATTTCCTGGCATATGGTTCCAGTAATTTACCTTCTAGCTAATTGCTACCATTTTTTATTATATGCATTAACAATTGTTTCTTTTCTTTTGATTGTATTAACAGTTGATTATTACGTACGGCTCCTATAAAAAAATATGACAAAATTTAAAGGTGTTTATATATATATATATATATATATATATATATATATATATATATATATATATATATAATTGAGTCAAAAAGATTGTTTATATTTAATAAAAGATTATTTATTCATTTTTCTCTGTATCAATCCTTTGAAGAATTATTTATTCAACTCTTATAATATAAATCATATTTTTTTTATAAGAATATAATTTATATCATCATTAAATAATTTCTCTTTTGTAAATTATTTTACTGGACTCTTAAATGTATTTTTTTATACATTTAATAAATATTTAATATTTTATAATTATGAATATAAATTTTTAAAGAATTTTTCTTTTATTTTTAAATATTTTAGTATGGTATATACTAATTAGTTTTTAGTTTTTAGCTTTTAAGTTTTTTTAGTTTTAAAATAATCACCAAACAACTTTAACTTTGTATTTAAAGTTAATATTTCGAACTTTAATTTTAAGTTAACTTTTAAGTTAATAAAAAGTCGGGCCAAACGAACTTTATGGGTTTGGGTTTGGGGATTTTTCCCCGTTAAAAATTGGGACGGATTTGGAGATACCCGAACTTTATGGGTTTGGGTTTGGGGATGGCAAAATCCGTCCCCGACCCGCCCCATTGCCATACCTATGAAAGTTGTGATGATTCACCCGGATCTGCCAAATTAAGAATGTAAATATATATCCATTATGACAAATAGTATGATATTTGTGTCGCCCCATATTTGTGCAGGTAACTGCTAAGTAGACATAATTCATGAATTGTGATGTATACTATATGAACTTTATTGCACTTTGACTATTCAAATCATCATGAGTTTCACTTTCACCATGTCTAACTCAACTTGACCATCCAAGTCATGTTTAACCCAACTTTCACCACAACAAGCTCGACATGGTCATTTGGTCATTTAGACCATGTTAAGCTCAACTTTTAATTTAATTATCCAAGTCATTTGGACCTCAAGTTAGTGTTAAATGAAAGTTGTGATCCTTCATCTTGGTCTGACAAACTAAGGAGTGTAAATGGATATCTATGGGGTGGATAGTATGATATATGTGTCGCCCCATATTTGTGCAGGTAACCATAATCCATGGATTTTGATGTTTACAAATATCCATGGATGACGTTTTTATTTTATAAAACTGATTATTGAAAAAAAAATGTTTTTAACTTCTTTTAAAGACAAATATATTAATACATAGTATTCATACATTTTGCTAAATATGAATTTTAGCGAATATGAGTATTTTATAACGAATATCCATGGATGACGTTTTTATTTTATAAAACTGATTATTGAAAAAAAATGTTTTTAACTTCTTTTAAAGACAAATGTATTACTACCTCCGTTGCATTTTATAAAAAACTATTTTGACTAAATACACTATTTATATGTCTTGTTTTGACCTCATTTTTCTAAAAATATTTAAATGTAAATATTATCATATAAGATCTTGTTTTATTTGTTTCGATGAGTATTTTCAAGATATCAAATTTTTATATTTTTTTACTAATACACAATTAAAGATATTCGTAATTAAAATTATATTTTGACATACGTGCAATACTCAAAGAGTTCTTATATTTTGGAAGGGAGGTAATAATACATAATATTCATACATTTTGCTAAATATGAATTTTAACAAATATGAAAAGTTGCTTCAAAAGAATAATATGAAATTTTTTGCCTCAAAAGGTTTAAAAAAATTTGAAAGTTTTCTTTAATGAACATATGGAAACAAAACATAAGAGTATTTTTTTTGGGTAAGGGAACAAAACACAAGAGTGTGAAAAGACAATTTCTTTATAAGATCTAAATATTAGAATTTATATTTAAGTTGAGATTTTTAAGTAATTTTACTAATTTATTAATGGATACGGATATTTGCGGGCACACGTAGTATTAACTATTAAACCCGTATTCGTATATATTAAATGTGGATAATTAAAATATACATTTATTTTATCTGCAGATATTCATTAAGCTATTCGTTTGGTACCTATGACGGATTTTATCTGCGGATACCTGTATATACGAGTTTTTTTTACCATTCTATCTGTCACGCGTCCCATACAGACATAATGACGTATACTACGCATGCTCCAGCTCTACATGATGTGAACTGTGGTGCTTCAACTCCATGCATCTCGTAAAATTATTATGCAATTTTATTTATTTACAATTTTTGATATGCATAAAAATATCTAAAATAACATTTAAAATGAGATAGAGCTAGAGTATCCAAAAATTGTTGTGTGTGTGTCACACACCAAGGTACTCAATCAAGCGCGACAGCGGAAGAGTAGTTGCTCACCATATTGATCGATGGTTGGAAGTGGCCGCTATATATAGTTGGATTAGTGTTGATGCAAATTGGGTCGCCGGTCCATATTGGATCAGACCCACTATTTGCATCCTCAACTCATTGTAAGGGAAATTCCGAAATTCTCCCTAATTTATTTGTTGTGAAAAATCAACGTAACACATGAAAATTAAATCGTTTGAAGGAGAAGATGGAGGAGGTAGTGAATAAGATGAAGAAGACGAAGAAGAAGACACGTATGAACAAGAAAACACAGCAACAACTTTTTTATTTATTTCTCATTTTCTAGGTCAAAGATTATTATTTTTTGTTCAAAATGGTCAAAACTAAAAGTAGAAGAAGAGAAAAGACATTTGGACATCGGGCCCAACTTTCAAAAATAAACTTGAGTGTGTTTGGTTTAAGAGAAATAAATAGGGAATAGAGAAAAACACATACTCCGTAAATCAATGAATGAATTTTGACTTTAGTAATAAATTTTTAGATAAAAAAAATATGGGTCATGTTAATATGTGTCCTAAGGGCACATGTTAAGGTATTCAAAAATCGAAATATACTCGTAACATTTAATTATACAAAAAATTTAATGTCTAGAAAATAGAATACACTAGAAGTTTAATAAATCGTTTCCACATTTATCTTGTTAACACGTGTCATAAGGGCACATGTTAACATTCTCTCGTCAGATGACATCATTTAAAGCAAGTGTTAACATGTATCGGTGTAAAAAAAATTAGCAAAAATTCTAGCAATTGTTCACAATAAGAAATAAAATTCTTGATCCTCATATTTCTTACGGCTTAAACAGTGACATAATCGATGACAGTTCAATGTTTGATGCATAATCTTTTATAGTTTTTTTTTTTATTTTTGATATAGTCGTTTTAATTAAACTACTATCAATTAAGTCATTTTATCAATTTTATAAATAATTATAAAGTTTATTAATCTCTAGATTTAATAAACGACATCTATCTTCGTTGGTATTTTGAACATTTTTATTGATACGCTACATCGTAACCTTGGGTCGGTTTGAAATACTTTATTTTTGAGATTATGTAAAACAATTTATGCAAATAAATAAGCATTTTATATATTTTTATAAGTTTATCAATGTAGCTTATGAAAAAATAACTTCTATAAATACAATTTTCGTTAGTAAAAACTTACTGTATAAATTAACATAAAAATTTATTTATTTGTATATAAACTATTTTACATAAACTAAAAATAAATTATTCCAAAAGAGTTTTGTCCATGTTAAAACTTAAAATTTACTCATCATTTAATCTACAACAAACTCGTAGCAACTATATGTATATTTCTATTTTGAGAATTCTATATAAAGAATCAATCAATCAAAATTAAATGACAACAAGTGTAATTTTGTATTTATTTTATTATTGTTTTGCCATTGTTGACCAACTAAGCTTTACTACTTTCAAATTGATAATCTACTTTACACCAAACATATTTTCTCCATCAAAATCATCTCTTGTCTTGAAAAAAAAATCATCTAACTTCTAATTAATGCTAAGAGAGCTTTTACTGCAAGCAAGCTATATAAACCATCTTGTAGTCATAAAATGGAGTAAGTGTCTATGAGAAAAGTTTGAATTCAATGCTATTTCTCTTTCAATTAATTAGTGATTGCAATGTATGATTTGTTACTCTATTTGTCTTTTTGACTAAAAAAGACATTACACCAGATCCAGTTAGATAACACTGATTTTGGTCATGAATAATATGATATGATGCGTGTTTTATGATACAAAAGTGGTACATTTAGTAATTGTTATTCAATTATTTTAAATCATGCATAGATAATAATGGATTATGGATCAATAATAACTTGCACTTAAACAATAATGGATTATTATGGATTAACAACTTGCACCTACACAAAAAAGATTGAGACCAACCACTGGTTTGGCTAAGTTGGCTTCACGTATAATAATGTCCCCACTCTAACAAATAAGTTCATGAAACTTTACATAGCTAGGGGTTATATCCTCTTTTTTCTTTTGAAAAAAGGGGTAATGAATTCACTATAATTCAAAAATATCGTTTTATATTATTGATTTGAATGTTGTGAGTTTTTTTTTTTTTTTTTTAAAGATTTATTAGTTTTATTTTTAATAATGTTGAATTTATGCTTGTATAATATATATGATGTATTTCACCAATTTAAATAAATGAATATATTTTTAAGTAAAAGAAGGCAAAAAAGAGGTATTTAACCATAACTTCCCACTCGCATTATTTTAAATCATTTACAGTATTTTTATTTTAAAATTTTAAATTAAATATATTTTAAAATATTTCTAGGAAATTAAATTACTTACCAAACACACCTAGAAAAATAAGATTCTTGAAAATAATGCTCTAGAAGATAACATTCTTAGAATTGTTATTTTTTATTTTTTTTATGGTTAAATATGTTTTTAGTCCTTACTTTTATGTGAGTTTCGACTTTTAGTCTCTATGCTTTTTAAATTATATTTTTAGTCAATTTTTTATGACTAGAATAATAGAATTGACCATATATGATAACTTAAATTGACTAAAATAACATTTGCATATAATGACGCGACATCTATGTGTCATCCTATGTAGCCGATTTCGTTATCCAAGTCATAAAAATTTGACGGTAGAGACTAAAAATGCAAACGGTAAAAATGTGACGACTAAAAATATAATAAAAAAATGTAGAGACTAAAAGTTAAAACTCACATAAAAGTAGAGACTAAAAACATATTTAACATTTTTTTTTATAGATAGACGAAATGATGAACCATTAAAACTCAACACACAACCGAAATTTGAACTTCGATTATTGCATTGAACCTAACAATTTTGGTATTTCTGCCGGTTGAGCTAGTATTATTATTTTATTATTGGCATTTCTAGCACCCTTTCGATTGCAGCTGCGAGGATCGAACCATGACATTTCCTATTAAATTTAGCGCTAATCACCACTAAACAAACTAATAATTGCTTAAATATTGTTATTTTAATCGTCGAAACAAAATTACATTTTACACTCATCATCAATTTGGAAATAATGATTTACATTACTTCTCATTAAATCATCTTTAGAGAATTTTAATCGTTGATTTGATATCAAATAACTAAAGATTGATGAACATACCCTACAAAATCCAAATCAGAGTAGTTTAAATAGTTTAACATTGATAAAAATAATACAGATGATTCCAAACTTGCACTCATATCTATGTAGCACGGACTTCAATACGGACACTGTGATACGACATGGACACTCTGACACTACTAGTATAAAAAATATAGGACACCGACAACGCAATGTATTTATAAAAGATCTAAATTGAGAACCAAAATATATACAAGTGTATTTAAGTTGAGCAAGTTTTTTATTAAAAAAAGTTTTAAAAGAATATGTGATAGTATATATGATCTTTATTCATTTATCTACAATCGAAAAATTAAAGATATTACAAAAATTAAAAATAATGTAATATCTTTAATTTTTCATTGATCAATATTATTGTTTCGATACATTTTTAATCGTGTAAATATGTTTAAGGAGAGTAGAAGCAAAAAAATAATTTTGGGGCACTTATCCGACAAAAGTTGTACGAATGTCTTATATGTGTCGGACACCGATCTAAGGACAGTCGAAGTAGAGGAAACAATTTTTTTTGAGACACCTATCTGAAGTAGTTGACACATGTCCGTGACACACTTAATTATAGAGGTGTCTATGCTCCATAGATTGCACCCATGTAATTTTCTTTTTTGAATTTGTAGATAAAATGACTAAAAATCCACACAAACAATTTTAAGATATTAATTTTTTTTTTTCATCACCATAAGTATCTGGTCGACTGGACCACTTAATTTTATTCGGAGGTCAATTTTGACATGAAGTAATTTTAGTTGCAGTTGTGGAGATCGAACTATGATAATCCATATCAAATTGAGCTCCAATTTTCAATGAACCAACTATTAATTAATGAGATTTCAAATTTTAATTAGATAAAAACGTCCAACTTAACATCACCAAAATCAAGGTAAATTTTTTTGGTCATACTAACCGTTGCCCCGAGCACTTATTAAGGAAACTAAAAAATAAACTTTTCAATTAAAAATAATATTTTTTTATTTTCAAAGAGTTGACTACACAAAATTTTATGCTATTTTACTATATTTACTTTCTTAAACAGTATCCAGAAAACTCTATTTAGCATTTTCCAATTTTTTTTAATAGAATCTCATGTTCAAAACACATACTCCTACATACTCCAAAAATAATATCTCTTTAATGGATCATCCTAATACTTACTCCAAAAAAATTCTTTAAAAATTCATAAAAAGAAATTTTATCTTAAAATATCAGTCAAACATTTAAAAAGGTAATAATATCTAATTTATTTTTTATACAAAAAATATAATAATTATTTTCTATACAAAATTTATAAAAGTATATTTGTAATTCTTTTTTTTTTTATCAAAATATCTTTGTATTCCTTATTCCTTAATCAATGCCCCAAATCACTAATTAAGGTTTTTGTTTCCATTTCCCTTTTCATTTTCAATATTAGTCAATAGTATGGTAAACAAAACAATCGAGTGAAACACGGGAGATTGAAATTTTTGTTCTTCTTCTGACGCAACTACTAAAGAAGTGGGACACAGCCCATAAATTCCTTAGTTCAGTACAAAAAATTGTCACTCACACACTCCTTCTGTCACTCACCGTCGGTTTCACTTTTTAATTTTCTCACAATCCCAATAATCTTTTCTAATTTGCACTTATTTTAAGGATAATATGTGTTTCACTTTCACTTCTTTGAGGTTGTTTGTTCAACTCTTAACATAATCACAATCAAATCATTTCTCATTCTATTCATTCTTAGTTCCTTTTTTCATCTATAAATAATCATTTTTCTAACTATTTCTCAACATAAAGTTGAAGTCTTTTGAGAGATCTAGCCATTTTAATCATCTGGGTTGTGAAAAAAACCAAACTTGTTTCTGGGTTTGTGAGGTTCAAGAATTTTCATCAAGCGTTATTAATTTAGTGACCCTTTGAGAAAAAAACCAGAAGGGTATCATAAATTTGTTGAATTTTGTAATCTAACAATGTTTGCAGGAAATGGGTTGTTTTATCCCATTTTGGGTTTTGCTTCATTTGTGGTTTTTATTTACATGTCCTTTGGAGGGTTAAGGTTTAGTTTTGAAGAAGGGAGAGAAATGGGTTTTGTGATGAGAAATGAGACACAATTTGTTGTTGATGGAAAAGTGTTTTATGTGAATGGTTGGAATTCTTATTGGTTGATGGATCATTCTGTTGATTTTTCATCAAGATTTAAGGTTCGTGAAATGATGAAAATTGGTGCTAAAATGGGACTCACTGTTTGTAGAACTTGGGCTTTCAATGATGGTCATTATAATGCTCTTCAAATTTCACCTGGTCACTTTGATGAACAAGTTTTTCAGGTATTGTTGTGTTTGTAGTTCTTGATTTTTGTGTAATTTTGTACTTTACTGTTCCTATGATTTGTTTTGATTATGTTTGTGTGCCTTTTTCTAGTTTCATGTCATCATGTGTTGATGCTGCCGACAGATTTTTTTTTTTGGTTTGTGTGTGGTGTTGTGTTTTTGGGTTTACTTTTGGTTGATTATTTTATTCCCTACTCAATTTTTGTTCAACTGAAACCCTAAAATTGGGTTTGACTGTGTGTGATTATGTCTATTGGTTTTTGCAAAATGAGTGATGGTTGTAATTGTTAATAGTTTCATGGTGGAAAAGCAGGGACCATGCTAATAAACTATGCATCATTTGTGGAAAGAATTATTTAATGTTGTGGTTGTTGTAAATTGTAAAATATGATTTGAATAGTTATGTACTTGTACCTTAAGGACTGAAAATTGTTTAGGGCCTGTTTAGATTGACTTATTTGAGATTACCTACTGATGTGAACACTTGGGAGATTGTTTGAGAGGACTTATGGAAAAAGCTTATGGCATGTTTATAAGCTATTTTCAACTTATTTTCGTAAGCTCTCCAAGATAACTTATGAATGGAACTTATAGCTTATACGAAAATAATTTAACTTTATTTCATCTTTTACTATAGAAATAGCTTATGCATAAGTGCTTATCATGACGACTGTTTATGCTACAAGTTGCAAATTATGCTGTTTATCCAAACAGGGTGTTAGCATATGTTTGGGTTGACAGTGTGTTTGACAGAATAACGGCGTGGCACTATGATTATGATAAAAGCTGTACTTTGCAGCTTAAAAAAATCACGGTGCCACTATGATTTCGTCAAATTCACTATCAATCCAAATCTGTATTTAGTTAATTGAGATACCTTTGTTCCTGGGAAGTGGTAGAATACATAAAAAAAAGTGGCAAGCAATCTCTCTCTGAGGTCAGCATCTAAGTGGAATCAATTTGAAGATTGTTCTTTTCTTGTGCTCTTAAAATTGTGTTCACTAGCTAGATGGATCCGACAAGATATATGTTGGTCTTTTGTTATTTTTTTGTCCCGTTGTCCACCATCGGTATACACTAACACAGGAAATTGGCCCGAAAATGGTGACGGTGTTTCTGTCTTTCTAACTAAAATCAAATTTATGTATGAAATGCCAAAAATTGAAAGGTTTGTGAAACAAGGATTGTGTACTTTTTGCAAAACTTCAAGTACCTTAGAGAGTTATGTTTTACTTAATTTTTCCTTTACCACCGGGATCTAGCGCAAGTGGTTGATGCGATGTGTGTATGTGTTACTTAATTTTTCCTTTATGTTGCAGTGCGGTAGTGTAATTTTTTTTGCTTGTGCAGTAAGTTGTTTTGTTTAGCATTAATTTTGAAGAATGAAAATCATGCTGACTGAGGATTTATATTGGTGATTCGTGACAGGCTTTGGATTATGTCATAGCAGAAGCAAGACAAAATGGAATTAGGCTGCTTCTTAGCTTAGTAAATAACTTGCAACCATATGGTGGGAAGAGTATGTATGTCAAATGGGCGTGGCAAGACGGGGTAGGATTAAGCTCCTCCAATGATTCTTTCTTCTATGATCCATCAATCCGTAGTTATTTCAAGAATTACATCAAGGTACGGCATATTTTTATTTTTCTCCTTTCCCCTCTTTTTCTTTACCCGACACCCTTTCCCCGTTGGTTAAAGACTAGAGAGGCTTTCTTATGTGTGCTATTCAAGATTCGTTTCCTTTTTAAAGTCATTATGCCAGATTTCACATGTTGTATCCCTTTAATTGTCACATGACAACTATAGATCTAAATCTAATATTTCTTTAACTTAGTATGCCTATGTTTTCTATGATTTGTGTTGGAAGTTGAGACCGGTTGATGGTAACTTTTCTTTTTCGATTAGGTCATAGACTATCAGTTTCCTGTAAGATTAGACTTTCACTAATATCCGAGTCTTGTAGGGATCCCAACACCTATTTTTCTCTATCTACAAGACTTGAATCTAAGACCTTACTTAAGGAAACAAGTTTTGGTGTCGCTGACATCTTAATAAAGGAATATTCAGCCAATGACTAATTAACTGTCTACTACTTTTATTCTATAATAAAGGAGTAGTAGTGACACCGGACTGAATCATCACTGCAGCAGTGAAATCTTGCTGTGAAGCAAAGAATCAGATGACCAATGCATAACTTTCGTCCTTTACACACGTAATAATAACCTTATTTTCCAAGCTACATTAAATAATTTGTGCCTTATTTCCTTTAACTTTTTTGTCTCACAGCTTCCTGTTTTCTTATGTATATCAAATCAAACTGAAAACATATAGAACGCTTTACACTTCTCTAGTACATGATCCGTGACTTCCATATGAAGCTTGTATCTTTGGTTTTCTATTTTAATTTTTTTGCTGCATGTTTGCACCCCTTGAGGCTATTCTTAGATAAACTAATAGCTTCCTCTTTGTTTTCTGCAGACTGTCTTGACAAGGAAAAATACTATCACCGGAATTGAATATAGAAACGACCCCGCCATTTTTGGCTGGGAATTGATTAATGAGCCTCGTTGCATGACTGATCGTTCTGGCGACACTCTCCAAGTAAGTCTCTTACGTTATAATAATTATTACTTGACGCTTCCTACTTTTTAGATGCTTTAAGGGCCCATGAAGAAATTGAAAAGTACAATTTTTTTATTCAAATTTTATGATCTCTAATGAATTTATCCCGGCTGTTTTCTCTCCGCAACTGAATGCAAAGTTGACAGATTTGTGCCCGAGTTCAATACGAGGGATTCTATATTCAAATTTTATCCATGTTTTCTATATGATTCTGTAAGTTATAGTCTCTGTTGGGAAATATATTGAAAAATAAGGAAAATGTTGAAATATTTTCTGCAGGAATGGATAGAAGAAATGTCGGCCTTTGTGAAATTGATTGACAAGAAACATCTGCTGACTGTGGGGAATGAAGGTTTTTATGGTCCTAATGACCCAAAAGATTTGACTGTCAACCCCAATTATTGGGCATCCAAACTCGGGTCTGATTATATCCGGAATTCCAAAGTCTCTAACATTGACTTCACCTCTGTTCATATCTACCCTGACCAATGGTAAGCATTGCATGATTTCTATAAGGTTTTCTTATGAGTTTTTCATGTTAATTTATACTTAAGACTCATTGGATATCCGGAAAAAATGGTCACAATGAGTAGGGTAAAAATCCGCATTATGAGTATGAATGCAGATATAGTAATTACCCTCAAAAGGTAGCACAAAACATGCAGAAATAAGGAGGGTTATAGGGTTTTCTTATGAGTTTTTCATGTTCAACTGATTATATTTGTTCCCTTTTAGATTTATCGTCGGTAGCTATTTCTTTACTTCTTTACTTTAATTATTACTTTTTGTATAGGTTTCATGAGGACGAGAAAGCAATTGAAACTCAACTGAAATATATCTCCAAGTGGATGCTTTCCCACATTGAAGATGGCGACCAAGTATTGAAGAAGCCGGTTTTGTTCTCCGAATACGGTTTATCAAAAAAGAACCAGGACTTCACCTTATCGGCCCGAGAAAAGATGTACGATACAATTTTAAACATTGTTTACAAATCTGCAAAGAGAAACAGGTCCGGAGCAGGTTCTTTAGTTTGGCAATTCTTAGTTAGCGGAATGGAAGATTATTCTGATGATTATGGGATAGTTCCGTCGGAAAGTCCATCAATACAGTCACTATATATAAAACATTCATGCAGATTGGCCAAACTCAAGGGATGGAGTCCTCAACAAGATGTAAATTTCAAAGCACTTTGTTAGAAAGAAAAGAAGTGGAAAACAAAGTTTAATACATTATGGAATAGAAATATTGATTTAAGTGACTAGAAAGTGAGGTTTTGTGCAATATCATATACTTTGAATTCTTCATGTTCAACTCCAATACTGCATCGGATTGATTAGTTGAGTGTATAGTGTGGTAGCATGGATTAGAGATTCTTATTAACAAAGTGTTGTTTAAATCATGTCAATACAATATTTAAGGAAAATGGTAAGCAATAGTTTACTTTGTAATAAAATTTAATCACAAAATCCAATCCTCTCACATAGTTGTGTGTTGATATTACAAATCAATATAAGTGAGCCTTCGATTTGGCCTCTAAACTATCAATCTTTTTCAATTTAGTCCTTAAACTATAGAAAAATACGAAATAGTTTCTAAACTATTAATAATCTATTATCATGGTCCCTAAAGTATTATTATCTCCCGTGTTTTTAAAAGAAACAAGGGGGTAAATTGATGGATTAATAATAGTTTAAGGACTCTTTAGTATATATTTTGATAGTTCATTGACTGAGTTGGAGAAATAATGATAGTTTCGAGATTAAATTGAAGGTTTATTCCAATATAAATACATTGGACCTCTGATTTCAATTCAGTTATGTACAACTAGGGGTGTGATGATTCAGTTTAGATTGGTTTTCGGTTTAAAAAAAAAGTTTGAACTAATTAAATCTATACCGATGTGGTTTTCAGTGTTTTTAGAAGTGGAACTGAACCAATTGGTTTGGTTAGATTTAGTCGATTGATTTATCTAAAAATGTAATTAAAATGGTAAATCAATATCCTGATCCTCTACGTACTCAAATTATAGGGTGCCATGTTTTAAATGACTTAATTTTTAAGTTTTGATATTGCATACTCAAATAAACTATTGTCCACTCAATTTCCCACAGGTATAACGATGTAACAACGTCACACAGGTACAACTCTCAACCATCAGATTTAAATCGACGGCTAAGAGTCGTTACTGCGTGAAAGCTCAACAACAGTCAATCATAATCCCAAATTCAAGATCATAACAATCACATTTTTTCACAATATCACCTTAATGTCACGGGAGACAATCTGTTCTCATCAAATTATATGTTGCATACCGTGTATTGTATATTTTGAGCTATCACCATGACCATGAGTGTATTACTCTAAGGGGTAATCATAATTAATCTCAAGAGAATCTATTTTCATTTTCTTGTTCACAAACGAACCCAGCTTCTACAAAAACTAACAAGAAACAAAAAAAAAATGATTAACTAAGATAATAAAAGACTTGGCGCTGTTTGGATTAATAAAAGATAATAAAGCGGAGCGTAATGGAACATAATGGAGTAGAGTTGAATGAAACAAAATAAAATAAAAATTTAATTGCATTGTTTGAGTATTTTATGATGTAAAGGAATAATGTTCGTATTTTATAATTTTTTTATTTTAGTTTTACCCTTAATTTAAAATTATTATTATTATTATTATTATTATTAGAATTTTATCTCCTTCATTTAATCACTCAAATAAAATTTCATACAATATCATAATTTTCTTTACCATGTCAACCAAATTTTTAGTGTTAATTCAAAACTCTAACAAAAGTGGAGAATATATATATATATATATATGCCAGCAAAAATAAAATTGAAGAATATATGCCTCAATATATCAAAGTTTCACAAAACAAGTTAAAGTTTTCTCCATTTTAATTGAATTATAAATTAACTTGATTGAAAAATCATATGTGAAAATCAGTTGTACTTTATCTGCTTCGTGACAGGATACATATCAACATTTGAAATAGGAAAAATAGAATTAAGAATTAAGTATATAGCCACACATAAGAAACATGAACCAAACAGTTGTGAACACAAAAAGCACATAATGGGAAGGAAACATAAATGAAGAAATATCTTAGGACTTAAGTACATGATGAATGTCCAATTCAAAAGGTTAGTCCAATAGATGAGAGAGTCTCATTGCTTACGTATTATATTGAGTAATTTGGAATACTCGATGTGAGACTCCTAATATTGCCACACTCTTTAAGAGCCGATGTCCATATTGACTTTCACTCTATTGGCACTGACCTGATGGTAGCCATTTTCTTTTCGGCAGCTTCACTCATTTATCACTATTCGATGGAACACCTTAATCCAACCTATAGGTAGCCCTTTTTCGTGGTCTAGTTCTCAATAAAAGCCCAAATTGTTAGGACTTAAGCACATAAGAAGAGCCCAATCTAAATAGATGGAAGAGTCTCATGACTTAAATATCGCGTTGAACACTTTAGAATACTCTATATAGAACTCCATACAAAATAGAAGAAGGAAAGAGAAAATCGAAGGAATTGGTTTGGTTTAAGTGATGAAATAAACAAATAAGGATATATAAAAGTGTAATTATATAATTAAAATACTCCATTTCATTGCATACATTTCAAATTGGATGGAAAAGAATATTGAAAGAGTTGGTAGGTGGCACGGGATGGATTCTATCGTGTTTCATGTCATTCCATTAATTTTTAACCACTTCATTCCATTCCGCTTCATCAGGACCGTCTCAATATATATGGAGGCTCTAGACGAATCGGATACATATGTCTTTTTAATGTTAAATAAATTTAGTAAAATTAATATATTTTTTAGGGTTAAATATGTTTTTAGTCTCTACTTTTATGTGAATTTCGACTTTTAGTCTATATATATTTTATTATATTTTTAGTCAATTTTTTATGACTAGAATAACAAAGTTGGCCACATAGAATAACTTAAATTGACTAGGATAACATTTGCATCGAATGACGTGACATCTACGTGTCATTCTATGTGGCTGATTTCGTTATTCAAGTCACAAAAAATTGACGGCAAAGACTAAAAATGCAAACGACGAAAATGTGAGGACTACAAATATAATAAAAAAAATGTAGGGACTAAAAGTCGAAACTCGCATAAAAGTAGGGACTAAAAACATATTTAACCCTATTTTTTATGGAAAATGCAACTTTTAAAAAAGAGTAATCTTTTATTTAAAACGTAAATAACACCAATAGTATAAAAAATAGTCATATTATAATAATTAAAAATGAAATACACTTTCAAGCTAATATCATTAAAAATTAATAGTCTTTTTAATAAAAATTGCACCTTAGTTTTAGAAATTAATTCATTATTTTCAAATAAATACAAATTGTAGTTTTTTTAAAAAAACAATAAAGTGGTAATATTATTTATAAGTTATAGAGTAATTTTAATTATAAAAAAAACTATTATTTTATAAGTTATAGAAGAATTTTACTTATTGAAAAAAAAAAAATCATTATGTGAAAAGAAACAATTTTTTAAATAGTTTATCAATGCACCAATATGTATTAATGTTCTAAAAATTTAAAAATTTATTATCAATGCACCAAATGCACGCACCACATGAGCAGCAAGTATTATTTGACTAAGTGTATGTTTGATTCTGCGATGGAGAAAATTGATTTTGGCAGAATTAATTTTGATAGAATTGATTTTGACAGAATTAAGTTTGACAGAATTGATTTATGTTTGGATACAATAATGCAGAATTGATTGTTGTCAATCCATGTTGTTTGGATAATTTTGAACAAAATTGCTTTTGAGTGTATAATTACCAAAATAGGCATAAATAAAAAACATAGAAGATACATTATTATAATACTTGTTAAAACATAATGAAAGGAGTGAAAGGAGTAATTGATGATTAATATAAAGCAAAAAAATATGTATATGAGATTTGTTTTGATTCACAACATTAATGAAAAAATTTGAAAGAAGTGTTGATGACGTTGATGAGATGTATAACCACAATATTGATGAAAAAAATATATTAAAGAGGGCAATTAAGGAAATTATATTTATAGAGCCGTTTGTACCTTTTCTTCTGTCATAAAGGGAATTGATTCTACCCACCTCATAAGCTAGGAAACCTAGCTTCACTCAGAATCAAAATTGATTCTGTTCACCTTAGAATTGATTTTGGTGAATAGCCAAACACAAATTATTTTTTTTATTTTTTTCATTTTCACCTTAGAATTGATTTTGGGGCTTGTAGAATTGAAACCAAACACTCACTAAGTTTCTTAGAAATAATATTTGAACAATATCTTGAACGATGGACCCCAAAAAAATAATAGAGGCTCCTAAATTTTGAGGCATTGGGTTACGGGCCTGGTTGCCCTGCCTCTGGGCTAGGCCTGCATTTCATCAATCCAAACAAAATCTTATCACAATTTATATTACAAAACTCTAATTAGACTCAAATCACTCAATCTTAGCCAATCTTGGAGAAGTTCTAACCCTAATTCTAGAATTAGGGCTTTTCTCTTCCTCTTCAACAACAACCTTTTTATTCTCATTCTCTTCAACAATCTTCTTCCCAACATCACCAATTTAAACCAATCTACGACTTCTCTTCGGCGTAGTTGTTATCATTGTCAAATCAGAAACCACAACCTCATCAAATTTTGTATTCTCAGGATAAGCAGCTTTATCAAAATCATCATATTTCTCGTACAGGTAACATGAGTTGAAACCCTAATTTCTTTGTCTTCTTCCTCGAGAAGAGTAAGTATTATATTAAAAATAAGATTAACATGGAAACAAATACAAAAATTAAAATTAAAATTAAAGCTTAAGTGCTCAATCAAGCTCAGAAGATTCCGAATCAGATAATTTTTTTCATCGTTTGTCTTTGATTATGAATATCGTCCATTTTTGCAATAAGATCCATAATAATTTCCTTGTTTATGGTCAAGTTTGAACTTGTACCAACATTTCTAGAAGAATCTCCAAGCTTGGAGATATTTCTACAAATGTTGCTACAAGTTCAAACTCAACCACAGATAAGAAAGATAATATATAGTTCTTGCTGCAAATATAGATGATATTCATAATTCAAAGTCAAACGATGAAAAAATAACTTTGATTCTGAATCTTCCGAGCTTGATTTAACACTTAAGCTTTAAATTCAATTTTTATATTTGTTTCCATGTTAATGTTATTTTTAATTTATTTGAGCAAGCTCTTTGAAGATATAAACTTCAAATCTTGGATTTGGCTATGTAGCCTTATTCTACTGAATGACTTATCTATTTATTTATTTTTAATTTTTTGCTCCATGTTTGCACCTCTTGAGGCTATTCTTAAATAAACTAATAGCTTCCTCTGAGTTTTCTGCAGACTGTCTTGACAAGGAATTAGGTCCGGAGCAGGTGCTTTTAGTTTGGCAATTCTTAACTAGAGGAATGGAAGATTATTTCGATGATTATGAGATAGTATCGGCGGAAAGTCCATCAACACAGTCACTGTATATAAAACATTCATGCAGATTGGCCAAACTCAAGGGATGGAGTCCTTAACAGGATGTAAATTTCAAAGCACTTTGTTAGAAAGAAAAGAAGAGTGGAAAACAAAGTTTACTACTACATTATGGAATAGAAATATTGATTTAAGTGACTAAAAAGTGAGGTTTTGTGCAATATCATACTTTGAATTCTTCATGTTCAACTCCAATACTGCATCGGATTGATTAGTTGAGTGTATAGTGTGATAGCATGGATTAGAAATTCTTATTAACAAAGTGTTGTTTAGATCATCATGTCAATACAAAATTTATGGAAAATGGGAAGCAGTAGTTTTGTTTTTGGTTGTGTTTTTAGAAGTGGAACTTAACCAATTAGTTTGGTTAGATTCAAACAACTTCACAATTACAATGATCACCATTTTAAACCACAAATCCACAATCACAACAATATCAAATTACAGATTGCATATCAAAAACTACTATACACTAAATGTGTCGATGTGTTAGCTAATATCGGATGTGATTCAAGAGATTCTTTGATATATGATGTGTTAGCTTAAATTTATTCAAGAGATTCTCAAGAAGCCCATTAGAAAAAAGATTAACTAAGATAACAAAAGACTTTCACACAATTTATATTACAAAACCCTAATTAGACTCAAATCACTCAATTTTAGCCAATCTTGGAGAAGTTCTAACCCTAATTGCAGAATTAGGGCTTTTCTCTTCCTCTTCAACAACAACAACCTTCTTATTCTCTTTCTCTGCAACAATCTTCTTCCCAACATCGCCAATTTTAACCAATCTCCTACTTCTCTTCGGCGTAGTTGTTACCACCGTCGAATCAGAAACCGCAACCTCATCAGATTTCTTATTATTCTCAGGAGAAGCAACTCTATCAAAATCATCACCAAGCTTCTTCACCAATCTTCTCCTACGAGTAACAGGAGCAGAAACCCTAATTTCTTCATCTTCTTCTTCTTCAAGAACAGTTTCAAGGATACTCTCAAGTCTACGACGCTTGGAAGCAATCGGAGCAGGTGGTGGTGAAGGCGATTTCGAAGACGAAGGTGAAGAAGAAAACTTAGATCTGCGAAGATCAGAGATCGGGCTTTTGTTATGGGTTTGGGTTTTGAATTCTTTTTCACGTTGATTACGGAGTTTACCAACGTTGCCTTCGATTTTACCCATGAGACGGAGACGTTTGAAGCTGAGACCACCCATTGACCAATGGGCTTCTTGAGCCCATGAGATGAGTGGGTCGGTAACGGAGATAGGGGGATCTATACGTTCGTTACCGTCAGGGTTGACGTAGATTCGTGGACGGGGAAGGCTTGAACCGTAGAATTTGGTGAGTTTGAGAGGGAAAACCATTGTGAATTTTGTTGGGAGTGATTGGTAAAGATGAGAAAATGCGATAGAAAGAGAGAAATAAGCGCGTTTGTTAAATAGGAGAAGTGGAAATGGTGAAAAGGAAGGTTTTTCATGGCGGGATTATGATTTTTGGCGGGATAAGTTGCCGCTTGTGAAAATTTTGCAGCTTTTCGCTTTCGGTTTGGGTCTTTTATTGAATTGATTATTATCTACACCCTGTTTTTGCTACTTACAACGAGGTTGATTATTTTTGTTGAACTTTTATACGTCGTTGTACCAAAAAAAAGATTGAGTGTTGTTTTTTTAGATATTCTTTATTGAAACTTTTTCATATATAGATGCAAAGCTTTTTTTTTTTCTTTTCTTTTTTATAATCATATAGATGCAAAGCTATTTTATAAAAAATAAAATAAAAATTACTGTAATAAAGTCAAAGTAAATTAATGTCAATTTGATAAGGACATTGCATTATATAAATAACATCCGGGTTCGAACATGGATTCCTCACTTCAATTTAAAGAGTGTATTTCTAGTTAATAAACTACTTGACAAATTTTTTTTTTTTGAAGAGAATTAAATTTGATTGAGTGGCTGTTATAAAAGGAAATTATATCACCAATGCATAAACATTATAGCTTGTTTGAACAAATATTTTTTCTCCTTTGTAACAAAAAAACAATAATCAAATTTAATACTCTTTGACTTTGTTATACTGTATCCCTCCGTCGTTAATCCTATTTGTATTTTTTAATCTCTATTTTGGTTTATCTCTTTTTGTTATTAGTTTATTCCATTTCGATTCTCACAGTATGTTTATTTATTGTCTGCATTTATCTTCGGTTGTTTGTTTGTATGTAAGGATAACTGATAAGTAGTGGATATAATAATAGAGTTCGACCAAATTGTACTAGTAGGAGGAATTCTAATATAGGCACAAATATAAATTTATAGTGTTTAAACACACTCACATGAGTGAAGAGAGAGAAAAGATTAAATAATTTAATTTTAAATATTTTTCAAAAAAGTAAATGATGTGATGTTTTATGTATGTGTGCCTAAACACTATTCATTTATATTTGTGCCCATAGAAGACTTTCTCGTACTAGTAGTACAAATACTTATACAAGGTTATACAGAAAAATCAAATCCAGGAAGGATTACAAAAATCAAATTAATAAAAAGGTTACAACACAGTAATCAGAACACACCTAGAACTTCGTGGAATATAACATCCTACTACTAGTGATTTATTCTCATTCAGCACAAGTTCATCAATGCATTTGATTGTGTGCTTCTTCCACAAACAAGAACGGAAAAATCACGTTTGACTTGACCCACAGATTACTGGAGTTACTCACATTGCTTTTCCTCGTTTCATACCGCGCCAATCAAATAGCATAGCAACATGAGAGATAGAGCACATGAAAGATACATATAAACTTTACAGAATAAAGTGGCTCTTTTGTTCACCCTATATAACCACCAAAAGTACAGATTTAAATTTATTACATAGGCTACTCAATAGGCTTCGGTCTACAGCCTGAATAATAAATGGAAACACAAAAACTGCATGATTCTTAGCATGAAATGAAAAAAACAATGTGGACACTGGACATTTATGAAGTTTGATTATTCTACCTTGAAAACGATATACTCAGATTTATGTATTGGAAGGCTGATTTTGACTCAGCTCAGCACTCAGCATATGATGAAGAAGAGCGTCAACCCTCTGGCTTCGTGATTTTGTTCTACAGAAAACCAATATTGTGAATAAGACCACCATTAATATGCCTCCAACTAATAGCAGAATGGTTTTTAGACATGATATTAGAGTAGGGGTGTTCAAGGTTTATGAACTGCACTGAACTGAACCATATTAATGGTTTAGTTCAGTTCATAAAAACCATTTTAGTAAAAACCAGAGTCTAATATCATGATTGAACTTCTAACTACTTATCAGAGTCTAATATCATGTCTAAAAACCATTCCGCTGTAGAACAAAAACCATTTTAGACATGATATTAGAGCATGATAAGTAGTTAGAAGTTCAATCATCATTACAATCTCATTCCCCATAATTAAATTAAATTTCAGCAAGTAGTTATTTTATATTTTTGACAATTCAGCAAGTAGTTAGAAGTTCAATCATTACCATCTCATTCCATATAATTAAAGACAGTTGCTCTTCGTCCCCCTAAATTGATCAAAATTCTCCCATGTTCCCCCATCTACCGGGAGATATCTCCTGGTAGTGTAAATCTTATCGGGAAATATCTTCCGGTACTATGTTTTCTAGTGTGAGCAATTCAGGGGGGACGAAGAGCAACCATCATAATTAAATTAAATTTCAGCATAAGGAAAAGTATGTTATATATATGTACAATTATTCCTTCATCTAACTAAATCATTTAGATTGAGTTGGTCTTTGACTGATACAAACAAAGGAGTTTATCGGCTGCTTGAAGAAACACAAAAATGTGGGCATTCACAGAAATAATGCAAGTCATTGACTCATACGTACCCAAGAGTTCGTCGCCGTGGATATCTATGTCCTTCATCTTCCTATATTGAGATGGAAAATAGAAAGTACGATTTAGAGCTGTTAGAGAGCTATGTATAGAATAATGTAAATTAACAATCAAAATTATGTATTATGTACTAATGGTATTAAGATACATAAAAAACAGATCACGCAGAAATTGAAAAATTACTTCTACATTCAATTAGACTTTGTACAATATTAAATACAAACCTTGTCATTTCCATCAGAATTTCCTGATGACTCAAGCTCTATTTCAGCAAAGAATGCCTCCAAGACAAAAGCAATAATCTGAAATATAAGGAAAGGCCACAATGATGATGTGTTAAGACAGTGCAATTTAAGCATGGTAGAGAAAACCGAGATATTTCATTCCCTTTGATTGATAAAATTGTTAAACATGATTACTTATAACTACACTACTTAAATAAATAGATTTAGAATTTGTAGTTACTTTAATAAAAAAGAATTAGTATGTGTGAATGTGTATGTGAGAAGCATAGTAACTTCCCAATGTTCACATTCCCCAGATGCAGTTTGTATTCCGCATTATGTAATTAGAAGGTATTAAATAATGGAAAATTAAATCATACCAAATTCAAAAGCAGCAAATCAGTAATTAAGTAGAAGCTAATGAAGTACACATAGGTCCAAGAAGTTCCAGTTAAATCCTTGTAGCTCTGAAATAGAAAACCACAATACTCATACGTTAAGTGCATATTAAAGTCATAGTATGACAATAACATAAATAGAGTTAGGGTCAAAAAATAAAACAATGCATAGGAATGACTATCTGAAATGAATAAGCATCCTATATTTTTGCATTACACGCATGCAGCAAGAAATTTATACATATTTAAGGAATTTATTATTAATTTCGATAACAAGGCTTTACTACTAACCAAACAAAATTAAGCCTTAACGCTTATTATTATTATGGCCTGTTAAATGAAGTTGGATCTCACTTCCAAAGTTTGCTCAAATGATGAGAGTGTGCAGGCACATATACAATCTGAAAAACTTAGCAATGTGGGAGACAGATTAAATTTCAATATCCAACCTCCCGCATAGAGTTGATCTAGGTCCAATTACTACAGTTCATGCAAAATTCATCTCTGATACCATGTTAAATGGGCTTGGACTATTGAATTTGTGGGATTTTAGATAAAAGAAAGAGAGAAAATAATAAGAACATTAAATATTATTGATTGAGAATAACATGATATTGACTTGATACAAAAGACTAAACACTATTCCCTATATATACACAATGTAATAAATAGGCAATTCAAGAACAAATCAACATCATAATAATAATAATAATAATAATAATAATAATAATAATAATAAGTAATATAAAATCTAATCTAAGAGATAATATAAGATACTCTAAGATTATAAACTGATCCTAGAAATTAACTTAAGATACTCTAATATAATATCAAAGATATCATAATATGTTTTCTTATGAGGGTGTCCAAATACATATAAGCATTGCACAACATGAGAACCTTAGCAATGTGTGGCATAAGTGCAATTTCAATATGATAGATGCAGCAAGTTGGAATCTTCCAAATAAAGAACATTCTAAAGAGAGACCAATCCATCCAAATATAGAACTATTATTTTTGTGTTGTTCAATCCTTTTGTTTTCTCAAATCAAACAAATCCAAAGTATTTAACACAATGTTGAGCTTAGAGAAAAAAAATATTATCTTGTTTAATTTTCAACAAAATACTATTGGAACCAGAATAAGAAGAATCTAACTGCTAGACAATTGTTCAAGGAAGAACAAAACAGATAACACAAAATAATAGTAGCGGCGCCTGCAACATATATACTTCTCATTTGTCATTGCATTATCATGAAACAAAATATGACATTGGAAGTTACAAGGATTAAAGGCAGCATATATACCTCCGTCAATTCTTGCCAGACCTCTGAGACTAGCAAATTGAATAGTGTCACCATTCCATTTGGATAATCATTGAAATTAAAAAGTAAATAGCTAAGTTTTGTTAAGAAAAATACCCCAAGAACATCAATTATCCTAGCAATTATTCAATTAGAAGCAATAAAAAGGCCAGTATTGAAACTCGAACTTGGTTGTTGACCCAACCCCACCTTCGCCCACTAGAAAAAATGTTAAGGTTTAAAGGAAGAGATGTAGTTATTACAGGATCTTATCGATCACTACAGGTTTAAAAATAGATATACAGTTTTAAAGATGAACAAAGGATACTCATTAGCAGCAAGGTCCGTGGCTTCCAAATCTGGGTTTCCAGCGTTAACTAATCCACCAAAAATCTACAGAGACAAATGTAAAGTTTGTTCATTGATTGTAGAAAGAACAAGAAAACAGAATACAATCATTGCAATTGAAAACCTAAAATGAATCCTTAATTTAACTTATAAATCTATGCCAAAAATGACCGTGACTCAAGCATTTCACTCACCTGGACACCAAGTGAGCAATAAATACACAATATGCAAAATATGGTTCCGAGGTATGGCATCAAACTTGGTATAAGAGTTAAGAAAGTTGCTACGAAACTTCGAAATCGCTTGACATACATTAGGAGCCTTATCAATCTTAACATTCTTGCAAGAAGGAGGTAACGAATCCTGCAAAGGGGCAAGAAAAACAATGTCTGATTGCATCTTCAAAGCAATGCTCAAGAACAAATTGTATTCTTTGCACCAATTTCCATCATCAAACGAATAAACTATATTCAAAGCATGGTAGAAAACGTATCGTTTCATTTTAAATTCCAATTTGAAAAGGACAATTATATCCTGTTTTGATAAAAATGAAATTTGAGAATAACTAGGCTTTTGTCCTATAAAGGAGATCACAACAACAATTGTTAAGGGTCCTACATTGGATGAGATAAGGCATGGAAATGGGTTTATAAGTAGAGGCAGTCCTCCCCTTACAAGCCAGTTTTCTAAGGTTGAGTTAGGCTATTCTAATATAAAAATCCCTGTCTTCCATGTGAGATGTTATACAAGTCCCATTTGTTACAAATTAAAAGAAGAAAGTGAATTTGTGATTCAATAATTTAGAGTTTTTAATTCAAAATCACAGCAGTTATTTTGTGTTTATTTACTGAAAATCACTTTTTGAAAAAAAATCATCTATCGAAAAATAATTTTTAAGAGAAGCTAGTCAAAACAGCTTCATATTGTAAGCAGTTTTTAGATTTTTTTTTCTTTCAAATTATCATTTTTTTAAAAACTGTAGCAAACGGATAAAAAAAATCAAGATACAACAAATAGAGAAGCTGCATCAAGCCTCAATTTTTGGAAATACATGATTATGAATCCATGGATGATCTCTATGAAAATTAGTCAATAACCCGATATAATTATATAATAATTCAATAGCACAACAGAAATTAAAATAGACCACTAATGTGATTAAGGAAGTGTTTGGTGAAATGAATCCGAAAATAAGGAACACTAAGTATACATTTCAACCAGTAATTTGGAACTATGAATCAAAAAATAGAAATTTGGAAGACATGAACATTTTAATTAAAAGTTCATACCATTCTCCATTTGTGAAAAAAGGCAGACCATCCTCAGGTGCAGCAAAATCTATAGTTTCTCCAATGGCTGTAAAAAACATAGAATTATCACTCAGCATGATAACAAAACCTTAGAAACTGGGGTTTCCAATATAATACAAATTCAGGGCCTAAAAGTGAACAAATGCATTATGAACCTACAACAGCAGATTCTAGACACTAATGAATATTAATAATATGATAGGAACCTAAACTTTATTACATGAAAGAGAAATTAATTGAATTCTCCTAATACATACACTGCAGATCATTGAGAGGCTGCAAATCTCCATGCCCAAAGGTTCCAAAACTACTCTCTTCACTCATGAATGAACAATCTCTGTCATCTTTTTCTCCTATTGTTTACATCCTCTTATTCTTATTCCCATCTCTAACTATCTAACAAACAAACTACCTGACTAATATGGGGTCTACAAACAAAATATTTCATGACAAAAGCCAAAAACTGCATGCATTCAACCAGATGTTGTTTAAGGAATCTAAGTATGACATATCTGAAATTAGTTACCAATTGTCACTGTGATCACAAAATCAAAGCGATTTTGACCATCCCGCCAATAGTTTTCAAATCCATAAGAGTAAACCTTTAGTATCATTTCTATTACATATATCCATCCTGTAAAACAACAAGGAAGGATCGACTTGAGACAATAAGATTGTATAATTTTAACATTTTGCTGATTACAATGAAACAAAATGTACCAAAGCAAAATAACAGCTATCAAATTATTCAGTAGTATTGTGGGGTTTCACTGACAAATCAACAAGAGCAGAGGGGAATGAAACATACAATTGAGTTACAGAACTTAACTGCTCAGTTGAAGCTATCTCAAAAAAAAAAGTAAATACACTGTTCGGATGTCCTTACCAAAAGTGAATTCAACCACTTGCCATGCCTTTTGAGCAGAATTTTCTTCTACGTCAAGCTGCAGTTATGAATTAATACAAAATTATCAACATGTGGATACGCATATGCCTTGAAATATAAAAATGACCAACAGCATACACATGAAAGGAGATCATATGTTACTAAACTGATAGTATCCCAAGGTTATAGACAGAGTCAAGGAGATCATATGCTCTTCTTTATACATTCATAATAAAGTAAACTGCTTGTGCATGTTGATGATAATATATCATTATAACAGAATAATATCAAGTGGAAAAGCTACTACTTAAGGAGAAACTGGTCGCTGAATTTGAAATGAAGGATCTTGGTAGACTTGGATGTTTCCTAGGGATTGAGTTTCAAAGGATATACGAACTAAACCATATTAAGGAGACAAACAAATTGGGATTTAAGCCAAACAGGTGATCCCACTTAGCAGAATTAAAGAAGAGTGATGAAAAGGAAAGTCCAAAGGTTGATAAGACCTAGTATTAAAGATTGGTCAGGAAATCATATACTTGACATATACCAGATTGGGTCTAGCTTATGCAGTAAGTATTTTAAGTCAGTTCATGTACAATCAAAGGGTAAGATACTTGTAGATAAATTCTCCATCATATCAAAACCACACCAGGGAGAGGACTGTTATTTAAAAAAGGGTGGAAATTTGATTATGAAAGCTTATATTTATGTAGACTATTAGGATCAACGACTGGCAGAAAGTCAATTCCAGGTTATTGCATTTTTTTAGGTGAAAACTTCGTTATATGGAGAATCAAGAAATAGGGTGTAGTTGCTCAATCAGATGCTGAGGCTGAGTTTCAAGCTATGACACATGATGTCTATGGACTGTTATAGATGCAAATCTTATTGAATGATTTGAGGATAGAGTATGAAGGTCCTATGAAGTTGTTGGGACAAAAAATCAACTATTAGTATTGCTCATAATCCAATTCAACATGATAGGACAGAAGTTTTTCATTATCTTATCTCTGAGGAGCTGAGTCTGGTGTTTTAAAGCATATTAGTCCATATGCATATTTGTAATTTGTCTTCTATTCAAGATAGTACATTGCTGTCATATGAAACATGAGTTAAATGTTCAATAAAATTTGTGAATCCTGATAGGCTGGTAATTGGAGATATGTGTTTTGATGAAGCTGTATTAATCTTAAATATTCGATAACTAATCCTGAGGAAAATTAAATCTGCTAGTTGAAATGTGGATAGCCTGAATATTAGGGGGCTAAAATCTCTAATCCCAAAATCCACATATAAATAAATCTTTTATCAGATGCAAGTGCTCAATAGATTATAGAAATTTTTTTTTGGTGAACTAAGAGCATAATGACATCAAAGAGTCTAGAAAGCATTCCAACGAAGTTGGCACCACTTGTAGACTCTAATCCTATGTCAAGTGCTCATAATATTATTAAAAAAAGAGAAAAAGTATGTACAAGACGGGGGGGCAGCACCAAACCCATTACAAAAACAGTAGCGAATCATAAACTAGATACCCCGGGTAGGATAAATGTACATAAGTACAGAAGAGAAAATAAATTCACAATATTCCCCTGAACACTAGAGCTGCAGAAGGTAGGATCCCTAACCATCAGTAGAGCTCAATGATCCATTTGAACTGTGCTTACTTATACTTAAACCAGTGCATAAAGCATTCACTAAACATCATACTCCTACATGATTATTATGATAAATAGCACTTACTGACTACACATATATTGACAAACACAAGTATATCTAACATATGGTCACATCAGATGAGACAATGGTCTGCAGACTGCAGTTAAAATGAGTTAAGAAAGTGCTTAATAGTGCAAAAAATTGTAAATTTATACTTTCACTTGAATAACATGCCATACCGTTGTCTCAATAATTACGGCAACCAGATTCAATATGAGAACAAAGGTCACTATGTATCCAAATATGGTGCTCTTTACGAATGCTTTCAATCTCTTTGAGGTGGATGAATGGTAGAATACTAAATAGTCAAAGTAAGAACTCTGCAACAAAATCAAATATTAGTGAAGATGCTATAATCTTTACCTTCATACTCACATTACATACAAATGAATTTCCATATGTTTTAGATTTAGAGTACTTAAACTTACCACATCCTCCTTCTGGAATCTTAAAGCAATGGCATTGCAAATATCAGCAAATTCATCTTTGTTGATCTGAAAGTAAAAATATGTTGAGTTACATTCAAACACATGAGGGTATATATATGCGCGCGCGCGCGCGTGTGTGTGTGTGTGTGTGTGTGGGTGCATAAGAGATAACAAGAACAGCAGAGAACAAATATTACCTTTACATCATGAGTGTCATCCAGCTCATCAAATATCAATTCAAATTCTTCATTGGAGATTTTTGGCAAAGTCCTAAAGAATATATAATTTAGGGTTTAACATTCACAATGTAGTAGAAATATTGTGGAAAATATGTGAACTTAGAAGCCAAGAGAAAGATCAAAAGATAACTATCATGTCATAAAATATGTAGTTTCAATTCCCCAAAAATGCAAAGAGTTGTTTGTTTTATTTTGACACAAAATTTAACAGCAAATATCGATAACAAATTTGATGGTTAAAACAATTCAAATATGGGGTTTAGTACATTCAGTGCATAGTTAACGAATATAACAAGGTGTGTTGGAACTCATTAACCATCAGCTGGACACAATTAACCACCATTTTGAACATCGTTAACTACCATTTCTAGGTGTTCAAAGATACACGATTTTCATTATAGTCATCCAAATTATGTTCAAATATCATGACTTTACATGTTTTATAATATACATGATATCGTTTATCACAGTTTGTGTTCAAATATACACCTAAAAATTGTGGTTAATGATATTCAAGATCGTGTTTAGAAGTGTTATGTGGATTGTTAATAAGTTGCCGCATCTTTGTTATATTCATTAACAATCTATTAAACATAATTAACCATGTATTTGAATTGCAGTAACCATCTAAACTTAGCTAGGAATTGTTCCACCCAAGAATCGAACTTGGGTTCTCCCGAACGATTTGTCCTTTGATGGAGCTTATTAACCACTTGAGTCCAATCACTTGGTTAAATTCATTATCATTTTAGCAAAAGAAAAGTTACTACGACAAGCTATAAGCAATACCACAGCAAATATACAACAAGAAGACAAACATATAGCTTACTGAGTTACACTGTAAATTTTATGAGCAACACTGATGCTGCAACATGCAACACATGGTTAAGGAAGAGTAGATTCCTTCTGCTCAAAAAAGTTCACTGTCTTGCCTCATTATTTTGTGACTGATAATAAGAGTTGTGTGCAGTGCACGGGTTTGTTTCGAGAGAGCAAAGAATGGGAAAGGGATACATAATCGCATAACAATAATGTAAAACCCAATCAACTGTAGAATTTCTTCAGGTTCAAACAAAGTAAGATTTTCATAAAAGCTATTGAGATCCCTTTAATTTTACCCACATTTTAATGGTATGTTTGGTTGTGAGAAGAAATTGAGAAGAGAGAAATATGTGAGAGAGAGTAAGAGAAGAGAGAAAAAAGTGAGAAATAGAGTAGATTTGATGTGTTGTTTGGTATGAGAGAAAAATGAAAGAAAGAAGTATTGATTATTTTAGAAAGTACTAAAATGTCCTTGGATTAGACTATCTACTATCATTTGTACTTTTGTATTTGAATAAAATTTATCAATGACACGTGATGGGAGAAAAGGAAGGGCAGGATAGGAAAATACAAAATTTAGATGCTCTCTCACGTCTTTCTTCTCAAATTTGGGGAGAATAATAAAAGTGTGGGACCCACCATAAATCAGCCTTTCTTATCAATTTCTCTGCTCCTCCAAACGAAAGAAATAGGCTATTTCGCTTACACTTCTCTCGTCGACATCTCTCTCGCATGTAACTCTCGCGTAACAAACAGACCATAAATGTCTGGTCCTTAACATGGGGTGTGTTGAGAGAGCGAAGAATGGGAAGGGGAGAATATATCACATAACAAAATTTAAAACTCAATCAAGCATAGTTTCTCCATGATCAACCAAAGTTAGATATGCTCAAAGGAAGATGTTGAAATCCCACATAAAACACCCACATTAGTCCACACTTCAAATGTCTAGTCTTGAGGAGCATTTCAAAGGGTGTGTGGTGGAGATAGCAAATAATGGGAAAAGAAAGGGAGATATCATTAAATTAACAAAAATGTAAAACCCAATCAAATATAACACTTCTCCAGGTTCAGTTAAAGTGCGATTTTCTTAAAGTAATGTGTTGATATCGCAGTTATTCACCTGAATTAGTCCATGTTTCCAATGTCCGGTCCTGATCATGGTGTGTGTGTGTTGAGAGTCTCACATTGACTATAAATACATTCTAGGCAGTTCTTATAAATTTGGGAAGTTCACAATCTTAACTTTATAAACTGTTTTTTGGGGATGAATTAGATCTAAAGCCTAAGATGATAAATCTGTTAATTCCACTCACATTTGATAAAAAAAAAATTACCCGTTTCTCTTTCAATTTAGAATCAATCTCTAAAGCCTATGTAGTACAATTATCTTAAAGACATTGGGCCAAAAACAGAAACTCAAAAACAGAATACCAATAAAAAACTTTTACTAATTCAATTTTTAGCGGAGTGATAGTGGGTGATAATCTTGAAAGGCAAATGAGATCAAGCCCATTTTTGTGGAATCAGCCTTTGGTGTCTCAATGATGGCGATTCTGACAAAAATATTGTAACTACACTGAATAAAGAAGCCTATGTCATAGAAACAGAACCCATAAGACAAAACACAAAAAAATAGCAAAATATCCCTAGAACACACCTCAATAGTGAGACCCAAAAGATGGAAGCGATCCAAAAAGAACTAGAAAGGGAAGGAAAATCAGACAGGACCGGTGACAACACTAACGGGTGGCCGGAGGGTGAAGTGTGACTCACGCGTCGGAAAATAATTGGACTATTGACAAGGCTCGACAAAGTTTAAGGTGTCATTGGCCCCAGATAATGCTTTGGTACCATAATGTGGTGTCATCCAAAAACCAAACTGAAAAAGAAATTAGGGGTTAACCTTGAAGGCGGCTAAACCCAGAGACGAGGAGCTAGAATTTTAGACCTTGCTCTAAATACCAACTTGAGATTGAAAATATTGTGTGCTTGAATGAGGAGAGTGTACTATATTGCATGAGGCTAGCCTAACAATTCACACAAGATTAGGGAATAAAGTCAACAAAAAAAAAAAGGAAACTATGAAAGTCTCATAAATACAATCAAGATAATATCTTCATGGGTACTAATATTATTTACAACATCTCAACACCCTAAAAAGCCTTGACACCCTTTTGGAAAACAGATACGAAATTTGTGTTAAACTATAACAACATATATATAGTTTAACTAAAACTATTTATTTCATCATTGTGGATGGAAACCCTCCATCCATGCATGTACTTTCAAAAATTGAGAGGGAAAAATGTGGATTCTATTTAAGTGCGAGCTACGCAAATGTTAAAGGATCCATACGCAAATGTTAAAGGATCCATACCAAACATGTATTCTCATCTAGAAATATATAAATTTCACAAATGCCAAAACTATTTATGCTTTGAAAAATTGATAAACTGATAATAAAGCACAATGATAATGGGGATATGAATTAATACCTGTACTTGTTCACCTCCTCAAAGAGCCTAATGCATTGATCTTTCTTGAGATATCCAACACTCTGAAAGCATAAAACAGAAGCTCCAACAGATTTACAATTGTAGGCATAAATAAGATACTTATCTCTTATTCATTGTAGTGATGATTGTGACAATAATCTTTAGCATTATTCCTAGACAGATTGTAGTGCTATATTAAAAATTAGAAGAGTGCTAAGATGTGCGGTCTTTAGTGTAATTGTTCAAGCTGGTATTGAAGCTGTCATAAGTCTTTTATGGTTACTACAATTGGTCTATAAATAGAGATTGTATTCTGAAGTAATACTACAACAAGTCTCCCTGTATTGAAGCTGTCATAAGTCTTTTCAGGTTATAATTGGTCTATAAATAGAGATTGTATTCTGAAGTAATACTACAATGAGTTTCCCGAATTTTTTACATGGGATCAGAACTCTCGATTTAATCCTGGAGTTTCTGGTCCTTGCACAGCCGTCATTTCTGTACTATTATTCTTCCTTTGAGCAACCTTAATTGCAGCACAAATAAATTATCTAAAAGCAGCCTTTATTTCTGCATAGTGCATAGTTCCATCACTGCTTAACAGCCTTCATAGCTGTTGCATATGACTTCCACTACTTACCACTGTCAGAATTTCCCAGCAGCATTCAGAAACTTTCTGGTGACTGTTCCTGCCACTGTTAGAACTTTTCCAATGATACTCAGGACTTTTCCTGCAGCTTTTTCCGGCCACATAAGAACTTTTCCAGCAACTTTTAAGAAAAAATGTTAAACAGATTTTTGACTGGTGTTGATCAACATGAACTGCCACTGTCCAGTCTTAGTTTTATAGGGTTGGTTTCTTTGTTTGATATTTCTATTTGGCAACTAGATAACCCTACTTGGAGTCTGAGAGGTGAACAGTATGCTACATACATGGAAAACCATACTTACATGTGTATCTAGGAGATTAAAAGCTTTCTCCAACATAGCTCTTCTCATACGATCCATCTCCGAAACTTGTTTTACAAGCTACAGCAAAAGAATATTTAAGCACTGTTAGAATTTCTTTTGTTATCCATCATATATATACACAATCAAAGTTTCCACTGTATCATCAGGTCAATATAATGAAAAGTAGCGGTACTGAAAAATTTACCTCACTCTTGAAACTATCGTAAACAACGGCAAGAATCAAGTTTGTAACAAAGTAGACTCCAATCAGCACAAACAGAATGAAAAACAGGATAGACCAACGCGAAGACCTTAAAAGCCAGAAAATGATGAGCATTGACAACTGCAGATGTCTCAAATTGAAAGGAAAAAAATCATCTAGCCAAGCGGATCAAACTGAAAGTTAAAACCCTTACTTGTATGCAGGAACCCAAACATCTGGATTATTGTCTGTGTTAAATAAAAGAAACATCTGATATAACGTTGCACTATAGGAAGTGAATACTGTTTTCCCCTGTATTGTATCTTCAAAAATCACATAAGCCACCCAACTTGCAAAAACAAGAAATAGAAGTCCCAAAGCCTGCAATTCATGAAAATTAGATGGCAGCTATGTCTAGTAAGAAAGTGTTGATTAAAGAAAATTGAAATAATACACATGTAGCATTCAAATAAACCCAATAGATTGTGAATATTGAAAATGTTGCAAACAGGAACAGCAGAGCAGAGTACAAGGCAAACGCGCAACAGTCTGAAAGTGAACTAACCAAGATATTTAAGTATGTGTCAAGCATTCCAGCCACGATGATGACAGTTTCTCGTAGCTGCCTGACATCAAATTCAGACGCAGAGTTAGAATGTCATGAAAATGGTTATTGATAAAACTGGACCGGAAATGTGATAAATAGAAAGCTTTTATTGCATAAGTGGCCTCGATTAGATACGGAACAGATGCCAAATACAGTCAAACTCTCTCTCTCTCTCTCTCTCTCTCTCTCTCTCTCTCTCTCTCTCTCTCTATCATTTCCAAATATATCAAATTTTTCTCTGTATTATTGCACCGTACTATTTTGTAGCGGTGTTCAAATCCAAACCGATTAAAAAATCCAAAGACTGCACAGAATCAAATATTATTGGATGTATTTGGATTTTTTTTATGAAAACCACTCGGATCGGTGAGGATTTTGGATTCATTTTTGAAAATCGAACCAAACCATACCACATAAATACATTTTATTACTGTTTTTTATTTTTCCGTTACTATAATATATTGCATTAATCTATTATTTGCTGGTTTTTAATTTTTTTTAATAGTTTAATTGAATGGTTTTTGTTTCTATTTCATAAAATAAATCAATCATTGTCATGTTAATTTTTAGTATATTAGGGGTTATATTTTGCATCAAACATGTTACTATACTGGGTCTTTATAATATTAATAAAATTTTAAAGTTGTAATTTCAATATCCAAAAACTGGTGTAAATTAAACCGCATTAAATTGGATTGGATCAAATCGGTTTTTTTTAGTCATACAAACTGAACCGAACCACATGTGACTTTATCTTTGGATCAGATGTTTTTTTTGCCTCAAAGCCGAACCAAACCGGACCACGAACACCCCTACTATTTAGTCCCAGCATAATCTTATATGGATTCTAAATCATGCAAAGTTGGAAACACCTCACGACAGCCGTTTTTAAAAGTGACAAGAAATGTTTACAGCACAAGATTTACGCCATGGAAGTCATAATATAGCTTGTCTAATCAACTACTAACTGTTGAAACAGTTGTCAAGTTGTTGAGTGTTTCTAACTATCTGATCATTGTTGGGCCAAGTATCTAATATTTACACGTGATTTTTCTTTTGACTGAATAATGAATACAAATAAACGTCACAAATCAAGACATCTGAACTGTGAACCATGGTAAGTAAGCAACAAGGCAAAAATTAATTAACATTAAGATAAGATCCAAATTAGCCTAAAGCTAAACCTGCCACCTCACATGGAATGTAAACCCTTAACCAAAATTATTATGACTTGCTTCAATATCCTGTTAGAAACCTGGTATTTTATTAGAAAGAATAGGGATAAATTTTTGTTGATAGGGGGTCAAAAGAGCATTAAACATCTACTTGATACTGTGTGACTGCCTAAGTTAATTGATAATTTCCTATTATTAGACTTTCATAGTCACTATAGATAGCCCAAGTTTATTGATTAGATCCAAAAATTCAGAGATCTCGGCACTGTTTCTCATGTATAGATTTGTAGTTTTGTACAATTCCTTGAAAATATTTAGATTCAATTCAAGGTATCTAACTATCACATCTTGAACCTTCGCAAAAAACAACTAATTTGATAATTAACTTACAGGGGTCAGGTACTAACATGTCCAAGATGATTGATAGGCCAAGGGACATTAAACATTATTAACAACAGTTTCTGTGACAGCCAATATCAATGAGGTGGAAGTATATTATCAACATAGACGCTATATGAAACATATCTTTAACAGTATCCAATGCAGTCTTTATCCCATTCAATCATTCACTATTCCCTCTGTGCAATTAATAACTAAAACTCCAAAATTTGAAGCAGCACAAAAATGATTGTAAAACTTTCAGGCACAGGTCTAAAACTATAATAAAAACGGAGATCAGTCAATCAATACCTAATATTCAGAACGAAAAGAACAACCCTGATATAAGGTGCAATTCTGAAAGGTAGAAAATTAAAAGCCGCTGGGGATATATACAGAGCATAAGCCAGCATATCAACAAGGATAACGAACAAACAGGAGGCCTGAAAATACAAATAAATTTTTATTAGTAGTCTGAAGCATATATGAAAAGAACCAATTTACTTATCAAGGGACCCAGGTCAGAATCCCATGGCTGCTAACAGGTGAAGTTAAATGCACCTAATTATATGATTTTAGGAAGAGAGTGATATTTGTTAAATAGCTGTTAAAGAGATAGGGCTTCCGAGCTAGATGATATACGATTCCAGGGGGATAGAGCTATTTGATAGATGGAGCTATCCCTTTGGAACAAAACAAACCACTTGTAAGAGGAGAAGGCAATCAATGAGATGTAGCCCTCTGATGAGATGATATCATGTAACTTATGACTTGAGATGAGAGGGCAATAAGTCAGACAGAGTTACCCTTATGAGGAGAGGACAATCAGTGAGCTATCTTAGATTTTGGTTCTCTTGTATGACCCATGCTGTACTTTTATGCACATACTTTGTCAAAGACTAATAGGATTAGTTGCATTTATTACCTACCCTAGCATGTTTTGCTACTGAGTTTTGATTTGCAGAACTAATAAAGCACCGTTTTCAATTACTAAATTATATTCATTGGTAGTATCTTAGCAAACGTACCTTCAATAAATTAATAGGACTTTTCCAAAATATAGGGGACCCTTCGTACGATAACGGCCAGAAAGTATGAATGCTTAGCAAAACAAGAACTATTCCCTGTATTACACAAAAAGGTCTGGTAAGACAAAATACTAAACAAATAGTTGAGAAATGAATATAAGGACACCTTAACAATCCCACAGATCAAACAAAATCCATATACCATATGGAATCCCATTTAGTATGGTATAACAAACCACTACCAATTGTTTTTTAATAAAAGAAGAAAATCTCATTAAAAAAAGAAAGAAGATAAAATGTATATCTGATGAGAGGATAAGAAATCATCTTTAAAAGTGAAGAGAGAAAAAAAGGACACAGCCAAATATGATAAAATGTGAAAACGTTTTTGCAAGTCATTAATAAAAAAATCCATTGAGATGATAACTAGAGTCAAAGCTCCGAAGGAAAAGAAAAGACACTCCCAGTGGAACTGCATAAATGCCAAAAAAGGAACATCAAAGTAACCAAGTGTTGTAGTTTATTCAATGTATGCAGGGCAAGGATAATTTGGAGAACATTTTCCATATCATAACAAAACACTTTCTTAACAAATTCACATACCTAAACCGTCCAAAATGACACATTCAGATTTAGTAAATAAGATAATGATACAGACGGGCACTGTTAGCTGTTTCACTAAAATTTCAAAACATAGGTGAATAACAAACATAATTTAACATGGAAATGACACATATATTGCCAAACGTAATCACCATTTTCAAAATGACAAGTAAAAGGTTCGTCAGTAATTTACACAATAAAACACAGATAATGTATGAGACTCTGAGCGCTAAAGTACTGAACTCTTACCTCATAAATAATACATTCTGCAGCAGTTAGATATGGCAACTCTCCCAAAAAGAAATACTCTCTATCGCTGCAAGAATGTGTGGCCTTTTCACACCATAGAGGTTTCTGTAACATATACAGTACACTGTGAAATATCTTCTTTCTATTCTATATTCATTTTGGTTAGCCTAAAGGTCTCAAACAATTTAATCACTTAAAGTTTAAGAGAAGCTTACTACAAACCTCCAGGAAATTCAGGACTATCAGAGCAAAATAACCAAGAGACCAGAGGAGATCTAAATTAGTGAATATAAAATAATATCTGGAATAACTTTGAAAGCTTGATGAATCCAGAAGCTGCTCAGGTATACCAACACCATCTTCAGCCTGTGTAATGCATTTCCAACCAGAATGACAAGTCATTAACTGACCTGAAAGAAAGTACATACATACATTTTTTTTTTTTGTTTGAATGGGCTAAACTTTTATTTACACAAAAGAGCACAAGGAGTGCTAGAGAATACAAAGAGCTAGGCAGCAGCCCAAGCTTCAAACAGCAGCAAAAACCAGAAAAACAAGCTAAAAACAAGCAAAAACACCAATGACAGCAGCATAACAGGCGCAACACTGCAGCCCACACCCGAACAGCAAAACCGACCCCGTTATATCGTCAAATAACATACATACATATATATATCTATGTACGCGGAAGCTAGGAGAATATATATGTCAAATACTTTGGATAATTATATCGTCATAAAACATGATTAGCCTGAGAAGCATTGGGTTTTAAAAAGTGAATTTTGCTTATATTTTGCCACGGAGGGAGTAACTATAATAACAGAATCACTTACCCTGTAATTCCGAGTTTTAACATTTGTCTAAGTTCATTCTTGGAAGAGCAGTCCGAATGTAAAAGGTAACATGCTATATGTTTACTGGTTACCATAATTGATTTTGTCTTAACCTCGGTTTGATTAGCATTATTGAAAAATTTATACAAATTTTACTTCAAATTGCAAGCTTATTCAAAATCACTCTTAAGTCTTGTCAAATGATATCACTCATATACACTTAATTCAGCCGCAACCAAAATTGATTCTGGATAAAAGTGACTTGAATGTAAAGTGATTTATGTTTAAATACATTCATTTTAAAAAGTGCAACAAACAATAACTTTGACGCCAGAAATCAATTGCAGATGCAAAAACTTCAACTTCTAACTTCAAGTTAGAATCAACTCTAGAGATAGAATCAATTCTACTCGAGAACATTCAAACATGTTAAAATCAATTCTAAATTTCTCTAATCAATTTTGACTCCTCTAAAAGTGAAACCAAACATTCACTAACACTCGCAAAACGCAATTCAAAAATCAAAAATAGAATTAGCACAGTCATGAACTAAATTCAATTGGAAATTCTATTAAAACCTTATATTACAAGTTTGTAGCAAGATTATGAAGTTGGATCTAAATTCCTTAAGTAGAGTAGAATAAGAAGATCTATATATAGAATCTCAACAATGCATGATTGAAAACTATCTAAAGCAAGGTGAATTATGGAACCGAAGAGAAACTGAGTTGATTGAATTAACTTCCGAAAAAGGAAAAGGAGAGTGAATTGAACGAACCAGATCGATAAGTGCGGCGGCTTTCTCGTAATTGGAACCGTAAGTGATAGCATCGGTGCGACGAACTATTCCTCGCGAACGGTGTCTTAAGCCACTGGTTTCGCCTCGTAGCAAAGGCTCCATCGTAGTGAGAGAAGTGAAAATGAAAAATGAAGTGTGAAAGAGCGATGAATGTTAAAAGTCTAGAAGATTCTAGTGAAATACTGTTATTGAGTTGAAGGTTGAAGAGGATCACGGTTCGCACATGGAGAGAGTAGAGAGAGAATGTGATGAAATGAAAATGACTCTGACATAAATTTATGAGAATGGTTCAACGAAATAACGACCGGATGTAGAAATAGTTAAGTAACTAACATAAATCAACTTCTATCTATCTTTTGAGTATTAATTAATTTGGGTAAAGTGGTGGTGGTAATGATGTGACTTGTTGCTTTTTCTTGATCCTGATCCAAAAAGAAATATGGATCAAAGTAATACTACGTGCCATCATCGAAATGGATATGGTACAATTCAAAGTCAAAAGCTTATGACAACCCTTTGTTCACACTGTCGGTAAAAAACATCACTCTTTTTGTTTGAACATGAGATTTGACTATATTTTTATGAATATAACCAAAACTATAATAACTAACGGTGGTGTTCGCGGTTCGGTTTGGATCGTTTTTAAAGAAAAATTCATCCGATTTTAAGTTAAAATTACAAGCGGTTTTGACATTGGCTCTATTAGCTAATGATAAGAATCGGCGCATTTTTATAATAACATTTTTATCATGTTACTTCAATCAAACAAAATGAAAAAGATGACAATTTTTTTTGTTACCTTGTGTTGAAATGCAGAGAGTTAGGTCTAATACTTAATTATTATAGGCCTATTAACTAATTAGTATATACTAAATTAGAATGTTTACCTTCATCAAAAAAAAAAAAAAAAATTAGAATGTTTACTAATTTGTATTTGACACCATTCTATAATTTCAATACAAAATGTCTCAAGTTTTTCTCTCATTTTACTCTAATATTATGACTCTGAACACCATGAGTTATAGTGATCAAATTCGTCGCTACTTATATTTCTCTTATATCAAACAATATATAGCTCTATTATTCTTCTCATCTTTCTTTGATTCTAAAACTCTTTCACTGGTTTCATTTTCTTACGGTCAAACATATTTTAAAGCCTAGTAGTATAAGTGGTACTATATAAGTGGTAAATTCTAAAATGGACTACCTTATCAAGTGGTCCATGGTGGACCAGTTATGAATACTATTACACCGAATATGAATTTTACAAAATTAACCGTTGGATTGAAAGTTTATATCATATAGATCATCTATATAAAATTTTAGAAAAATTGAAAATTATTTGATATGTTATTGAGACCCATCAAGATTAACGGTTTATTAAATACCGTAAATCTTGATAAATCCCAATAAAATATCAAATGATTTTCAATTTTTCTAAATTTTTTTATGAATAATCTATATGATATAAACTTTCAATCTACCAATAAATTTTGTAAAATTCGTATTCGATAGATCAATTGGTCCAAGTGGTCCACCGTAGCATTAGCTCTATATAAGTATATGATATTGCATAAGTGGTATATGTCCTATATGATATTGCCAATGCACGAGGTGCACGACCTACAGATGAATTATTATTTAATACTATAAATTGATATCAATATATTGAAGTCCACGGCTTTTGTCTGACACTCAAACAAAACATGACAAAATGGAAGCCACGATACAACTTAACTAGTAGCAGCTTCAACAAGTGGGCACATGGCATGCTTTGAAGGAGTAATAATCTTTCCATTCTTCTGATTAGGCTCTCAGCTTCCAAATATGCCCTTTTTCCTGTTGTTCAGATTTCTCTTGCAGAGATTATGCACAATGGGAAGCAAAAAGACTAAAAATGTCAGTTACCACGGTTCATTAACCTGTAAAAAGCATGCAAATTCCACAATTTTACTGCTTTGAGTCATTGCGTTGTTTATGTTTTCATCAAATATTAAAGTAAGGCTTCTGGTAGGGAGGACCACGGTTCGATCCCCCACAACTGCAATCGGGAAGGGGCTTGAATCACTTGATGCCAGAACTGACCTCCGAATCAGAATAAACTGGTGGTGAAAGCCAAATATTAAAGTAAGGCAACAAGCCAACAGAGAAAGAAGACCACAATTCCAGCTGGCACAAGCCACAATGGCTCATAAAAGATAGAATCATTATTATCAACAACCAACTGTCATCTAAATACTCAAAAAAAACAAAGACACAAATTCTAATAATAAGGTAACAAGCATATGATTTGTGTCGTAATAATGTGAATTAAAGAATTCAATGTCTGTCTTTCATTCAAGAGCAGGAAAAATAGATAGTGATCTTGTAAAACTTCTTTGTTAATGATAGATTGGCATACAAGAAAAACTATGCTCATATAACAAATGAATAAAAATTACATTGAATTAATTTAACTTTTGAGATTTTTTCCCTGTAACCATCTGGGTTATCCGGAGGCCTCTACTGAATGCTTCGTTGAAGAGAATTCTGGTTTGCATAGCTTGAAACCCAGGCAACCATGATAGTATTGCAACAGGAGACATAACAATGATTCCAAATAATATATCATATAAACGAGCCAATGAAACAACACCATACCAAATTATAGTGTGCTGCAAAATTGGCCTAAATACTTGAGCAATCAATAACATACCCCAGCCTGTAGGAATGAATGCTAACAAGCTAGTAAAAAGGTCCATGAATTTGAATTCAGTGAATTCCAACAGCGCAACTATCACAAGTATGGCAAGAACTATGACATATGACTGGATCAACCTATAATAGACATGATTTTTGGCCTCGTATTTATTTCTGGCATATGCTACCACCACATAAATCCCAAATACAGCGAATACATAAATCCATGATAGCAAGTAAACTACAATACTGGTACTTCCTGCAGCTATGTCTAGCTGATAGACGATACCATACTGGAAGACAAAGAAACGAAGGTCTAAAACAATCTCCGTAACCTTTCCCCAAAACCCAGTTGTCTTTAGATGATCTTGCTCTTCGTACCACCACTTTTCCCAGCTCTCTTCAGCTTTAGAAAACACCCTTCCACGGTACCAAATCCAGGTCATAAATTCGTCAAAATCATACACAGTTTTTAACCAGTCAAAACCAGAAGGATTGAACACAAAGGGTGCCATAATCCATGATGCAACTAAGAACCAACTAGAGATGGTCATGGCTAGGTAGACAAATGTGTTAGTTGATACAACACTGTGTGATGCATAAATTAGTAATATTAACCCCAACTCAATTGCTTTCACAAAATGACTACGAGCATAGAGTCTATAATTTTCTGCAAAACTCTTGTGCTCTACAACAAAACCGCGACCAGTTGCTCGATATTTTGCACCGCCATGTAGGATTGTCCGGCCAAAGAAATGGGTGCGTGTACCCATGGAGAAAGTGTAGAAAACTGATGCAAGTTGGAGCTGCATTGTCAAAAAGTCCCAGACAGCTTGAAGGAACCCATGTTCAAGGGAATTCTCCACAATCATTGGAAGGGCAGTGAAAAGTCCAATTTGGACTATGAACTGCTGATTCAATATTATACCAAGTGCTTTATTACTATTGCTGTTACTTTCCATAGCAGCTTCAACACCACTAAGAGCAAGCATTAATCGACCCCATAGAAATGCATAAACAGTAAGAACCACCATCATTGTGTTGAAAAAGAATCCCACTGTGGTGTAGAAGAATGACAGCATCCTGAAAAAATCCAGTCTATGACCCAATCTATATACATCTCTGCTCAGTACTTGCTCCCCGTTTCCACTGGCAACTTTCGCTTCAAACATTGATATTTGATTCAACCCAACATCCCTTCCTTTTCCAACTTGAATGTATTCATGATGTGTGATATTACCTCCACGAAGAGTACAGTTAAAACCTGCAAAGATGTCTTCGCTTATGTTGATCACTCTGGAAGCTTTACTGATACCACCTCTAGTTATGAACCAAAACCTGTCAAACACATCAGGATGGCCATAATGCATTCGAATTTTCAATGGGTTTGCCAAAACCCTCTGTCCTAAGGTGACAAAACTTGATTCCTGAGCTGACATGAACCAAGCAAGAGAAGAAACGAAACCTGTAAAAATATGTTCCCTCACTCCCAAAATAGTTGGTTTTCGAATACCATAGTTATGCTTGAATTCTTCCAAGAGATTTCTCATTTTAAGTGCCTCCTCGAAGTAGTTGTCCTGGTTCATATCAATAGTTTGAATTGCATCCCCACGTGTGAAGATGATGGCATGATTTTGATTTTCTGGCTTTCCTTCTCCTAGTTTTAAGGGACCTGGCAATTTTACACGGTAAATTTCCACCTCCCTCTCCAATTGTTGATCGTACTTGACAAGAACAGAATAATACTCCTTCCTATCCCTCCCCGCGCGAACCTCATCAACATAGGCAACTCTTAGAGCTTCATTGTTTTTCATTAGATACAAAATTTCATCGGCATGAGGATCCTTTCTTGCCTTCTGAGTTCCATATATCTGGCAAGCAATCACATATGTGAATTTCATTAAAGCAGTTCCGTAGTCATGGCCTTTGAACGAACTTGCTGAACTGGTTGCTCCAGAAGATGGTGACCTTTGCAAGTTGAAACCCTCTGAATTATCTTGATTTGACGAAACAAGTTCACGTGAGCCTTCTTTGATCTCTACTTCTGATGCATAATCTAGAAAAGCTAAAAGCTTAAGGGCCTTATAGTAGTACATCATTCCTCTAACCGTCCGTGATAGTGTCTGGCCTCTATAGGATGCCCAGGACCTTAATTCTGTTAGCTTATATGTCCATATATCACTGTCTTTCATCATCCCCTCTCGCCGCATTCTCTCCATAAAATTCTTCCACTCATCGTCATATATAGTCTGCAAATAGTATAGAGTTGAGATCCCATCTTCATTCCCAGTTCTGAGTTGTTCTTTACTGTAAACTACTTCTTCACTATAGTAAGGGGTTAGGACACTAAAAGCCATCATTTTCTCAACTTGAGGGGCATGGGGCATGTTCATAAAAAGTGAATTACTGAAGAAAGCAATTCTCCGTCTAGCTTCAAGATTAATTGGAATGTTTTGCATTGAATCCCTGGAGGTAAGAATAGTATGCAAGCGTCGAATCTGGTGATAAAAGTTCTCGCTCATAGTGTCAGGAAACTGAATGGCATTTTCAAAAAGTAGAACCTCAGGATATGGATTTTGTGGAGCCAAACCATCCTCCTTTAGCTGTTCATTATTCCTTTTCTCCTTGAAAAAATCTCGGATAGAAATCTCATAAAGGGCCTGAAGGGTGTTCACCAATTGGTTAGTATCTTTTTTATCCTTGTTTAACAATTCAATTAGTTTTATCAGCTTGCTGTGGATCTGGGGAAGTGCGGTGGTTTTGAATACTTTAGTAAATTTCCCAATCTCAAGTGAATGATCAATTTCTTGAAAGAGAGCAGTAACAATAGAATGCTCTTCACTATCCGGTCTGATAATCTCTCGAAGCAGGTATCTGATACAGTCATATGCTTCAATCACAGCACATCGTCTGAACTCATACTTACATATCTTTCTCCAAAGTCTCCTGTCAGGAGAATCAACAAGTTCTTTGGCCTGACTTAACGCCAGTAGCAACTCATTGCATAGAAGAAAACACGGCCAACGAATAACCCTGACATTCCAAGCGTTGTTTGGCAGCTCCAGAAGCTCAACCTCTTTATCAGAAATGATATCCTCCTCTCTGAATGACAAAATTATCTCGTTCCATAACATAGCAAATTTTTTGGCCTCAGCCAGGTTAGACTCGAGCTTCTTAAAAGGCGTACCAAGTCCATACCTGAGCTTCATCCTACGAACTGCATCCCTCAACTTGCTACTCAATGTTCCCCTTGCATTCAACAGCTGCTCCTCTGGCGTTAAATTAAAAAGAACTGCAGTGGCAAAAAACTGAAACCTCAACTTCAGCTGTTGCATACTTCGAATCTCGCCCAAATGTGCAAACAAACCCACCGTCGCCCCAACCAAAGACGAATATATCGAATACCATATCTGAATATCCATTAGATAAATCAAAATAACCGGAATCCACAGTATACCAAGAGCAAAAACGTTACCATTTTTAAAAAACTCATGCCAATGATAATCAACATCCTTAAGATCCAACACTGCCCTTGATGGAGCCATCATGGGTAGAATCTGTAAAAAGTAACTGAAACTAAATTTTGAGGCCAACACCACAACCCAAAATAAAGTATACTTAACATTATCTACAAGACCCTGACTCAATCCACGACCAACATAAATCTTCCCTTGAAACCACCACGATAGCATATAAAAAAGCCTCCAATTCCTATTCTCCATAAAATTTCTAACCCAAGGAAGTATGAAAAGGGCCAAAGCAAGAAGCTCTGGAATAACAAAAGCAAAGGCAACCTTAAGAAAAAGTATCAACCTCTTATTTGCTTCAACGGACCATTCATGATCATGGTTTCTCCGAATCAATGTCCTAGCATAAAAGTAAGAAAAAACAACTATCCATGCCGCAGCAACGATACTTTTCAACACCATCCTAAATCCAAGCATTTTTGTCTCCCTCGAAACCAACCTCCACTGCATAACTATATCAAGCACAGATTGAAAAAACCTTAAACCACTCCAAGTGAAGAAAACAGTTAAAAGCCGAACCTGCACATCGCGATCCTCCATCACCACATGCCAAGGATAATCCCTATCTTTCCAACCAACAATAACAGCAGCTTGAAGAAACAAAATCAGCATCACCCAAAGCCTATCAAAACTCCTAAACAAGTTCCAAAACGACCTCCGTTCAACATAACCGGTTTTCCCAACACGATTTCTAACAAAAAAACTACTTCCAGCATCAATAGGCCATTTAAGCCTATGAAAACACCTCTTAGTCCAAAAATACTCATTTATATCATCATAATTTCTCCACTTCGAATGCGGTTCTGTTCCCTTGCCACTACTAATCTCAGCCTCGAATCTCACCATTTTGTATATAGGCTTCACAACACTGTCTAGGAAACCGTTTTGCAAACAAAACGGCAGCTCGTAATCGTAATTGTTCTGATTCTGCAACAGTTTGTTAAGGTCAATTGCCATGTGATGAAAAATATAGCAAATACATTCAGGAATGAATCGTAAATTTGCAGATTCGCCCCAAATCAGAAGATAAAGAGAAACATAGAGTAGTTCTCTTCGGTGATCGGTGTTAGAACCGGAGCGATTCGAAAGCCAGACGCTAGGTTTAACATTGAGGTAAGAGCACCATTTAGTGTAATTTCTGAGGAGATTTTTCCGGAAGGAGCGGAGAACGGTGGAATCAAGAGAATCGATGTTGTCTGGCGAAGGATTGAGACGCATCTGAGAGTTTGCGAGATGAAGGAGAAGATGTTCGCGTTGGTTGCGAACGTTGTCGTTTTGGAAGCCGAAGAAGAGAGCGAGCCAATCGAGGAGATCCATGTGAGGTTGCCATTGAGGTGGACGACGGAGGTCGCCGACGGTGCGGATGGCGGAGAATGCGGCGCGGATTTCGGGGAAACGGAGGGAAGGGTGGTCGGAGTTGAGGTCGTTGTGGAGTGGGATGATGTTGTAGGGTTGGTGTTCGTGGTTGTTGTGAGTGGTTGGCATATCATTGGAATTTGGGAAGAGAGTGTGGAGGTTAGGATTCTGTTGCTGAATGGTGGTTGGTTGGTTACACAGTCACACTTTACAGTTACAGAGAGAGAGAGAGAGAGAGAGAGAGAGAGAGAGAGAGAGAGAGAGAGAAGTGGTCTTTGTGTTGGAAGAGATGAGTGTAACGGTCAGCGCGGGAAATCAGAGACAAACGAAGAAGAAAAGGCGCGTTACTTGACACGTGGCATCTTTCTGTTCTTTTTTTAAATCTTACTTTTTATTTTTCCTATTTTAGTAAAAAAAAAATGAATATATACAATCTGATTCTCAAACCTTGTTTTTTGGAGAATGATTCTCGACCTTATTTGGTGACATGTGGTGTGTTATTTAGACACACAATAGTCTCCATAATGTTTATGTTAATTTATAGGAAATAGATTTCTTGCGGTTATGGTGGGACGCAGTAATCAATTTCAATGATTCAATCATCCGATTTGAATCAACAGTTGAGATTTTTTTTTTTTGGTACATTCCGAGATTGTTTTAATACTATATAAAAACACAATTTTTAATCTTATTTGTCCTATCTGATTTCAACGGTTCAAATTGAAAATTGCATGTAACTGTGTGAAGCAGTTACAATATGTAATCCGAGTCCCAAATTATGTGTTAGAGAAACATTTTTTAATTTAAATACAATTTATTAACTTTGACCTACAAGAGAGTGTATTTCTTCTATAACTTATTTTGTTTATGTGGTTTGAATATTGGTACTATCAATAAACTTGGATTATTAGTTATAAAATGATTTCCTTAATGTTGCGCATTCTTCTATACTATTTTAGCTTTTAAGTGAATGACATAAAAATTTCTTGTAGTGTTTCACTAAACTTCGGCGTAGCAAGCATACAACTAACTATCCGCTATACTACTATAGCATTTTGATGTTCGGCCACTACTTTCCGATACACGCCGTTGACTGCATAGGCCTCTTGCGAAAACGCAACATATGACTGTCTAGTTTGATTACCAATGATCTAAATGTGTGCAGACATATTGCTGAAAATGAAAAATGTCCTAAAAGTCATCCACTTATCCATTTAGAGAACAAGACGAAATTCAAATTTGGATACATGAATTGAGCATTACTTTGAAATTGTGTTTCATGCAAAGACAGTTATTAGATGATATAGGAATTTGGGCAGTGTTGTCAAGCAGGAATTGCGAATATTAGCAGTTTGTACACATGCTACCCTACTGTACTATAGTGATACTGTGATACTACACTTTGTACTAAATAGCATATCGAGAAACAATGGTGATTTGCTCAAATTTCGCTGCACTATAGGGCTATATACAAAGCTGCTATTTGACAGCACTGAACTTGGGTGATGTCTAGTACACTGAACTGAACACAGTTAGAATAGGTTGTTCACAGTATAAAACTGCAAAGATATAACATATTCCTTTGTTATTAATGCCATGCAGAAAACAATATGAATAAATCAAACCATGGTACCAAGAATGAAGAAACACACATTTCAAATCAACAAAAAATAATTTAGCAGAACCTAAGATACAGTATGCAAATTCCATGGTAACCACCAATAAGCAGACTAGCTCAATACATTGCCAACTTCCACTAGCTACTCAAAGGATTCTAATATTTTCCTTTGAAAAAGAAAACAATCTTTTAAAACCAATATGACAACATCCAATCACTACATCTAATGTGTCCCTAATCATCTGAATCAGAACATTCAGAACAATTTTGAACTTTAACTCAGATACCTTCTAATGTTCGATGAACTAGCAGAATCGAGATTAATTCTTACATTATCATTTGAATCAACATTAAATAATTTTTTTAAGAAAAAGAACATAAAATTATATATTAGTAATTCTCATATATTACATAGTATACACTATACTTCAGTGCACATTGCCAAAAAAAGTACAGTGCACATTGCTAGACAACATTGCTCATTGTCATAAATTACATGCTATAAAACATTATTGCTGGACATTATTATTCAAACAGAATATGCGAGTATAAATTCTTCACCCTGACCATCCCCTCTGTGGACCCGATGAACTATGTACATTCAACCTGTCAAGTACAGAGTTAAAATTTACAGGCTGCCCAGTTTCCTCCATCCTCTGAATAATGCTTACCACAAGATCGCCTCTAACTCCCATACTCACCAAATTCTCAATCAACCCACTGTAAGGATGGCTGCGGACAAGTTGTGGCTGGCTAGGATTTCTGACCGTTGGATTATGCTGTGCAGGATTCTGAAGGGAAGCACTTTGAGGAGTATATCCACCTTGAGCAAATTGAGAAGGTTGCGGAGCATAATTTGCTCTGCCACCCTCACCTTCATGCATCATGTATGCACTCGCAGGAGGAGGCGTGGTGTGAACCCCACTAGTTCCATACGGATTACCTGGTTGAGATGGATAATGGGCCTTGATTTGGGTTGGAATCCCTGAATATGGCTTTTGCATTGGCATGCTGTTCGGCAATGTGTCGGTGGGTGGTGGACTTGAAGCTTGGCTTGTAAGGTACGGAGCGTAAGAATTCACTGATGGAGGTCTCATTTGAGAGTGCATTGAGGGTGGTTGCAGAGGTTGTACCTGCTGAGGTAACTGTTGAGGCCATTGTTGTTGTGGCTGCTGATACTGAGAAAATTGTTGCACGGTCGGAGACTGGGTTACTTGAGATGATGTTGGTGGATGATGATATTGATACTGTGGATCAGTAGGAAAATACTGATTCTGAAGAAGTTGTGATGTGGCTGGTGGGTTGGGTGAAGGCGCAGGCAGCATGTAATAATGAGGTTGTTGTGTGGTTTGGGTCACATTTGGGGATGGAGCTTGAGATTGAGATGACGGGGGTATAGGTGGTTGCTGGAAGGCAACTTGATGAGAAAGGGCAAGAGCTAGCTGCTGGTTATGCGGATCAGATGATGTAAGAGATGCCTTATCAGTTCTTTTCTGTTCTATGGAAGCAGGAGGGGAAAATTTCTCCTCATTCAACTGTGAGTGGCTTGAGGAAGATGATCCTTTCCGAGCAAGCTGAAGTTTGGCTAATTCTTTCTGAGTCTCAACTAGCTCTTGTTTGTCTCTTAAAATTTGTAGTGACCTGTGTACCTACACGAGCAACACAGAAAAATAAACACAGCAACAAAGAAAGAAATATAAAGGTAACTAACTTGGAGAACAACGGAGAATCTATCAACTAAAGACAACACTTACTTCCTGCATATGTTTGTCAAGAGATTTGAGTTTTGAATCTGCCTCCTCGTGGTCACTAGTTAACTCAGATCTCATTTCTCCGATTGATTTGTCAAGATTGTAACAATATAATTCCAATTGCGATAACCTTGAACTAATTCCCTCAAGAAACCGCATAAGATTGTCGGTACATGTTTTCATACTCTTCTCAACAGTTGTTGCAATAACATCTTGGCTTAAAGAACCTTCAGGTGAATTAATGACAGTAGCAGGAAACGTAGATGTTTTTGTCATCCTTGAAATGTGAAAATCCTGTAAAAAAGGTAAATTTTGTCAATATAAAATTCACAGTCACCTAACATGCATATAAAGTACATGTGATCCATAATCATCACAAGTATACATCAGTTGACAGATTTGAAGTTATGCTAATCTTCCATACCATCACAAGTATTCACACCCACATAGAAATTACTATAAGCTTGAGAATGGAAAGATAACTCAGAAAAAATAAAGTTCTCACTTTTGAGTTAATAGAAACTATAATTACCAACAATAAGAAAATAATAACCATTTAAACACAATGAGCTTATCACACTTTGCTTATCTTAATGAAAACCAGTGATCAACTTAGTCTTAAAGTCCATTAAATCAAAAACTTAACTTAACTTAACTTGATAATTTCTTCATTTTTACCCTGATGTTTATCAATAACTTAACTTGATATAATCAAATAAACCAAAAAAATGTGACCGGAACCTGTTGGTGTACAAGGTGATGAACCAATGAAACAGTACAAAGGAGAGAATAAAGACAGCAGCCACAAAAATATGAAAGGGAGAATTAATTGCATTGATAAAAGAGTAGCTATTTATACAAAGAGTAAAGTTTGCCACATAGGCCCTAAAAATGAAAAGACTTAACATAGAAAATACTAAAATACCCTTAAATATAAATTACTTCTAACACCATCCCTTAATTTATATTTAGGCAAAACTGACAACACCAATTCCATCCCTCAAACGAAGAAATTGATCAGTTTTGATAGCCTTTGTCAACACATCTGCCAGCTGCTTCTGAGTGCTACAGTGCACAACTTCAAGCACTCCATTCTGAACCTGATTCCTCAGAAAGTGATACTTGGTCTCAATATGCTTGCTTCTTCCATGCAGCACTGGATTCTTGGCAAGATTGATTGCAGACTTGTTATCAATCATCAGCTTCAGAGGCTTGTTTACCTTGATCTTCAGATCCTGCAGTAAGTTCAGAAGCCACACAGCTTGGCATGCAGTCACAGCGCCTGCAATATATTCAGCTTCACAGGTTGATAGAGCAACAACAGGTTGCTTCTTGGAACACCACGAAATAGGACCTCCCAGAAATTTAAATAAATATCCAGAAGTGCTTCTTCTATCAACTCTGTCTCCACACCAATCAGAATCTGAATAACTCAGAAGTTCTGATTCGGTTCTTCCTTCAGAGGGAAATAGCACTCCATGCTTCAGAGTCCCCTTGATATACCTCAGAATCCTGACAGCAGCTTGGTAATGGGACCATTTTGGTTTACTCATAAATCTGCTAACCATTCCAACTGCAAAACAAATATCAGGTCTGGTATTACACAAATATCTCAGAGAACCAACCAACTGTTTGAAGGTTGTAGCATCCACATCCTCTCCATCAGAATCGGAATCCAACTTTTGATTCGTATCTGAGGGTGTGATAGCAACTTTGCAATTTTCCAGCTTAAATCTCTTCAGAAGCTCAAGTTCATACTTCAACTGATGCAAAATGATTCCTTTCTCAGAATATAGAAATTCCATCCCTAGAAAGTAACTCATTTTTCCAAGGTCTGTCATCTCAAACTCATTCATCAGAACCTTCTTGAACTTAGCTATCTCTTGTTCAGAACTTCCTGTCAGCAATATATCATCAACATACAAACATACCAGAATCATATTGCCTTCTGAAGTGTGCTGAACATAAACACCATACTCCAACTCACATTTCTGAAACCCTTGCTTCTTGAAAAATGAATCAATCTTCATATTCCAGGCTCTGGGCGCTTGTTTCAATCCATAGAGGGCTTTATGCAATCTATACACCATCCCTTCCTGATTCTTTTTCTCAAAACCAGGAGGTTGTGACACATATACCTCTTCTTGTAATGGACCGTTCAGAAATGCAGATTTCACATCTAAATGCATCAGAGGCCAATTCCTGTTAGCAGCTATTGCAATTACCAGTCTAATTGTTTCGTGTCTTGCTACAGGTGCAAACACTTCAGAATAATCTAGTCCAGGTTTCTGCAGAAATCCTCTTGCTACTAACCTCGCTTTGTGTTTGCCAATTGAGCCATCTGGCTTTAGTTTCTGCTTGAAAACCCATCTGACGCTGATGGCTTTCTTGCCTTTTGGAAGTTCTGAAAGCTTCCAAGTCTTGTTCCTCTTTATAGCATCAAGTTCTTCTTTCATGGCCTGCAACCAGACTTGTTGCTTAAGAGCATCTTCTGTGCTCACCGGTTCAGAATCTACTAACATTGCACACTGAATAATTTCTCCCTCAGAGTCTACTTCAGTGTCTTGCAACATTTCAAATCCTGCAAACCTTCTTGGGATGTTTCTGATTCTCTGTAGCCTCTGAGCACCTTCAGAATTCTGAGCTTCAGAGTTTGCTTCAGAGTTCTGAGCTTCAGAGTTTGCTTCAGAATTCTGAGCTTCAGAATTTGCTTCAGAATTCTGAGCTTCAGAATTGGCTTCAGAATTCTGACCTTCAGAATTCTGGCCTTCAGAATTGCCTTCAGAATTCTGAGCTTCAGAGTTGCCTTCAGAATTCTGACCTTCAGAATTGTCTTCAGAATTCTGAGCTTCAGAGTTGTCTTCAGAATTCTGAGCTTCAGAGTTGCCTTCAGAATTCTGAGCTTCAGAATTGCCTTCAGAATTAGAGTCAGATTCAGAATCACCATCAGACTCAGAATCACCATCAGAGTCATCTCCATCTTCTGAATCATCTTCAGAGCCTTCAGATTCTGACTCACCTTCAGAGCCATCCTCAGAGATTCTCACATCAGAAATTGATTGAGACTTGTTCCAATCCCAAGTTTCAGATTCCTTCACAATGACGTCTCTGCTGAATTCAATTTTATTAGTCTCTGGACAATAAAGCTTGTACGCACCTGTACTGTGGTACCCCACCAGTAACATTACTTTGCTTCTATCATCCAGCTTCTGTCTTCTGGCTTCTGGAACATGTTTATAGCATACAGATCCAAACACCTTCAGATGACTAACACTTTGCTTCTCTCCAGTCCACTTCTGAATAGGAACTATTTCCTTCAGCTTCTTCGTTGGACATCTGTTGAGCACATATGTTGCAGTGGCAACAGCTTCTCCCCATAAGTGATGAGGAAGCTTCTTCTCTTTCAGCATGCTTCTCACCATATCAAGCAAAGTACGATTTCTTCTCTCAGCAAGACCATTGTGTTGAGGAGTATAAGGAGCTGTAACCTCATGCTCAATTCCATTCTCCTCACAGAAAGTTTTAAACTCATTAGAATTAAACTCACCACCACCATCAGTTCTGAGAATCTTCAGCTTCTGACCACTCTGTTTCTCAGCCTTCACCTTGAACTTCTGAAACGCAGCAAACACTTCATGCTTGAACTTGATGAGTGTTACCCATGTCATCCTTGTGAATTCATCAACAAAAGATACAAAATACTTGTTTCCTCCAAGTGAAGGTACTGGAAATGGTCCACACACATCAGAATGTACTACTCCCAAGGCATGTTTTGCTCTTGGAGCTACTTCTGATGCAAACGGCAGTCTTGGTTGCTTCCCTTTCATGCACACCTTGCATGATTTTTCAGGCTTCTTGATTATAGGAATTCCATGTACCAGATTCTTTGACTTCAGATGCCCCAAGCTTCTGAAATTCAGATGACCAAATCTTCTGTGCCACAACTCACTATCCTTCTCAACACTTGTTGCACTAAGACATTCAGAATCTGCAGTTCTAACATTCACCTTGAATGTTCTGTTCCTTCCCTGTTCTGACTCCATAATCAGCTTCTGATTACCGTCATATAGCTTCAGAAGATTGTCTTTCATAGTAACTGAAAAACCTTTCTCAATCAATTGACCCACACTCATCAGATTGCTTTTCATGCCTGGTACATACCACACGTTCTGAATCAATGCTGCTTTCCCATTGTTCAGAATGACTTTGACATTTCCCATACCTTTAGCGTTGAGGTATTTATCATCAGCACATCTGATCTTTGTACTCTTTCTAGAGTCAAAATCAACCAACCACTTCTTGTTTCCAGTAAGATGGTTTGAACACCCTGTATCCATATACCACCACTCTGAATTCACATCCTCAGATTCAGAAGCCATTAGTAAAACAAATTCACTATCAGAATCATCAGAACTTCTGGCTATATTTGCTTCTTCTGACCTTCTTTCTTTGTTTGACTTGCACTCAGATGCAAAATGGCCAAACTTCTGACAAGAGTAACACCGTACTTTTGTCTTGTCTTTTCCCTTCTGAGCATACTTCTGCTTTCCAGAAGTTGAGGTTTTTGGATTCTGAGCTCCTTCAGATCTATTCTTGGCTTCTGACCAAGGCTTCTTCTGAACCTTCTTCTCAGAAGCTGCTTTCAGAGCCTGCTGCTCTACTTCTCTTTCAGAGTTTCTCTCAGTTAGACGCAACTCTTGTGCTTCTAGACTGCTCTGTAACTCTTCTATTCTCATGGTTTCCAAATCTTTGGGATGTTCAATAGATACAACAATGTAATCAAACTGAGGGGTAAGAGATCTCAATATCTTCTCAATGATTACTTGTTCTGAAAGAGTTTCTCCACAAGCTTTCATCTCATTAGTAATCAGAATGAGTCTGGAGATGTACTCACAAACCTTCTCATTGTTCTTCATGTTGAGATTCTCATACTGTTTTCTGAGGGTTTGAAGCTTTACCTTCTTTACTGACGCGTCACCACCGTAACACCTTGTCAGAAGATCCCAAGCCTCCTTCGCCGTCACTGAATCAGCAATCTTCTCAAACACACTCTCATTCACACACTGATGAATGTAGAACAACGCCTTCTGATCCTTCTTTTTTGTAGCTTTCTGCGCCTCTTTCTGCTCCTCTGTTGCATCTGCTGCAACAGGAACGTATCCTTCAGTGACAAGCTCAAGCACACCTTGAGCACCGAACAATACAAGCATTTGTTTCATCCAACGATTCCAGTTTTTGCCATCAAACACTGGAAGCTTGGTACTCATGCCACCGTTTCCGTTCATCTTACACCTTGTACAGTACACTCAAATCTCACTAACACTCGTGTTTCCCAATCCCACAAAATCAGAAAAAAATGATTTTGTTCAGATTTTTGTTCAAGATTCAACACAAATCAAGAACCAAAAAATCAAACACACAACTCACGTTTCACTCGTGTTTCCCGTGGATTCGAACCGGAGCTCTAGATACCAATTTGTTGGTGTACAAGGTGATGAACCAATGAAACAGTACAAAGGAGAGAATAAAGACAGCAGCCACAAAAATATGAAAGGGAGAATTAATTGCATTGATAAAAGAGTAGCTATTTATACAAAGAGTAAAGTTTGCCACATAGGCCCTAAAAATGAAAAGACTTAACATAGAAAATACTAAAATACCCTTAAATATAAATTACTTCTAACAGAACCACGGTCAACCAGGTTCTCAAGCGGAGATTAGTCATCATCTGCAAAGTCGATCACTCGATTGATACTTTGCGACCAACAACACGGTTACCAAAAAAATTACATTTTTCAAGTTTTTCCATTGGTGAAATGATTGATAAATCACTATTAAGTAAAATCAAACAGTTTCCACAAAAAGTTCATAGTAAATTAAATTCCAATTCAAAATGTCCTCAAAACAAGAGCAGCACAATGATTGAAATTATCTAATTCCTTTACCAACTATCAAAATATATAGCTAATAAAAATTCAAACTTTCCTAAACCCTATCAACTTCTTCATTCAAAGAACAAGACCCAAATTCTGAAATTACCCAAAAAGCATAGCAGACATGAAATCAACAACAAAAACGATAGAGAATCCATATGGGTATATTACCTTACTAGAATCGATGTGAGTGGCACAAGAAGAATCCTCGTTGGTATAATCATCGTATGGACAAAAAACATCATCGGAACCGAAATTATTGCCTTCAGAATTGTAGTTACCGTGAATTGAAGGTCCTGACGCCATGGCTGTAGCTTGAGAGCTTGAAGTTTGATGCAGAGATAATATAAAGAAGAGAATTTGTGGCAGATATGTTGCTTAGTTTGTGTGCAAAAATATGAACTTTCGTTTAAGAAGAAAGAAAGGACATAAAAGAAAAATAAAATAAAGATAATAACACGTTTTAAAAATTGAAAGGTGGCGATTTAAAAACTTTCATACACGTGTTTTTTCATGGTTAACCGTAGTAAATTATTTTTAATTTAATTCTCAATTTGATTCCGTATCTTTTAAACGTCTCAATTTGGTCCCTTATCTTTTAAAAGTTTCAATTTGGCCCTTTATCTTTTCTGCAGGTCTCAATTTGGTCTCTTATCTTTTCTGCAGTTCTCAATTTGATCTCTTGTCTTTCTCAATTTGGACACGTGGCACACTTGGACAGATGACACGTGTCCAAATTTAATGGTAATAGTGAAAAATTTGATGGGAGGGACCAAATTGAGAACTTTAGAAAAAATAAGGGACCAAATTGAGACATTTAAAAGATAAGGGACCAAATTAAGAACTAAATTAAAGATAAGGGACCAAATTAGTAATTAACCCTAAAATTAATGTTTCTTGTCTAAAATTATAAATAAATAATTTTATTATTTTTAAAATTTACATTTACTACTATTATAAGAAAAATTATATTTACTTATTCTCGTAAAATTAAATAGATATTTTATTTAATTATTTTTTCTTCTTCGTAATTAATAACCAACACAAATTATTTTTATATCTTCATATAAAACTTATTTTAAAATAAAAAAATAAAAAAAAACATAGAAAGTTATACTATAAATTATTTATGTTTTATTTTTCCTAATAATTGTGCTATTTTTTTCTTACAATTTTGGATAGAGGGAGTAGATAAATTGGTGATGATTCCAGAAATTTATACATTATAATTTCTTAAGTTTAAATTTAATTAAAAATGTTTTTTCTAACAATATTGACGTTGAATTATAAACTTTTGCAATTTATTTTTCATAAATTATAAGCTCCTCCCACCATACATTTTAATTTAAATTAAACGTGTACATGTGGGCTGTTTTAAAATATTAAATTGTTTTTTTTAATATATTTATTTTGTGACGTATTGAGATTTGAGTAAAGGACAAGGATAATATAAAATAAACTATAACCGACCATGCTTTTTATAGGCTTATTGATTTTTCTTTTTATGAAGATGTAGAATTTTTCTTCTATATTTTAGTGGATAGTTCACACATTTTTTAATGTAGAGAAATGTAAATTTGTTGAAAGCTCAAACTATTGTATATCAGCATTTTTGCAGCCTGAGTTAATGTTATGAGACAAAAGATAGAAGGTGTTAGTTACCTACTAATTTTATATTAGCCCGTTTTATTAATACTTATTCATGCATTACATAATTTTTAAAGGAATGCAAAGTGATTGATAAGGTAAACAACAAAAAATTAACTATGTAATTGAAGAGAAATATTGTTAGTTTTGTTTATGGCTAATCCTTGTTGAGAATTTGACCTACCACCTTTTATGAACTATCCTCTTTCAATCGCATAATTTTCATCTAATCTCTTATTTAAGGTATCTTAACTTTAGTTACACTTGTATCAATATAAAGTTGGTTGACAACATAGCAATTGATTTTTATTTTTTTTTGAAAAATCGATATTCAACTTAAAGACCAACTAATTTGAGAAGATCAATCCTACCGTTTATTTGCAGAGATTCTATTTAAAGTCAGAGTATTTTTTTACTCTGTATAAACCAACTCACCATAATTAACATTAAAAAAATTTGAATATGAGACATCAAGTTAACCAAAGTGGGTTCTTAGCAAATGATATTGATTTGCAAAAAATAAAAGCAATTGTAATTGATAAATATAAATATGAAAATAATATTATTTAGATTAGAATACAAAATTATATACGTACGTGTTGCATGTGTGGTGGATTACTACATCAACATCATATATAATTGTCATATGAATTGATTGAGCTCACAGCATCATCATGTTCACACATGGCTGGCTCAATTTCATTCCAATCCACAGATAATAATGGATGTTGGATACTTATTTTATGTGGTCACGGACTGAGTACAATTATAAGGTTTAATTTTTTTTTATATTGAATATTATTTGTAGATTTATTAAAGCTGTATAAATATATATTTACATAAGATGTATATTGGAATGTTGTATGAAAAATTGTAACTTCTAAAGTTTTGTTTAAATATTTCAAAATGAGCGGAATGAAAAGGAATAGAATGAAACGTACCAAAGTAGAACGGAATTAATTGGAATGAAATATAGTTTTTTATTTTTGGTACAAGATGAAATATAATTATTTACAGTATTATTTGTATATTTTTTTTGACGGAATGGAATATTGTTTCCAGTCCATTATTTAAAAAGTGAATTAGAATGAAATGAGTTATAACTTTTTCTAATTCATTTTCATCCTTATTAAAAAAAACATTATTATGTAAAGTTAAAAATATAATTTTTTATTCAAATGATGTTGGTGGGAGATTAATAATATTTTATTAAAATATTGATTGATGAAAATAAAAAGTGGCACAAATGTTTAAAGCTACATATTTTACCACAAATTTATAACGATAGCTCTCATTAAACTAACAAAGATTGTACATTCCAAATAGCAATTTTCCAAGATTGAGGGTAATTTTAGATTTTTGAAGCCTAAAGAGCAATTTTAAAACATAAATTGCCCATAAAAATTCTCAAAAGGTGGGACTAAAAAAATTGAATGTGAATTATGCTTCGGGCCTAATACTTAGTGGTGCCAATAATAATTGACAATTGTTAAATGTACTCCTGCAAATGGTGTTGCACCCCTTTTATTTTCTCATTTAGAAAAAAAAAATACTTTTCCTCCTTTCCTTTTGTCTCACTCCCCAACATGTCCAAAATTTAAGTGTAATTTTATTCGTCTACAAGATTTATGACGTAATTTGTTACAAATTTAAATGATTAAGTCATTACTTAAAAAATTTATAAGACTCGATACGGTACAAATATTAAATTTAAAGAACTCTTACATGAATTTAATCTTTTTTTTCCTTCCATTTAAATTTTAAAATCAAAAGCTTTGTAAGCTTTAGATTCGTTGATATGTCAAGTATGAGTCAAATACACGCATTAGATAAAAGTGCAAATGTTGAGTAATATATAAATGAGAAAATTCAACGACTTAAATTTTTTAGTGAAAATGTAATGTCTGAATTCACTTGTGTCGTCGATCTTTGCCCATAATATCTATAAATTATATTTGCCGTTTAACTTCAATATTGTCTATCTGGTTCAACTTCAACAGTGCAAAAGTGATCAAGAACAATGAAAATTTTAGGTCCACTCTATGCCTCTTAAGAGCAGGAAGTTTGAATCTGGATGTGAGAAACATAAGAAAAAGAAAAGAGTTAATTCATTTTTTTTTGCAGTGGTTCATCTATTTCATTTTTTTTAATGGGTTAACTAGAAATGTTAGAAATATGACATTTTTTTAAGTGGCTGGAAAGCTAATAATAATAATATTAGTTTGAAGTTGTATTTTCATGTTATTGATTATAATGGACATGTTTTGTATCACCCCCAACAAATTAAGTGGACATGTTTTGTTTTACCCTTCCTCTGTAATGTTTTTTTTGTTCGGTTTACCCCTTTGGTAAAATTTATTTTTTGGATTAACTTCTGTAATGTTTTTTTCATGTAGATGATGATGTGGCATGCCCAACGAGTGGGGTAAATTAAAACTCGCTAACATTATAGGGGCAAATAAAAAAAGTGATAGAATCTTAAGCCCATATATTCAATGATGGAGGTAAATAGTAAAAAAAAATTTACAGGGTGTAATCTACAAATAAATATTTGCAAGGAAATAAAACAAAACAAGTCCACTTTGTAGGGGACAAAGTCCATTTATCCTCTATTATAATATCTCTTTTGGATGTTATCTATTACAATGATGACTATTTTTATGTTATTTTCAATTTAAATAGAGTATAACTCCTTTTTGATTTTTTTTTTTTCAGGGACTCATTTTTAATATGCAATAAACACAATATGGCAACAGTTTCTCTTTCATTCTCGGTCATTTCCAAATGCCTCAACTTAAGCTACTTTTGTTTGTGTATTTGTGCATGTTAAAAGACGGTGCTTTTCTTACATGGATTTTCAAAATTATGGTATACATGGAGATATCAAATGATTGTTGTTGCAAATGTTGGTTATCGCGCTATTGCCTTTGATTTTAGAGGCTATGGACTTTCTGATTATTCAGCTGAATCAAAAAAAGCAGCTTCAATAGACCCTGTTCATGAAGTCAAAGATCTTTATGAATCAACAAAGTAAGGATCAAGATCTTCATTATTGACGTGGTAGCGCTTCATGTCAATTAATATTCAGTGTGGCCAAATAAGCGACGTCACATTATTAGTGGGAAAAAAGTGAGATGATTTGTCTATAAAAAACTTCTAATCTCTATTGCACTTTACTTTCATAAGTTTTAAAGAGAAATGCTATCAATTATAATTTTCAATATAAGTGGTGCTTGAAGTAAAATAAAGAACACTTTAAGATTTCATCCCTTTGATGCTATAGTCAAACCTGCATTAAATGGAAACAATAAAAGGGTTCATTGAAAAGGTTGACTTTTAAATACAAATTTGTCCCCAAAACTATATTTAGCCGTTGCAATGTATTAATTGTACCATAGTATAGTTTATTTATTTTCTTTATTGTATTAATTGCATCAATAGCAAAAGGGGAAAAATACAAAAGAATAGATGAAAACATGCGAGAAATGAAACATATAAGTAATTATATTTTGATAAAATAATAGAATATTACAATGTTTTAAACAATCTAAACATAGTAAGTTATTCAATAAATAGTAGATAAATGTAATAAGGGTTTCACAAAAATAAAATAACATGAGTCAAAAATGAAATCATTGTGTGGTTACATTACAAAGTCTATTAGAAAACAACCATAAAATTGAATAGCAAAGTTACACTTCAAGAACAAAAGAATCCAAATTAATATGTTGACTCTTTAAATCCTCAAGTAATTTCCCTAGAGTCAAAACCTTCTCCATCAAAGGTGGAGCCAACTAGATAGGTCTGCTGCATACTCTTCAATTTCTTTCCATGCATCTTTAATCTCTATCATTTTGGTTCCATGGAGTTCACTCCGTTTGGTACCTCTTAGAATGTGGAACAAATCTCCCAAGTTTGCAACAATAATTTTTTTCTTTATATCCCTCATTCTGCTCCTCGACAAATAATCAACAAAAGATGGATTTTTGTCGAAAATTTCCTTACACAAATTGACTGTTTTCTTACTTAAATTTTTATGCAAATCTAAAGCTTTGGTTTGAGTATCAACAAGTGAACCAGATGCAGCAGATCAGTTGGTGTTGAAGTATCAACAAGTGGATGAGCAGTGAACCAGATGCAGCAGATCAGTTGGTGTTGGAGTATCAACAAGTGGATGAGCAGTTGCAGATGCAGATGATGCAGCAGTTAGAGGGTGAAAGACAGTTGTAGATGCTGCATCAGTTGGAGTATCAACAGGTTGAGGAGCAAATGCTGCAGCAGTTTGATAGTGAAAGACAGTTGCAGATGTTGCATCAGTTGAAGTATTCAACAAAAGGTGATTTAGTGGCGCGTGCACTGTCCAAGAATTTAAGAACTTGGGGTTGCGAGTTCGACTTCCCCATGGGACATTTTGTTTTTTTCATCTTTTATTTAAGACTTTTATAATGAATTTACACAATTATTGTTTATTCTATAAATAAACTACTTTATAACTTTGACAAAAAAAACTCTATAACTTATAAATAATTTGACTACTTTATTTATTTTTTTTAAAAAAAATGACATTTTATCATTTCTTTGAAAAAAAAAATAATTTTTAAAATTTAAGTTGTAATTTTTATATTACTGTTTTTTACTAATGTTTATTTTCATGTTGTTGATATTATTTACAATTTAAATAGATTATGTTCTTTTTTTAAAAAAATATTTTTATCAAGCGTTCATTTTTATTATTTGTTTCGGGCCTCCAAAATCTCGAATCCGACCCTGATTTTCGCTTATAACAGAGAATGGAGGGAGTACGTGGGTTTCCGACCATATTTATCAGTTTTATGCATGTGTGCCAAAATAGGAAAAGGGAAAAAATAAAAAAAAATAGATGAAAACATGTGAGAGACGAAACATATAAGTAATTATAGTTTGATAAAATAATATAATATTACAATGTTTTAAACAATCTAAATATAGTAAGTTATTTAATAAATAGTAGATAAATATAATAAGGGTTTCACAAAAATAAAATAACATAGGTTAAAAATACAATCACTTTATATTTCAATGGTATATAATACGCATTCTCACATGACATTCATGATTTAAATAATCTTATTTAATACATGAAAACAAAAATGAAAGAGATACTATTCTTTACAAGAAATATTGATGGGTATATAGTTGGTGGTGCTATTTGTTGAGAAAATTAAGACTTTTCTACATGTATATTTTCAACCAACACCAACAATATTTAATATATTGAAATGAATGAATATACATAGTCATAATTAATTCATGAAAATGAGAGAAAATCAATTGAGTGTGAATTATCTAATATTTAAAATTGGTTTTTTAATTTAGAATTAATAATATTTTAATTTTGTTTATATTTTCTTTAAGTAATATTCATTTTTTTTACACAATTTAAATAATATTCACGGCACTTAAATTTTTATATTAAAAATAAAATTTTTAATTTCATATATAATTTGGGTATATATTTCGTGTGTGTTATAAAAAATATTAATGAAGTAAAAAAATTATGTCCTAGTAAACAAAATTAAATTGGTAAAAACATTACAATATGTTTACTTTAGGCCGAAATTCGAATCATGATTTTTTACTTATTCGTTTTAAGGGTAAAATTTCTAACTACTAAATAATTTATTTTTTAAAATCTACCATAAAAGTTGCACCTCCTGGTCTAAGATCCTGGATCCGCCATTGAACTTATCAATTATCAATCAATCATATATTAAATACTTATTCGTATTAAGCATGAAATTTCTAACTTTTTAATAATTTTTAAAAAAAATTCTACTATAGAAGTTGCACCCCTTGGTCTAGGGTCCTGGATCTGCCACTGAACTCATCAATTATCAATCAATCATATATTAATTACTATCATTGTACTAAAATTCCTATTTACAATTAGACATTCACCGAGAGCGAATAAGAAGCGGCGGACAAAATAAAAAAACATTGGTATCTTTTTTTTTTCTTCTGTTGGGCTTAATAATCCCCTAAAAACATTATTTTTGGGCCTAAATTTTATATTTATTTTTAAAGATGTAATATAGTCGGTCACCCTCTTCACACTATTTCAGATATGATCTTAATGTTCATACCAATTAAATGCAATCGACATCGATCGAATAACTATATTCTAAACATATGGCATCACCCGAGGAATAACTAATTTTACTTCTTCATGTAATTGTTAGTTAGAGTTAATTTGTTAAGAGTTTTATTTTTTTTTGACAGATATCCATTTATATAAATAAAAACACTCTCCACTTTATAAGTTGAATGTGTATAGGGTTAAATTGGATTCAGCTCAATTTTTAAAAAGTAAGGCACATTTTTGTTGTTTGGGTACTGATAAAATATTAAGTTTTTATTGGATTAGTTTCTTATTTTAAGTGGACAAATTAGCCATGTTAAAGTTTATAATACGATATTCCTTTCCAGCTTTGACTCTTAATTTTATACAACCAGGTGCAATTTTGTGTTTTTGTTTTAGTATAGAAAAATCACAAATTATTGCTTCCACCCTAAACTCGGTATACCAACCATCTATGAAGCCCCGATACAGGATACGATACCGATACAATACGATACTGATACGCCGATACGTAAATTTTTTTAAAATCTCCAATCCGATACTGCCGCGATACGTTATTTAAAAATTAAATATATAAATACACATTATATAAACATGACTAAAATCAACAATATTAATAATTAAAAGCAGAAAATATTTAATCTTATATCAGAATTTTGAAAAAAGCTCAAATGTTTAACAACCTGTTATATAGTAGAACACCATAGTTTTTCTTTTGAAAAGTAAAAAATTATATTGACAAAGGAAAATCACAAGAAGTGCAAAAGATACAAACAAGCATCAGATATTGGGACGTATCAGACATGTATCGGGTATTACTTTTTTATTTTAAAATAATGATTTAACCAATACTTTTCCGATACGATTATCGAGATTTATCGGAAGAGTATCGAATATTATTTTTTTATTTAAAAATAATGATTTAACCGATACTTTACCGATACGAGTATCGGAACGTATCGGTATCGAGTGCGTATCGGACACGATACGTCACCATTTTTTGAGTATCTGGGCTTCATAGCCAACCATCAATGGAACTTACATTTAGGACTATAATAACCCATAATACAGTTGTTAAGGTGTTATTGTCACGTTCTTCTTTGAAATGTAACTACAAAGCAACCAATAATTGAGGTTGAAGGAAGCAATTGAAGAAGAAAAACAATATTACTCATGCGCTAAAATTCGGACAAAAAAACGAAATGTTAAATTTCTAACAACATGATACAATTAATTCAATATTTGAACTACGATTGGATTGAATACTGACTAACAGCAAATAAGTATTGACAAAATGGAAAAAGAAAATAAAAATGAGCCGATTGAATCAACAACGAACCTGATTCAATTACGTTTTGATAAATTGAGAATCGGTTGTGGTTGAACCAACTAACATACTAACCGGTTCAACGGATTGAACCATGAGTCCGATTATGAAAAGATTGTTGAAATCATTCACTTTACGTTTGATATTTTCGCAGAATGTCAATGATCAAATCAAAAGGCTAAGGCCAAATTGAATATGAATGCTGAATTATTGATACAATTTGTGATCCAAGATAGCAAAATCCCTTGAATATTGTGATGAGAATATAAGATAGATAGATCTACATTTGGCACATTGTCTATGCCGTGTGTGATACAAATTAATGACTTGAGTGTTCCTTTTCTTATTATGCCCTCACCATGTTTGGCACATACCTTTGCCGTGTGGCACAAGTTTGTGATTTCTCTGTCCCCTTTTTATGCCCATTGCCCACAACACAACAACATCCAGCAAAATTATGGGAGGCGTTTTAATTAGTGTTGGTTCATCAAAATGTGCAAGCCAGATAAATCCTTTTCTTAAATAATATTATCCTTCATTTTATTTTCCTCATTCCTTTTACACAAAGCCATCACCTTATAAAATTAATCTTATATAATTTAATTGAAAGTAAAATTATCACAAATTCTAATTTGGGTCTATCTTAATGAATTTCGGTTTGAGTATTACTCAACTCCAAAATTTTGACCCAAAAACGGTTTAATGAAATGATTATTGTTCTGGACTGAGCCTATAAAGCCCAGTCTCCACCATTACCGAGCACGGTTCAGGAAAACAGAGCAGCCCAAATCAATGGAACAGTGCAACGGGCACGGATAGAAAAGCGTAACGCACGACATCGGAATGATGAGCATTTACTGTTCATCATGGTTCTTCAGCCGTTTTTCGACAGCCACTTGATGGGCATTTACTGCCCATCAAGGGTCTTGCCCCAGCGCTTGGGGCTATATAAACTTCTCATTCTGCAGGAGTCAAGTATATATTCCTTACATCTGAAAACCGCACTTTACACAAATATTGACTTGAGCGTCGGAGTGTATACAGGTACATAACCCCCTCCACTTCAACAGGGGCTTTACGACACAAAGAACACCGGCGAAGTCGACTCTTATCAAGGTAAGATCAATTATGACCTTAACTAAGTAATTGACTTTAAGTAGTTAATAATTTCTTTTTAGTATGAAACAATTTTTGATCAGATTTTATATACCATAGCTTGTTGGCAAACTCTGTACAATTCTTGTGTTAAAACTAGTACATTTTTAATAAAAATTTCTATCTTTGATTCCTTTGCAATGGGATATTTTTTTGTATAATTAATTATTTTCTGCGCGCAACTATAAAGACTAATATTTCGAGCTTTATAGAATTCAAATGTATGGTAAACTTTGTCTAAAAATTTTAACACTGCTGTATATTCAAGCCATGAATCAAACTCTGGACCTTGATAAAGTTAAAAGAAACTCACATCATCTTATCTAAATATTATTGGGGTTAACGACTAGATATTTGTTACTACTATACATTTAGGTTGCTTTACCGTACAAACTAAGGAAAGTGTATAATTCAAAGGTTTTGATGAATTTAAGGAACATAATTGTGGTCTAATTGTTATAAATAAAACATAAAGACATGCATCTAATCTAAAGCATTAACCTCATCTTACACAATGACTAATGCTCACATCGTGTCCACCATAGTACTACTACAAGCACTGTCTCTAGTTTTTGCTTCAAACAATTCACAAGCAAAAGAATTGTACCCTATAGCCAATTTCTATGCTTGTGAACGTATATTTGAATACTTCACAAATTGTTTGGGATTCTTGGTGGGGGATTCAGGTGCAATTTACAATTTTGGCAGACCCTTGAGAAGATGTTGCCAACACATAGACAAATTAAACATATTAGTCCAACATAGGACCAGTCCCATGTTCATTTGTTGGTGCATTCAAGTCATGGTGAAGGGGACAACAATATCATTGGATACTTCTAGAATACAAGATCTTCCTCTTATGTGTAACACCACTCTTAGTTTTCCTATCTCTAATAACATGGATTGTTCCAAGTAAGGAAAATGATGTATAGGAAAATGGTTTGTTCAGAAATGGAAAAATATAATGTTTTGGAAATTTTATTTGTTCTATTGATCTAATAAATGTTCAAGGAAATATCAATTATTTTTTAATGGCCGATTTGGGGAGTTTCCTCTATGAAAATTAGATGATTGCAAATCAAGATATTGAATTCAAGTGGTTGATGAGCTTTGCCTAATACAAATTGCTCGGAAGATTTCGAATTTAATTTTTAATAAGAATAATTTTTAATTAAATTTTACTTATCTCTTTTATCAGACTTTACAACATTTACTGTTGAACTCTTAATTATCAAAACTCAAAACCTTCTTCTCTACTCCATGTAGGATTAAAAAAAATACTATGATTGCATTGCACAAGAGCTTTGAAATTGGGCTTTTTCCATTTATTTTTTAATGGGAAATTGGACATATTTGAGGGGATCAATTTTCTTGATTTAGAATTTGCGAGGATCAATTCTCCAAAATAGCAAAGGAATGGGCCACCCGGTTTCCAAATCTCCTAACAAAGTTCAAAATATTATTTGCTTTCCAACACTTTGTCTCATATTTATCTTTCGGTTGATTATTCTTACTAAAATATAAATTATTTTGATTCATATTATACAAATTAATAAATGTAATTAATGTTGTATAGAAAAATGAATCGGTAGTTGATTAAAGTTATCAAAATTTTCATGTCTCCGGATCTGTATCGTTGACGACCTTGTTATTGGTTAAATCAGTAGTTGACTAAAGTTGATCTATCAATCTGAATTAAATGAACACCGCAACAAGACGCGAAAACAAACACAGTATCAAAATCAGAAATCACACACGAACACCGCACGAAGACAGGAAATCAAACAAAGTCTCACTGAGGTTTCACTTGTATAAAATAGAAGTGATCAGTAGTACTTGATTCAGGTTTTACTATCTTTTGCATGATGATTCTTATGCTCTATTTACTATCTCTAAAATGTAACATTTTTGTGTGATTAAAATATGATTGTTTCATTTCATAATCAATTAGAATGGAAATATAGTTTAAAACTGGTAGAAATAAAGATAAAAGACTAATGTTACATTTTAGAATATGCTTATGTCATAATTTGATGCGATCAAGGGCGTTAATACTCTAGCAAGGACATCAAAATTGTATGCTAATCACTACATTTTAAAGTCTATGCTATCTTGTATTTTTTTTTTTCTGGGATGAATGAAACGTTATGAGTTTGCTATTGTAGAAAACAGAAGTTATATATCCTTGTATATAGTTGCAACAACTAAAGAAACAATAGAGTAAGAATTTTTTTGAAAATTCATACACACAGAGATTATTGCTATTGTCAAATACATACACAGATTGAACATTTTGAAAATTCAAGTGCAAACCTTAGTTGTGAAGTTACATTTTCTGCAATGGTATATATCAAGATTGAAACCCAGATCATCATCCTTATTGTTGAATTGTAGAAAAAATACATTTACAAATTACAATACAGTGTTATTTTTTGATGTCAATTCTTTAGTACTCCCTCCATTCCTTTTTATAAGGAACAATTTGGAAAACAAATTTATTCCTTTTTATAAGAAATAATCATTAAATTTATGCTTTATTAATTAAGCAATTTCATTTTTACCCTTTATTTATTTCAATGTTATGCATTAATTACAGTAACATATTCCCTATGCATTAATTACACCAAGGTTATTTTTGAAATAGATTATAAAATTTTATAATTTTTAATAAAACAATAAGATTCCTTGATATGTGTGTTTTTTCCAAATTGTTTCTTATAAAAAGGAACGGAGTGAGTATATTTTTCCTATTATTCAATGTTTTTAAATGACATCTCTTGATAAATAGAAAAGTGTGTATTGGAACACCACCATATATTTCCAATGTATTGGAACACCAAAATATAAGGATACACTACTGGAAAAAGTTGAAATACCGATGGAATTTAGAGACAGAATATATTTCGTCTCTAATAGAGATGGAATTAGAGACAGAAAAAGCAGTTAGAGACAGATATTTTTATTTTAGAGACAGATATTTTCATTTTAGAGATAGATTTTGTCCGTCTCTAACAGTTTAGAGACGAGGAAATTACCGACGGGATCAAATCCGTCTCTAACCTGCTTAGTGACAGAATATTTGTATTTTAGAGACAAATTTTGTCCATCGGTATTTAAGATTTTTCTAGTAGTGATAGCATTGGTAATTTTTTTGACTAAGCATTGGTAAGAAAGATAACATCGGTAAAAGTTCACTGAAAAAATTAATCCAAAACAGTTAAGGATTTAATAAAAAAAAAAGGAGTTCACCGAAAAACAAAGATAACATTGGTAAAAGTAATAAATAATATATTGATATTATAAAATTGAGAAATATATTAATAAAAATTTATAATAAGTCTATTATTTTTTTTATAATAAATGATATTGAAAAAATATACTAAACCATAAAATTAAAGTGGGTCAATGAACTTTTAAGGAGTTAAGTTTTGGGTTATTGTTTGATCTGGAATCATTCTTGTGTATTTTTTTTCCCTGTTTTAATTTAAATAAGTAATTTTTATATAAGTTAGAATTAATTTTTTTATTTTATTTTGTAATTTCGTCATCTCAGTGAGACTTTGTTTGATTTTCCGTCTTCGTGTGGTGTTCGTGTGTGATTTCTGATTTTTGTGTTTGTTTTCGCGTCTTGTTGCGGTGTTCATTTGATTCAGATTGATAGATCAACTTTAATCAACTACTGATTCAACCAATAACAAGGTCGTCAACGATACAGATCCGGAGACATGAGAATTTTGATAACTTTGGTAACGCCCCAACTAAATTGTCTAGAATATTTAATCGGAACATTAAAATTTGGAATCTGAGTACATTAAATTATAAGGAGATAACTGAATAATATGTTATTATTAAGATAATAACTGAATATTTGATACAAACAGCGGAAAAAGAACTACAGAGAGATAACAAGATAAATAAAAGCAAGAATGAAGACTAAGTCTTCTAATGCTGAAGATTCCAAGCTCGGCTCCAATCGTCAGATCCATCCTGGTCCCTGCTCCGAAATAACCTGTCTTACCTATATCGAAAAGGGAGTGGGGTGAGACAGTCACTTCGTCCCAGTGAATTCTACTACCCTCCTAGGCTATAAAGCTAGGGCTCCTAATCAGTCATATCATAATCTAATTCATAACATAATTATCATAAGCAATATAATTAAAGGTGTAACACAGAGTTTATCTTGTTCATTTAAAACCGCAAACCCTCTAAGGTGAGCACGTCTCAGGGGTTCGCCTTATCCGCGAGCAGAAAGCGCTCCGACATAAAGCTCACATAAATTTTCTAATGGAACATCTAAAACGAAGTTCACACTGATATCATAAACATGTTTTTATTTGACTGATCACTAGGTTCATAACATACTACCAATAATTCCCAAACCCGGGGAGCATACAATAATCTAATTCCCTATGTTAACACCTAATAGTCCGACTGTGATGACCTCCTGTTTATATTATTTAATTTCATAATACTGCAAAACAACTATCTCAGTCGAGGGTATAAAACGAGTGACAAGTATTTTGAAAATAGAAAAAGCGAGTGAATTCTGGGTTGGCTTGCTACGGCGAGTTACCAAGCTCGCCATGGCGAACTTACAGGTCCTGGCCTAAACAACTCGCTAGGCGAGCTAGAGCTCGCCATGGCGAAGTTCATCAGCCCAGAACCTTGAGCTCGCCATGAATACTCGCTAGCAACTCGCTATGGCGAGTTCTTGCAGAATTGACTTTGTTTTACGAAAATCATCAATTTTGAAAGTATCACCTACAATCCTTAGCTGAGATAATGCAGAATCATAAAATAGATAACATAGAACAGAATAGAGTGGAAATTGGGGCTTAATTTCCACACACACAGTTATACCTATTAATTCCTATAATTGCATGCATTTCATGAATTTGATTAAACTAACTAACTAGCCTAAGAACCCACCTGTAATTGAAGCTTTATACTTGATCCTGAGTCCTCTAACAGCTACAGGAACCCACAGCTAAGCCCACGACCAGACTTGGAGAATTTGGAGAATATGGAAAAAATGTTGAACTTCCTATTTGCTCTAGGATTTGGAACTTGATGATGATTTATTTCAGTTGAGTTTGAGAGTTTAAAATAGAAGATTTTCTGGTGGTAGAAACAGTGTAGGATTTGTTGGAATTTCTAGTTGCATGCAATTTAATTTCTTGAAGAGGGGTGGTTTCATGGGGTTGATGTTGTTATGTGGTAGCTTGTGATACTTTGGAAAAGGGAAGTGAAAGCTCTACTGATTCTTGCTCAGAAATTGTGCATGTGGAGGAATGTTTGAAGCATGCAATGTGTTGAGTGTAGTTTTGTGAAAAGAGGCAAGCATGTGAAAAGGAAAAATGAGTTTTTCTTGGATGTTGGCTAGTGTTGTTGTTACTCGTGAGAAAGGGAGAGAATAGAGAGCTCAATAGCTTTCAGTTTTTCTGAAATTGGAGAGTGAAAAATGAGTAGCTCTTGTTGCATGTAACTTAAATAGGCTTTTAATTTGAAGTGGTGAGGTGTTAGTGCTTGATGAGGTGTTGACATGAGAGGAAAAGAGAGTTTGTGAGGCGTAGTGTTGTGGTGTAATGGGAGAATGAGTCATGAGATGAGGTGTTGGCTAGAGCATAAGAGTGAGTGATGAGTCTCAAGAGAGAGGGAGGATTGGAGGGAAAGTTTGGTTCCTTGTGTTAATTGAATCACAAGTGACACTAATCATATTAGTATGTAATTTAGGTTCAAGTAAAGTTCCTAAATTTTTACACATAATACACTTAATTTCCCAAGACTTAATTTAATCCATCACCTTTAATTAATTTTAATTTATTAGACGAGGCTCTAATTAAAAATTATTTAGGTGGATAAAATTGCGGGATGTTACAACTTTAATCAACTACCGATTCATTTTTCTATACAACATTAATTACATTTATTAATTTGTATAATATGAATCAAAATAATTTATATTTTAGTAAGAATAATCAACCGAAAGATAAATATGAGACAAAGTGTGGAAAGCAAATAATGTTTTGAACTTTGTTAGGAGATTTGGAAACCGGGTGGCCCATTCCTTTGCTATTTTGGAGAATTGATCCCCTCAAATCCTACAATATACTAAAGGTTCTTAAGGGTTAACCCTAAGGACTTGGTGAAAACCCTACAACCATATGTCATCAATGATGTCATCATGACATCATTTAATCCATATCATCCATTTATTGTTTGCCACATGTACCATCTTGCCACGTCACCTTTTACACCTCAACATCCACATCATCCGCCACGTCACTCCAGCCACATCATCATCAGTCTATAAAATTACAATTTTGTCCCTGTATCTTATATATATTTACATTTACACACCATATTTTTATTATTTCCGTTTTGACCCCTGTACTTTTATAAATTGCATTTTGAATCCTGATTTTTTTAAAAATTTCAAATTTGCTTCTATTTTTAAAAATTACAGTTTGTCTCAATATTTTTGAAAATTACAATTTTACCCTTAACAAAAACATTAAAACCCTATTTGTTTTTTACACTTCCCATTAAATGAAATTTTATGATTGAGTTTAAAAATTTCAAATTTGTTTCTATTTTTAAAAATTACAGTTTTGTCTCAATATTTTTGAAAATTACAATTTTATCCTTAACAAAAACATTAAAACCCTATTTGTTTTTTACACTTCCCATTAAATGGAATTTTATGATTGATTACATTGAAATTAATGTCTAAAAGTTTTAAGAGAAATTTTATAGTGATGTTTATGTTTGGTTAAGTCCATATGGTTGTTTTGCTAGAGACAATATTCCAAATGTCTCTTTAGACTTTATGTTTAGTATTGAATGATTGGATAAAATTCTTTATATTGATATGTTTTTGTCTATTATTTACTAATGCCTGATTTAGGTTCACATCAATAACAATCCAAAGAGAGATGTTCAATTAAAAGAATCTATTAAGAATCTCTTCTAACTCGCAACTTAAAAGAATCTATTAAGTTAAGAGTGTTCAATTACCACTATAACATGGTCAATTTTATGCTGTACAAGTTTACTAACTTAATAAAAATTGATGGGTCTGCATAGAGATTTGTAGTATACTTAACAAAACACTACTACTTCTCTTGAACTAAGAATGTATAATTTTAATCTATAAAGATGTATCGTAAACTTTTCTATAGCATTTAATGACTCTTCTAAATAAATATTTATAACGGGTGATTCAACTCTTAATTAAATATGTTAATGTTTCGAATTTAATTAACTAACTTTTATGTGCTACTTATAAATAGGTTTGTAATTTATGCGCCCCATTTACATAAAGTTTTAAATTTTTTGCGCACTATGTCAAGTATCATATCTCTAATCCTCCCAAGAGACATTTATTGCATAGGAGTGGTCTTGATTGTGGGGGTTGGTTCATCTACTTTGCCTCTTTCTCGATCAAAATCATTTGTTCATTGTTTAATACAAGCATGTATCCTTTTTATGCTATATATTTTTCTTTTTTATGAATTTAGACTTTGTAATCGTAACTTGATGCTATCTCTAAATTATTTAATGCTTGCAACTAAATCACTTCATCCTAATCGAGCATTCAAATAATTGACATTATCAAATATTTTTTTTTTGTATGCGCCAACACTACTTTGTGGCGCATGATTAGTTCCAATGTATGTAGTTATCTTTACTTGATTTGATCCTTGATGTCAACTATTTTGTTTGAAGTCTTAATGAAGTTTTCTTTTTGATCAACTGATAGTTGTCCTTTAGAACCATATTAATTGCACAAAAAAAGGGTAAAATTAAATTTTATACATGTCATGGGTTTTTGAATGCTCAACTATGAAATTCGATATGACTGAACCATCCAACAATAGAGTGGTTCACTTTTGTATTGTATTATCTCATTATCAATGATGATTATATTAAGTATACTCTTAGGCAAAAATTAAATTTTATACATGACACGGGTCTTGAAAAATCCACTATAAAATTTGGTGTGATGCTTCACTTGATTCGCTTTGTTATAACTTTCCACAAAAGCCGTGCAATACTACGGGCCATCGTTAGTTGGATAGAGATTGTATTCATTGATTTAATTTGGTTAATCCCTTTGTATGATTTAGTCTTTGAACTCACATCAAACATTTCTATAATTACCTTATATCATACCGCTAATATAAAGCAACAATCATGATTGACATACATATGTCGTTCCGCCGAGAGTGGTTTATGTGAGAATGCACTTCCTAACAAGGACACCGAGCTAACACTCATAGATTGGTTGGGATATTCGTGGGACTGTTTCTTTCATATTGAAGATGGTTCTCAAAGATCTTGCCAAATATATGGACAATGGCCAGCTATATGCAAAACCCATCGATTGGTGGAAGGGATAACAATTAAATTTGGTGTTACAGAAGCATCTAACAATAAGGTTATTCATTTCAAGATTGCTCCTTTTATTGGCGTTCGCACTACCTTGATTGCACCTACTTCGTCTGGGGGGCACAAAGCTTTCTATCAGTCAGTCCAACACTTTATGTTATGAATTTCATTGTGACTAATTTATATGGCATGTTTTCGTTTGTATTTCAAGTTTGTGATCAGTTATGACTTCTATTGTTGTGTTTGTTTAATATAAATTACATTTTCTGTCCGCTCTTTATATCGTATCCCTAATCTCAAACAACGACCATGATTGGCAGCGATCATGATTGGTATTAATATGTCGTTCCGCCGAACCCGTGCATCGCACGGGCCGGCGACTAGTAGATTTGGAAAGCAATAAACGTTTTGGGTTGATTAGAATTTGTGACATTTTTTAACAACAAATGTTGAATAGTCGACAATTAATTAACCATTTTGTCAAAAAAAATTGCTTAGTCACAGTAGGGGTAGTAAAATAGGTCAATTTTTTGTTGCACCGATTTTCGATCCATAAAAAATGAGCGACTAATTCAATTGTATATAGAGGTGTGCACATTGGCTAAACATTGTTCGCTTTGACCTAAATAACACCGCATTTAAAATGGAGTGGGATCGACCAACTTAACTAGGTTTGAAGAAATATTCACCTTTTAATGAATTGACGGCTAATGAATTGACCCGTTAATAACAAAACACAATTTAAAATACTAAAAATCGTTAGTATAAACTCTTCCTATAATTTGGTGTTTACATTCAACAAGTGATATGAGTTTTGCCTAAAATCTGTTAATACAAACTATTTTTAGATAGATTTACTTTTTAAATTTATAATATTAAATTATTTCTAGATATGAGTTTTACCTGTTGTAATTTTGATTAATAACTTACATCAATAACTTTGATGTGCTGAGCAAATAGAACCAAGTAACGAAAATTATAAGTTGATAGAGTTGATGATGCAATAATCCAAAAACAAATAAAGAGCGATAAAGAACACAAGATGATTTGTTTATCCAGTTCGGTATTAATGAACCTAATCTGGGGAAGAGAGCGGCCCTTCCGTTCTACTATGATCAATGAGAAATTTTACACAAGAAATTCCCAAATAGGGTTACAAGAATTAATCATAATTTTACCCTAATCCTGAATCTCTTCCCGTGACCAAGAGACTCAATTAACCTAGCTACCCAAGGTGAATCAAGAACAATTTGTCCAAACCCCTAGGATTATACAAAGAGCAATCCTCTCTAAAACTCTAGTCTTAATTGACAGCAAAACCCCTAAAATTTTCTTAGAAAACATTAGAAATGCAACCTGTATTTATAGGCCTCGCGTATCCGCGCCTGGCGCCACATGGCCCGCGCTTAGCACAAGTAGTAGAAGTAAACTCGCTTTCTGCAATGCTCTTGGCGCCAGCGCAGTCAACATTAACAATCAATTTTATGATTTTTCATGTTTCTAAGTTTTCAAGACAACATACAACATTACCTAAAAATCGTTAATACTGCAAAATTTCCAATATCATATTATTACATTTGTTTCCTTAAACAGTATTTCAGAAGCACTGTTTAGTATCTTTCGTATGTTAAATATTCAACGAGTATTAAAAGTGAATTTTTGTTGATAATAGTGGTAAGAGAAAAAAGAAGTGATTGTCAAGTGTCAACTTTTTGCCCAAATTATTAAGAAAATTGCTATTGAGGCCCCCCATGTTTGCTCCTAGGCCCCCCTAATTGACAAAAATATCCCTGGACAGAATTTTCGTTGTACCAACAACGAAAAAAATATTACTTCGTTGCCAAAGTGACGAAAATGAATGGTAATGGTGTCCAAGCGCGCGCCCTCCAGAAAATGCCCATACTTTCGTCGTTAGATAGACAACGAAACTGGATTTCGTTGTCTACAACACGAACACGCTGTGTTTCGTTGGTTAGACAACGAAATATGCCAAATATAGTATGCAGAGCAGCTGGATCATACGATCCGTACTGTTACGAATTTCAAATCCAAAACTAGATCTAGGGCGATTTGTTGCTGAGGAGACTTGGAATCAACTGGGAAAGATCAAATAGAAGGTGCGCAAGGCTGATTGGAGGTCTACAACAGTTAATGAATGTTAATTTCGTTTGATTTTGTGTTTTTTTTTCAAGTTCTCTGTCGCACCTAATTTCGTCAGTTAGGCAACGAATCCTATCGTACTTATCGTGCTTACACGAATCCTAACTCTAAAACGACAACACAAATCGCCCACAAAACCCTTCAAAATCATTTCAATGTATTGAGCTTCCAATACTTTTTTCGTATCTGATATAACATGATTTCGTTGTCTATGTAACGAAATCAAGCGCTTTCGTATTATAGACAGCGAAATTGTGCTGTACGTTACTTAAGTGACAATCAAGCTTGTTTCGTTTTATAGACAACGAATTTCAAGTAAATTAGGCCAGGAACGCGCCTTCGTCCTTTAGACAACAATTTATTTGGATTTCGTTGCCTAGACAACGAAAATTTTGATAATAACCTCAAGGGTATTTTGGAATTTTAGGGGGGCTTGGGAGCATGTAGGGGGGCTCAATAGCAAATTTCAATTATTAAAGGATGATATGGTAAATGCACAGCTTTCTACTCCAACCTGCACTCTTTATTCTCTATGCTATGGTATGTACCACACTACAACTCAATCACAAAGGCCACTCTACCACACAAGGAAGAAAGATACTCCCTCCGTTACAATATATAAGCAAAAATTCACTTTTTAGATTCATTGTATAATTAATGTATGTGGCTATAATATTGTCTAGATACATTAATTATACAATGAACCTAAAAAGTAAATTTTTGCTTATATATTGTAACGGAGGGAGTACGACCACGAACACCTCAAAATTATTAAATTAAGCTGTGACAACTGTGATGCCTCGTTCATATAACACATACCATACACGCGTCGATTACTAATTGGCTATTTCTTGAAAATATCGTCCAATCATGATGGAGTAACTAGGGGTGGACAGAAAACCCGCGACCCGACCTAACCCGAAAAAACCGATAAATAAAACCGAAAAATGGGCGGTTTGGATTGGGCCACGGGTTTGCGGGTTTGGAAATTCGGTTTGAACAGAGTTGACGTGGGCGGGTCCGGGTGGAGAGAATTGGACCGACGGAACCCGAAACCCGCCCGCATAGTAAAAAAAATAAAAATTAGTCTACTACACTAATAATGTCGACGTTAGTGGAATGCATATATGTCATTTTTTTTCTTTTAAAAAATGCACAAATATCTAGTAATTATACTGGTATTATTCTTTTTCAAATAGAAGTAATCAATGCATTTCAATTTACAATACAATTTTTTACTATCACAATAAAATAGTACCTCTGCATATTCGAACACAAACTCTCTCCTTTTTTTTTTTACGGTAACTCTCTCCTTTTTTGAGAATAAAAAAATTGCTTTTAATCTTTGTATTTCATCTAGTATTGTAATGAGACAACCAAGCACAATGAAAGTTATGAAACTGATTAAGTAGATGAATCATTTCTTCCTCTCCCGCTTTTCTCTTCTTCGTCATTATAATATTTTTTGTTTTTGTAAATATCAATTTTTTCTTCATGTTTTGTTATTCTTTATTTTATGTTTTATTTTTCTTTTGTTGGTTTGGTGATAATATATATATCAGATATGCAAATGATGATATTGATATTTTAATTTTCGTGTTATGAATCTAAGTTTATTTTTTTGATCTTGCTCTATTTATTTATAATTTTTTTTATTGAAACCGAAATAATCCGCCCACGAACCCGCAAACCGCACAACCCTAACCCGTCCAAACCGAAGGATGAAAATGGACAAAGACGGGTCTCTACATATCACCCACCGTTTGAGATGGATAAACATTTTGAGCCCGAACCCGCCCATACCCGCCCGATGTCCACCCCTAGGAGTAACTATGAACGTCGATGAGCCGCGTAACCTCTAAATTATTCTATTCTATTCTATGTCATTTACCATATCATCCTCCAGGAGCTCGTCAAATGTTATGATTTGTTTTAGTAAAAGATTATTGGTTTCTCCCATGACTTTAGACCATCTTTAATGTTAGATATTTATTTTTTAAGTAATAGTATCTAATAGGTATTTTTATTAAAGCAAAATATAAATGAGTATCTAATAGGTACTGGTTCTACAATAAGTATTGGTATCTATATTGTTTTTATAGGTCCCATTCATAATGAAGTAGAGTTATTAGTGAGATGTATTATTAGTGGGACCCGTTTAGAACTTTTTAAGAGATTTTAGGTTGGAGAGATTGAGTACTTATTAGATACTATTATTAAAAAATATAAATGAGTGATGTATATACATGGGCCCGGTTAAGTACTCAAAAATGAATATCTCCATTGTGGATGCTCTTAGTTAATAGGACATTTGCACGCAAAACGTAGAATTGGGGTTCGAATTCTGATACGTCTACTTATTCATCTTAAAAAGTGAAATTCTAACCAATAAACTACCTGACAAAAACAAATTACTAATTTTATTTTATATATCTATCAAAAAACTAATTTTACTAGCTTTACTAATAAATACCACTCATTTTGATATATAAGAAAAAATTTATTTTCCAAGTTAATTGTAGAATTGATGTATTCAATTCAAACTAATACATAATGAATATAGAATATAAAAAATAATATTTTTTTTTTGTATATAAGACCAAAGAGAGTATTATGATTTTTTTTTTTTGGGTGCTATGAGTACTATAATTTTAAATATAAGCAAAATAATATATTTTATATTCACTGAATAATTAATAAATTTGATTTATAATGTAGATTAATTCAGTTATTCTAAAAACTAAAAAGCAATTTTTTACTTATATTTAAAATCAGAAAGAGTAATTGATGAGTTAATTGACTTTGAATGAATTTATAGTTGATATTGAATAAGTTGAGTGACGGTGGATTAGCTATCGAATTAAATTTGTATTATTCATTTGTCCCCATTAACATAATTCAATTGATAAAAATATTGCATTTTATATGCATGATCATGTTTGTATCCGCAATCTCATAGTTATTCACTTTAAAAGGTGAATTTCTAGACCTGTAAGGAAAAAAAAAAAAAAAACAGATCGTATAAGTAACTAAAATTATAAAATTATTTTTTGTTTTTTTTAAACCTATGAATTTTTATAATTAACACGAATAGAAGAATAAAAAATGATTGTACCAAAAAAAAGGAATAAAAAATATTGTTTGATGGTTCGATTGTGACAAAAGTAGTGAATGGTTAGGAGGTTATGCGAGAGACTTAAGAGATTGCAGTATTACAATTATTGAGCTTTAGGGGATAATGGAAGGTTTGCGTCTTGTTTGGAGGTTGGGGTTCCGTCATGTGGAGCTGACGAGTGATTCTTTGAGTGTGATCAAGAGGCTGAGCAGTGAGGAATGTAAAGCATAAGTGAAGGTTGGAGTGTGTTTAAGCACATTAAAAGAATATTGCAATTAGAATGGGAGGTGAATGGAAGCCATAACGCGTAACTTTCTCTCTCTAAGATTTTCTCTCCGCACGCTCTCTAAAAAAGCTACCTCCGCCGCCGCCTGCTAACCCTAAAAATCCAAACTCGGTCGTTCCAATGTAGAAGGTTACAGTGGTGGTGCGATGAGGTTCTCACCTCCGCACCACCGTCACTTCTCCTCCTTCCGTCTCTGGTCGTGTAGCCCTCCGTTGTCTTCTCCGACGGCCCAGATCTCCTCCGTCGCGTTTTGGGCTGGTGTGAGGTATGGTTCTTGGAGTATCACAGATCTCCTCCGTCGCGTTTCCTGGGTTTGGGTTTTGCTGGTTTTCTGCTGGTGCTTGTAGGGGTTGGACGGTGGATGAGGTGTTTGGGTGTTTGGTTGCCGGCGGTTTGTTGGGCCGTGAGCTTTGTTCTCTGTGTTGGGGGAGGTGTTGCTGGTGGTGGGTCATTGGAGCCGGATCTGGAGTTTTTGGCCAGGGGTTGAGGAGTTTGGGTGGTCGGTTGGAGTGGGCTGTCGAGCTCTACAACTCTGGCGACGTTTCTTTGTGAGGAGGATGCGACAAGGTGGAAAGGGGGGGTGGTAAATGGTGTTGGTACCGGTGCTGTTTGGATGAGGTGGTGATTGGTGTTGGGTGTCTCCGTTCGTTCTCCGTCATTCTGTTTTAAATCCGGTCCGTTCTCGGTTTTTGGTGTTTGTGTTGGAGCGGGATTATGGATTGGTGGGTCTTGTGCTAGGGTGAGTGGCCGGAGGCGAGGTGGATTGGTGGGGAGGACGGAGCCTGGGGGTTGTTTGGATATGTTTTTTCTGGCATTGGTGTTGTGTCTTGGCGCGCTCGAAAGGGCGAGGTACGTAGACACCCCGTGTTGACGGATGTGGTCGTTTGATCGTACCTCCAGGACGATTTGGTGGGGGAGTGGTGTTTGGATGGTTAAGGCCGAGTGCGAGTGGATTTTATCAGATATAAGAGTCTCTGACCATTTTCAAATCTGCTGAGATTTGCAGGACTCTTGGAGTCGCTGAGGGGTGTCCAAGTCTGTTGAGACTTGCAGGTCTCTGGTATCTGGGCGAATTCTTCCGCATTAGGTGTTGACTGTCGATTCTCTGAATACCGGAGTCCCTCTATTCCTGACCTCTGGGGCTACTTCCTGGATCTGATGGGCCGAGTAATTTTAATTCGAGTTCGGAAGTTAGAATCTAGTGGTGTCTTCTAGGGTTGGGTAGGGGCTTTCTCTGGGGTTTAAGCGAATCATTATTGGTGTATTGGGGTTTGGGTGTTGGGGTGTTTGGTTTGGAGTCGGTAATTGTGTTATATCACGTTACCGTTTGTTTGTAAGTTTTCTCGACAATTCTTTCACTTCTTGTGGAGGAGTTGTCTTTTAATAAAATTTAGCCGTTCAAAAAAAAAAAGAATGGGAGGTGAATGTTTGCCATACTTACTGTGAACTGAATCGTTGTGATGATGCTCTTGGGCATATCGAGTGTGACTTAGATTCTTCTATGATTTTTTTTATAAGTCATGTTCAACTCAAATTACGCATATTTTTCTTGATGATAAAAATGAGACCAGCATTCTAGAATTAATCTCGTTGTAATTCCCTTTCGAACTTAAACCTTCTTTTCTTTTTAAAAAAAAGACTAAATAAGATGACATTTTAAAACTCAACTTAAATTGTCCCACCCTAATTTTTACCCGTTAAATATAGAAAGAACATGGAAATTTGCTTTGCCATTCCTACAAAAATGTAGAACATGCAAGTTTGCTTTGCCATTTCTACGAAATATAATTGTAAATTAAAGGCAATAGAAAAAGCACTTAGGAAATTGAAACTAAAGTTTTGTAAAAAATAAAATAGAAAACGTATACAATAAGTATTTGAAATCGTATTTTCAAATGAAACATATTGAAATTGTCCAAAAAGTTCTGCAACTAACTACAATTTGATATTTGTAAGTACACAGATATACAGTAAATTTGCATTTGCATTTAAATTTCCAATTTCATATTTCTCTATTTTTAAATATATAAAAAATTGTCCGTTGTAAAACAAAAAAATTGTCTAATAAACTCGGTAATGAATGATTATCTGGATTTCTACATAGGAGTTGGAATAAACCGTTAGTATTCATCATCCTGGATCAAACCGTTCCACTTATCAAAGATAATGAATAGGAGTAGAGATGATGGAAATCACAATTTATTTTTTTAATCCAATTTTCAAACCCTTAAATCAAAACATCACTTACTCTATTGAAACCGTAGCATTTTCTCTCAAAATGATGAGGTATATTAAGGTCCTTAATATAAAAATTACTCAATTTTTTCCTTTACTTCTCTTATTTGCAGTTTCACGTTGTCACAGGAGATGGAGAAGTGAAAAGAAAACAGGAGCAGAAATTCCATCCTTACCCATAAAATTAATTTTTCTTGTTTATAAAATTATGGTTTTTTAGTACAATTTCAAAAGGTGTATAGATTGCTACTACACATCTTCATACTCACCAGTTCCTTTTTAAAAGTCGTTTTTGTCTAATTTAGCGTTTATATTTAATTATCTGTCTGATATTTTCAGAGTACGATTTGTCACTTTCTTAATTTGATATTACTATTCAAAACTGACAGTTAAAAAAGAACGGAGAAAATAAACACTAAAAAAATATTATAGATACGTGTAAAATAAAAATAAGATAAAAAGATTAATTTGAAATAAAAAATATATAAAAGGCAAATCTATTGTAAATAAATAAGACAAAAAATAAAATAAAATCAAACCTCTACATGTTTTTTACCTCAAATAGATGGACCAGGTCTAAAAGAAAAAATCTGAAATTGAAAAAAACCAATCACAACTAGAGAAAGTTACAAAGGAAAAACTTCGTTGGTGGAAAAAGTAAACTGGTGACGTAATTATTTAGGTAGGCAAATTAGTAATTTCACAAAATAATAAAAAAAACAATGTGTTTTTTCCGCATAAATTAATTAATTATTCACTTTATTTTTTAACCTACATAATAAAAAATCTTCTCCCCTATATATATGCCGTCAAACACTCAAACCCTCTTCAAACTTCCGCAAAAAAATTTCACATCTCTCTCTCTCTACAAATTCAGTTTCTAGATTTTTCTTGAAATCTTCATCTCTTTTCTCAACCACACAAAACTATGAAGAAGTCCGGTCTTTTCGCCGCTTCAATAGCCGCCGCATCAGCCACCGCCGTAACCGTTTCATCTTCCGCTAACAACTCTCACCATCATCAGGTACTTTACTTTACCAATTTTTTTATCTTTACCTTTAAAACCTGGATCTGTTATTTTCTTGAATAGTTTTTGATTTTTTTTTTGTAATTTCTTTTTCAGGAAAATACGGCTGAGAGAAGAAACCGTGATGAGAATTCTTCGTCGGAGAAATTTGCGCCGAGATTCGACGGTTTACGGTTCATTGAAACGCTTATAACTGCTCATAGATGAAAGGGTTTTTTTGGACTTTTCGCAGAATTTGGTTTTTGAATTTTCAATGAATCTGTTTCTTCGTCTTGTTAGCCTTTGTGTGGTTTTAGAGAAGAAGATTTCACTTGTTGGAAATATTTCTTTTTAGTTTTTCTTTTTCTTTTTCTTTAGGATTGATTAATAGGAGAAATATTGGAAAAAAAAGAAAATTTGTAATGTTACGAAATTATTTGGTGCTTTTCTTTTTTGTGACCTATTTATGGGTAATGAAAAATTAAAGTATAATATTTTGGGTGGTTTATGCTAACATAATTTATTTATTGAACTAGAGCTGTTTTTTATTCTAATTTTTTCTTATAATTTTTCAAACTATATGTAAGTGAAAAATTATGAGTTTGATTTTGCATCTTATATTTTGTTGTTGTCTTTACTTTACAATTCTTTCTTCTTTTGTTGATTTTAATAAATTGTTGCACTTGCACCGTCCACATGTAGGTCCCAACAAAGTACATAATTGCTTGGTTGTCAATTGCTCTGCAGTTTGTACATTAAAAAATATATTGTACTATGCTTGGTTGTCAATTTATCATAGTATGCTTGGTTGAAAATAAAAGAATTCTACTTAGTGTTTGGGCTAGTTCATATATAGGGTGCGTTTGATCGGCTTACTATGCGTGCGCTAATTATACTATATTTGGTTTTAATATTGTTTCTGGTACCGAACAATTCAGGGTTAAGAGATATGATAAAAATTGAAATTTTTGTGTTTTTGTTACTCGACAAACTGAGGTCAAAAGATAGGATAAAAACCGAAATTCTTTCTACTAACTGATTAATTATAGTGATGGATTGATGTCTTTTAAATTAGTTGGTTTCTGATTTGGTATGGGTTGTTGGATACCGAATTTAAAAAAATATAGGAAATTGAAGATAAAAAAAATAAACTAAAATTAAATTCCATGCTATTTTAATCCTCTTTAATTTTCATAATTTAAAATAGAATTTGATGGTGAAATACTGAAATCCTCATGTAAATGTTTGATTATATAATTGGTACATGAAATTAAAGTAATCAAGGTAGTGTACAATATTGCTTTTGCAATTGATTGTTTGTTTTGTAACAATGATGGTGATGGTTGCTTGGTATAAACCTCCTATAGGAAATGGAATATTCTCAACCAAGTAAATTTTGTTGTTTGTGATGATGAAACAATTTTTTAGTACTATTTTGCTACTGTGCGTGTTGGGCAAGCAGCTAATTGTCTGGTATATTCTTTGGTGTTTGACAAATTTTTGAATCTGATTCTAAAAAATAATTAATGAATCAAATAAGAATCAACCCAATTTGCCAAATTTCTATTATTTTGCTTTATTTCATGAAAGGAATTTTGATGACCATGTTTTAATGAAAGCCTAGAAAACCCTATTTGATTGAGCAGTGCTACCCTGAATTGAGTCTATACTCTATAGGTGTGGTATGTGCTTTTAAACAATGATGTTAGTTTTAGGTTTATGGTTGTTACATGAAAAAAGAAGGGCAAAGTAAGGAGTAAACTAGAAGTAAAGTAATGCAAAATCAAAATCATGTTTTGATTCTCATTGCGAGTGAGCTTGATAAAAAAACCAAGTATTTGAAATTTATTGTATGCAGTTAAATTTGATTTTTAAAAACAAATATGAAGTTTGATGTGATCGAAATTTTTATAAAAGGATATCAAAATACATCCAACAATATCCGATCCTCTATAATTTTATATTTTTTAGATCAACTTAAAATTTTAATTTGGATGTTGGATTTGAACTTATTTTTTAGTTTAGATAAATAAATCCACATTTATGTTAATTCATAAGTTTTGACAAACAAAAATTGTATTTTTATAAGCTGTTTTATTATAAACTACTTTGAAAATTTTATAATAATACATAAAAACATATTTATTTACATAAATTGTTTTGCATAAACTAAAAAAATAAGTCGATCTAAACGGCTCAATATATAATAAATAAAAGTTGGATGCTAGCGGTAAATTAGTTCAAGTGGCAAGAGACACGAGTCTTATAAGGGTGGACAAGATTTTCCAAACCGATCTGAATCCGACATAACCGATAAAAGAAATTGAATATTGGACGGTAGTGGGTCGGGTCACTGGTTAAATGGATGAACACATTTGGGTTTAAATGTATTGCAACAGATGAGTTCGGGTTGGATTTTCAGGCTCAACGAAATCCATATTTGACCGATGAAGTAACTTTTCTGACCGCATAGTATAATTACTCTAGTAGATCATATGTGTGATTTTAACTAAAAGTTTATGTGAATTTTTCTTTCCACTTATTTATATTTTCAATGAGCTGGATTTACACTTTCCACTTGTCAATCTTGTCTCATATTTCCATGATTTCATCATGTCCATCATCCAAAGTTCTCTCAAACTCATCTCACACCTCATCCCTCAGTGACTACTATTTTTGTGTTGGTTTTGGATCTCTTTATATTATTCTCATATTTTTTATTTGTTATTTTATTTTTCTATGTTTCTTTTCAATTTTTTCTCGTCGCATCTATACATTTTTTTCCTGCATTCTTTCTTTAAATTTAATGGCGTGTTGTTTGATTTCCGAGTTTGGGGAGGAAGTCATTATTCATAACTTATTGGTCTAAATTTACTTCCGAAAAACCCACCAAATTCAAACCGTCACCCGACCAAACCATAATCCGACAAAACCGAAACTCTAAGTGGACGGAAGTGGACTGAGATATTCAAACCATTGGTTGTTTTGGATGGACAATTTTCGATCCGAATTCGACCGAAACCGACTATTGTCCACCCCTAAAGTATATCCCTAAATTTTAATTATATTTTATTTTTCATTTTCTCAAAAAGCATAAATTCTTGACTCATTTAGCATAGATTCATAGCTTTCAAGATTTATCAATAAGCACCAAGCCATTTAGTGGATGAATAGAACCCATGACCAAATCCTTTTCAAGTCATAACAAGTGTATTCTTCCAAAGTATTGCTAAATGCAAATTCTCCACTAGCAAAAAGTATTACTAAAATTAAATTTTAAAATTGACATCATTTACCACTAGGCTTTATAGACCAAAGTACACAACTTGACCTTATCACATGAGTTGGGAGCTTAAGCAAACAAATGCGTGATCAGTGAAGTCACCGAAAGTTGATGTTTCAAACTTTTGAAAATTTCATGCATTCAATTACCCACATAGACTTTCATACTTTTGAAAGTTGATGGTTTGTTTGTGTACTTGTGTTACACTTTTTTAAGTTTTCTGTCACTTGGCGTGGGAATTTCCCACATAGACTTTCATACTTTTGCAATTTAATAACACACGAGTAAATTACTCTTCCCTTTTCAAGACATATTTTAATTGTTTTCCTTTTTCTAAAATAAATTTAAAGTGAAAAATATGATGAGTGTGTTTGATAACATCAAAAAGTTAGCTTATAGTAATTTATTATATAGTTTATAAGTTTCATATAATTATAGTTGTTTGGTAATAATTTTTTTTTTACTATAGCTTATAGTTTTTTTAGATGTTATTTTAAGTAGTGCTTGAACTTATAGCATTTTATCTTTTATTCTAATTTTAATCTTATTATTTAAATTTCTTTATTTTTTTAATAAAAAAACTGCCCACTTTAAAAAATAATTATCAATTCACATAAAATAATCATATAGTTTTATGTCATTTTATAATTACAACATGTAAATTTACTAAACACTTTAATTTCATTCTACTAGTTTTTTCGTCAAAAAAAAAAAAAAAAAAAAGCTAAAAGCTAACTAGTTGATCAACTAATTTTCAGCTATCAACAAATTTATTGTTTAATTTTTCAAAATAGAGTCGACCTCGGTTTAGGATAAAGAAAATTGATTAAATTAGTATTTATAAAAGTATTAATTTTGCTAACGAACGCCTTTGAATACTCTTTAACTAGATTTTTGTGAAAATTTTATAAAAATGTGCGAAATTAATGTACTGAGAATCGAAATGTTTAACATTTTGAATAAATAATCTCTTAAAAATGAAACAATTATTATTAGAATTTTTCTAAAAGTATTTATATTATCTCCTCCAAAAATATTATTTACATTTACCCCTCCAAAGGTATATCGTGGCTGGAGTCTAAAACCTCACTTATAAAGATATTTACATTTATATCTCTGCAAAGACACTGCCATGCATGGTTAGAATCGGTTGAAACCTCACCTTATAAAAATATTTAGATTTTAATCTCTCCAATGACACTATCGCTCTTGAACTCGATACCTCTAAAATTTATGTTTTTTTTAACATTAGAACAAACCTTCAATATTTTTAAAATTTTATTTTTTCTATTTTGCAAATATATCCCTAAATATAAGTTATTGTAATTAATCTACAATAATTAACAAATTATGCAATCTAAATTTTTATATTAAATTTTCAAATTATTTTTCCCATATTGGCACCGATACTTTTTTTTTTCCTCGTGCTTGAAAATGACTTATGAAAATGAACATTTCTTTTAAAATGAGCTTATATTTATATATGGATGAATGTAGACATTCTAAGCCCATTTCAATATTATTAAGCAAGCTATTTTTTTTTTTACTAAATATTACTATTAAGCTTTCTATAGTCATCCACTCTTTCTTCTTTCTATTATTTCCTTATTCAATGAAACAAGCGAGTAGGTTAAAATTTGGACAAAGAATAATCGGCAGACAAATATAAATAATTTTTCTGGCTAGGAAAAAACACCCACTTTAAGTAGGTGTACATGAAGATGGCATGGTTGACTCAATAATTTTATTTATTTTTAGACAATATAATGCTCAATAATTTGTTGGGCAAAAGTAGTTGTATCAATAATCAATTTAAGTTGTTGGACCATTAAGAATAAGTGATCAGAAATTTCAATTATAATAAGGGTTGTGAATAGAAAAAATCGGTTTGGAGGAGATATTCACAACATCTACACAGAAAATAGTAATATCGGATATATGAGATATTTAAACTATTTAATTCATTTTAGTCGATATACGACTAACTATTCATATTTGAACACAACAATCTTTATAATAAATGTGAGTTTTCTGCACCTACAATTGTCTCGCTGTTATTATGCGTCTTCAGACTACAGTGTCATGAAGATTTTTAATACAATGATCGGTATTATAATTTATATTAAACTTGTCTGACAAATCGAACCAGAGCTCTAATATAATTTGTTGGGAAGTATTAGATTTTTATATATGTCTAAGTCATCTTTAAAAACCAAATTTTAATGCGAAGATTGTCCCTTACAAATAAATTCCAATGTGGGACTATTAAGACAGCCTCTGCATGCCTAAGACAAATAGGTTGGCCAATATAAATTTTGAATATCATGTTAAAATGTAGATCAAGTCTAACTCAATTTCTAACAAAACTAAATTTTACTGTGAGAGATAACTCTATTTATAAACTTATTTTAAGTCTTGTCGTTATTATATGTGAGATTTGATTTTTTTTTCAATACACTCTGCCTGCCATACTCCACATTGTATGTTGAAATTGGTGATGAGTATAAATAATAGATAACCTTATTGAAAAACTTAATTTTGATATCATAGTAAATTTTTATATTAGTATTAGTATAATTTATTCTTACAAAACTAGTTAAATATACTTGTTCTAGCCTTCAACAACACACTCAAATTACGGAATTTCCTATATCTAGTTTTCAAACAATTGTCATTTTCAAGAAGTTTTAGTTATCTGCTACTTTAAAAAAGTGTTCTTAGTTTTAGTGTTTGCATTCGGGAAAATAAATTAACATTAGTTGAGCTGTACCAAAAAAAATATTAATAGATTGAGAATAAACTTTAGCTATTAAAAACAATATTTGTATCAAAGAAGTATCAGACAATTAAATTTTTTTTTAAAAAAATTAATGATACGTGTCGGATACTTCTCCGATATGCGTATCAGAGAAGTACCGGAAAAATAATGTTTTTTATGATAAAAATGGAGAATATGAAACTGATACAATCTGTGTTAAATAATGAATATTAGAGTATGATTTTTTTATGGATTGACTACCATATTTTTTTGGATAGTACCGATGATGTTTACTAGTTATGTTCTTTTTAGACAGTACTCAATTAATTTAAGATATGTAATTGACACTTGTTTGCTCAGTTTAAATAATTTGAATGTTAATTTGTTATCTTTATCGATTTTTGTTATGTTTATATATTGTGTATTTATATATTTAATTTTAAATTTAATTTTTAATCAACGTATCGCGGCCGTATCGTATCGATATCGTATCATGTCACGTATCCGGGCTTCATAGGTTCAAACTCTGATTACTCCATCTTATATGTATAAGTTTTCAATGGTTTGTCATTTCATCTATTAAAAAATAAAAACAAATTGTTCTGAAGATTGAAATTTAAATTTTGATCAAAATAATCAATGGTCAAACGTAAGGCTGGAAATGAGTCGAGTCGAACCTGTCTGAGCTCGACTCAACTCGATAAGAATTGGTTCGGCTCGAAACTCATGTTTTTTTAAAAAAGAAAGTTTAAAAAAGTGTAAGGTGTATTATATATATCGAGTTGGTTCATAAATCAAACGAGTCGAACTGCATGCCGTTCATGTTCGGCTCATTTAATTAACAAACTTAATTTTCAGCGAGTTAATTAACGAATCAAATCTCAAACTATTTTCGAATTGGTTCGGTTGATTGCCAGCCCTAGTGAAACTTATTTCTACAAATTCAAAATTACTAGAACTACTATATTCAAATGAAACTTTCTTTTTAGACAACTCAAATGAACTTATATTTTCGATAAGTTAAGTATGCTACAACTTTTGTGATCCTTATCCAAAACCTTAAACAACAACTATTTTGAAGTAGAGGGAATAATTAGACCTAGAACAAATGACCAATTGAACAATCAAGTATAGTATCAATATTAATATTTATATTTATATATAGACAAAATAGTTAGGTATATAGATATATACAACAGTTAAAAAATGATACAGAATACTAAAGTTGTTAGAAAGTTATATGCTTCAATTATGAGTAACACTTACTTGTCAACAGATCAAATTCTTTTAAATACATATAAAAGAAATTTCAGAAAATGATTTATTACTGTTTGTAATCTCAGAAATTTCTTTTAGAACATCGTTTTTTTTTTTTTGATTTTTTTTTTGAATTTTATAGCCCCATACATAAAATAGTTGCAACAGCTGCAATCATCTCTGACATTAACCGAAAATTTTGATTATGAAAATTCCAAGCTTATTAAATTGTAATATTTGCCTGCACAATTTGTTTGTTTCTTCTTGATTTTTCATAACTATAAATTTTCTCTGGTCAATCATTTTATTTATTTATATATTTCTTGAGCTTTAGTCAATGATTAAATTATTTGTGGTTATGACTTTCTTCTGTGGTCACACCTATGATATTGGAGGAAATTTAATAGTATGGTAAAATGTTGGTCAAAATGGATGAAGATAAACAAGAGTGACAAGAAATATTGCATACCATTGAACGTGCCATGGCCACTGTTAATTTAGTTGCTACATTTGGAGTCGGTGGAATGATATATTAGCAATTGTCAAAGTGGAACCCACAAGCAGAAATCATCATCATTATCTAAAAGGATTGATGTGATTCTTCTCATACTAATCAATTTGCTAATTCAATTAACAATAAGAAAAATGCTTAAGAAATTTAAAGAGATATTGACAAGCGTTTGATTTTTGTTAGGACAATTGTTAGCAGTGATTAATAAAATTTGATATTTATATTTGTCGCTCTACCGGTTTTTCACATGCCCTATGCGATTTCTATTTTATCCTTATGCTATTTTAGTAGTGGACGCTATAAAAATAATAATTTTGAAAAAAAAAATCTACAAACATAAATTTTTTGAGATTTTAAATGTAAATTCCGCTGCTTAAATAGTGGATAAGGGTGTTTTGTAGGTCACGCGAGAAATCCAATAAAATAACAAAAATAATTATCATAAAATTTTCGTATTCGTGTGGGGCGTGCGGAGATAAGCAGCTGAGTATTTTTGTAAAAAAAAAAAGAGTAGTTAATTGTAGTCTTTTACATTTGTTTGCATTTTGTAAAGACTTTATTTGAAAGTTTAGATAAGAGTATTACATTTTTTATATTGGGTTTAAGTTATCGTTACAAAATTAATTTGTAAGGTGATAAGTGTCTTTAACTCATATCAGAATTTATCTCCTTTAATGTCGAACTTTTAACACACTCTTGCATGTTCAAAACTGAATATTGAGAGCATGACTTGAATTGCTCGATAACAATGACCTTATAGCATATAGATCGTCATATCTTAAATATACTCTAATACCCACTTAATATTTGATCTTACACTAACTCAACCCTTATAAAATCAATTTTTTATCTGAAATGTGTTGCTATTTATAAACTCATTTTAAACTCTATCTTTATTCTATGTGGAACTTAGGTTTATCTAATACATCCTCATAGGTCAAATACTATTGGAGTTGATGTGTAAAAATAAATGTTAGGTCAATAAACTCTGATATTATATTAGGTTTTTATATTAGATTATAGCTCATGTTACAAAAATAACTTATAGTGTAAGGATTACTACACTAGTGCACTTATAAATCCGTATTAGATATTATCTTATAAAACGTGAGATTTTTAGTGGTCTATTTGGATTAACTTATATTTTAGCTTATGCAAATAATTTATATAATTTTTATGTATTATTATAAGGTCATGTTCAATTTTCATTAGTGTGAACTTGTAAAATAACATAAAACCTAATTTATATTGCATAAATTGTTTTCATAAACTAATCCAAATGGGCCCTTAAGAGGATTTCAAATAAATTTTCAAATCCACAGCTCCTCTTTTTATTATACTTTCAAAAAATAACATTGATAAATATTTTCATACAAAAGAAATACTACCTCCGTTCCTTTTTATAAGAGACAATTCACCTTTCTAGATTTATTGAATAATTAATGTATTTGATCTATAATATAGACTAGATACATTAATTATTCAATGAATCTATAAAGATATATTGTCTCTTATAAAAATGAATGGAGGGAGTAAGAGACTTCTATGCAGAGGCTAAGAGAGAAACATATGGTCTCAAAGCTATGAGACGATATGCAAGTGGTACTAGAAGCAGATGATGTGCTCTAACATTAACCATGAGATTTGGCTAGCCATTGGACAAATGTGTCCTACAAAGTAATAATGAGGCAAGATCCTTTCACACAAAATGGTTGAGGTTCAATAAATGTTAGGTGAATAGAATAGTTAGAGAAAACTATAAACATTAAGAAGCTTGGATGCTTGTGACTGGCAGAGGCTGAATATCGTTGAGGTTTCGACCCTACCCATATGAAGTACGAGTCATTCAGGCCATACTGGATGGACTAAGCCATGACGAAGCCGTCTTAGCTAGCTTATGGGTTGCCTTATTCACTTACCTCCCCGTCCGGATGGCTATGAGCCATACCAGAAACACATGTAAAAGAAAAGTCTGTAAGTTGACGGTACTTAAGCAAGGTACCTATGTGGAAGAGGGATTCAGCTTCGACACACTGATTGCGTGACACAATTATTGATCTTGGTTATCTGATCTCACTCAAGCATGCTGCGGAATAACAGTTCTATAACTAGAAACATAGATTCAATAGAATATACAAGACGCATTTTTTTCCTTCAAATTTTAACTCTTTCAAAACAAAAGGAATAAGCACAGAAAACTAGAAGTGATCCGAAGAAGAAAATCACAAGAAATAGAAATCCTAAAATTGTTTCTTTCCAATGCCTGGTGCACTCCAAAATTTCATGGAGTATTGAATTACATGTAGAACTGTATTTACTACTATCAAAAAGTTGCAAGAAAAATTATACATTGTTCTCTAATATTCTCTTACACAAGCTAGCTACAACATATTATATCCATTTCTTCCTAAATAAAGTACTACGTGATTATTAAAGACGATTGTGTAGGAGGATATAACATCAATCACGTCGTAAATGAAAGGAAGAATGTAAAATCATGGTTTCAACTGAACTTTGAGACTTGAAACCTTCATAAAAAATAAACATGAAGTATATTCTAGTCTGCAACTGCAATAACCGCAGCCACTATATCTCATTAGGGTTGATAACTTGCTCATTTAAAAAATTGAGAGTGACTTACAAAGTTGTCAGAAAAAACTTGGTTAGATCTCTTAAGAAATATGATTTGGCCTTACTTTTCGTGTTATGGACCTTCCCATTCGAAGTCGTCTCTTTGTGAGGGCATCTAATAGGACTGTTAAAGCATCTTCTACTGCTTCTGACTGTTTATCCAATCCAATGGAGCTAAACCTTGGGAGAAGTTGAAGCTCTGAGAGCAGGCCAGCGGCTGCTGCTGCTGTACAAGTACGATCCCAAGATGGTTGGGGCCTGCCCTTGAAATACCATAAATGTGTATTAGACTTCATATACACATCAGAAATCCTATGGCTAAGATAAGATCAAGAAAGGGAAAAGCAGCATACTCACCTAAGTTTATGCATGGCAGAAGTACCGGGATTTAGGGATATACAAGAAAGGTCCTCGTCTCCCCAAATTGACTTTGCATGATCCTGTTGCAAGCAAAATTTCACATTTCTCAGCAGAATCACAATTATCTAACCATACTAGTACTGTTTATTTATAATCAACAGCAATTGGCAACCGTTTGTGTATAATGGAAACATTTGTGGCAAATAAATTCATACTTTGTAGAATAATTCATGCAAAAAATATCTTCGAAGTAAAACAATTATAATCTTTCATTTCAACTCAATGGCATAGGTCTAACCATATTGTCAAATTCTCAAGTCAACTCATAGAATCGTGTGAGTTTATGACTCTTGGCATAAAAATTGAGTTAATTTGCATCTTAAATTGTTTCGGTGTAAATTCGAGTACACTCGCATTCGCATAGACTTGTACAGATTCACATAGAAACACGCACGAGTTGGGGGACAACATAACCAGTCTACAGCATAATGGTCATTTCCCCCAGATATGCCTAAAATGAATGGTTCAGTGTTTTTTCCAAAAAACCTCAAACGCAACAGCTAAATGTCAAAACTCCATAGTGCACAAAAGATCAACCGCGTAGCTGTTCAATTACACAGATGTGTATATAACATCCCATATGAACCGATCAATAAAAAGAAGAACGACGTTGTATTCTCAACCCCATAGCTCCTAAGCCCCCAACATAGTCGAACTTACAGACCAGAAAATATGAACAAACTTATATTTCCAAGCTTACAATGAATCCAACTTTCTCATAAGATGAATGAACCCAACTCGGATGAACCCATAGTTTAATTTGTAAGTTGCTAATATTTAAATTTTAATAATGTGATTTGCTTTATTGCCTACTTAGAATGTTTAATATGTACTGTGTATATATATCAAATTGTATTTAGATCCTAAGCTAGATGTTTTAATCATTATTTATGTATTAAGTAAAGTTACATTTGTTAGAAGAGTTGGAGCTAGAACCTATGCATAAAAAAAATATGCAGTTCAATAAATTTTATTCTACCTTGGCGCCTAATAACCAATCATAGAGTAGGCTAATCTCTTGAGGCGCAACAACTGAAGAAAATGTAGAAGAAATCTATCCAAAAGTTACCTGAAGGCGCCTAAACATTGCTGCTGAATTGCTCCACGTCCCATCAATCAAAATAAAATGTTGAGTTGTATCTTCTTTTAACTGCTTTAAAATTAAGAAAAAATTATTACTTACATGGTAGCACCAAAATGAAGATAGCGACATCTATATATGAAAATGTTAAAAGAAGCAATAACAAACGAATTTTAGTTCACAAGTAGCGCTGACTTCACAAAAGATAAAAAAAAAAACATATATGTATGTATATACTGTGTGTACAAATACATGCATATTTATATGTGCACGCACACACATGTGTGTGCACACGTGCTTGTTATTGACACTGACGGGCGAGTTGCAAGTTGTCACTTCAGTTCAATGTCAATAAATTCATTCAAAGATAAGCTTATGCAAACAGCTTATATGAAAACAGTTTGACATTTATTTTATATTTTGTCATAGGAATAGCTTATACATAATCACCTATGCTATTAGTTCTTAAATAAGGTTTTTATCCAAACAGGGCCTCAACTCCGAAGGTCAAACAACAACAGGCAATTTAACATTTAACCCCAACTCTCCACTACAGACATGAATATGATCACTACTACTATTTGTACATCAACAATAGGAAATAAAGTGATTAATATTAATACAATGAAAAAATAAACCTTTTCTGATGTTACTTCATTGTTTGCATCTAGTTCCTGACCAAACGCATTTTCAACTGACTCCAAAACGGCATTCTTATTGGGATAAAGGCACCACACGTTACTTCTTCCTGAATTAAGGTAAAATACACAACATAAGTAATGGAATTTGAAATGATAACCGGGTTAAGACATAAAAAAGACAGTCACCGAGAACTGGTAGATACAACTTCACAAGGATAGTGTATTAAATTAAAATATACAATACATCTAAATTGATAAAAGGAGTTCGATTTAATTATACTACAATGATCTTGAAAATAATACAATTGAAGGAAAATGTACATTTTTTCCAATCCATATTTTGTTTTGATGCTAGAATATTATATTTTACATGAAATATAGATAGTAGATAGATAGTAGAAGTTATAGAAATAGTAGAAAATATGCAAGCTTAAGAATACCCAGATTGCAATCAGACTACTTCAATAAACAGAAACTATAGGATAGTAGTGACCGAAACATTGTTATAAATTGAGAGACCTGCCAGTTTAAGAGAATTCCACATGATTTGTTCGTGTTCAGGAATACCAAAAAGGCACAAAGTTGCAGCATCAACACCAAAAATTTGCCACAAAAGCTTTCCGGTGTTGTTCTGTCGTAAAAAATCCTACATACGAAGACTAAAAAGTAAATATCGGATGACAAATAGACAAAACACAAACAATAGAGCACCATAACCTAATCCTAATCCACAAGTGATCGTATCGTATATATTATATATCTAAACCTTGGGATGCATATACAACCAAAACCTTATTCCAGGAAAGAGCAAGCAGGATTTGATTTGTGAACACATGCAATCTTCCATAGGAAGCCAGCACTACAAAAAATAAAAATGAAAGCAAGATTAAAACAAAAAATGTCATAAGCATCATCATGATCACCACAACCATTATTCAGTAACAACAACCTATGTAGCACTAGCACTTCAGATCAAAGACATATCAAACACAAACACAACACCGACACATGCAGAATCATGCCTGTATGTTTGGTTCCACTTCTAGAGTGGCCAAAATTGGTTCTAGAGGTGTAGAATTGATTCTGACTTGTTTGATTTTCTAAAAAATAGAATTGATTCTACTTTTTTTTTTTGAAGACAGAATTGATTCTACTTGAAACTAGAAATTGTAGCTTCTGATTCTAGAGTTGATTTTCACACTCAAATTTTCCGTTTAAAACACTTTTCTATGAATATACCAAAACATAAACCACTTTATCTTCAACTCAATTTTGGCCAGAATCAATTTTACAGATTCAATTCTGCTAAAATCATTTTTTCTCACCGCAGAACCAAACATACACGTAATCATTTTAATTTTCCTAAATTATTACCAGTTTCTACATATCAACATATCAATGTCAGTGTCATGTTTGGTGTCTGTGTAAAAACAACATCATCATTAATCATTAATATGAAAATGAAAGAAAATTAAACCTTTTGACAAAGATAACCCTTGCTACCAATTACACGACAAGCTATTTGTCTAGCTGAAAAAAATTTAAGCTTTTCTTCAGAATCAGGTAAAGCTTTATAAGTTGCACGGTGTTTCTTATCTTCTTGCTGCCCAATATTCCCCTAAAAAATCACCAAATCAATCACATCACATCACACACAAAACAACAACAACAACAACATCAACATTACTAGATTAGATAGAAAGAGAGAAAACCCACTTGTAACTTTCCACCAGCGCGACCAAATTTCATCTGAGAATCAAAATCTTTCTCTAGAAGCTTCAAATCCTCAGCGATTTGAGTAACCATAGCTGGAACTGGTGAAGTGGTGCCCCAACCTTGCCATTCTTGTAAGGTGACAATAGCAGCGTCGTTGTTCATTTCCGTCGTTGAAAGTGGCGAATTGCAACAATGGTTTGTTGTGAGGATTTGGGTTTTGTTTTTTGGGAATAGAGAAAAGACTCTTCTTGTCCAAGGATTTGATGACAACAATGTAGAAGCCATTGTTCCTTCGATAATCTAGTTGTTATGCATTGTTTGGTTTTGCACTCAGTTAGGACATGGGCCCAGTTTTAAGAATTTTTTTTTTTTTGGCCCAAATTATTGAGTAAATCTCTAAATTCAACTTAATTTTGAAGGGCGATTTCGTCACTGTTTGGTAAAAAATAGCATATAATTTATAAGTTTGTTTATAGAAGATGAGCTTATAGAATCCGTTTGAAATAATTTATTTTTGAGTTTATACAAAAAATTTATGCAAATAAATAAATTTTTATGATAATTTATAATTTCTTAATAACGAAAACTGTATTTTTATAAGCTATTTTTTTCATAAACTATATCGACAAACTTATAAAAATACATAAAAATTTATTTTTTTGCATAAGCACAAAAATCGGTTATATTCTAAATGGATCCATAGAGGATAGCTTCTAAGCTAGCTTTTAGCTTATAAGCAAATAAGCTAGCTGATTGAATTCGTAGTATATGGTAAAATTAGCGGTTGAACTAGCTTATAAGTATGAAATAACAAAAAAAGATATGATTAATTAATATTTAATTTTTTCAGCAATATGATAGGTTTAAAATTGGAAGAAATGATTATAATCTATAAGCTCATAAACTATTTAAAATAGCGTTTGAAAAATAAGCTATAAACTAGTAAAATAAGCTATAAGCTCTTTTTTAAAAACTTACCAAACAAAACTTTTAGCTTATACGCTAAAAATTAGCTTATTTGTCTTCCTAAATAGACCCGAGATATACATCTTTTGAAAATGTCATCCATTAAAACTTTATTCGTATTACTTTCTATTTTATTATGTTAAAGACTAAATTGATAGTAAGTGAATGATTTTGTGAATATTGGATGTAACTAAATTGTTAAAATATAGAGACTTAATTGATGGTAGCTAAGTTGAAACAGAGATCATATGAAGCACACGAACACCTCTATGATTAGGTGTGTCATGGTGTTCGACATACGTCGGTGTCCAACACATGTATGACACTTGTACAACATGTGTTAGGTAGTTCAAATAGATGTTCAAAAAAATTATTTTTTTCCTTTACTTCGTCATTTTTTAAATCAATATCCGACACTTATAAGACACTCGTAGAACACGTGTTGGATAAGTGCTTCAAACAAATTATTATTTTTCTTTGCTTCTACTCTCGTTAGACATATTTACAAAGATTAAAAAAGTTCTACTTCTACTTGAACGAGGATTAATACTTACATGTATATATTTTACAAGGATTAATACTTACATGTATATATTTTGATTCTTAATTTTGATCTTTTATAAATATACTAGTTTTGAACAAGGATTAATACTTACATGTATTTATAAAATATTTTTAAAATATAAGTGACGTCGTACTCCAAAAAAAAAGTAAAAATAATAAGTGACGTTTTTCTGCTATTTTTTTTTGTAAGAGTTATTAAATTAAGTAATTTATTTCATTAAAGCAATTGTCCCGTATATAATTTTTGTGTAATAAACTATAATTAATAATAAAAAATATTTATTATTCAATTCCTTTTTTTATTAAAGCAATTGTCCCGTGTATAATTAATATTTTTTATTAAAACAGTTGTCCCGTATATTATTATAATATATAATCATCAATAATATATTCATCAACAATTGTTCCGTGTATTATTATAATATATTATTTAATTCTTTTTTTTATTAAAACAATTGTCCCGTGTATAATTATTTTTTTTTATTAAAACAGTTGTCCCGTGTATTATTATAATATATAATCATCAATAATATATTCATCAACAATTGTTCCATGTATTATTATAATATATTTAATTCCTTTTTTTTATTAAAGCAATTGTCCCGTGTAAGATTAATTTTTTTTATTAAAACAATTGTCCAATGTGTTACTATAATATATATTTACCCCGTAATTATTTATTATATATATATATATATATATATATATTCGTTAATAATACACCTCTTCTGTATTTTTTATATAAGAGTAAACAAAAATAGAGTAGATTTTTTTATAATAAATATAGAGTACAATTTAACTATTATATAGAAAAATAGTAAATTGAAAAATATAATTTATTTTTTTATGAAATAGAAAATTTGGAATATTTTTAAGAATTTATTAGGACAATTTAAGATTTTTAGTAGTAATACCTTTAATATATTTGGTCCGTTTGAATTTGGCTTATTTTTAAACTTATGAAAATACTTTATGACTATAATTTATAAATAAACTTTTATGTCATTTCATAAGTTTTTTTACTCATGTTAATTCATAAGTTTTCACCGACAAAAATTCTATATTTATAAATTGTTTTCATAAACTACATTAAAAAAAACTTATAATAATACATAAATGCTTATATTTTGCATAAGTAATTTCGCATAAAATCGTAAATAAGTCAATCCAAACGTATGCATTGTGTTTTTGTTTTTATGTTCTTTTATTTTTAATCTCATAAATAAATATATTCTTTTATTAGGTTCTTCTATTTTTATTTTTATATATAAGTTTTTATATGTTAAATTGAGTTACTGTTTTTTCATTAAAAAAAAAATTACTATTTTTAGCGCGTATATTTTATCGTAATTTTTGTTTCTATTTTTATGCGTAAATTTTTTTTTTAATTATTTTTTTCCTATTTATGAAGTTAAAATAAAATAGGTTGGATTATTTTTTTTAGAGGTGGTTTCCATTTCTATTTAGGAAAGATCTCTTTTATGTTTATCTTCTTTTTTTCCTTTTTGTTTGTTTGTTTGAAGATGTGGTTTTTAGTGTTATTTTTATGGGAAAATTTCTTTTATGTTTATCTTTCTTTCTTATTTTTTTATTAATTTAACGTTAAAATTACATTTAAGGGCGCAAAACTTGAAACACCGTTAAAAGTGATAAGGACAAATTTGGATTTTTAATAGTAGTTTCTTTTAATACTAGTATGGACACCCGTGCCAAGCACGGGCTAGAAATTCATTTTTTTTTTTTTATAAATTTTAAAAATGCTTGTTATATATATATATATGTTAAATATGTTTTTAGTCCCTACATTTTAAAAATGATTAAAAAAAATTCTATAAGTTTTGCTGTTATCCAGTTTGATCCTTCCGTTTGTTTGGTTAACGGAATAGTGATATGGCACAGTATGGACCCGTTTTTCTAATTAGCTAACAAATCACGTGGCGACACATGTCAACTTATAGTGACATTTTTAATTAGTAAGCAAACTATTTTAAAAGTTAAATATATACCTATTTATTTTTTTTAAAGAAAAATTAAAATAAAAGAATATGTTCTTCCTCGTCTTCATCGGAACTTCAACAACAATAACCAGCAACTTCAATCTTTTCATCAAACTCATTGAAACCACTCGGTACACTGCCATTGTCGACACACGTCACTTAATCCAAGTGCCGGCCAGCCACCCACAACATCAGTCTCCACTGTACCCGAATAGTTTGCGGAATATCATGATTCTAAGCATGCCCAAATAAATGTCCCATATTTAAAAATGATTCTAAGCATGTCCAAACTCTGTTATTATATAGAAGTTTCGTTGAGTTTATTTGGCAATGAGATTTTAGATCTATTTTGTTTGGTTTTGTTTATAAATCATAACTGTTGAATTTTTTCTCCAGGATTTTTCTGGATTTTGAAATAGAAGGGCTAGATCTATGCTAAAAATGTTTTGTTGTTGTTGTTGTTGTTCCTCTCTTTGTTTCTTCTATTTTTCTCTAAGTTAGCTTTCATTCATTAAAATATATTGTTTTTCTCGAGGATATTGATTTTTCTCTAATTTAGAAGTGAAAAATTGCCCGTGTTATATATGAGTTAACTTTCATTCATAAAAATATTGATTTTGGATTTTTTTTTTGTTAGAATTAATGATTTTAGACTTTAATGTGCACATATATTTATTTTATTCTTATTTTGGTAGAAAATTTAATAAATCTATCAAGAGCGTTTTGTTCTAATGGAAGATGATAATCTTTTATGGGATGAAGAACTCATTCAAAAACATCTAACCTTAAGCCTTGTATCTTGACTATTAGGTAAAAAAAATTCTATTAAATATCGAAATGTATTTGATCTAACGGAAAGAACTAAATCATGCCGGTAAAATGTAAAACATAATTGAAACCAAAATCTTAAAACTCACATCTTTATTATTTTTTGTAAAAAAGTTCAATTAAAATATTCAAAGAGATATCTGGTCAAACGGAAGAGGCGTAATTTCTTAAAGTGTGAAGAACTAGATTAAACTCACGTAAAAAATTAAGAAATTGAGACGATATCCTTAGACCTCGAATCTTAGTTATTTTTATAAAATGTTCAATTAAAATATTAAAAGGAGTTTGATCTAACAAATGAGGGTTAATCTCTTACGGTAGAAAAAACTAAAACCAGGCCCATGTATAAAAATAAAGCAATTGAGACCATAATCTTAGGTCTTCTTAATTGTTTTTGTAAAGAGGCGTAATTTCTTAAAGTGTGAAGAACTAAATTAAACTCACGTAAAAAATTAAGAAATTGAGACGATATCCTTAGACCTCGAATCTTAGTTATTTTTATAAACTGTTCAATTAAAATATTAAAAGGAGTTTGATCTAACAAATGAGGGTTAATCTCTTACGGTAGAAAAAACTTAAACCATGCCCGTGTATAAAAATAAGCAATCGAGACCATAATCTTAGGTCTTCTTAATCATTTTTGTAAAGAACTCAATTAAAATTTTAAGAGGGATTACATCTAGCTATCAGAAGAAAGTAATTTCTTACAGTGTGAAGAACTAAATTAAGTCTCTGTAAAAAGTAAAGCTCGTAATCTTTTACATCTCAGTTATTCTTGTAAAATGTTAAATTAAATTTTCAAGAGAGATCTGAACTAACAGAAGAGTGTAATCTCTTACAGCGTGAAAAACTAAATAATGTCGGTGTAAAAAGTAAAGTAATTGAGATCATAACCTTAGGTCCCACAACTTAATTATTTTTTAAAACTTCAATTAAAATATCAAGAAAAATTTATTCTAACGGAAAATTGTAATCTCTTAAGGGCTGAAAAAATAAATAAAGACCGTGTAAAAAGTAAAACAATTGAGATTGTATTCTAAGGTCTTAAATTTTTCTTTTATAAAAGTTCGAGTGAAATTTCAAGAGGAATTTGATGTAATATAAGGGAGTAATTTTTTACGGTGTGAAGAAATAAATCAAACATGTGTAAAAAGTAAAACAATTGAGACCATAACCCTAGGTCTCACATTTTAATTATTTTTGTAATTTTTTTTATTAAGATATCAAAATGAATTTCATATAACATAAGAGGATAATCTCTTACAGGTTTGAAAAACTTATTCAAGCTCGTGTAAAAAGTAAATCAATTGACACTATAATCTTATGTCTCGCTTTTTTATAATACTTATAAAAAGTTCAATTAAAATTTCAAGAGAGATTTGCTCTAACAGAAAAGAGTATTTTATTACGGTGTGAAGAACTAATCAATCTCGTGTAATAAGTAAAACAATTGTACCATAACCTTAGGCCTCATAACTTATTTATTTATATAAAATGTTCAAGTAAATTATCCAAAGAGATATGATCCAATGAAAGAGGGCAATCACTCTTACGACTTGAAGAACTAAATGAAGTCCGAGTAAAAGTAAAACAATTGAATCATAACCTAAGGTCTCGATTATTAATTATTTTTGTAAAAACTTTAATTAAAATATCCAGAGAAATTTGTTCTAACGGAAGATGATAATCTCTTACGGCGTAAAGAAATAAATAAAGCCGTCAAAAGTAAAACATTTGAGACAATATTCTTAGACATTTCTTGATCAAATAGTTCAATTAAAATTTCTTGTAAAAAGTTCAATTAAAATTTTAAGATGAATTTGATCAAATAGAAGAGAGTAATTTCTTGCGGTATGAAAAACAAAATCAAGCCCGTGCAAAAAAGAAAAACAATTGAAACTATAACCTTAGGCCTTACGTATTAATTTTTTTTACAAAATTTTCAATTAAAATATCAAAAAAGATTTAATCTAACAGAAAAGGGTAATCTATTACGGTGTGAAGAATTAAATCAAACGTATGTAAAAAGTAAAGACAATTGAGACTATAATTATGTCACGCGTTTTAATTATATGTGTAAAATATTCGGTTAAAATTTCAAGAGATATTTGATCTAATAGGAGAGAGTAATTTCTTATAGTATGAAGAACTAAATCAAATCCGTGTAATATACAAAACAACATGAACATAACTTTAGGTCTCACATCTTAATTATTTTTATAAAATGTTCCATTAAAATATTCAAAGATATATGAACTAATGGAAAGGATTTATTTCTAATTGTGTAAAGAATTAATAAAGCTCGTGTAAAAAGTTAAAATAAAGTTTGATTAAAAAAGAAAAATGTACAGTAGGTTTTAATATTAGGGGAAAGGGGGATGAAATTCAAATTTCTTTCGAGGGAGATAAGAGTAATTTTCTCTAATTTATTTTGTATAAGAGGGGAGAAAAGTATATATTTTAACAAAAGAGGATAGAGTAATGTAATTTAAGCACATCTCAAAAGAGGGTAATGTAATTTATTATAATATATATTATCTTTTAATTAATTTTTGTTTGTTTTTTATTTTGTAAGGTTCATTATTATTTTTTTGGCAATATATTAAATAATTGGTAAAAAAAAAACAAATCAAGGCAATTCTATTTTTTTTGTTTGACAATAAATTCTTTTTTTGATAATTATCCATAGAATTCATCCCAATCTTAATATCTATATTATTTTTTTGTTTCACAATAAATTCAATAATTGGTAAAAAAAAAAAAAAACAAGGCAAAATAAGAAAGACAAAAAAAATCATAAAATTAATATTTTGTTGTCAGTGAGAATTGAACCGTGTCCCTTTAGGTCGTAAAGATGAGACACGTAGGCGCCACATAGACGCCACTTTATTAAAATAGTGTCACATATGAATTTGCTCATTGAGGAGTAACGTGAGGTCGCCAAGTGTACTTTTTACTTTGAGTAAGGCAAATAATAATAGTATAGATATTGTAATAGTTTCTTTTAATATATTGTAAGTAGAAATGTATGGACTAAAAGTCGAAACTCACATAAAATTATGGACTATTTTATTCTCTTTTTTTAATTTTTTTTATGAGTAGATTTGTTTTATGCTTACCTAGTTATCTTTGGATTTTTTTTTGTTATGTTTGTTTTGTATCTTTTTTTGATGAGTATATTTGTTTTATGCTTTTTTTTTTTTGTACATATCTTTTTCCCAGTTTAGAGTTAAAATTACATTTAAGGGCATAAACGGTGAAATATTATTAAACGTGCTAAGGACAAAATAAGTTTTTTAGTAGTAGTTTCTTTTAATATATTGTAAATAGATAGCAGTGTCATATCATATATTTTTTACAAAAATTAGGTTTAGAGTTGAAAAAAATAGTAGAACTAATAAATATTATTTTAAAAAAAATGTGACTTATAATAGGCTTTTTTTAAAAAAAAAAAGCAAAACGTCATAATAACAAAAATAGTATTTAATAATTAAAAAACACATGAATACAATATATTATTTACAAATATGCAATATATTATTTACAAATATAATAATTTTTTTTTGACACAAAATATAATTATTTTTTGAGCGGCCAAACATTTTTTTGTTTTACAAATGAGCAGCCAAACATTAATGATACACATATATTAAAGTTGACCGATATGTATAAATTAAGAATATGGGCCGCCGAAAAAAGAGATTTAAAAAATTATGTTTTTTTTACGCAGTAAAAAAATTAGATTAAGTAATTAGATTTGGGTTTGTCTAATGGATAAGCTTATATAATTAAAGATGGATAAGCTTATATAATTAAAGATTTATCTTTATTTTTGCACACAAGAACCCTGATTACTTAACCTAAACCTATTTGTTTGCCATCAATAAACATATTCCATAGTCTTCAAATTATACACAACTTCACCAATCGTTAGTTGGTTCAGTGGTGATTGTCGCTGAACTTGGTAGGGAGGACCACGGTTCGATCCCCCGCAACTGCGATCGGGAGGGGGCTGGAACCACTTGATGCCAAAACTGACCCCCGAACCAGATTCAACTGGTGGTGAAAAAAAAAAAAAAAAAAATTATACACAACTTCTACTTCTTCCCAGCTCATCACCATCACTTCACCACTTCTTAACCATGTAAGTATTCAAATCTCTACCTGTCTCTCTGCCACTTTCATATAAGAGTAAAAAATATATGTTTCTTTTTTCTTATATTGTTGATCATATTTCACAATATAACATGTGACCATATCGCCAACAATGTTCATATGAGTTTAATTACTTGATTTTCAAAGTTTCCTTCTGCTTATACATTACTCCCTCTAATTGTTACTATACAAAAAAAAAATTATTATTCATAAAATGTTTGATATATTTGATTTTTTCTTATAATAAGGACTAGAGGAGTAACCGCCGTGATTTCATTCTTTTTTGTTTTATTTTATATTAATATGTATAATTATTATGATTTGATCTTATTTGTATCTATAAATAGTGATTAATATATTAGTAATCGAATAGAGTATTATTTTATCACAAATTCTCTCTCTAAAAAAAAGAAACCTAATTTTTCTCTCCCTTCTCTCTAGTTCCTCAGCCGCCGCCCCCTCCATCTCCAAATCCCCAAATCCAAACTTCACTACCAAGATGTAGAAGCTTGTGGTGGTGGTACGATGAGCTCCACAGCTCCGGACCACCGTTCCCTCCTCCTCCGGCGTCCTCCACGTGTTGCCTTTGCTCCCTTCGTTTTTCGTCCTGTTCGTCGGAGTTTGGGTGTCAGGGGTGGGTGGTTGTTTGCTGTGTTGGTTTGGAGGCTCTTTGGGTGTTGTTTTTCGTTCTCTGTTGGCTTGCTTCACTCCGCCGCCGCTGGGGTCACTGTGTTTTCGTTACCCACGGTGTTCGTTCAGCTTGGGTGTTCTCTGTTTTGGAGTTTACTGTTTCGGTGGTGGTTATTGGTTGTGGTGAAGCTGCGTTTCCCTGTGGTGGTGACGGTTAGACGTTTCTCCAGGAACCTTGGTGGTGGTGGTGGTGGCGCGTGGGGGCTGGTTTAGTGAGGGTGGTGGTGGTGTTCTCTGTCCAGGTGGTGGTGGTGTGGTGGAACAGTAGTGTCTGGGTCAGACTGTGCTTTGGTGTGTGGTTTTGGTGTTCGGTGCTCTGGCTCCGGCGGTTCTTCGTTTCTTCTCCGGCGGTTCCGTCACCGGTGGCTTAGGTGTTTGGTTTGTGGAGGTCTGGGGCGAATTGTTTTCGTGTTTGATGTTTGGGCTTCGGCGTTTCCTTCTCTGGAAGTGCTGGTTTTGTGTGTTTAGGTTTCAGATTCGTCTTTCTCCGGCTTCGGCTGCCGCTAGTCAGTGGTTTTTACTCCTCTGCTGTTTCTTGTTTTCACCCTTGATGCCTTTTCTCGTTTGCTCCGCCTGTTTCGAGGAGGTTTGTTTGGATTTTGGACCGACTGTTGTTCCGGGTTATTGTTTGGGGTTTTGGTCTAGCTGTGCTTTGGTTTTGGTGGTTTGTTTGGCGGAGCAGCTGGCTTGGGTTTTGGCTTCGAGTGTGGATCCGTTTCGGCGGAGGAGGTGAGGTGTTGGGGTTAGGGTGTTGCTTTGGCGGCTGCGTTGTTGTGGGATTTTCGGGTCTTACGGTTATTAGTGTGGATTGGTGGTGGAGGTGGTGGTCCATTGGTGACAAGGTGGTGAGACTTGGTGTTTGTCCTGATGTGCTCGAAAGGGCAAGGTGCGTAGACACTCCGTGTTGACGGTAGCTGTTTGTTTTATCGTACCTTTAGGACGTTCTAAGGTGGAAGGGTTAGGCGGTACTGCTATTGGTGATTGAGATGGGGTGGTGGGTGTTGGCAGGGTGGTGACATGGACATGTGATTGGCGTTTGGACGAGGTTTGGGATGGTTAATGCCGTCTGTGTGGTTTCTCTACGATATTGGAGTCCCTGACCATTTTCAAATCTGTTGAGATTTGCAGGACTCTTTGAGTCGCTGAGGGGTTTGCAGGTATCTAGTATCTGGTCGAAGTCTACTGCATCGGTATTGATCGTCGGTTCTCTTTCTACCGGTGTCCCCCTACTTTCGACTTAAGGCGCTGCTTCCTGGATTCTGATGGGCCGAGTAATTTTAATTCGAGTTCGAAAGTTAGGGTCTAGTGGTGTCTCCTTCGGTTGGGTTGGGGTCTTCCCCGGTAGTTTTTAGGGAATATCAGTTAGTGTATGTGTAGGGGTGAATTGGGGTGCTGCTTTAGTGTTCTGTTGTTTTGGTATTTGTGTTTTTGCAATACCTTTCATTTGTATGTTCCCTCCAATTCCTATACTTCTTGTGTAGGAATTGTGTTTTTAATAAAATTTTGCCGTTCAAAAAAAAAATAAAAAAATTAGTAATCGAGTATAACCCTATATAGCCTCATTATGTCGAACCGGGGTGATGCTAAAGCAAATTCTCACAAGAATTGTTCTAACGATCTTGATTGCGATATATGCTTGGAGCGTGCGAAAGATCCGGTGGTAACATTTTGTGGTCATCTCTATTGTTGGTCATGTATATACAAATGGATTAATAAATAGCACATCATTGGAACATAATGAGAAACCAGAATGTCCAATATGCAAAGCAGAAATTTCAGAATCAACACTTGTTCCACTATATGGTCGTGGCCAAACATCAACTTCTCAAAGTGAGGTTCAACAAGATGGGAGTGTTATACCACCAAGACCATCTGGTCCTAGATCATTTGATAGTACTGCAAATGTTTCAGAACAACAACCTCAGCAAGAACAAATACCAGAGAATAAGTTGCACCTTTTCTTAAAATTTGGTCCATATAGGTTTGATTTTTGGAAATTGCATTGAATGTCATCGCATGTGTATTACTTTACTCTCTTTATTTTCATTTCATCGTTAATTTATTGTTTGATAAACCAACATTTTAGTATTCCAAAATGTAACTCGTTATAATATTGATCACGGGATATATTGAAATTATTATAATTGCATCTGCAAGTTTTTTTTTTTTTTATTAGGGATTTTGGCTCTCGAATATATTTTTTGGATGAATGTTTATCATCCAAAATAGTAGTATAGTTATTTTCAAACTTATGTGACAAATGATTTGGATGTAATCCTAAACTTAAAGTTTTACCGAATTTCATGGCTTGTTTGTTTGGACAGTAGAATTGAATAAGGAATTTTGGATCCGTTTGACCTAACTTATTTTTTAGTTTATGCAAACAGATTATGTAATTTTTATAAGTTCTTCTTTTAATATAAGTAGGTGAGACAAACATTAAACCTTAAAAAAAAACTATTCCATAAACCAATAAAAATAAGTCACATACATTTTTTACATGCGGTACTTATAAACTAAATGTTTTACTAATTTTACCTCACATGAAAATTTAGTGTTCTCACTACTCCCTTCTTCACGGGAGAAAAACCTAAAAAAGTACAAGAGCTAAATAAAGAAAAATAAAAAAATAAAAAAATTAATTTCATCTAAAGTTTCTTCTAATAAATAAATCAAAATGGTGATAGATACCCTCGTTCATAATTTGCGAGTATTTATCCATCAATCAATTAAATAAATCATATAAATATATTTGCATGTGACCTTTTTTTATTGGTTGATGGACAAATATCTTAGATTGGTGTTGAAAAAAAAAATTCAATAAAACAGAATAACCACATTTTCCCTATATTAGATGATTATTCTGTTAGTTTTATTTATTTATTTATTTATTTATTTTTTCTATATCTCATTAGACGGTTACACACTTACACACCCCCAATTTTGTAATTCTGTTTTTCTATATATAGATTCTACATATATCACATTCAGATTTGCTAGTATTTAATTAACATCTTTGCTTGCTTGCAGACTTCAACATATATATATATATATATATAATTAACTTCTTCCCTGCACATCACCATCACTTCTCATCTATATGTAAGTATTCAAATACCTAGCTACCACTATCATATGTTAGGCTAATTGGTGGTATTTTTACACGATATATACTATACTTTCTTGCACTAATTAAACCATGATTCTCCATATTTCTTTTCAGTTTCCAATAATTGCGATGTTTTTTCCTAGTTTGTTTAATCATGTATCATTACTGTATTCTAAGCGTGACAATCTTCATCTTAAAACATATTTGAAAATTCTAAGACTATCCGTGCAAAAATGTCACTTTTTATTGAGTAAATTATGTATTTAGTTTATAACTTTATATTACTATTTATTCAATAAACGTAATTAAAACTTAAAAGTAAATTTTTTTGAAACATCAAATTAGATATTGTGTGGCTCAATATTCAAGAAGATATAACCCACAATGATATATATATATACTAAGAGAGGAAAGTCAAGAAAATAACCTAAACGAGAACATTTGACGTCCATCGTCGATCCGCGGTAAAACAATTTCTCCTGCCATGTCATAAGCTTTTATCAGGGTTCCATTTTCTTATGGTGGGGTTTTGACCATCTTTTCAACTTATGATGCTGCCGGAAAATTGCTTTATTGTGTCCCCACCTTAGGCGTCAGTGGCAGAGCCACGGAGACCAGATTATTATAAAGTTTGGGCAAAGTTTCGCATGTGATATAATATATAAATAGTCCAACAAATTTATTTATTTTTTGCCCTAAAGTAACCCAAAAAAACTTCAGTTTTATCTTAAATTAGCCCTTAAAAATACTAAATCAGGTAACTACTCAAGATTGCCGGGCCTTAGCTCCACCCATGATGGGCGCCAAATGTTCATTGCCATAGTTTAATTTAATCTATTCTTTTTTGTTATTTGTACATTATAAGAAAATATAATCGGCTAATCATCTCTTGTTATAACATCATCTTAGCAGATAAATCATCACTGAAAATGTTGAACCGTGCAACTTCTAGTTCTACTAGAATTGGTTCTTCTAATGGCTTTGAGTGTAACATATTAGTATTCATACCCGTGCATCGCACGGGGCACCACGAGAAGAATTCATTTAAATTTCATTATATGATTCAGTTATATAAGCATATCGTAACTTGATTAACATTTGTTCATTTAAGTTTTTTTAATTATATTTAAATATAGAGATTGTTTTGTAAAGAAATTATTAATGTATGTTTGATTTTGAAAATGATCTTACATTAAGTCACAAAAAAATAATAGAAAAAGTTTACAATTATCGACGGAAGGAGTAATGTATATATTTATAGTAACAAATATATATTTCAAAATATATAAAAGTTTGGATAAATTACAATTGCCCTTTGTCCCCGTGATATATTTATAGTACCAAAAAATATTTCGAAATATATAAAAGTTTGGATAAATTACAATTATTGTTTGTCTCCGTGAGCATAGCTCGGTTGAAAGGGAGACATTATAAAAATGACCAAAATTCTTACTATCGCATAAACTATATTGATCCAAAAGCTCTAAATGACTTAAAGAAATATTAACTTGAAAGTCTAGCTCATATTTGAGATTGTTGCTTATTTACAAAACACATCTCTAAAAAATAATAGAGAATCAAAATTTTATTACACAATAGAATCTCAAATAAAGTGTCCTCGTAGTATTTAAGTTCTTACATTTGACAATAAAAATCATTGATATAAAAAAAATAAACTCAATCTCATATCAACTATATGCAAGAGTAAATCTCATTCAAGTAACTCTCCCGCTAGTATACAATAGTTAATTTGATTCTTCTTTAACAATACTGATGCAAAAATAAATCTGCAGTACAAAGAGGGACTGTCAAACAATCTTAAAATAAATATGCTTGATAGGCTACTTCTGGTCATCACTGGACCTTTATTGTCATACACTAAACACTGAAATCAATAGTTTCTTTCTAGCTTATTGTTTTTTTCAATAAAAGTGTGAAGTAAAACTTATGCATAAATGAAACCGATTTATATGTACAATCACAAAAAAAAACTTTCAAACCCTACATGTGCCTCTTTTGCTTACCATGTGAAAGACTCCCCAAAATAATGTTTATTGATTTTCCCTCCTCAATTTAAATGACATACTTTTTTAGTTACCTTTAAGATTAACTGTAAGAATGTAGTACATATTTTCAATCAAATGACAAATTAATGTTTCTTAAGTGTAATCCTTTAGCTAATCTTAACATTTATCAGAAATATAGTACAAATATCTTTGTTCATTAAAAAACTCTAATAATGTTTCTTAGTTTTCCCTCCTCAATTTCAATGACATATTTCTAAGTTACTTTCAAGACTAACCCAAAGCATGTAATAAATATAACTATATGCAATCAAATGACAAATTAATATTTCTTAGTTTACCCTCATCAATTTAGATGACATATTCTTAGTTACCTTAAAGATTAAGTGAAAGCATGTTATGTAAACTATATTCACCCAAATGGAAAATAATGTTCTAGTCCTCTCAAAATATATCTTTTTAAGTAACTTTTTGAGTCTTAAAAGACATATTTTCAAGTGGGAAGTGACAAATGACTTAAATTACAAACTTATAGAAACTAAAATAAAGAATATTTCAATTCATTACAAATTTACTACTCAAAGTCATGCAACTCACTTTCTACCAAATAGACTTCTCTTGCAACCTTCCTACAACTTTTTACTACCACTCCTTGAACTCCTCATAAATATAAGTCTCTCTGATCATCGATACTCAAGAAGACCTTGGTTGCAATAGACATATTCTCTTGCAATAGCATTAACTCTTATCTTGTACTTTCCTATCTCCATAGCTGATGCCTGAATAAAAGAAATTGATAGAGACTCAACTTATATGGATAAAAGTAAATGTTTGAAACCCAAGATAGATGACTTGTATCTTTTAATCAGAACATAGAAAATAGCAAAGTAATTGAGAGAGACAAAAACAATATAGGCCATATTTTAACAAAGTCATTAACATTAACATTGGTTTAACAATGGATAGATGAAGAGGTTACTTAGGTAAAATAATTGTATAGTTTTATAACCCTTTATATTTAAATGGATCTTCAAAAGGGTTATAGAATTTGTATACACCAAAATATTATTGGCAGATCTGCACATCCATCACATGTAAACTAATGGAACACTAATCCAACTTTAATTTTCAACAAATATTATAGAATTTGGAAGATAGGTCTTACAAATATTATTGATCATCTTGTCATATGGATCGGATCCCTTCATAAAACTAAAACTTTCACAAATAAAAAGTGCAAAAGTCAATTGATGAACACAAAAGGAACATATATACTTATTTAGTCCTAAACTCTTTTATTGCCTCATCAATTTTAAGATCACCAAAGAAGCCGTCAAAATTAAGTTATCAAATGTCAATGTCTATATATCTATGAAGGTGAAGTGCATAAATATCATTTATATAAAAAAATAAACTCAATCTCATGTCAACTATATGCAAGAGTTAATCTCATTCAAATAACTCTCCACCTAGTATACATTAGTAAATTGGATTCCTTGCTAACAACAATATTGATGCAAAAATAGATTTGTAGTACAAACATAAATAAGCAAAATTCATAAATGATATGATTTGAAACTACAATTTGATGAAGAAACATGAAAATAATTATCATTAGCAAAAATATTAAGCTCTTAATGAACATTAAAACCCAATGGATCCAAAGTTGTATTATTTTCTGGAAAAATAAAGATAAACAGAAGCAATTTAAATTTGTAGAAATTATAAATAACAATAAATAAAAACTCAAACTTGGAATGTTAATTGACATACCACTTTCATCAACCACCAAACTCTGAATGGACATGCACAAATAAAATATGATGTGAGTAGAAGCAATATCAAATTGAAAGAAGAAAAAAAATTTGGAAACCCTTACCCTGAAAATGGAGGTCGCCGCTGCACTGCTTCTGTTCCTTCTTGTAAGGTGAAAAAAAAAAGATGGAGGAGGACGGATGCAATGAGAGATAGGTGGGTGAGAAAGAAAAAAATAAAGAGGGAGAGTCCTTGTAAATGAAATGGAGGAAAGAGAAGAGTCACAAAGATAATAGTTTTTTTAAAAAAATTTGGAGGGATTTTTGAAATTTGAAAGCATGGGTCAATTAGTCAAAGTTTGCAGAAACACTTTTTGATTTTTCACCAGAATAGAGTTTTGTGAAAATGGAGAGATGAAAAGCAAGTAGAAAGAGGAAATATTCTTTCTCTTCTTTTTCCTGTCAGACTTTTTTTTGTTGTGAAAGGTGTTGTAGTGTGGACTGTCATGCTTTGTAAGAAGGGATTTCATTCCAATTCATCTACATATCTGATGAACATTTCAATTTCTTTCATAAATTTATAAGCAATAAATCAAGTTCTTCAGTCTATAATATGATGATCATGTTGGTCAATACACATGAATGAGAGAGAGGAAGTGTAAAATCTAACTAAAACTATTGAAGCATGTACCATTGAATCATCAAATTAACAGACATTTTCAAGATATCAATCCTACATTGAAGCATGTAGTACACTACAAATAACTATAACTATATTCAATCAAATGAGTTTGAAATATGACAAAGAATGAGAGAAACCATGGTTGCAAAAAGAGCGGAAAAGCACACTGCAAAAGAGTATTTAATGGTGATTTTAAGTGTTAAAATTAAAAACAATGTAAAGAAACATGGATCTCAAAAAGTAAACTTTCAACACATCTAAGAATAGCTAATTTGAAATCTTAAGAAAACAATTATCTATAGAAAAAGATAAGAATAGCTTATAATTATCATACAAACTTCAACACATCTAAGCAAATCTATTCTAATCAAGGGCAAGCTCAAACAATCTTGAAATAATCATCCCTAATTAATCACAATTAAAGAGGGATAATAATTCATGACACAACTATGCTCAACAAAGAACTTGTGTGTGTGTGTGTGTGTGTGTGAGTGAATAATGCTTTTCTAACAGGTCTTCAAAATATTAATGAATAATGCAATTATGCAACAATGCTTTAAAAGTAAAAGTATCAAACAAAATGAAGTAAAATCTTGAAAACCATTTACTAATGGCCTTTACAGGTGCTTATGAATTGGAACAAATAGAGGATATGCCAATCTCTTGAGGTTTGAAGCTACACATTTGTACTCAAAATTGGTCATGTTCATAAAACCAATTGAATTGTTAGACCAGCATGTTTCCATTTAGAAGCATATAAATAAATGAAAAGAATATGTAGCTCTTGTGACTTGCCAAATAAACACATATTGGTTAGGCAATTTTCTTGTAAATAATTCAACAAATATGTATGAATAGCTACTGATAAGTGTCATTAGCAAACATAGGCAAGTATACTAATATTTTTTAGTTACCATGAGGAAGAAAGCATATGGATATACTTTTGAACTCTCAAGTTACTTTAATCTAATGAGAATAAAAATCACAATTTTTATTTATAGTTAATTTTATATGAATTAAAGATCTATATAATTGATGTACAATAAGACATAATAGGAGTTGAACTCAACTTGTTTCTCTCAATTTGGTCATATAAATTAAACGCGGTCATGGTAAGTAAGTAATTACCTCCTTTAGCAACTATACCTTAAACATTAGTAGAGACCCTCACAAATATAATCTTATACCCACAAAATGTTTAAGCAACCTAGAAACTTCCAACTGCACATGAATTAGAAGCATTTCGGAAAAGAAATGAAGTGTAAAATAAAAACGGGTACTAATGCAATGAACGTAATAATTACAGAAAAGAAAAATCATGTTAGTTTGCTCCATTTACTGCAAATAGTAATCCAATATATGTAGTACTTTAGTCTAATTTTGAAGATCAGAAACATGATGGAAATTAGCAAAGGGAAAAGGAAAGTTCACATTAATAGCTGCTTAGCTTAAGCTATAATTAAATTAAATTTAAACATATATGGTTTTTTTTTTTTTTTTTGACTATTTAAACATATATTAAATTTATTGTCTACACAAAACTACTTTTAAGTAAGGCCTTTAAGTTTCAAAGTGAAAAAACCGTTCATAAATTGATAAGACACGGGAAGTTAAATATTCATAAACTAAAAGCTAAAATAAGAAATAGTTTCTGCATCAACCAATATTTTATATATTTTCATATATATGCATACATGATGATTCAAACTAAAAGGAACCACTTCAACAACAAACAACATAGAAATGTCTATCGACACTACATAAAATCAATCACTCTTATAGAATAACCAAATTAAAATGGTATTGCTAAAGTCGCAGAGTTTTAGAATCAACAAAAAATACTAATACTCCTAGCAAAAGTGCATTCAATGGTGTTAAAGTTTCTTAAAACAAAAGCAAACATAAGATAGAGTCTATATTTATCTTAAAAGAACATTGATCTCCAAAATTAAGCTTCTTTCAACACATCCAAAAATGCCAACATTAAACATAGGAATCAAATTTGCAGTCCTTTTGCATCTCCCTTTGGTTAGTTTTTACTACTTATTAATCAATAGGAAACCTCATAAAAGAGTGTACATTAGCAATTGTCTTATATTCAAATTCACTAAATGTGTATTATGTAATTTATGAATCATTTGATAGGTGAAAAGTCAAAATACCTTCCATATTTCTTGCTTGTATTTAGGTCCTTGTTTCATGATCAACTTCTATTCCACAAAGTTTATAAACTGCAGGAAGGAAAATATAAAAAGTAGATACAGAAAAAAGAAAAAAGCAAAGTATACCAAAATCTATATAATTAGTACAACAAAAGTGCTAAGAACAATTATATAAAACAGTGGACTCAAAAGCTCCACTAATATTCTTCTTATTGTCAAAACCAATTCAAGAAAATAATAAAGTTACGTATAACTGATTTTTTATCAATAAACTATAAACATTTCCCAATAGTAGGTCAAATGAACATTCAAAAAAAAAAAAGGTGAGTAGATTAAGAAGCAACATCACCATAGATTGAACAAAAAGATAATAGATCTGGAATCCAAAAATTAGTCAAAGCTTGCATAGAACACTTTTAGTTTTTACCAAAATGAAAGTTTTGTTGAAGATGGAGATGGAGAGAAAGAAGACAGCATCAATGCAAAAAGAGAAGGAAATTTAAAAAGTGGGGATTATTAGCTAAAATATAAAAACAAATCCTAATAAATATGACAACTAAACAACAATATTTCAGTGGAGAAAACCATCTAAATTCTAGTAACAACTTCTAAAAAGTAGAGATTATTATCTACAATGGGAAGAAAAGAAAATGACTATCTACAATTTGGAGGAGCAAACAAATATGGAAATTAAGATAAACAAAATAGGGGCATATTTTCAAGTTATGTGATACATGGTTTTGGCCCTGGAATCACATTTCAAGTTTTGTGTCCAGCTAGTCCTCTTTTTTTCTATTCACATAAACAGTGACACAGACAACACTAAACAATGTATAAGAAATGAAAAATTTATCCAAAAAATCTTCACCTTGATTATTAGTCCGAGTTGTTTCCTGTCTCCAAGATCAAAATCGTCAAAACATAACCCAATTCCCTGCATAAAGTGAAAAATATATTTAAGTGGGTAGCATCTAAGTTTGTCTAAATCCCTTCTACCTCTATAACTCAAACTCTAGTTTAATTCATACACACAACAAAAAAAAACTTATTAAAACATATCAAATTACATTTTTGAATAAAACTCTAATTCCAAAACACATGAATGAACTTTGATTAGATTTTAGAAAATTAGGAATTTCAGAACACAAAAAACGCAGATTAAATGTTACCAGAAAAGTAGCCGCACTGTTGGACATAGTTTGTGAGTTATCCGAATCGGCAAACCCCGTGTCGGAACCATGAACGCCAAAGATCTTGGGCAATTTTGCCATGAAACTGAAACAACAACCACGAAAACACAAACATAAAAACAAAATCATATTCATTTGAAACAAAGAAATTTTCTACCTCTCTCATCTGATCGTGTCATGCGTTTAGGGTTGAATGAATATAGAGAAAGGTTAACTGCAAACAGGAAGAGAAGGTTGTTGAGATTCTAAGTTTGAAAATTTTGAAAAAATAGAGTGAATCACCGAAATGGATGGATTGAAACATTGGTTTAGGGTTAATGTAAAGACAGTAATTTTGAAAGCCAAATTAAGCTGTCCTTGGGAAATGGTTTGAAAATCTGTAAGAATAAGAGGGAGATGTATCATGAAGAAGGATATAGAGAGAGATATGTAAAAATTTTACAATTGAAATTTACCAAAATTAGGATTTGAAAATCTGAGAAGGATGTTGACATCTCCTTCCCAAAGCTTCTCCATCACGTGTGTTGTTTGTTGTTACCCTTCAGCGTTGTAAATTTGTACTGGGCCGGGTCGGATGAAAATGAAACCGTGAAGCCCAATGGTTGATGCTGCACATCCAGACGAGGGAAGGAAGAATTTTTGAAAATCTCTATTTTGAGTAAACTTTTTGTTTGGTAGTACAGTTAGGATTTGCTATAGCTCAACATGAGCTTGACATGTGTCAAAAATTACCTTAGAGCTGTTTTGGTTTTGTGTAGTTTAAGGATAAGGATGCTTGGAGGACCAATGTGCAAGAACCAGTGGTAACTCTTTGTGGTCATCACTATTGTAAACCATGTATTGACAAATGGTTTACTACTCAAAATGATAGGAAATCACCACCACAATGTCCAGTATGCAACGCAAAAATTTCAAAACAGTCCCTTGTTCCACTATATGCAGGTCGAGGTTGTGGTCATGGGCAAACAACATCATCAACTTGTTCTAAAGACAAACCTCATCATCAAGAAGGGATTGTTGTACCACCAAGACCACAAGGACTTCGTCGAGAAAAAGCGCCAGAGGTTGGGATATACCTATGAGAGATCCTCAGAAGGATAGATTGGAGAGGTTGGAGAATATGATGGAGCAAATGATGATATCTCAGAGACAAGCACACAGTCGCCTTGAGCATGGGCTTCATGTTCTCTATCATAGAATCAAATATCCAAATTTACCAAAATTCAAAGCCACAAACATTTTTGATGTGGAATTGTGGAAATGATCATCAGATACTAATACTATGGTTCTTAGTTTATTATTATTACTTTTATTTGATTTTGTCATTGTTAGTCATAATAATTCAAAGGATGATACGCTGAAATTTTAAGATTGGATTTGTTTTTGAGTTAGCATGATCACTCTCATGGTTTGTATAAATGTTCCAAAAGAAAAGATAGATAGTCCAAATGTCCAAGTAGGCAGTATCTTAGCTGCATCAAAGTTCTAGTGACCGTTTTTCTGAAGGGAGCTTCTATCGTGGAGTCATGAAATTGACTCCTTTGATGGTGTCGCCACTGTGGCCAATAGAAAAGAAGCATTGACTTAGTCCATTCCCACATCAAATTATATAGTGTATGTAAGTCTATGGTGAACCTTTGTTTATGAAAGTTTTAGTTATTATATATCAGCCCCTCATTAACTTAATAATCATTTACAAATTTATAAAAATAAATAACTTTTATTTGACTTTAAATTATATAGTTTTTATTATTTGATTTAAAATTATTAACTTTATAGTTTTTTTTATTATTTGTTCCGTCAAAAATAAATCATGTGACAAAATTTCCCAATTGACAAACCCTAAATCCCAAATTGATCTTCGTCCTCCATCGTCTTCTTCTTCCTTCAAATTGAGCTTTCGTTCAAATTGATCGATAGTAAGCTCTTCGTTTGCGATCTAAATCCCACTTATTAGGTGCCCTCCATCGTATTCTTCTTCGTTCTCAGTCGTCCATCAAATCGTCGTCATCGTTTTGGAAACCCTAAATCCCAATTTGATTTTGGTCCTCCATCGTCTTCTTCCTTCAAATTGAGCTGTCCTTCAAATTGAGCGATAGTAAGTCCTTCGTTGCGATCTAAATCCCACTTAATAGTTTGTTGTCATCGTATTCTTCTTCGTGCTCAATCGTTCATGAAATCGTCGTCATCGGTCATGAAAATCGTTTCCATGTTTGAATTTGATAGGTCAACGTTGTCGTGTTCGTGTTCATTCACAGGTACTTGTTCATATCCAATTCAATAAGTTATTACAGAGGAACAAATTTCAGTTATTATATTTTCTAAATTAAAATTGATGTGAATTATTATTTCGGGATTAGGTTTGCTTATAAAATTGGGGTGAATTGTTACCCAGCACCGACCAATTTCATTGTTGCACAAATAAATTTTGAACTACATGAGTTCAGAAGTCTTCAAATCTAACTGCTTTATCGTTGTTTCCAATATTTTTTTTCACAGGGGTGTGCATTTTGGCATGAGTTTGAGCAGTATTTAAATGTAATTGCTTTCCCTGTGTTGGATGCAAGTATGAAAGCTAAGTGATTTATCTAAGTTGGATTGAAGAAACATGACTTACCATGTTGGATGCAAGTAGCAAAGTATCAAAGCTAAGTATCTAAGTTGAGAAGTACATGACTTACCATGTATAAACCATGTATCCTAATGTAAAATGTTTTTGTTCAATTCAATATAAAAGTTTCAGTTCTGTTATTCATTGATTCAGCTTTTGTTGCAAAGTACCACTTGACATTACATTTCTAGACCAATTGTAATTGTAGTCACCTGATATATGCTGTGAACACTAGTATGTGTACCATGTTGACCTAAACTAGGATTTATCAGTAATTTAGGTAAAGTATTGATTCAAAAGTTATAGGAAGGATTAAGTTGAAAAGAGTTATTTAAAAAAAAATTCTAAGTTCAAATTTATCTTTAGTATTCGTCAAAAAATAGTTCTCAAAATTTTAAGTACAAATTGTTCTAACTTACAAATTCGTACATTTGCCTTCAAACATTACTAGCAAAAAATTTGGTGACTGTGTTCATTGCCAATATAAACTTTTGTGTGAGGTTCACTTACGTTTTTAACTTAAGTTCCATTGCAATTTCAAACAGGTGACATGAATTTGATTGATGGTGATTAGAGATAAAGTCAAAATGGCAAGGCATATAGTATATGAAGATTTTGAGGTATGTGTACGTTTAGATGTAAAATATTTTTGGAATTTTCCAATTGACTTAGAAATGTAGTAGACAATGTGCATAGCATCCAAATGATAATTACCAAAGTAGTATAATCCAATTTGAAACAGCTTAACACAACAACATGCATTAGACAACAAATTAATTCACGATACAATTCAAAATAAAACCAAAATGTGTTTTAGAAAACACCAGCTGTTTGTGACAGTAGCTTAAACCAAATTCAAAACAAAACCTTAAACCAAATTCAAAACACCAGGTTAAACCAAATTCAAAACAAAACAACCATAGAACAAATCCAAAGTTACGCAAGTTTAAACAAAATGGAAGCCTTAAAACAGCCATGGAACCAAAATAAGTAAATCAGAACAATTCTTCAAACTTTAATCAACGCCTTCCTCTGCTTGTTCTTATCATCCCAATAATGTGCAGCCTTTGTCACAAGATCATTCACGATACAATTATTCCAGGATTGACATAGGAAAATAGCAAGTTTCATCCTGGTTGCAGTCACAACCTGCATATAGCAATAAACACATTAGCACATATAAATGTAATAAAAGGGGTAATGTTTAGCAATTAATAACCAACTTACAGTAACAGTGTCGTAAAGATCGTTGAATGGACACTCGATCATCCATTTGGCCACCCACACACCACAATCATTCCTAAGGTTAGTCATTAAAAACCATTAGTATATGAAATTAATAACTTATGTCAATAACATGATAATAATGTTGGCATTGACTTACGATCCGTGTCGCTGCCTTTTGAGTCGGTGTGGCTGAACAATGGGGAAGTTTGTGATGAGATTGTGACGAATATTTGGTACGAGATTAACAAATGAGTCGCCAAGCAACAGTCCCTCAAGAAATATCATCTGCCAGAATATTAAAAAAAAATATAAAAATGTATATAAACAAATTTGGCATTTAAAACAGAGTATAAGTAACATGCATACCACTCTTAAAATTGCATGACGCCTGAAATGATATCTTGCATCACAAGGCAGAGAGTCCAACCAATAAACTTTTCGTTCATTAAAATCAACAGCTACTAGATACCAGTGTTGGCCTTCATCGTTCATAGGAATAAAAATCTAAAAGGATATGACTTATATTAATATGCATGAACTGACTTTTGACAATGTAGCACTAAGTTAAGAGAAAATCACCTTTCCAACAATAGATGTTTTCATGAACTTATCTTTGTATATTGTCGTCACATACTCAGCTGAGTAGTTTCCGTCCAAAGCATATTGCTTCACAAATTGTAGTTTAAGTCAATAATGTTAACTGTGACCATAAAATGTGAAAGTTGGATTATTAGTGGCAGTAGTATCTACCGCAAATTCTGCAGGGAAATACCACACACTCTTGCATCTTGATTTCTCTATAAACCAATTACATCTTGCCACCACGAGATTGATAACCTGTATAAGCAATAGTCGAAAACAACAATATATCAAAATATTAATCAACTTTGATATGGTACTTTGTTAATTAACATGATATTATATAAATTGACCTGTTGGTCCATAGGTTCTGTAGGCATTAGGGACTTCAGTGCTGCTCTATCGCCATATACACCCGATGTGCTTCTAACCAAGACCTCGTGACTACAAACAGTAGATGTACGAACTGTTAGTTGTTATCAGATGCAAATATAGTATATAAATTTAGTAGAGAAATACAATAGATTTACGAACCCATGTTGCCCATCATTATCACACATGAAGATGTATGCGGCTGTGGAAGCGCATATTCGATTCAAAGACATAGCCCGAGTGGGTCGAAATGTCATTGGCATCCACTGTCATGAAAAAAATGTGAAGGTATTTTTTAACTATTTTAAAAATCTATTCAAATAATAATCTACCCAAATAATAATTAATCCACACTTACTTCTGGAATAGTAGTACCCATATCGTCAAAACCTTCATATCCAATGATACTTGACGGATGATAGTTAAGATAAAAATCGCAGTCGTCTTCTTCCTCTGGCTGACAGAATAAATTCCTTTTAATCCTTGCATATTGATTTCCATCCAGTGTTCCAGTCCACTGTTTCGACTCTGTCGGTTTCGGTGGCTCTGATGTTGACCCCACCTTCCCAGCAATTTTTGACTTTGTTGGTTTTCGCTCTGTTGCAGATAATTTTTTGCCCACCTTATTACCTTTGCCTTTGGGGGGGGTGGAAGCAGTTGATTCTTCAGTTTCACTGGAGCCTGAGTTACCAGTGTGGTGACTGTGCAAAAGATTTAAGGTATAAGTTGATGAAAATTATTTATGATCGGTATACAAACACATACACCACATAGCCATAGTATGTTCTAAACCCTAAACCCTAAACACAAACACATGCATAGCCATGATGGAATCATAACAAATGTAACTGATAACAGAGTCAGACACATGCATACACAGAAGTTACCTATACCAATGAATCAATTTAAACTAAGTTTTGCCTTTAAAAATCACGTCGTTACTTTAGAAATCTATAATGACACACTTTGAAGTAGTATATTGTGAAGAACATTAACAAAAAGTAGAGATTGACACACTTTGACACACACTTTATTCACATATTAAAGTCATAGGAAATATTCACAACATCATAAAAATGACACACATAGAGATTTGTTATGTTATAGGAAATATTCAAAATATGTTTAAAATCACAAAGAAAACAGTAAATGGTTATTACCTAGATGATATCACCACAAACTCAGTTTCAGTAGTCTTTTTACGAGTCTCAGTGGAACGGTTGGTAAGCTTTATTGAGTGAGTTGTTGTGTTACATGCTCCTTTTGTCTTATTGCTGGTTGATTGTGAATCAGGGTTACTGCATTTTGTGCTTCTTTTTGGCCTGAGTGGAGATGGTCTTCTCATGTTTCTGTTTGGTGAATGGAGATTGAAGCTAATAGAAGGGAAAGAGATTTAGTTGAAAAGACTAGCAGAAGAGAGAAAGATAGTGTAATGAAGCTACTAAGGGAGGGACACTAGCAGAAGCTAGAAAGACTTGGTATGGTATTGTAGGGCGTGCAAGTAGTAGTGTAATGATGATTTTTTTTTTTTTTTTCAATTTAATTGTTGTCTTCATTAATAGTGGTTAACACGGGTAAAGAGGCAATGTAGAAGGATGGCAAAGGTGTAGAGACTATTTTGTCTCAAATTACTTTACTTTTTTTTTTATGGAAACTTTACGTTTTTTTTTTTGTGTGTTAACACTTAATGTAACCTTTTATTTTGTCTCAAACCTATTACTCCCTTTTAATATTTTCAAAACTCAATCGAAGTTTCCCGTAGTTAATATTTTAGGGTCCATTAGTCGATTAAATTTGTTATTAGCTAATGAATGATTATATTAAAATAAAAAATGATATTTGGAAAAATATATAATTAATTAAAGTGCGACCTATAGGATTTCGTCGATGTCAATTGACGAGTACTAACAACCGTAATCTACGATTTAGACGGTACGATCGTAAATTTGTTATTAGATCATGATTTTTTATATTAAAATGAAAAAATGATATTTGGAAAAATATATAATTAATTAAAGTGCAACCAATACGATTATTTATTATTTGATCTACAATCGTAACGTCTAATTCGTAATTTAGAGTTCTTAACGCTAGTATTACACCGGTTCGTAAAAATTTGAGTTTTGAAATATTTAGTTACAAAATTTAGTTTTCAAAATTTGAGTTAAGAATTTATTTAATAAGTTGAGTTAAAAAGTTTCACCAAAATGCATTCAGTTAGATATGACATCAGCTAAATCAAATTTAACGTTTATACTTATATTTATTGATGCATGGAAATGAATGGATGTAACAGCCACCCCAGTGGTACAAACTTGCGCCTATAACCTAGAGGTCTGGGGTTCGAATCCCCCTCGCCCCAGACCTTTTGTTTTATCCAAATTGTTATTGATTAAGGCATCCAACACTTCATGATGCATGCACATGATGGTCAATTAGGTCCTAAATAAATTAAAAAGTTTGGTGGCTTTCATATGTGTTGATTGCATGTAAGGTTGCATGTTTTCCTGAACTAAAATATATGTAACAATATAAAATCAAATATAACGTTTATACTTATATTTGTCGATGCATAGAAATGAATGGATGTAACAGCCACCCCAGTGGTACAAACTTGCGCCTAAAACCTAAAGGTCTGGGGTTCGAATCCCCCTCGCCCCAGACCTTTTTTTTTACCCAATTTTGTATTTCCCTCTATAATCATGTTTGTAATTTTTGAACACCTAATGTTTAGGGCTGTAAAAAAAAAAATTAAAGAAAAACCTACATAGATTTTATTTTCATATTCATTTAATTAATTACGTTAGTTAATTTTTTATAAGCTATTATGCATATATATTACGAGACTCTTAATTAATTAATGGTAGCACATTTGGTAGAGGTGTTTATATGTGTATGTTATAGGGTTAAAAAAAATAATTAATTGTGATTGATACACAATTTCACTAAGAATATTAACAGAAATAACCTCATGGGGTTGGTCTTTTGCCTATTAAGGTAACCAACATATTTTTATCACTTGCATAGCAAATGCTTAATTAAACATGGTTTATTTTTAGGATAGGCAAGTCCCCATGTTTATTCTTTGAATGGACTTGGAACCCAATTTGTTGTTTTTGTAGTTATGGTACTTGACTTGTTGCAAGGGTTTTGGTTCCATCTCTTAGTAATTCAAAAAAAAAAGTGCAATATCTTAAAGGGAACACACACAAAATAATTTCAACAACTACAAGCTACTAAAAGCAATATATCTTAAACCAATTGCACCAGTGATTGCATTCAAAATGTGTTCACACAAGTGATTGTGAACTAATGTAAACTGAAGTCATTGTTACACATCAAAATGAAGGAAGCCATAAACAGAGTTAATTTACATAAACCATAAGTTTTACAAAACAGACCAAGTCATAACAAAAGGAAGCCATAAACAGAGGACTAATTGCATAACAGAAATTCAACCGGAGCGCTTTTTTGGACGAGGGATAATTTCAACAACCATCACATTGGGGGTTTTCAGAAAAAAGTGCAGAACATCCCCAACTTTGGGCTTGTGATCAGCCAGGAACTCATACCATCCTTTAGCAAGGTATCTCACAAGGGGGCCTCGCTTTGGATTGACAACATTGCATTCATATGTTTTGAAATACACAGCAGAGCACACAGTCATAGAAGTGATCTTCTTTAGACAAACATCCACCACCCAAGCAGGAATATGCTGTACAAATTTGAAAAAGAAAAAATTAAACATTGAAACAACACTGAAAACAACACAACAAAGCCTACCAAAACACCATAAACGCAAATACTAAAAGTTATGTACACTACAAGTCAGAAAAATTTAATCAATTTAGAAATAATTACCATTGTCTGTTTGGCCTTCAAATTCTCCATAGCTTTGGTAACTGGATGCCTCCATTGACAGAGAAGTGGCCGCTGCAAATTGACAGAAGGAGGGCTAACCATCTTAGGAGAAGCCACCTTAGTAGTGGGGTTAGGCTTATGCTTAGAAGTGGGATTAGGCTTAGGAGTTTGACCAAACTTGGAAGCAGGGTAAGGCTTAGGAGCTGCCTTCTGCTTAGGGTTGGGGTTAGGCTTAGGAGTGTGAACCACCTTACCAGTACGTTTCACATCACCCTCATCATCTGAAGGTAAGACAACTAGTTCAACAGGTTCACTTTTAAGTTGTCTGAGATTTTTGTACCTAAATCAACTAGTTCAACACCAGATATTAGGTTTCTAACCATAACACAGTCAAATGGTATTATTCTAACAATCGAAGTTAAAAACTTTTAAAAAAACCTAACAACTTAACGATGAACACATTTATGTACAAAATAAAAAAAAAAACAGCAGAAATAACAAATTGCATGATCTGAGAAGGTTAATGGATGAATGTTCACCTGTTATCTTCCTTTGATTTCGCCATTGATCTGACGACTTTTTGAGTTTTGAAAGGAAAATGGAGAAGGTGATGTTGGGAGTGACTGAGAGTGTTCACGTCACAAAGGAAATGATGTTAAAGAAGCTATCAATTGCTTCTATTGAAAATGGAGAGCGCACGGTTTCCAAGGTATAATTGAGTGTTTAGGTTTACGCGCCTATCTATCTGTGTGTACAAATTTGTTCCATTTCAACCGTTTCAGTTTTAGTTTTTTTTGTGGGTGGGAGAAGTTTTTTTTGGTCACAATTATATTTGAAAAACTTAAATAATTTATTTTGTGTGCACACTGAATGTAACTTTTTATTTTGTCTCAAACCTATTAGTCCTTTAAAATAAAAAATTATATTTGGAAATAAATATATTTAATTAAAGTGCGACCTAAACGATTTCATCGATGTCAATTGACGTCTAATGAGAACCCCAATATACGATTTAGACGGTACTACCGTGAATTTGTTAGTAGATAATGAATATTTAATTTAAAATCAAAAAATGATATTTGGAAATAAATATATTTAATTAAAGTGCGACCTAAACGATTTCATCGATGTCAATTGACGTCTAATAAGAACCCCAATATACGATTTAGACGGTACTACCGTGAATTTGTTAGTAGATAATGAATATTTAATTTAAAATCAAAAAATGATATTTGGAAATAAATATATTTAATTAAAGTGCGACCTAAACGATTTCATCGATGTCAATTGACGTCTAATAAGAACCCCAATATACGATTTAGACGGTACTACCGTGAATTTGTTAGTAGATAATGAATATTTAATTTAAAATCAAAAAATGATATTTGGAAATAAATATATTTAGTCAGGGCTTACGTGTAATATTTAACTACCCGGTTGGAAATATTGCCGGTCTGGAGAAACTAAAGGTTGTTGTTGAATACGGTCACATATTGGCAAAATACGTGTATGGTCTGATAATGTTGTGTTCTGAAAATGACGAGTCCAGGAAAGAAGGAATAAAGCACCTCCGTTGTTTGAGGATAGCTAAATGTATCATGCAATGTAGACAAAAGATACGACAATTCGATCGATATTTTTGGAGAAATAATGGGATCATGGTTCGTAATAAAACTCTCGTGTGCAAATCAAGGCCTAGCTGCGGAGGGTGGAGATTGAAGAAAGGCAGATGGGTAATGTTGGACGATGACTTAAGTTCGTGCGAAAACTGTCGATGGGATCACGAGTTGGACGACTTTTTTTATGTCAGATTTAGAGTTCATTAGATATGAATATGGTATCATATCGCACTACATTAAATAATGATTACAGTTTGTTATGTGTTCATGTTAATTATTGTTGAATTTATAATTGACTTCATTTTATATTCGATATGGTTGTATTATTATGTTATGTTCCCTTGTTATAATTGATAAATATAATTAAAATTTAATTTTGATATTTAATTAGCAAATAAGGATATATTTTTATTCTACAACCTTTAATAATTTGAGTTAAAATATTGAGTTTCGAAAAATTGAGTTAAAAATTGATAATGAATAATTTGATAATGAATATTTTTTTCATATTTATTGAAACCTAATGTTTAGGTCGCACTTCAATTGACGAGTACTAAGAACCCTAATCTACGATTTAGACGGTAGTACCGTAAATTTGTTATTAGATAATGGAATTTTTATATTAAAATAAAAAATGATATTTGGAAATATATTGAATTAATTAAAGTGCGACCTAAACGTGATCATCGATTTCAATTGACTAGTACTAAGAACCCTAATCTACGATTTAGACGGTACTACCGTAAATTTGTTATTAGATAATGATTTTTAATATTAAAATCACAAATGATATTTGGAAATATATATATTTAATTAAAGTGCGACCTAAACGATTTCATCGATGTCAATTGACGTGTACTAAGAAGCCTAATATACGATTCAAATCAAAAATGATATTTGGAAATATATATAACTAATTAAAGTGCGACCTCTACGATTTCATCGATGTCAATTTCATTAATTAAGATTCATATTTTTAAAAATAAACGCTATTTATATTTAATCAATTTAAACTCTAAAGCAAATAAATTGAACGATCTGCTACAGTAAATAAATTTATAGTTTCCCAGTACCATTACATCATGTCCATTGCTTCACATTGGACGAATGTGATTACTTTTTACTCCAATATATCTTAACCATTCATTTTGAATGGACGGTCAGTACGGATCTCCTCCTTTCTCAACATATGTATCTAATTAGACTCCCAACACATCCTTCTTATAATAACACGAGCTTCAATCGCAAACGCCTCATTTTTTCTCATCCAGAACCCTAAATTCCCAAATCCCAAATCAGTGGAAATTCTCAAACTCCTTCAAATCAATTCGTCTCAGTTATACACTACTGAATGTCGTCCTCATCAGTCGCAAATGAGTACTCATATGAGATACCACACTGTGGCTGCAAGAGGCCAATGAGATTTTACGTCTCCCACTCTCATGATAACCCTGGACGGCGATATTGGAAATGTCCAACTCATGGTGTATGTTTGATTGCATGTCAATTTATACAAGTTAATTTAATTTTAATTTGGTTTTTTATACTTTTGATGAACACTTAGTTGTTTTTAAATTTTTATTTTCCTTCAGGAAATTAACAGTTGTGGTCGTTTCACTTGGGATGACAAAATCCCAGGCCACCCTCCATATGTTCGTCCAAGACAACATGAACCAAGATATGAAGGAACATCATCCGGGGCAAATTTTGCAAACTGCAACTGCTCCAACCACATGGCAGAAATTGTCACAATTCTTAAGGAAATCCAAGCTAGCAGTGAAGAGAACATGAAGATGAAACTGCACATTGCAAGGAACACATCCAACATGATTAGGAATTTGTTTTTTTTATCTTGGTTTGTTGTATTTGCTTATTTAAAAATGTTTGGTTAAGTATGTTTAGGATTATAAGCTTAGGGATAATTTTGCTGTTGGGATAGTAATTGACATATTTTGGAAGATTAATTGATGTTACTGATATTGTATTCCTTTTGTAAGGAGAAAATCTAATTGTCACTTTTGCGTTTTTTTTTTAATTAATTGTTTCAATGGTTTTGTTTCAGTGGTTTTTTTTTAATTAATTGAGTTAAAAATTTTAGTTTTTAACATTTTAGTTAAAAATTTACTTAATAATTTGAGTTATACATTTGTATTTAAAATTGTTTTATCCAATTATTTCAAATAACGTTTATATTTATATTTGTTTCTGCGCTTAAATGAACGGATGTAACAGCCACCCCAGTGGAATGAAACTTGCGCCTATAACCTACAGGTCTGGGGTTCGAATCCCCCTCGCCCCAGACCCAATTTTTTTCATCTTTTGTCAAATAACGTTTATACTTATATTTGTTGATGCATAGAAATGAATGGATGTAACAGCCACCCCAGTGGTAAAAACTTGCGCCTATAACCTAGAGGTCTGGGGTTCGAATCCCCCTCGCCCCAGACCTTTTTTTACCCAATTTTGTATTTCTCTTTTAAGTTATGTTTGTATTTATTGAACACCTAATGTTTAGTTACGGCTGTATTTTTTTTTTAAAAGAAAAACCTACATTTATTTTATTTTATAAAGGGTTGTAAAATATTTTATTGTAACATATTTTTTTCATATTCATTGAATTAATTAGACAGGGAAACAATATTCAATTTAAGTACTAATATGGTCAATTCTTAATAAAATTTAAATAATGCTTGATGCCAACAATATTCATCATGCCAACAATATTCATCAGCAAAGACTACCAACAAACATTACATCCAAAATATTATCCACAAAAAATATAGGTACTTCATAACATTAGTTCAAAATGTAAATTATTCATTGACGACCCGCAGATTTCATCACTTGTTGTAATAGACCGAAGCATGAATTGGAATTAGCAACGGGCATTCCATATATTGGGTATATGGGTTGTACTTGCATCGAAGTACCTACTGAGTGCATCACAGGTGGAAACACATGCGTTGGAGGGATTGGTCCGGCTGGAACATTCATATTTGATGTTGTGGTAACACCACGTTTTTGCGGCGCAACCGAACATTTCTCTTGCACAGTTGTCCCATTATCACATCTTTTTTTCCTTTTAACTCGCTGTTTAAAAAATTAAATTATTAGCTTATTACAAACAATAACACCATCACATCTACAAATACAATGTAATGTAATTTATGGTACCTTACTGAGACTAGAACTATCAGCCGGTGTAATCACTGGAGATTGCCGTACAGCAGTTAATGGTGGTCTCATATCAATAGAAGAACCATCAGGGGTCTGTTGAACGTGCAGGGACAAATGCATATAACAAAATCATTATGTCAAAACACAAAAATGATTGGAAGGACAACAATAAAACATGGTTCTGAATTTTCTCACACAAATAAATTTTATATACCTTATCATGTTTGTCAGTGTGACTTAAAGAATCACCTAACGACACCGCATCGGATTCAACATTTCTTTTGCCCTGCAAAATATCACTACAACTATTATGTTTAATTAAAAAAAATAGGGATTCTAATTATAACATATTAAGTTTTTTAGATACTCACCGCACAAGTCCTCGCATTATGAGTTGTACTCTTGCATATTGTACAGCACTTGACAGATCTGGTTTCATTCTTTTTTTTCTTTGGAGCACCTTTACCAATCACTACCTCCGGATCACCTACAGCTGGATTTTGTGTCACAACATCATCTTCATTACTGCAATATTTTTTTTGCATATTCAATATGTCCTCCATTATTTGCCCATACACACCCTTCTTTTTTGAAGCTTCTCTACAAAATATAGTAAAAGCACCAGAATATGCACCAAAGCGAGCTTGCTCTATCAAATTCGAATAACCTGTACCATTAAAATCCATGTTCAAATATTCAGATTTGGCATCCTTCGTCCATCGCGACAAAATCAATGTGTGGGGAATGTGATCAACATGTTCTTCCTTCATGACATAAAACATATGCGAACATGGAAGGCCGCGTGACTCAAATACCCTACACGAACATTGGAATGTCAAACCATCGTAAACAACTTGTCTTTCATAAAATTCCTTAAGATATTTTGTCAATTTATAAATTTTTGTATCCCCAAGATGAAGTTTGTCCTTAACAATCAGTGCACCCGCTTTTATAATTTCTAGCTTAACATCTTTGAAAACATCCGCTGTATATATTTTAGCGGCATGAGACTCAATCAAAGGCAACTGAGTTGTCAACACAGGATCAGTATACTTTGATTTAAAATCAGCTACCACTTCATTGTTCCTATAGACTCTCACCGCCTCATCATAACTGTGCAAAAATTCATAAATGCAACTTTTCTTCCTTACATAGGACTTGATTATTGCATTTATAGCTTCGCATTGAGACGTAGTCCTTATGCGTCCAAAAAACCTATCACGTAAGTATGCAGTTGCCCATAGTGACTTGTTGTGATACGTTTTGGCAACCCAAGAACTATTTTCAACTCCACTTTTTTTAACCAGATCTGCCCAATAATCTTCAAATTCATCCTTAGTAAAATTTCCGTAAATAGCTTTTTGAAATCCAGTCAAAAATACTGAATTGCTTACTTTTTTACATGCATTCCTATTCAAATGCCAAGCACATAATCTATGGGTCGATTGCGGAAAGACGTGTTTTATAGCCTCCCTCATTGCCCCATCTTCATCTGTCATCAATGCTTGTGGGTGTTTATTTTGCATGCACTCCAAAAAACAGTTCAACACCCACTTATAGGTATCTGTGGTTTCATCTGAGATCACTGCAGCAGCAAAAATAACTGTCTGAGCGTGGTGGTTACACCCAGAAAAGATAACCAAAGGGTAGTTGTATTTGTTCTTCTTATATGTGGTGTCAAACGCAACCACATCACCAAAACAAAAATAATCAGACCTACTAATCCCATCAGCCCAAAAAAGACACTTCATTCGTCCATTGCTGCTGTCAACACCATATTCAGCATACAACATGGGATCACTTCCTGACTTTACCTTTAAATAATTTAGAGAAGCTTCAACATCACCGTCTTTAATAACGTCACGCATTTTTTTATCAAAGTAATTGTACAAATCTTTTTTAGTAAACCCAACCCCACCGTATCCACCCTTTTGAGCAACCATGTACCCCATTATATGACAGGTTCTAATACCGTGTGACTGAAGACCGTCAATTTGAGCTTTATCTGCTTCAGAAATGTTACGGTAAACTGGGTGTAAGTGCACAAACTTAGACGGGGTTAATTCATGGTTATGACCCTCTTCAAAAATTGACACCACATATCTATCTTTGTTGGATTTGTAGTGCACACGAAGTCTAGCTCTGCAATTAGTACGGGTCATACGTCGGTGTTCTCTTTTCCTATCTATCCTATACAAGTGTTTTTGCTCTCTTTCACCGTGCCTATTGCATACAAACTGCCTCATCACTATTCTTTTATTACCTTTAGACCCTCCCCTCCGTAACTCACTTTTCCTAATAGCAAATCCTTTACATTTTCCATAACGATAATAAAACTCATATGCTTCCTCAACAGTACTAAATTCCAAAGCACGGATTTCATCAGAAGTAATGGAATCGATACGTACCATTCTATCGCCTGCATCTACTTCAACCGGGAACTCGCCATCGTGTTTATCAGCAGAATCATCATCAACATCATCATCGTCGTCATCAGTATCATCACCATCGTCTTTATCAGCATCACCACCATTATGACCATCATCTGAGTATTCACTACAATCGGAATAACTCTCATCCTCATAATCATTCAATTGAACATCAGCCGTATAACTATCAGTGTATACATTTTCGTTTGAATCAATATCTACAGAATCCTCGTTTTCCATAGTAAACCTGTTTCAACATCAATACAACAGGTGAAATTAACACAACAAAACATACCAATCAATACCAAAACCTTCTATTTCCCTGATTTCATCAAAAGTCACTAAATCAAATTCATCATAATTCCCAATTTTAATCAAACCCTAATTACCAATAACTCAATTTGAAATTCAACATAATTCAAAATTATTAACTAATTACAATATAAAGCTAACGAAATTCTTCGTGTTTACCTGACTACGGTTGGTTCTGGTTCTAAAGTTATTGTCGAGTTGCCAACGACAAACTCGGACGAAGCAGAGGATAAGGTTGAGTTGTCACTGATAAGCTCAGACGAAGTATGTTGAATTTGATTCCAATGTTGTTGATGAAATTAGGGTTTCAGTTTGGGAACAATGATAAGAACACGAAGAATCAATTGTGTTGTTAATGTTTCAATTTTATTTTGTTTTAATTTGATTCCAATGTTTTTTTAATGTTGTTTTAATTTATTTTTTTAATTGTCATTGGGTTAATATTGTAACTTTTATTATGTTAAGGACTTAGTAGCAAATTAAAAAGTATATAAGAATACATGGTAAGTGACTATTACTCATGTACCATAGTAATCTGACGTGGCATTGAGGTGGCATTGACAAAGTCAACATTGCTTTCTGATTGGACAAAAACGTGACTCCATAGATGGAGGCAAACTAGCGACTCCACGATAGAATTCTCCTTTTCTGAAACTCCCAGTCACTGCAGAGAAACAAGAAGCCAGTAATTAATCAGTAATTAATCAACTGGGTCCAAAGAAAAAAAAGAAAGGTGTAAGGAAGTTGGTCCACATACCTAGTGGGCAACCTTGACGAGTCTTCAACCATCGACTTATGTAATGGAAGTGAAAAGCATGGTTACAAACCCCTGTATAAGATACCAGTCAGAATGAGAAACCTTTGAACAAGTAATCCAGCTATTGCAAAGCTAAGATATAACAACTAGTCAATCATACAGAATTAGAAAATTGACCTAAGAACTAATGTTAGAAAACCTCACTAACGAATAAATCCTACTTATGGGCTTATGGCTGATTGTATGGGGTTTTTGTCCCCAAGACTAATTTTGATGTAATCTCTTTTGTTTGGGCTTAGTCCCTCTTTAATATAAAATAAATAAATAAATAAATAAATAAATCCTACTTGGAGTTAATTGAAATGTGCTGTCAGTGTATAAAGATATTTTACCCTATCAATCAATTAAAATTGTTGGGATCAATAACAAATTTGCGGCGCCCGTATGTCAAAATTAAACTCTTTTAAATTTTACCCAATGCAGCACAGTATCATTACAACGCAACCTCATGACCACTAGCAACACATCAACAACTCCAACCATTGTGCCTCCAAAGCTCGCTTTCATCAAGTTGTATCTTCATAAGTTGTTTTTTTATAAATTACCCTGATAAACTTATGAATAATACATAAAAGCTAATTTTTTTGCATAAGCTTAAAAATAAGTCAATACAAAAACCCTTAGTTGGAATATAAAGTTTAGGATCATACCCCAAGCAACTGTGCATTCCTTGCTAGTAGCGCTAGCCTGGTTTGCTTGCTTGACACTCAATGCCTAGAACAATAATCATACACAACTTAATTTAGGTTAAAACAATTACTATGATATGATTAATATTTATATTTATCTTGCGCATCTTTCTTGTTCCTTTCTTTTTTACTAAATCTTTCTTCTTCCTTTCATCTCTGGCTTTGTTATTATATATTCTATGATACTATGGTAGAAAATCAAAATCAAAGATATAGATAATAAATAAATAACCTAATAATAACCCTTGTTCTGCCGTCCTCCACCCGCCATCCATATTCAGAAATTGATTTCAAGCGGCGGGAATGAAAAGGCGGAGAACCGAATTGTTGTGTTGTTCGGAGTTAAATCTAGATTTACCGGATGATTGTTGGGAACATGTCTTCAGATTTGTGAACGAAGACGGCGAGGAAGAAGAGGATAACCGACGTCGTGACTATTTGAAGTCACTCTCCCTGGTCTCAAAACACTTCTACTCCATAAGCAACCGTCATAAACATGTCACGATGTCGATGTCTCTAAACTTATATTTTTTTAAATATGTAACGGTGTCGATGTCATATATTTTTTACATTAATAGTGTCGGAGTGTCTATAACATGTCACGATGTCTATGTCAGAGTCTGTAAATAATTCTCTCAAGAGAGAGAGAGAGAGGGGCACAAACACACACGACACAAAGGTAAACAGATTCAATTTCTAGTTTCCGAAGATAAATTGTGATTGGGCAGAATTGAGGATCTAAAGTGATGGGCCAATAGAATTTGTCTTTTTTTGTAATGATATAAATGATGGCCCAATAAATAAATAAAAAAGTAAATCTTTTTAAATTTATCTGGCGTATCTTAATTTTGACCAAGGTAAATCTTTCTTGTTTCTTAATTATCTCTCTGGTTCTGTGTGTATATATAGGAACGAAGGATGGTAGAAAATCAAAATCAAAATCAGAGAAGATAGATAAGTAACTTAATCAGAAATTGATTATCGTCGGCGGTGGCGGCGGCAGCGGCAGGAATGAAAAAGCAGAGAAGAGAATCGGTGTATTGTCCAGAGTTAGATCTACCAGATGATTGTTGGGAACGTGTGTTTAGATTTGTGAACGAAGACGGCGAGGAAGAAAACGATAACCGTCGTCGTGACTATTTGAAGTCACTCTCCCTGGTCTCAAAACAGTTCCACTCCATAAGCAACCGTCATAAATTGTATCTGAGAATATGTCATCCAACCCTCCCTTTCCTCCATCGTCTCTTCCATAGATTCACCAACCTCACCACCCTTGATTTCTCCGACTTCCACGGTGAACTCAACAATCTTCTCATCCAAATCTCTACTTTACCTTTCAACCACCAACAACTCACATCACTCAATCTCTCCAACCAATCCTCACTTCCTGCAATCGGCTTGCGAGCTTTTTCATCTGCAGTTAATAAATCTACTTTAACCTCTCTCATTTGCTCCCGCTTAGGCGTTTTCAATATCACTCATGATTTCAAACTCATCTCCGATTGTTTTCCTTTCCTCCAACAACTCGATCTCAGTTACCCCAGATCACTCGACCACGATGATCACACTACTGCTAGTGCTACTCCTTCACTTTTCAAACTCCGCAATGTAAATCTCTCTCATCATATCTACATCGATGACGAATTTATCTTCAATTTATTTAAGAACTGTGACTTTCTCGAAGAAGCCATCATGTTACTCTGTCATCGCATAACTAACCATGGCATTACTTCTGCTCTCTCCCACAGACCCAACTTTAAGTCTTTAATCCTTACTCCTTTATACAGGACCCAAGAAAATCCAATGATTGTAACTTCCGATTTCATTCACACCTTGACAACTTCAAAGGCAATCACTTGTCTTGATTTGTCCGCTTGGTATATCTCCGATCACTTCCTCTCCTCTATCCAAACCCTTCCTTTAACCACGCTTGGCCTCGGATGCTGCCACGGCTATACTTATTCAGGAATATTATCTTTCTTATCCAACTGTCTCTCTATACAACATTTAAACCTCCAAGATGCCGATTTTCTCACTGATCATCGTGTTGCCGAGTTGTCTTCCTTTCTCCCTCGTTTGCTCTCTATAAACCTTTGTTGTTGTGAGATGCTCACAGATTCTGCCTTTTTTGCACTCCTTAGGAACTGTCCTTCCCTCACTCAGATCCAAATGCAATACACATCTATCGGAGATAAGACCACCGCAACTGCAAACAACTCTATGGATGATTCTGTTGTTTACCCTCAATTCAAGTCTCTTTGGTTGGCTAAAAATTTTTCCTTGGAAGATGATAAACTCATAATGTTTGCTTCACTTTTCCCCAATTTGCAACATCTTGATTTGACTCGTTGCTCTCTAATTACTGAACAAGGTATCGGCCAGGTTTTAAGGACATGTCGTAAGATTAGACATTTAAACATGTACAATTGTCCAACACTTACGTCTCTTGGAATCGACAACTTTGAACTTCCCAACCTTGAGGTCTTGAACTTGACAAATACAAGACTCGGCGATGAAGCACTCTATGTAATTTCAAACAGCTGTCCTGCCCTTTTGCAACTCTCGCTGCAACTTTGTAAGGATATCACCAACACAGGAGTGATGCATATCATCAAAAACTGCACAAAACTCAGAGAGATCATTTTGGATGATTGTCTTAAAGTGCATGCTAACATTGTTGCATCAATGGTGTCTTTAAGGCCATCCCTCAGAAAGATAGCTCCTCCCCCCGATTTTCCTTTGAGCGACAGAACTAAGAAACTCTTCTCGCGTCATGGATGCCTTCTCCACTGATGAACATTGAAATGTAAGATTTTTTTATTTTATTTTTTGTTGAGAATTACATCTCTATGAAATTACTTTATTATTTTGGAAGCTTGTTAACTTTGTACAATTAGCTAATTATAGTTATATATGTTGATAGTTATTGCATTTCAATGTAATCGTTATGCTAAATGTTAATACCAGCTCATTGCTTTTGTGCATAGAAGTAGCTTTGTGTCTAGATTATTTGTTGATGTCTTCAACTAGTTAGGTGTAATGTAATGAAACTGTTTTGGCCTAATTTTGCATGCAGTCATTTGGTCTATAAGGGAATGTCGTATAGGGCTAAAATTATCTAATGGTGAAGTTGATTTTTTAGCTATATTGGGTCTAATCAAGGTCAATTCCCAGTATTGGGTTTTGGCGAAAACACATAGTGGCCCCAATCTATTTTCGGATTGGTGTATTAATCCAATGGTTTTCACTTGTTTTTTACTAGCAAATAAGGCTTCAGTTTTCAACACAATATTTGGTGTATCAGGTGCGGTTTGAATAAGATACTTTACCCTGCTTGGAGTTCAGAAACTTTCTGTCCAATTTTAGCAAGTTTTAACAGTTGTGGTTGGTAGTCGAGGATCGAATTGGCATTGTTGAGTTGGGTGTGGGCCTGAGTTTGGAAATTTAGCTGTTGTTTGTTTCCATATTTCAGTTACAACGGATGGCTTACAAAACTATGACGCAGGACGATTTTGGTGTACTTTGTATTGTTTCTGTTTAGTTTTTTTTAATCTTTGTTGTTGCTTCTTGATTCATCCTGTGGCAACTTGATTCTTAATCATCTGAGTCTCTTTCTTATGCTATTTTGTTATCATTTATAGACTCATCTTTGCGGTACTTCATAATATATTTCATGAACTGAATTAAAATTTATGACTTCTTTGACACAAGGGCAGCACGGAGTTTATCAATGGCGCTACTAGTTCAATATCTCTATTACAAGATTGAAGATGGAAATGTAACTTTGGTGTATTACAACTTTACAAGACATTGTGTGAGATGGTGAAGTTGGTTATTCCTGCAGTCTAAGAATGGAAACCTGATTTTTCCTTTGCCGGAGGGTGTGATTTGGTTCTCTCAAACTTTGCAAAGTGGTTCTTTTGGCTGCTCTTTATTTATTTATATATATGTACTTTAAATCCTTGTGCTTTATGTATGTTATAACTTATAAGGGAGGTTCTCTTCTGGTTTCTTTTACAATTTTTGTATAATAATGTTCATGCTGATATCAAGTGGTGGCGGAAGTTTTAGCCTTTAGGGTAGGGATTTACCTATCACACCACACTAATATGATATTTAACTTATTTCATTCAAAGAATGTGTTTTAATATTTAAATATTATTCAAAATGTTCTATATGATAATAACAACACAATTGCTGTTGCATTATTTGGTATAAATGATTTTTGGACACCCTAAGTAGAGGTGGATATGAGTTCCATAATTTTGGACACCCTAACAACACAGCGTTTGATCAGGGAAAATTGCTATATAGGCCCTTCAACTATACTTCCAGGTCCCCAAAGTGACCAAAATGTCCAAAATAATCAAATTACGTTGCATAGAAAACGATGGAAATTACATTAGTTACCTACGTGACGAAATATTGTCCTTACAAGACTGAGTTTCAATAGTCTTTCTCGTTCTCATATCACTTTATTTTGTTTCGCAGTCACCGAAAATCAGCGCCTTCGTCGCGTAGTTGCCGAAATGAAGTGTTTCGTCTCGCAATCCACGAAGTCACCATATTCGTTGCCTAGACAATGAAATATTGGTTATTTTTTTTTATAAATGAAGCGTTTCGTCATCTACGTACCGAATGTTTTTTGATTTCAGTATGTAGAAGACGAAATATTGGTCCACTAAATTTGAGGGTATTTTTGGGGATCTGGGAGCATGTAGGGGAACCTAGATAGCAATTTTCTACATCAGGCGCAGGGATGATAAACCAAGGCCCAGACACCCCGGCCAAGCTCCCCGGCCCCCGCCCTGTTGAGCCTGGAGCTCCCCCAGTTTGTGCCTCGGAAAATGTTTAACGATGCTCGGAGCACTGTTTAAAAAAGCAAAAATAATAATTTGACATTGAAAATTGTGCAGTCAACTCTTCAAAAGTCTAAAAAGTTGATTTCCTTAACCAGTGCCCCGGAGCACCGGTTAGCATGACCCATATATATAAAAATAATACATCATCCATTCTAAAATAGAAGAACTCATTGACCACTGCACGTATGTCAATACATAATTTTGATTACGAATATCTTTAATTTTCTATTAATAAAAATTGTAGAAATTTGATATTTTAAAAATATTCATCTAAACAAATCAAACAAGATCTTATACTCCTTCCAGTCCTATATATAAGAAAAACTTTGTTTTTTATATTCATTGTAAAATGGATGAATTTAGATAATAATATAGTCTATATTCATCCATTTTACATTTATATATTTTTAGCAAAATATAGTCAAAACAAGACATATGAATTGTGCATTTAGTCAAAGTATGTGTTATAAAATGAGAGGGAGTAGCTAATAACAATATGGCACACCCCACTTCATGATTTCTTTTTCTTTTTTTAGGTACCAAAGAGGGGCAAAGCCCCAAGAAAAAACTACGAAACTATACGAACGTTTCGAGCCATGCGAGCTCCGAATATGTCTTCAAACAATAGCCTTTGAAGCTCGCTGGGGGGGGGGGGGGGGGGGGGGGGTGGAGTCTCCAAAATATGAAAATCAATTTATGGTTGATTTGGACTGTCCAACTCAAACTCAAAAGCTTACGGATACGCCGAACTAAAGTAGGAATACTCTCATTAAACTTGCAATTGTCATTAATCATATCAACAAGAATTGTTGAGTCGCTTTCAACTATAAGGTGAGTGATATTCTCCCTCCAAGCCATGTCTAGACCAAGGTACATGCCCCACATCTCAGCATGAAAAACATCACACATTCCAATCTTCCTAACGTAGCCTTTGATCCATCTGCCATCAGAATCTCGAAGAAGTCCACCGCACCATGAGTACCTTCTCCCTTCCATGCTCCATGAATGTTGAGTTTAACACATCCAATATTAGGCCGCTTCCAACTAATGTATATAGTTTCCTTCTGTCGAGGTCTTCTATACATACAATGCATAGTATTGTCTTCGATCTCTTTAGTGAACTTTTGGATCACCAATGTTTGGTTGACCGGTCTTTGGAAGTTAGCTTCAAAAATAGTTTTATTCCGCCACGTTCATAAATACCAACAAGTCGTCATGAAGGTAGATTTCCAAGTAGTTGGGTTATCTTCAATCCCTGTTTTATCGAGCTTGTTGAAAATTCATTCTTTGCAATCAAAAGAAAACAAATTAACTACATAGTTAGAAGGGACAACTCTGATCCATACCTAGGTGGCATAAATGAAGTCACGAAGGACATGAAGGGTTGTTTCATCCTCTCTAGCACAACACAGACATGTAGGGGAGATACCAACCCCCCACTTGCTTCTTCGAAAGTTGGTAAGAATCCTTTCATTCGTAGCAAACCAAATAAAATTTTGAATGCGATCATAGTCTAAAGGGACTGACTGGTAAGGCAAAAAATTTATTAACAATGTTCCTTGGTAAATTCTCCATCAAGAAGTTCAAATCTCATTCACTAGAGGGGTTCAACGTATCCCTAATTGAAAGAGTGTCGACATATGTTTGATTGGCTACAGAGAGTAAATAAGTATTTTTAGGGGCCCACTTGTCCAACCAAAAATTAATATGTCTTCCATCACCAATTTTCCAAATCATGTGACGCTGAAAGTCATTCCAAATCCCTACAATCGCTTTCCATAGAGGAGAGTGAGAGGGTTGAGAGCTAACGGTGATATTAAGATCCTTATCCTTGCCATACTTGCAGCATAGCTCATCTGGTTTTTGAATACGATTCCACAACATTTTCATGAGGAAAACTTCATTCATATGATGAGGCCGCTTAAAATCAAGACCACCATTCATCTTAGGAAAGCAACAAACATCCCAGCCAACCAAATGAGCTTTGCGCCTCTGCTATGAATCTCCCCCCACAAATCTCTACTGATTTTTCTCCATCTCTTCACAAACAATCTTACGGATCTTAGCATACTGCATGTGGTAGTAAGGAATAGAGCTTAGGACTGACTTTGAGAGCGTGATCCTGCCCGCCAAGCTCAAGCATTGCTGCTTCCAACCATTTAATTTGTTTTGAATTTTGTTGGCAATATGGTTGAAATGACCCCTTGAAGTTTTACCTGGAACAATGTTTTCCCCAAGGTATCTTCCCAGACTGTAACTTGACTAAAACATGTATGTTGAACAATGTCCTCTCGGAGCTGGTTATCAACATTCTTGGAAAAATACACTTGAGTTTTTTGTCTATTAATTTTTTGCCCAGAAGCTTGGCAAAAGAGATTAAGGCAATGCAAGACACAATAAGCTTGTTCAATAGAAGCCTCTGCAAAATAAAAAAAAAAAATCGTCAGCAAAAAGTAAGTGAGAAATAGGAGGACCATACGTGCCATCACGCATTGGTTTCTTAAAAATATTTTACAAAATATTTTACATCCCGATGTTCAGCCTAATTTTACAAAATATTTTATACTATAATAATATATTATTTTGTATTGGCTTAGAACCTGAGAGTGTGCTTCTCTTAAGGTCTCCGATTCGATTCTCACTAGTGCCAATTTAAGTGGACTAATTTAGTTTTTTCAAAAAAAAAAAATAATATATTACTTTGAATTACTTAAAAATTAAATAAATCTGCCGAGCTTGATAATGCTTCCTTGTAACTTAAGTTGAAAGAATTAAAGTATTGAAAGAGTATAATATATGAAAAAAATAAAATTAAATAAATCTATCGACCATAATAACAATTTTATCTTAATTATATCCTTCACATAAATTCTTAATTTCAACCTTATCTTTCTCTTTTAACAAAAAAAAAAAATCTTATCTTTCTTTATCTTATTCAAATCTTCATCATAAAAGAATATCATTCATCACAAAAGACAAATAAAAATATAAAATAATAATAATAATTAAAATATCAAAAAATAAAACAAAACCGTGGAAACTTGATAGAAACAACAACACTTTTCCACTCTTCCTATATATTCTCTTCTTCATCTTCTTTCTTCTTCCTTTCATTCATTCCGTTCCTCTGCCATCGGTTTTATATTTTTCACACCATCATTTCTCATCTCTGTAAGTACTAAAATACCCTTCTCTCTATCTCTCTTTTACTGTCACTATCATTGGTTTATTTGATACTTTACTTTTTGCCACCAAAAATCTTCGATCCTATGTTATGCAACTCAGATTCTTTCAATCGTGGTTTGTTTTTCGAGGTTTACGAGGTTTATGTTGAAAATTAAACCTAGTATTTACTGTTTTCTTTCCTTTGTCTATTAAAAAAATCCCTTTTTTATTTTTTTTCTTAATTAGATTTTTGACCCGGTTTTAATCAAAATTATAGAATTTCAGTTGCAAAATTAAATTTTTTAACTTGAAAATTTCTGGGTTTTTTTGTTCCTTTGGATTTGGTGCTTGATTGTTTCAGTGGGTTGCATTTTGGTCTGTTTTTTTCAGTATAAGTCAATCTTGTTTTGAATTTGTAGCTTATTGATAATCACTTATGTATAAGCTATCTCTATAGCAAAAATTGAAACAAATTTAAACTGTTTTTTTTTGTGTAAGCTGTTTTTATAAGCTATTTTGGAGATATAGCTTATAAAAACACTTTGGTCTGATTTTCTGTATAGACCAACCATGATCAATCTTGTTCTCTCTCTCTCTCTCTCTCTCTCTCTCTCTCTCTCTCTCTCTCATGTGATCTAGAGAGAGAGAGATTTGATTAACTTTGAGATTCATATAAAAAATTCCCATAGATTGTTTTTAGTCAATGGTTTTAATATTTGAAATTGTTTTATACTATTCATTTTTAAGCTTATCTGATAGTTAGCATGATTGTTGCTTTAGTTTTTTTAACTTATTTCTCTTGTGATTTTTCGCATGTAATTTAATTATTGGGGTGTTATTATTATAATATGGAATTTGCTATATCTACTTTTGTTACCTTCCTACTTGATTATGATTAAGTTAAAGGAACTGTTAGGTAGGTAGGGACATGGCATGTGAATGTGGAATTAATGACTACAAAACATAGCGTTTCATTGTGTTCTATTCAAGTGTCAATGGTTTATCTTAAGTCCTTAGTTTTATATTTTTCTAATTGCTATGAATAGATTAGATATTTTTGTTGTTGGGTGGGCCTTATCTATGAGAGCTGAAATTAGATACTATAGTTTTGGTTGGTTGAGCTGTTGCTGCTCACCTACATTTCACCTACCAAAATTTGTTGTGTACTTTCAATCACTTAATGTAAACTGCTATAGAAGGTTCTAGTTTCTCACAATCACTTAAATTGTCTTGTTTTGGTGTTTAATGTTTGTAAGAAAAATGAATTTCTTGATCAGAATATAATTGTATAGTTATAAGGAAGTTCTTCCTTGTTAATTTATAGACTGGTTTTAGTAAAATGTTTTTTGATTTTATTATATTAATGAAACTTTAACAATGTTGGATGAATTAAATTTTAGTGACTTATGGTTTCTGCATTTGTAATCTTTCTTTCAGGTTCAGGTACTACGGGTTGAAGAACACATTGTAAGACACAAGGAAATAGCTTTTAATCAGTATTTTGAGGAGGGTGTGAATCAAATTGAGTCCTTGGAAGATAAACCATCTCAGGAAATGTGGAAATGTGCGAGTGCTGAAGCAATTTCGGGCTCTAGTGGCTTTGACTGCAACATATGCCTTGAGTGTGTGCAAGATCCGGTGGTTACTCTTTGCGGTCATCTCTACTGCTGGCCATGCATTTACAAATGGCTTAATTTCCATGGCGAAATTGAAGATAAGCGAATGGAGAAGCCACAATGTCCAGTATGCAAATCAGAAATTTCAAAGTCTTCTCTTGTTCCGCTCTATGGCCGCGGCCAAACTACACCGCCTTCCAAAGGTAATGGTCAACAAGTAGCGAGCATGATACCACCGAGACCGCTTGGTCCATCATCGTGGATGACTAACTTACCAAGATCACTTGATTCTGCATCTGCTTCACAACATACTTCTCAGGTTTATCATCCTCATTATCTTAACCATACTCAAAGATACGCTTCACCGATGCTTAACACAAGTGGTTTGATGACCAATCCATTGGATACAACATATGGTGTCTTTGGCGAGATGATATATGCAAGAATCTTTGGTAACCAAGTGACAAACATATATACATACCCAAATTCGTATAATCTTTCGGGAATTAGTAATCCAAGGATGAGAAGGCATTTGATGCGAGCTGATAGGTCGCTTGGTAGAATCTGTTTCTTCCTCTTTTGTTGCGCAGTTTTGTGTCTTCTCTTATTTTGAACGCTATTTCATATTTGTTGTGCAATACATCCCTGTATAGAAAACAAGTTGTATGCCGGTTTAGTTAGATGTATCATATATATCAGATAAGTTGCATATTTGGTACTGCTGAGATAGGTTATTGGTATAATTACCTATCTTTCTTAGAGTTATTTGAAATGGATGTTTGAATAAATTTGCATCTGTTTTACTTTTGATTTCAGATTGTTATAAACTAAACTATACATGTTTGCATTATTAATTTGCAGTTGTATAATTCATGTTTGGCATTCAGCTTGTTACAAACTCATTTGGTGTTTGTTTGAGAGTTGTTAGGTGGAGGGAGGGGAGAGGAATTATGACTAACTTTGTTTGTTTTCCCTTATTAGTGACCTCCCCTAAACTTAAGACCATCACAAAGATTATGAAAGCCTACATCACTCACCACAAACATGTTTGTCAAGCCGGTTGCCAAGTGGCATCGTGTACACGATGTTTCTCGAGCTGGTTGTCAATTGGCATTGTATCCACACGAATGCTACTTGGCACGTGACTGAGCATTTGACACTAGCAATATTTTACGAAACTTTTGTTGATCCATAATTATTGTTTGTTGAGTCAGTTGCCAATTGGCATTGTATCCACGCAAGTGCTACATGACGTGTGACTGAGCATTTGGCACTAGTAGTATTCTAAGAAACTTTTGTTTAAATGAAATGTTAATGCATACGGAATGCTAATATGTATTTTCATGACACATTAAAGAAATCATATATAAAAAATAAATAAATAAATTTCAATACAAATTTTTTTTTTTTTTAAGTCTTTAACAAGTTGACAAGTTGTTAAGATAACCTGTTAAAATGCGGGTACAAGTTGTCAAGACATCCTTTTCAAATATTTGTTTATAAGCTTGTTAATCACAAGTCACAACCAAAAGAAATTATGGATTATTATAGCATTATTTTCCACCTGTATACTTGGATAGGATGGTGTGCCTATCTATCCTTGATCAATTTTGATTTTATTATCATTACGTAAATTGCTTGCATTCTTTTCCAACTTATATGCCCCACTTTTGATTATGATATTCGACCACTATCTGATGAGCAAGTGGATCACTCTTTCTGGCTTTTTTCTATGTCTCTTAAGCTTTCATTTTCGTTTTTCTACATCTCTTTTGTACTGATGTGGTGTGGCCACCGCCGTGGGCCGTGGGTTCCCCACCATTAGCAGTAACTGTGTCGGTGCCTTGATGTAGTATATTTTACTTCCTCCTATTTAACTTTGGACTAACTTGAAAGATAAGTCCCTCTTAGAATGAATTTATTTATAGGAGAATATTAACGTGTGCCCTAAGGGCACATGGTAAAAAGATAAATATGAAAAGAATTTATTGAACTTCTGATGTATTCAATTCTCTAAACATTAAATTCGTTATATCATTAAATGCTATAATTTTATTTTTAGATATCTTAATATGTGCCATTAGGGCCCAAGTTAACATGACCCTATTTAATAAAGATACAAACAAAATTGTGTAATTAATAAAGAATAAATTTAAATAGTGTTTCTTATAAAAAGTACAAAAAAACAATAATTCAAAATGTTCTTTATAAAAAGGATTCGAGGGAGTATTATTTTATCTTTGATGGATAGTTGTATTTAAAAGTATTGTGTCTCATTAGATTATTTTTCCGAATTTCATTGTTCTATCGAAGTTTCTGAGTGGATTTAGAATTGTTACATTGGATTATTAAGAAAACCAAAATAGGCTCCTTCTTTTTCCACCCCCCGGGACTCTTTTTCACCCCCCTTAAATCCCAGTTTGCCCCTTGACTTTTTAAAATTTGGAAGCAAGAGTTCGGTGGACGCGTACTGAACTGTATGCAAAGTTCGAAGGATGCGTACTGAACTCCATGGGGTTCGGTATACGTCCACCGAACTATCTGTTTATAAACCAGAAACACCAGGTTTCTTCCTCATTTCTTCTTCTTCACAAACACACAATCAAAATCTTCATACGAGGAAATTGCGCGATTCCGTCCATTTGGGGGTTAAAATCAACATTGGAAGCTTGGCAAACTGTTTGTAGACGCATTAGAAGCTCAAAAACAAGGTAAAATTCGAACTCAACCGTTTATTTCACGCACCCATAGCTGCTAGGTTCGTAGGTTTCTGACACCGTATTGTTCGGTATACGTCTACCGAACTATTCGAAAATCACGGTAGACGCGTACCGAACTTTTGTGGAAAATGAAGAGCAAAAGTTCGGTGGATGCGTACCGAACTTTTGCGAAACATAAATCAAGTTGCAGTGCTCTCTGTAACTTGCAGAAAATGGATTTAAAATATGGTTTATGCATTGTATGCTTGGTTTGATTAGGTATTGAATCATATTAATAGTTATTGCCTTAATTAGTGATCATATTATGATTTATAATTGTTTAAATTATGGATTGCATTATTGATGGAGCTATTATATGTTATCAAGTTACTTATTATATTTGTTTTGGCATTTGTTTTAGTTATGGCCGATGAAGCTAAACCTCCGGAAGAGTGTAGAGAAATAGTAGCGGAGGAGCCTCAAGTATCGCCAATAAGAGTGGATACAAGGTCTCATTTTGTGACGGATAGAACTTTCGAAAACAAAGAGGCTTTGGTTGATTGGGCTCGCGACATAGCTCTCCCGTTACGATTTTCAATTGTCATTACAAGATCTGATAACGGCAAAGGTAGTAGGAAGCCGTTCATTGTGTTGGGTTGCGAAAGGGGCAGTACATACAAACCAACGGGAAAGAAGGTGAAATTTGAAGAGACGGGAACGAGAAAATGTGAATGTCCATTTAGACTACGAGGATATTTCCATGCAACGGGAGAATGGCATGTTACTGTTGTTGATGGCATGCACAACCATGTGCTCGACAAAGCGTTGCAAGGTCATCTCGTCGCGGGTCGTTTGAAACCGGTAGAAAAGCAACTTCTATCGGAAATGACAAAGAATTTGGTCACGCCGAAGAACATCATTTCTACGTTGAAAGAGAGGGATCCGAAGAATGTGACGGTTGTGAAGCAAGTTTACAACGCACGTTATAGATTAAAACAAAGAGCGAGGGCGACAAGGAGGGAAATGCAACATTTGCACAAGTGTCTTGACGAAAACAACTACTTTTTTAAAGCTCGAACCGATGGTGAGTCCGAGTTTGTTCAAGACATTTTCTTTGCACATCCGAAATCCGTATGTTTGTTCAACACTTTTCCCACTGTTTTGATTATCGATTCTACGTATAAAACGAACAAATACGGAATGCCTTTGTTTGAGTTAGTTGGTCAGACCTCGACTGAGGAAACCTTTAATATTGGGTTTGCATTTATGAGTAATGAGAAGGAAGAAAATTTTACATGGGTCCTTCAACAATGTGTTTGTCTGTTAAGGAAGAAGTTGAGGCCGAATGTTGTTGTGACTGACAGGGATGCGGCACTAATGAGTGCAGTTGCCACCGTATTTCCGGACTCCGCTCATATGGTTTGTACTTTTCATGTGAAGAAAAATATGTCCGAGAAGTGCAAGACACTTTGCAAAATTAAAGACGGTGAAAATGTGAAGCAAAGAGATGTGTGGACGGATGTGTCGAAAGCATTCGATGACATATTGTGCTCGACTACTGAGGATGCTTTTGTCGAAGCTGTTTTACAATTTAGGAAGCTATGTGGAAGGTGGCCAAGATTCTTGAAATATGTCGAGACCACTATTTTGGATACCGATAAAGAGAGGTGTGTTAGTGCTTGGACTGACAAATTTTTGCATCTCGGCAACACTACCACAAACAGAGTGGAAGGTGCCCACGGTGTGTTGAAGGGTTACTTGAAGGACGGTCACGGTGACTTAGCCACGGGTTGGGAAGCAATCGACAAAATGTTGATTAATAGGTTCAATGAAATACAAGGAACTTTTGGTAGGAATTTGTCGGTTGTGGAGCACACGTTCAAGGATCATTACTTGTACTCTTTATTGATTTTCAAAATTTCAAGACCTGCCTTGAATCATATACACAGAGAAGAAAAAAGAGTTGAAGAGTGCGGTACGGATAGCAAAAAATGTGGTTGTGTGATGAGGTTTACTTATGGGTTGCCATGTGCATGCTTGATTGCTAAGAAGATGCTTCACAAGTTGCCTATTCGATTGGATGAGGTTAATGCACATTGGAAGAAGTTATGCTTTTTGGAGGATGATGGTGGTTCGTCCGACGACGACAATTATTCTTGCTTGGCCGAATGGGAAGCTATTCAGGTACATTTAATTAATGATGATAATTTAATTTACACGCTCACATTATTTTTTTTTTTTCGCACTCACATTATTTTTTTGCGCTACTACATAATTTACGCACTCACATTATATTTTTTTGCGCTACTCACATTATAATTAATTTACGCACTCACGTTATTTTTTGAACTCGTAATTTCATTTTCCGGTCATTAACAATTAAATTGTTTTTTATTTTTATTTTTTTGTAGAAACGTTTGAGATTGAATTTTGCGCTCGATGCCAAAAGATAAAATACTAGTTCAAGTTACATAATGGCGCGCTCAAGTCAAAGCCACAAGTTCAAATTATACGCGCTAATACAAAACAAACTAAAGAAAATGCGACTAAGTCTACTGAGTCGCTCTCCATCCTTGCCGGTGGGATCCTGCCCGACGACGCCTGGTTGAATACAAGAATCCTGGCTCAACCTAACCAAGAAGACGATGCATAGTAGTATTAATAGGCGTTCCCTCAGGCGCCTCACCATCGTCAAGAGCCCTACGCACCTCTCTTCTTATGTTCTGACAAATCTCCCAAGTATCAACCACCTCATTTCTAGTCTGCTCCTCAATCAACACCTCAAGCATAGGTGGCCTAGGTGGTTGTTGCTCAGCCTCTACCGGACGCATAATAGGATGCGACACTTTGTAGTACCATGATATGTAGCCAGCTTCGCAATCCCACGGATTCACCACCACTCGGCCCCTCAAGTCTTCATCAATCATCCTCATCTGCAATTCCTCCATCCACACTCGATCAATCTGAGCTACCACCATGCCTGGTGTAGCTGACAAAGCTGGGTCTCTCGGAATTCCTTGCACATGCTTAAATTGACGAAGCACCCGTTCAGGCAAATGCTTTCCAAGCTCTTTTCCACACCTTAACCACCCAGAAAAGAAACATTCATCAATCAACGGTCTGAAGGATCGATGCGCATCGTACGGGGAGAAAACAACATCGGACATCTGCAGGTTATCCAAACTTTGTCTGTATGACGGTGGATCCTTATGGCCTTGTCCGGGTAAAAACTTTCTGCACCGTGGCAGACTCTCATTCCAGTTTTCAGCTATCCTCCACTGTGTCAGACTTGGGAAATGCTCAATTATCCATCCCTGAAAAAAAAAATACATTTCATATTTTATGATCCCATTAATATAAATCGTAAAAGACATAAACATAAGTTACGAATTAATTGAAAAATTGAAGTACAAATAAATGAATTAATTGATAAATTTATATACCATAACAAACGATAAGTATCCAGCAATCTGACCAGTGCCCTCCTCAGAAGCATCGTCCAGATAATCTTGCAAATAAACCAGACATGCAGTACCCCAATTCCACTCATGGTCGGTAGACAAATCTTGAAAGTACTGCATCTATGAGGCATTCATGTAGAAAGTACTTTTGTTGGTGAAAAGTGTACAGCTCACCACAAACAGCAAAAAAGCTTTCACACACCTCTCCCTGTAAGGCATCATATCCTCTAACGGTGTTTCCTCATTCTCCATCTTCTCACAAGTCTCCTTCAACTCATTATATATACCCTGTAGGTAGTTAAACCTCAGATGTGGCCCCTTATTCTTAGCAAATTCCGCCATTATATCTTCCTTCTCAACACCCAAACAGTCACTAACAATGTCAGCCACGTCACTTCTGCTCAGCCTGTGATGGTTAAGAAACTTCCCTTGAATAGGGATATGCAGTAGGCATTGCACATCGTCAAGTGTGATGCCAAGCTCTCCAACGGGAAGATGGAATGTACTGGTTTCCGGATGCCATCTTTCCGCAAATGCAGTGAGCACTCCTTGATTTAGCTTGCCAAAATTGGTTTCGCATAGCCCTGCCAAACCAGTCCCCCTCAAAGTATCCCAAAACCACAACATACTAGCATTAGGTTTTGGGATATCTATCAACCTTCTTCCATTGGCAATCGAACGCATAACATCAGTCAAAACCTGTAAAAAACGGATTAAAATGTGTTAGTCGTTTATAGTTAAAAAAAAAATTAAGTTAATAATTTGTAATGATTTAGTATTATACCTCCGAACCGGGTGGTGCAAGACAAATCGAATTTGCCCTATGCTTATAGTAAAGCGATAATAGGGACAAATCTGATGGCCCTCCTCCGTAGACAACTACCTCTTCTGCCTCAGGTGGTTGCTGATGCTGTGGTTCTGACTCTTGCGGTGGGTGTTGCTCGGCCCAATTTGCATTGTCGTCTAGGTATTGATCGACATCAGGTGCCTGAACCTGTGATGGGCGTGTGCGGGAGCGTGATCCACCCGCTTCAGCATCATGAGTTCCTTCCACAACAAGAGGTTGTCCTTTCTTGCGACGACCTCTTTTAGGCGCAGGCGGCACTTCTCTACGTGCCGAGCCATGAGCCCTGCTCTCCCTGCCGTGTCGCCCTCTTGCAACTTCTTCATCCATATCTACACAAAACAATAACACATATTCAAACATCAGTCCTTTGTAAATTTTAACCGTATTCAAATTTAACCAAAACCTATGTCTAACCAACTTAATATTCAAAATTCAACCAAAATCTAACTATATCCAAATTTAACATTAAACATTGACCATAATAACCAATAATCAACAACATAATAACTAAGCATTCATCATTCAAACCAACTCAAAGTTCAAAATTTAACCAAAACCTTAACCTAATGAAATTTAACATCAAACCTAACATGCAATCATCCAAAATCAACAATAAACCTCTAATCAACAATTTCAACAACATAATCAACACAAAATCACGAATTAGAGATTAACATTGACATAAACTAATCAAAAACGAAATTGAGAGATATGAAGAAATATGAATGAAAATAATGAACTTAAATCAACATAATCTTACTTGATGGAGTAGAAATTGATGAACTTTGTGGAAGATTAACTCAAAAACGAAAGATTGATGATGATTTCTGCCCTAGGTTCGTATTTCCCCTTCCCCCTTTCTAAAAAACAACTTTTGCATGAATGAGAGCAGAGAGCTCTCTGTTTCTATACAGAAACAGTTCGGTACGCGTCCACCGAACTACTTTAAAAAATAGTTCGGGACGCGTCTACCGAAGTAGGGGGTAAAGTAGATGGAAAAATTCAGTACGCGTCCACCGAACTTTAGTTACATATGACGGGTGCAAAAGAGGTGTAAATCAATATGATAGTTCGGTACGCGTCTACCGAACCTTTTTTCCCAGATTGTCAAAGGTCAAAAACGGAAACCCAGAGGGTGAAAAAGAAAGCTGGGGGTGGGAAAAGAAATCTTCACCAAAATAATCCTAGATCTCAAAAGGCAATCTCAATTTTATCTATGGAAGGACACATTTGCAAAACTTAGTTGGTTTAAAACCTTATTTTTTCAATTTGGTCCTCCTATATGCCAACTCAACAGTAAGATCATCTACGGTGACCAAACCTGACCTACTTTAAAACTAAAAGTGTTACACATGAGGGGTCTGACTCCTCTAAAATAAGTAATATCAATTCTTTTTAAGCAAGAGTAATACCCGCTCCGTCTCAAAATAAATGATCTAATTTTAACATAGGATATTATTCATATGATCTATTTTGACCATATTTTTCTATTAATATATACATACAAATATTAACATATGAAATGTTGTTTGATTTGTCTCGATGAGTACTTTCAAAATATATTATTTTTATAATTTTTAATAATATATAACTAAAGATATTAACGATTAAAGTTATACATTGACAAACATAAATGTGGTCAAACATGTCATTTATTTTGGAACGGAGAAAGTATCGATTATTGAAATATTGCAGGTGTATAAATCATAAATTTGTTAAAATAATAATTTTTTATTTTTCCAAGTTCAAATTTGAGTGTCATAGAACTGTTTTTAAGGTTTGATTTACCCTATTTGAAAGTTTGGCAATTTGAAAGCTTACACACCACTTAATAGGATTTTATAGTAGCCTATAACTTGACAAAATTTTCGTTCTCCATGATTTTATTCTGTTATTTTTCTTCTTTTCATCAATAATTTTTAGTGAGATAAGATCATCTTGTTTTAGAAAAAAGTGAGTGAATAAATTAGGATGCCAATCAAATCAGAGACATAACGATTAAAGGTTCAACAAAGACTTCAAACAGGAAGAAAATAAATAACTAGAGTTAACAGCCTAGGCAAAAGTTGAAAATAATTGAACACATCCTTTGCAAATACTATCTTTTACATTGAAAAATTTAGTTTTCTTCATCATCAAGGTGAACCTTTTCAATCATTAAATTTGGTTGAATAAGATCCATAACTTCTGCATCAAGTATTTCACCATGAACATAACTTACTAGTCTATCATAGGTAGTTGCTGAGATATGATCATTTTCTTTAAATAATTTCAGAATCTCAAGGGCTTGTTCCACATCAAATTTTTCTTTCAGATACTTGATACAAGCACCCAACGTCTCGTGGCTAGGCTTCCATCCTCGTCGACTTACCGACGTTGCTTTCTTCAATGTTTGAACTGCTTTTTCCATAGCATTATCTGCATGATACGCAGACGATAAACGGTCCCATGTACTTCCGTCTAATGCCTTGCCATCATCCAAAAGCCTCTTGATATACGCCTCAGCCTTATCCAACAGACCCCGTGTACAGTAAGCAGTGATCATCAAATTTGGAATTCTAATGTCGAATATTGTATTTCCAGATTCCCATTCTTGCAAAATCTTCTCCGCGCCTTCAATGTCATCTAGTTTCACTAATGAGCTTAGCATGCATAAGTAACTTGAGTTGAAAGAATATCTAATATTTTTACACCTATTCCAAAGTCGATAAACCTCGTCCTTGTTTCCAATAGCAGCATACATGGTTAGAAGAGATTCATACGCAATCCTTCTCGTCTTATCATTAACTGATTTTTCCGATTTCTTCATCATTGCCAAGGCCTTCTCAACAATGCCGGCTTTCATATAACCATTTGCTGCTGTAGAATACGTATACCAGTCCAGAGTTGCTATAGGATCAACTTCCATTTGCATTAGTAGCTTTTCCATCCCTTCTATGTCTCTAGAGTTTGCATAAGCATTCAACCTAATTGTATACGTAACGCCGTCGCAGATGTCCTTCTCTTTCATTTCTTGCATCAACCTATCTAACTTTTCATGTTTACCTTTATGAGCATATAGTCTTAACATCATATTATAACAAACTGTCATGTGCACGGGACGCAACTTCTTAATTTTCTCCATGGTAACCTCTGCTTCCTCCAAAGATTTATGTTCTGCATAACAGTTTAAAATAGCGGCATAGACCTTGAATCCAATTTTAGCTTCCGGGATGCCTTTGAAAAATTTCTCTGCTTGTTCTAGACCATGAACTTTAGATATCAGGTTGAGCCGTTTAGCAATGTCTCCGGAAGATAAATTATTTTTACTGTTATTGCTCATCCATTCTGATACCTAACAGAATAATTTGACAACGATATAACAAAAGAGAAAAATTACTAACCTAGCTAACAACTAATTACTAACAATGGCGGTTTAAAAAAAACAAAAAAAAAAAAAAACACACAAGGATCCAAACAACTTAGAATACAATAATAGACTAGAGCTTGATTTTCTACTTCCAGAAATGAAGCAAAACAATGATCCAAGAATATAATTATATTTTTTAGACTTGTTTGGATTGACTTATTTGAACTTATCTATTGGCATAAACACGTGTAAAGACTGTCCGATAAAGGGCTCGTTTGGATTAGCTTATTTTTGAGCTTATGCAATTTTTATGCATTATTATAAATTTGTCAAGGTAGTTTATAATAAAATAGCTTATAAAAATACAATTTTCACTAGTTTGAACTTAGAAAATGGCATAAAACTTAATTTATATTGCATAAGCTGTTTGCATAAGCTCAAAAATAAGCTAATCCAAACAGGGCCAAAAACATACGCAAACAGCTTATGACATGTTCATAAGCTATTTTCAGCTAATTTTTCATAAGCTCTCTAGGATAGTTTCTAAATACAACTTATACGAAAAAAAATTGACTTTATATTATCTTTTGTTACAAAAATAGCTTATAATAAGCGCTTATATATAATAAGTGTTTGTGTTATAACCTACAAATTAAGTTGTTTATCCAAACTAAACCATTGCACATAACCTTCCCAACAAAATAAACATAATCCAAAACATATACATTGATTACATGCTCTAAATCAAGTTCACTAAAACAAAATAAAGATTGAAACTTTGAAGATTTTACCTGAAGGGCATGTGAAAAACGACGATAATTAGCGAGACGAGTGATGATACGATGAAGTACAGGTTGAGTAACTTCTCTACCTTGTTCAACCCATTGGTTGAGAATAGGAGTCACTGAAGTTCTTGGGTCACCATTCTTCAATAAGCGATTTTCCAATTCTGAGAACCCAATTGAGGTTTCTGTTGTGTACATTTGAAGAGACCTAGGAATAGAATATGTGTTTAAGGTTTTTTTCATTGACCGAATTAACATCATTTTTCTTGTTCAATGCTTCAAGCAACAAGAATCAAACCTCAATGATTTTCATTTGCACTTCATTCATAGTTGGCTTAAACGATCTTTTGGTTTTGTTCTCGAATTTTTTGTTTTAGTCTCTGTATTTTTTTGTTGCAAGTAAATCATTGTATGTACGCGAATTTTTTGTTTTAGTCCCTAAAGTTAAAATCCGTAAAATAATATGAAGAAAAATCTGAACGAAAACTGCAGATTTTTCTGCGGACTTTGATTTTAGAGACTAAAACAAAAAAATCGTAAACATATAAATATTTATTTGCAACAAAAAAGATACAGAAACTAAAACCAAAAAATCACGAACATGATTGAAATGATATTTAAACCTTCATAGTTCATCTATGAAGCCCAATACGGGACATTATACCGATACGTCGATACGTAAATTTTTTTTAAATTCTCAATCCGATACTGCCGCGATACGTTATTTAAAAATTAAATATATAAATACACAATATATATACATGACTAAAATCATCAATATTAATAATTAAAAGCAGAAAATATCTAGTCTTATATTACAATTTTTGGAAAAGCTAAAATGTTTAACAATCTGTTATATAGTAGGACACCATAGATTTTCTTTTGAAAAGTAAAAAATTATATTAACAAAGGAAAATCACAAGTACTAAAGATACAAACAAGCATCGGGTATTGAGACATATCAGACATGTATCGGATATTACTTTTTTATTTAATAATAATGATTTAAACGATACTTTTTCGAAACGAGTATCGAGACGTATCGAAAGAGTATCCGATATTATTTTTTTATTTAAAAATAATAATTTAACCGATACTTTACCGATACAAATATCGGAAAATATCAAAAGAGTATCGATATCGAGTACGTATCAGACACGATACGCCATCATTTTTTTAATATTGGGGCTTCATAGTAGTTCATACTTCATACATGCTTTCTTTTGTTTATTCCATATTTTTCTCTATTTTTCTTTTTATTAGAAAACATATATATTTCTTGTTTTATGGGATCAAGACCTGGGCTGGAGGCCCAAAAACATGTTAGAATTGTACAGTGCAATATATGGTGATGAGTTTTACTTTTACCACCCTACTACAAATTTATCAAAATACTCCTGTTCGCTGCTTAAATAGCGGATTCTACGTTTAAAATCTTAAAAATTTCATGTGAAGAGGGTGTTTTTTTCTTTCAAAATTAGTTCAAAACTATGAGAGAGTTGAACTAATTTTGAGAGATGTTACATTTTATTTTGTTGATGAGAGAGTTGAATTTGAATACTCTCAATTTAATCGAATATAATTGCACAAACTATTTGATCGACTAAATGGTATTTTCGAATGTCTAAATTTAATTTGTTAATCAATAGTGATTTATCTTCTTTTTTGATTACTTCACAATTATGTCTCAAATTATTTTCATCATAAGCTTTGACCGCGGGTCATATGCATGGCCTAATGCATGTTTGATTTCACTTTTGAAGTTATGAAAATTTATTATTTTTATTTATAGAATTGATTTAACATATTATTTTTATTTATAGAATTGATTTAACATATTTAAATGTTATCAGTAGTAATGATAATGACTTCATAATTGATTTTAACTTGAATTCAAGATATACAACTTATAACTCAAAACGTAATTTTTACACTTAAATTTATTGTTCAACTAATTTTTAAGAAATCATACAGTCAAAATAAATAAATAAAATATAAAAAAATCACCTGATAACCAATAAACACACATGAAATTTGTCTCACAGGCACAAAGTAAAATGTAACAAAAATTGTAAAAACCAACAATAGAAAAAACATGTACATGCAGTGGAATGCAATTTCATACATGGATGTCTATATTCGGACTTGGCCCTGAAGGTCGCACAAAGCCTTTTGGAAGCATCAATGTAAGACTACCAAGTCTCTCTTTTGTGTCACAAAGTTTCCTTCCTTGTGTCAATGAAGTTTGTACAAGAGCAATCATAGACACAAACATTATGAAGCATATCAACTTTTTCATTTGGTGCCAATAACAATAATATGCCATTTTAATTATTGTGCAATTGTCTCGTGCCAACTACCTTAATTTTTGGCAATGTCAAGTGAATTTTTGCTTATATAATGAAGCTTTGGATTAAGACTTTGTCCAGCTAATCCTTTGTTCATATTGCAGGCCGGCACATGTTTCATTGGCAGCTCTCATATGTTCACAAGTCAATGTATTCACTTGTAAAACAATTCAGTCTTGCCGGCTCTGTCATTTGTAATTTGATTGAAATTAAGATTAAGGATCATTAAAAGTGATAGATATTTAAGTCTCGTAGTCATTTGTTCAAGGTTTATGTATTGACCGGTGCATATGAAAAATATTTGTTGGAAGAAATCACTCATAAATTGATCTCCGTATTTTAAGAGGGTTAGTAATCGTGTTTGTGTGCGGAGGATATCTTGAATTACAAAAACAAATAAGAAAAAGATTAAGGACAATCATATTGACTTAATTATTATTGTTATTTCTGCTTAATCAATGACAAGGTTGAAGGTACACACTTTCATGTCTACGTCTTTTTAGAAGAAGAAAAAAAATCCACTCTCTCATACTTTCACTAATTTCAGCGTTTGCAGAGAATCCCACAACACCTTTGAGAATGTCGTCGGCTCGCCGTCATCTCCGATCTTCATCAACACTATTTTGTTCTTTTGTTGCAAAAAGCCAAAAACTCAATATATAGTACTTTTTTTATAATAACTCAATATATAGTATTAAAAGGCAAAATATGGTAAATCACTAAGGCGAAAAAAGATTGTAAATTATAAAAGTGTGTTTGGATGAGAAAATATTTTTTTTAACAATAAAACTTTAAATTTCCTCACATTGTTACATTACCTCAAAATATTTTCGCAACTATTGAGGAAAAAACTAGAAATTAATTAATTAAAACCCCATTTAATGGGGATGAAGTTTGATTGTTGCTGTAATCTGTAAGTGGGAAAGCTAAGCACTTGTATAATTCTTACACAAACATATTGTCAACAAATTAAATTCAGTTAGCCATATAAAAACTTATTACAAATTACAATGATCTTACAAGTAGCCATAGGATCATGTGTTATAAAGACTTCATTAACCGCCAAAGCCTATTAGTTAAAAAAATGTATTGTGTTATGTTTTTATCTCCAATGCAAGAGATAAATCGAAAAGCACAAAAAGAAGCTAGAATTAAAGATTTCACGCAACCAGTAACCTCAATACCATGAAGGAAAACATGACCTATGTGAGACACTCGTGACAAGTATGAAATTTTATGTCCATAGGATGAGCTACAAGATACTTACTAGAGGAGTACAATAATTAAATAATGGGTGGAAGGATGGACTTGGTGTAGAAAGTTAGCATCCACAGTATTACTATGTGAACAAGGTTCAGCGTTCATTCTAGAGTGGTTAACTGTCGAAATTAACTATCGAGATAACTGAGAAAATGCATAACTCTCTACTATTGAATTCATGCTTGTGAATAGGAATAACAATGATTAACTACATAATTAGAAAATAAGTAGTGAGGGAGCAAGAATGCAACTCTAGAACAATACTAGTATTTGATATTCCTTACCATGTACACATATGCCATAAGAACATGTACACATTGTTAAATCATGAGACTGTCTGCGAGGCTATATATCTCGTCTTTTTCAATCTACATTTACTTAAAAAGTTACCCAGATGTTAAAAATGCAAAGCCAATGACATATGTACTCTCGGATATACAGCAGTCTACAAACTGTGTAACATTCGGACAATTTTTATTCACCATCAGCACGATAGAACTGTAACATTTTTATTGGCTCCACTTTTTCCTGTGATCAAAGCCATCACAATGTATGTTAAAAGATCAAAAACTCATCATTATGTAAGTTTAGATGAAAATCAATTGTAGAAATGTAAAAGACCTCAGCTATCTCTTCAGATTCCAAAGGGAAGTGAAATCCAATTGAGCAATTCGGCGTATCTTCAGAGCTCTTGATCCATTCTTTGCGCTGTAGAATTATCTTTAATTTCAATCTGAACATCTGCACAAAGATTATTTGTTCCAAATAAACTTTTTTTAAACACAAGACAATATTCACCTAAAGTTATGATATAAATGCTTAAAGAACAAAAGGGAAGAGAGATTATATAAGACGAAGGATCAGGAAAGGATTCTCCATGTAATAAACAAACCTGGGACAGTGAACAGAATTTTGGATGCTCCAGTTGATCTGCACTGACCAGACCAGCACCTTGACACTCTGGACAGAAAACATGTTTTATATCCCTGTCTTCTTTACCGGAACCTGTTACATTCTTTTTCTTCCCTTCTGGACTAGCATTTTGATTAACTAAACGATTTGTGATCATTTCATATTCACACAAGAGTATCCAGTGTATGACGCAGGCTGTATGAAACACATGAAACGCCTGCATATAAATGCAAATATAACTTCTGTTTTGATAATTGAAAAATGTATGAATAAACTTTCAATACATGTATTGTGAATAAAATGCAGTTTCTACTTTCACTATCTCAAATTTTTACACATGCTTGCTTTATTATTAATTGCTAATAAATATAGTAAAACAAGATCAGAGCATAATGAAATGATTGTACCCCAGTTGGATTTCGACTGCAGCAAGCTATTCTTCCAGTCTTCAAATTAAAAAATGTTGCTACATCTTTACCAGGAATCATGTTTAGTTGACAGATGTTGCATACTTTCTCTGCTGCTAAGCGCTCTCGGCGTCTGATTGCCTTCCTCATAGCCCTGTTTGAAACAACCTTGGTGTGAAGAACTGGACTGTTGGATCGATCAAGTGTTGATGTTGTGGGGGCATTCCTCAAAGGTGAAGACTCTTCTGCAGATGCAATGTACTGATTGCGAATAAATTCACCATCATCTTCAATATCAGACGATGGTTCTTTTCTCTTCCGACCACTTTCCCTCCCGTTTTCCAGTTCTACCATAGAGCCAGATGGGAGTAATGACTTAGTGTCCTCAAGCACTTTGTCCCGACCCAAATCATAACTATAAGGGAAAATTACAACAGCAAAATCATGCTCTTGAACCTCGATGTCATCTTGTTGACTTTTCTCTTTACCTAACCATTCGCACCAAATCCTTCTAATTTCTTTCCCATTTGAGGAGCCATACTTCTCAGCAAACCTGGCAGAAATCTTTCCCCAGCCAACATTCTTAACTTTTACATCAACAGTTTCGGAGGCAATCTTCAAACATGGAATCACCAACATAGAACCATCAGCTTGTGTATCATCCATCGCAATTGGTTCAACATCAGACTGAGCCTCTTCACCAAACGTCACAATAGCACGACTATTGTCATTGCCACTTTCAATTAGCTCCAACAATCTATTTTGGTTAGCATTTGTAGTTTCCTGTACTTCATCATTTTCAGCCGAAGCATTGAAGAATATAAGACCATCACTGAAAGGCCATGGATTTGGCTTCATCAGAGTACTCCTAGCAGAAGCCAGTCTCTTCCTATGAAGCTTCCCATTCAAGTGTTCAAACACAACACTATCACTGTAGCATCGAGCAAGACATAAAACGCAAAAATATATGAATTTCTTTCCATTTTCGCGTAACTCTATATAAGGATGCCCTTGAGCTCTAATGTGTCGAAGTATAATCCTCGCACCTTTCTCTCTTGGATTGCAAGCACCAACATTCGGATGCCCCAATTCCAACTTTCCACCCATTTTGAATTTTTCCCCCAAAAATTCCAAATGCAAAATTCAATACCACACAAACTCAAACTTCAAGATCACGATTTTCCCCCAAAAACCACCAAATAGAACAAGATTTTTCACTGAAATTCTAAAAAACAATAATCTCCTAACCTATTTCCAGATCACGATTTCAAACCCTAGAAATATACCATACACCAATTTCAAACCCTAGAAGCAAAATATACCATATACCATAGAGTCAAACACCAAAATATGGACATACAAATTCACACTAACAGCAAATATTTGACAAATGCAAGAAATCACGATTCAACGATCCTAATACTTTTCCAATTTCGAGCATAAAATGGGGAAAATTAAACGAAAAGCTATGAATAGAAATTGAAGAAGAAACCTTAACAAGCAAGCGTGAAACTACGTTTTGTAGGCGTAATTTGTATAGAATTCTTCGGTATTCGAGGAGATCGAGCGAAATGAAAAAACGCGGAAAGAATCATAGAAAGGATTTCGAACGAGCGCAAATCTTCCATTGACATCTCCATGTGTCGCCGGTAAGGAAGAAAAGCGCTAGGGTTTGTGGAACCGAGAAAGTGCGAGAAAGTGAGGGAAAATGAAGAGGGAAAATTAGAAGATGAGAAAAAATGTTTGCGAGAGAGAGAAAACGAAACTGATTTAGAAATTTGAGTGTTTTTCAAATTCTGAGTAATTTTAAGTTGTTGCAGTGTTTTGTTTTCAGCGACGGTGAATGCGTGAGAGTGTGTGAATTAAATGGTGACCCTTGATTATTTATTGTTATCAACGGTGATTATTAATTAGGTAGTTATTTGGATAAGGATGGGTAGGAACTATAGGAGTAGATTCGAATTATTTTGTGTATATTCTCTTGACTCTTGTAATTTACTAATAAAAGCACCTTTATCATTTATTTTCTTTTTTTTAAAAAAAAAAAATTCTTATTTTGTTATTATTATTACTCTTCCAACTGTATACAATATTTTTCTAAATATAATTTATAATTTATATTTGGTTTATATCATTATATTTGAAATGCAAGACAACATATATGAAATGATAATACTCAGTTCTGTCTTGATTATAAATAAATTTTTCCTTTTTAGATTCATTGGATATTTAATGTATCTAGTCTTAATTATAGATTTGATACATTAAATATTTAATGAATCTAAAAAGTAAAAATTTGCTTATAATTAAGATTAGAGGGAGTAATATTCTTTAAAAGGGAAAAAAATTCATTGCTAACTGCAACATTTCAGTTAAGTTCATGCGCAATAAATCAACTAAAATAAATAGTTATTGATATTTGAGAATTGGCATTTACCTAAATATTGACTATTTTTTCAAATATTGACTATACATATTTTAATGCATTTTTACTATTTTAAATGTTCTTAACTAGTGTATGAAGTCACTCTTTAAGATCATAAATAATAAGATTTGAGTTTGTCTAACATGTGCAACATTGCACATGTTAAGATAACTAAAATGGGTTTTGGGGGCACTAGTTAGGGAACTAAAAAGGGAAAGAAAAGAAAAAGTATGCATTGAAAAAACAAAAATTTAAACTTTTAAGATGTTGATTTCACAAGTTCCAAGATAATATTACTATCTTTGGTTATCTTAACTAGTGCCCCGGGGGCATTAGTTAGCATTTACCAACTAAAATTAGTAACTGTCAAATAACCAATTATCCCAAAAGCTTAAGCTGTTAGGATTTGACACATCAATGATTTTATATTATTTCTAACACGCCCCCTCACGCAAGAGCCCACTTGAGCTTGAAGCGTGGATAATGCATAGGTCCACCTACCATATGCTTAAATTCCACTTTTAATTAGAAAGTGAGGGGAGCGGGAATCGAACCATAGACAACTTAGTTATAGAGGCTCTGATACCATGTCAAATAACCAATTATCCCAAAAGCTTAAGCTGTTAGGATTTGGCACATCAATGGTTTTATATTATTTCTAACAGTAACTTTTTATTAATAAACAATAATTATTTAATAAAATATTAAACATTTAATATAAAATGCACAAGTTCCAATACAAATTTACTATTTTAAATTTCTTAACATGTGCAAATTTGCACATGTTAGATAAATCCATAAGATTTTTATGGGAATGCGTAAAGTCAACGCATTGAAAATTGTAATGTTTCATTTTTTGAATAAAATATTTCTTTAAATGAAATGCTTAAAGAGTGTCCCGGGGGCACTCGTTAGCAAGACCCTATAAATATATGTGATATTGTGGACCTAATGAATAGTGTTAAGTACCCCCAAAATAAGAATATGTGGATAGGGCATGTTGAAAGGGAAAATAGAAAAAGAGTGCAAGAGGCATATGGCGAAAACCGTGTGTCAATGAGCATCACGGACATTTCATTATATAATATTAAGAGCATTAATTACAAAGGAATATTACTATGGAATATGCTACTCTAGAATATATTTACAATAATAATAAATATCAACACTCCCTCTCAAGCTGGAGCATATAAGTCAAATGCACCAAGCTTGCCACATATGTAGTTGATTCTAGGACCTCGCAGTGATTTTGTAAATACATCTGCCAATTGATCATTAGAATTGACAAAGTTTGTGACAATGTCGCCTGATTCGATCTTTTCTCTGACAAAATGACAGTCTATCACAATATGTTTGGTCCTCTCATGAAAAACTGGGTTTGATGCAATGTGCAGTGCAGCCTGGTTATCACAGATAAGTGTCATTGGTCTAGTATCTTCCAATTGAAGTTCTTTGAGTAACTGCTTCAACCAAATCAGCTCACATGTTACTAGTGCCATGACTCTATATTCTGCTTCAGCGCTTGATCTTGCTACTACATTTTGTTTCTTACTCTTCCAAGATATCAAGTTTCCTCCAACAAGTACACAATACCCAGAAGTGGATCGTCTATCAATGGGTGAGCCTGCCCAATCAGCATCTGAGTAACCAACTATATGAGTATGACCTCTATCTTTATAAATGAGACCTGTTCCTGGTGCACCTTTAATGTATTTCAAAATTCGGATTACAGCATCCATGTGTTCTTGGCAAGGAGAATTTAAGAATTGGCTTACAACACTAACTGCAAATGAAATGTCAGGACGAGTTACTGTCAGATAATTCAATTTTCCAACCAGTCTCCTATGTCTCCCTGAATCTGATAGAGGCTTCCCCTGATTAGGTAGAAGCTTGACATTTGGATCCATAGGAGTATCAACAGGCTTTGCATTCAATAAACCTGTTTCTTCAAGAATATCCATAGCATATTTTCGTTGTGAGATCACAATACCATCCTTAGATTGAGCTACCTCAATGCCCAAAAAGTAACGAAGTTTTCCAAGATCTTTAGTCTGAAACTGATTCGAGAGATATTGTTTTAACTGAAGTATTCCCTGCTGATCACTACCAGTTATGACAATATCATCTACATAAACTATCAGATAAATGCACCCTTGGACTGAATGGCGATAAAAAACAGAGTGGTCAGCTTCACTGCGTATCAAGCCAAATTGTTGGACTGCAGTACTGAATCGGCCAAACCAAGCTCGAGGAGACTGTTTAAGACCATAAAGAGACATGTGTAACCGACACACCATATTAGATGACTCCCCCTGAGCAACAAACCCAGGTGGTTGCTCCATATACACTTCCTCTTCAAGATCACCATGTAAAAATGCATTTTTAATGTCAAGCTGATGGAGAGGCCAATGCTGAATGGCTGCAATGGAGAGGAGAAGCCGAATAGATGCCATTTTGGCTACAGGCGAGAAAGTGTACCTTTACGAATTACCTCGGGAAGATTGGGCTCAGATTGCGGGACCGAATCCGGTGATGGAGATGGCGTTGGCGGAGAATCCTCAATGGCCGCTGGAACAGATGTAGGAACAGAGGGTTTTGGACGGCGTTGATATATTTGTAGTGGTTTTGAAGTTGGAGGAGCAACTGGAGGTGTATCAGGTGTGACAGACTGACAAGGTTCAAGAGGAACAATAGTAACTTCTTGAATGGGTTCATGATTAGTGTCTGGAAGGGGTTCATGAGTCATATTATTCGGCTCAAAGTATGGGATGGATTCAAAGAAGGTAACATCAGCTGAGACAAGGTATCTGCGTAATGTAGGAAAATAGCAACGATAACCTTTTTGTGATCGATGATAACCAAGAAAGACGCATTTTAGTGATCAGGCTGACAATTTGTCAAGACCAGGAGAGAGATTGTGAACAAAACACGTGGACCCGAAGACACGAGGAGGCACCGGGTGAAGAGGGGAATGGGGAAAAAGGATAGAATGAGGGATATTGCCATCAAGGACAGAAGATGGCATCCGGTTTATAAGATAACATGCCGTTAAGACAACATCCCCCCAAAAACGAAATGGAACATTGCCATGGAGAAGCAGGGTCCGTGTGGTTTCAATGAGATGCCGATTTTTGCGTTCGGCTACTCCATTTTGTTGAGATGTATGAGGACATGATGTTTGGTGGAGAATACCATTCAAAGCCATAAAATTTTGAAATTGATGTGACAAGTATTCACGCGCATTATCACTTCGTAAACTACGAATAGACACACCAAATTGTGTTTTGATTTCTTGATAAAATTGCTGAAAGATCGAAAATAACTCAGATCTATTTTTCATTAAAAATATCCACGTACAACGAGAAAAATCATCAATAAAAGTAACAAAATACTTTGACTCTAAAGTAGACATAGTACGAGATGGACCCCAAACATCGGAGTGAACTAAAGCAAAAGGGAATGAAGCCCGTTTATTGACTCGATCGGGAAAGTGACTACGAGTGTGTTTCCCTAACTGACACAACTCACAATGTAAACTAGACAACTTAGATAACTTTGGCACCAACTGCTGAAGTTTGGGAAGACTTGGATGACCCAATTGAGCATGGATAGTAAGAGAGGAATCTGTGGCAGAGCATGTCTTGGATGTCAAAGATAGATAGTGAAGGCCTTGAGACTCACATCCAACGCCAATCGTCCTTCCCGAACTCCGATCCTGCAGGGTGACATTGCTATTAGTGAAAATAACAATACAATCAAGAGAGCGAGTCAAACGATTAACTGAAAGTAAATTAAACGGACAACTTGGTATATAAAGAACAGAATCAATTGATAACGAGGGAAGAATTTGGACAGTGCCAATCCCTTGGGATTGAATTTGAGACCCATTTGCAGATGTTATACTGGGTAATAAACTAGATGTAGAGAGAGAAGAGAAAAGACCTTTATTACCGGTAACATGATCAGACGCACCAGAATCAAGAACCCAAGGACCAAGAGATGATTGAGAGAGGCAAACAGATGAGTTACCAGTGTGTGCAACCGAAGCAGTAGAACCAGAGTTCTGATTATTCTGACACCACCTAAGAAAGTCCTCGTAGCTTGCCGAAGAGCCTTGGGGAGAAGGTTTGGTTTGATTGTTGTGAGACCGATCAACATGAGTCATATTAGCCCTACTACGAGGAGGTCTTCCATGCAACTCCCAGCAATTGTCAATATCATGATTGGAACGGTGACAATACTTACACTTGGTATTGGAATTGGAACGAGGCTTAGAGTTTGATGGTCCTCCTTGAGAACGACTCTTATTATTTCCAAATGACGCAAGGGCAGCAGTGTCACCTGGTACAGGGGTGATAGTAGGCTCATGTGAATGTTTTGCTGGTACTCGAAGAAGGATAACAGATGCAGTAGACATATCTGGAACAGTGGGAGAACCCAAAATCTGATCACGAGTTGCAGAGTACTTTTCTGGCAAACCATAAAGAGCAAGGAGCATGAAGAAGGTGCTACGTTGTTCGCGTTCTTTTTCCTGTTCAGCTGTAGTGCTTGCGGCAGGAGGAAGAAGCTCATTAAAATCATGATGTGCAGAATGAACATTACCAAGGTATGTTGAAATAGAACCATCTATCTTTTTCGGTGTAATGATATTCATTAATTTGTGACAAACGCCATAAAGTCGCTGAGTGTCATTGGTGTAGAGTTTCTTAGCCTGACTCCAAACTGACTCACACGTAACATGAGGGCGGAAGATCGGTTTAATATCAGTGTGAAGTGTTGATTTGATAACACTACACAGTTGTGCATCAATCTATTCCCATTTTGGTTTCTCAGCTTTATCTACCGTATCAGATTTCTGAGTGAGATGGTCCTTGTAACCTTGACTAGTAACCCATAGTTTGATATAGCGGCCCAACTATCGTAATTAGAACCATTTAGTTTCTCTGTAGAGAGGGGAGAGGTGACGTAGTTGGTAAAAAAACTCTTGGATGTATCAGAGGTACCAGCACCAGCCATGGTAATAAAAAGAGATAAACAGACACGTACACCGGTGTAAATAAGGGCTGTTTGTGAAGCAACACGTGTTTCGGTCAATCGAAACAGAGAACTAAGGATGGATATAGAACCTGCACTGAGAGGCGAGTCCGGCGAAGCAAACGGAGACCCGAACGACGGCCGGACGCGCTGTCACGCGCGGTAACGGTGGCGGCGTGTGGGAGAAAAATGCGGAGATACAGGCGGCGCGTGAGGCTGTATATGTTGATGCGATTTTGGGGACAGGCCAGATCGGGTGTGGCGATTCAAATGGTAGGCTTGGTTTTCTAAAACGATGCCGGAATGAGCGGCGGCAGTGTTGGGGTTTTGTAAAAGAACTGGAAAAGTGTACAGCAGCAAATAATAGGTAAACTGGAGGTAACTCACAGTTAATCGGAAGAAAAAAAAATTCACCGGAGGACAGTGGGTCGACCGGGTAAGCACGGTGTAGGGTTGCCTCTTAATAGGCTCTAGATACCATGTTGAAAGGGAAAATAGAAAAAGAGTACAAGAGGCATATGGCGAAAACCGTGTGTCAATGAGCATCACGGACATTTCATTATATAATATTAAGAGCATTAATTACAAAGGAATATTACTATGGAATATGCTACTCTAGAATATATTTACAATAATAATAAATATCAACAAAGCAAAATCTGTCTGAGTTACTTAAGAGTTGCTTAATCCTATGTGGCACGGTAGGACTCATGTGAATAGTGTTAAGAACCTCAGTTTATGTATTCAAGGATAAAGATGCTCTTGACAATTTTGTTTACTGACACTCGAATGTTCCGATCCATGTGAAGTAAACAATATAAATCCTATTACTCAAAACTCGGCCATGAGCACTACCAACCTCCTCTCCACCAAGGCTTCGTACCACCACCAAGGAATCAACCTGAAGCTCAATGTTAATGAAACATTTTCTTCGAGCTAAACATAAGCCTTCATACACACCTCAAAGATTTGTCATATAAACACTAACACTCCCATCATTTTTTTGGAAAATATCCTTTCCAAACTTCACTAGAATCGCAAAAAACACCTCCACATCCAGTCACATCGCACAACAAAGCGCCCTCCTGTTGAGACAAATTCATTCACTCTGACGAGCTCGCCAATGAACCTCAACGGATTGTTTAAAGTCCTTCAAGGCAACAATTGCAGTTGGTTTAACTTTGAAATAATAATATGCATACTTCATGATCTCTTTGCGTGGGTAAGAAAAACCGCAAGACATAATCGTTGGAAAAAAAAAAGCATAAAAAATTCCAAGGAAATAAAAGAATAACATAGCTTACTAACAATAAAAATAAACAATTTAGGCTACGTTTAGATTGTGTAACTTGTTAATAAGAAGATATAAGACTCTTGAAAAGCGCAATTGTGATGGAGATAAGATGAAATACTAGCTTGAAATTATTTTTTCAGTTGTAGGGACAAATTTGTTTTCTTTTAATTACTGTGAGAAAGTGCGCTCTGGCTCTTTTTTTCTTCTTAGAGACTAAAATTTTATTTTATATATTTTGCTAAGAAATCAAATTGAATCTCACATTTTCTAAATTATTAAGTTGTGTCTTCACTCCAATACTAATGTTAGATACCCATTGTAACAAACACACTCAATAGATGATTTTTTATTTTATTTTTTTTAGTATTAACCATGTGATTCCTATGACTATTGATAATTTAAAATCCGGTCAGGAAATAAATAAGGTTTTTAAAAAAATAATCGGTCAAACTTTGTTAGAGATTAAGTTGTTTCATTTTTTTATTTTATCTTTTATAATGTAACTAAACTTAATCACAATTGATAGATGAAAATTTTCTGAATTGTTCCATTTTTTTTCTTATATTTTCTTTATCAATTTAAAATGAATTCAATATCTTTTTCAGAAGTAAGAATAAAAGATTTATCACTAGAAACTAGAGCTGTAAAAATAGGACGGGCTATTGGGCCGACCCATTAGCCTTATAGTTTTACACGGACTGGGCTTTTTAAAAAAGTTGGTCGGGCCTTATCGGGCCGGCCCCTCGGACCTATATTTTTAATGGCCGTTATGGGCCGGCCCTACGGGCTTTTGGGCCGGCCCCTTAAAGAGTTAAAAAAAATATTTTTAAAAAAATTCTAAAAATAGTTTTAGCTAAAAATAAGGAGTTTTAATTACCATTAAATCTTTAGATAATTAAGTAACAAAAGATGAGATTTGTTAGTTAGAAGATAATTATTAAACCAAATTTGTTATTTTTTTAAGATTAAACCAAGTTTGTTATGATTATCTTTATTTGAAAAAAACTAATAACAACTTAATCAATTATTATAAATAGAAAAGTATAGAAAAGAAATTAATCAAATTATATGGATATTAATTTGTGTGTGATACATATGTAGTTTTATTGTCCATTGAATTTATTTTGTAAAAGAAATTTGTCAAAAAAAAAATGAAAGTTTATCGGGCCGGCCCATCGGGCCAGCCCATCGGGCCATGTAGGCCTTTGCTTATCGGGCTGAGCTTAACGGGCCGGACCACTAAAGCCCCTTTATATGTCATGGCCCCCGGGCCGAGGCAGGTCGGGCCGGGCCAGGCCATTTTGACAGCTCTACTAGAAACATGTGATTTTTTATTTTTATAGAAATGTGAATTTATTTAACAAGTCAAGTAAAGGCTCTTTTTTTGTGAGGCAAAGACGTGAAAGGCAACTAACACATCCCTTTCCTGAAGTTGAAAGGTATATATCTTCTTCACCAACCATTTTCTTTATTTTTACTAATTCAAACTTGGCAATTTGAGTATAACAAACTCTAACCCACGTTCTCCTTTTTATTTTCTTAAGTCTAAAATTAACTTAGGGGTCAATAATATAATTTAATATTTCTTAAGTGAATCATGGGTAGTTTTGTACGATTTCATCCGTGCCATAAGTGGCCACTCAGTCATAAAATCTCTCTGTCAAAACATGAGGTAATCTCATTCAATGATTGAGGTAATCTTATTCAAAACATATGACACATTAAGCATGAAATTTCTCTGTCAAAATTCGAATCATATATACTAATCGTTAGTCGGTTCAGTGGTAATTAGCATTGAACTTGGTAGGGAGAACCACGGTTCATCCTCCACAACTACGATCGGAAGGGGGCTGGAACCACTTGATGTCAGAACTGACTCCCGAACCAGATTAAACTGGTGGTGAAAGTAAAAAAATAAAAATTCGAACCATATATTGTTCATCAAATTATAGAAATATGACTTATTCCATTAAACTCAACCTCATTGGACTACTCACCATGTAAAAGAGAACAATGTATTGTTCTTTTGTCAATTGAAACGAACTATATTTTGCAGTATGTAATGATATGGCTGAAAGATTTAATTACAATATTGTTGGAAATTAACACTTTAATGTAGTGACATTATTGTGTGGGTTATATTGTCGTATTATCTAAGAAAGTGTTGCTCTTGATCGATTTATACAAGTGCAGTAGAAATTCAGTTACAGTTTTTTGGGCTGTTTTATCCTGGAGACGGTGTGGTTGATTGTCTGCTTTACACGATTTTTGACAGTACCACAAAATGTTTTAAGGAGAGTGTATTGATCCACGACTCAGTCAATAACTGCTTCGGTTCCATTTTTTTAAATTTTTTTTTCATATATCTAAAACAATGAATATTGATTTACACACAGGAATAATGATCTCTTTATTTTTTTAAAAAAATTGAATTTTAGTTTCTTTAGTAAATTTTGAAGTAAAAAATTGTGATGTATATTTTAAATGACGTACCATACAATTACAAGATAACTTCAAAACTTATTTTTGGTAAAAAATATTTTATAAATTATTCGTTTTTATAATTTGACTAATAAAAGATTTTTTTTCTTCTAAAGTATCACTTGATAATTTGAGGGTATTTATGCATCAATCAATGAAAACAAATCATATGCATGTGAAACAAAAGTCGGTTACAAATTAATTGTGGGTACCACATATAAATCTACGTATGTAGCTTGTTTTCATTCATTGATGGATAATATCTCCAAATTATAAAGGGGTGGATTAGATGTCACCTAAAAACAATAATGAATCAACTTGAATGATTCTACAACTTATAGTCATATTTTACATCATTTAAAATATTTCACATTACCTCTGTGAAGCCCATAAATTTGAATGAGGGATCAATACTTTATAATTTTAGGGTTAAATATGTTTTTATTCCTTTTAAAAGATATACAATTTCATTTTTATCCACTCTAAAAAATTTCTTTAAATCATTGTCCCTCTAAATTATCAGTTTTCATTTTTAGTCCCAAATTTTTCCTTCAAAAAAAATTTCTTTAAATAAAGTCTTAAAATAATATTTAAAAAAAAAAATCATTTCGAACATGATACGTGAAAATTTCGAAAAACTAAAATTTAGAGCGACTAAAGTTTGAAGAAATTTTTTAGAAAGATTAAAAATAAACTTTTTATATATTTAGAGAGACCAAAAATATACTCCTATTTAATTTTAAAATAAAAAATCGATTTTGTGAATGTCTAAGATAAGGAATCAAGATAACTAAACTATGCCCACGAAGATACTCACGTATTTGTTTTTACTATTGAAAATTTAAAAAGACTAATTTCATAACTAAATTAATTATTATTTTTCATAATGTTTATGAAAAACTCAAATGTCAGTCAATATAAAATTATGATGTACCATTTTTATTGCAAAGATACTCATTTACAAAAAAGATTTGTGAGTGAATGAATCACTAACTGCAAGAAGATCAAGTCAAGTACCACAAAACAAATGCCAGAGAATCGCGACCAGAAAAAGCAAAATATAATAATTGTTGCTGCCCAGGATCGAACTGGAGACCTTTAGTGTGTAAGACTAACGTGATAACCACTACACCACAGCAACTTTGATGTTAACTTTTCAACATTATATAATAACATGCACTATAATAATGCATATACTTGAATGAAAATTATGGCGTATGCCGTATAGATACAATCCATTTTGAATTATAATATTTAACCTCAAAAGTTTAGTTATATGTTACATAATATATTTTATAAAACATCATCTATGCAATTTCATAATGCATATAGTTGAAATTGTTCAATAATCAATCCAGCATATCGTAGTTTTCAAACACGTCGATACAAGTTATTATTTGTATTTGTAGGGTGTACAATCAAAGAAGAGAATGCATGTTAAGCCTTAAGGGTACATACATTTTAAAAAACTTAAAAAAATAAAATTATTACATTGAAGAATATAACAATTTGAATTTTGAAAAGTTAAATGCACAATTTTCTTTTTAAAAAAATTATATTAAATTATTTATCATCTGTCTTTAAAACACATTAGTTTACTCTATAAAAAAAAAAAAAAAGAACACATTAGGTTTTGTCATAAAAAAGTTTAGCAAGTAAAACAACAAAAAATAATAGAATAGAGCTATATTATAGATCCGCAATTTGGTAGATATTATTTTCAATTAGTCCTATCTATTTCACTTGTTTAATATTTGATCATTTTCCATAATAATATCACACTGCTTAGTCTGCTAGTAGCAGTCGGCACTGGCTTCCAGAATTGCTGATTTTAGATAACCCACCCACTTATAGTCACCAAAAGAAATAAAACCCACTTTTAAGATTTGTTTTTTTGTTCATTAATATAAACAATTTTTAAAAGTTTTACACGATGTGCCTAGATCATTCTTTGATTTTAAAATAAATATTATATATATTACACATAAATAAAAGATAAACAAGTATTAAGTTGCATATACTAGTCCTTTTCGTAATTATTCAAAAAACTACTCCATAGAAAATCCACAACATTTTGTGTTAGAAAGTTAAATGTGTCAAATGCAAATAATATAAAATTATGTTAATTGTCAAAGTATTTTTTCTAAATGTTTTTATTTTAACAAATAATATTATATTTGTCTAAATATAAGAGATTTAGACCTTTTAATTAAGTGATATGATTGAGTAGAACAAAAGAGTAAGTAATTTGGTTTCCGACTCTTGTGTATAGAGAAAGTTTGATCAAAAGTAGAGAATATTCTATATAGTCCAACAAGTTTTTCGACAAAGATTATTTGGGAACCTCATCTAAAACACAATAAAACCATTTTCTCCCTTTAATTTAATACATAATCTGAAAATATAGATTCATTTTATCTCTCTCTTATAATATGAATAATTCTAAGAATAAATATAGATTCAATTACTTATTTTTAAACAACAATTACTTTTTTTTTTTTTAATAATAGTAGATTATTTTTGACACAATAATAGTAGAGTCTGAAACAAACTTTATAATAAGCGATTTGAATTCTCAGTAGCAACATTCTCTACGACATTCCCTTTCCTGCTGTTGAATCTAGACCCTTCATTTATTAGAAACACATCAATTCATATTAACACGTAGAATATGGAATTTAACCTACGGTTATTGCGTCAACATATGTGATATGAATGAATGTTCCACACTTAATTAGGAAGTATAAATACAATGTTATAAATCAAGACATTAAATTCAAATGATTAAAACGAATTATAATTCTATTAAACCTTAGTTCGATTCTGATAAAATAATTATTGGTCCAACTTAATTAAGAACTAGAGGATGTGATATATCTGAGTGTGTGTTTGGTTTACGGGTGACGATAATTGATTTTGGTTGAATTGATTTTGAAGAATTGACTTTAAATAAAAACGAGTTGAATGTAAAGTGATTTATGTTTCGATATCTTCACAACATAAGTGATTTGCATGAAGATGTTGTTTGGATATTTTGTGTCAAAATTGCTTTTGAGTGGGTAAATGATTAAAATGGATTTTAACATATGTGTGGAGATATTTTTTATTCTATTTTAAATAATCATTGAAATATATGTTGTATAAGTTTTTAAATAATTTTATTTAATTTTTAAATTTAATAAATAGAAATATTATCAACTGGTTAATAAATATAAGGGAAAAACTTTTTAGTAAGAAAATTTAAGGAGAGGAATTGCAAGAATAGATCTCCACCATTGTTTACATCCATCACCACCCATGATTTACACTAAAGAAGGAGAATACATAACATCAACCTTTAAGATTTTGTCATATGTTGATTCTTGCATTTCTTGTATAAAAAATTCTTACTAAATAGCAATGCTCTAAATATAAATTAACAAACAAATTTTTTGGGGAGTACTAACAAACAAATTTTAAGTAAACAAATAATTATTTTTCTAGAAAAAAAAAATTATTGTTTTACTAAAGGATGAGGCTTTGAGCTTAGCAATTAAATGAAATAAACACGGGTCAAGGAAGCCCAACTACTCATTTCTATTCTTGAGACAAAGGCACCGTAGCAAATAAACAGTAAAATTGGAAAACACCATAAAGAAAATGGGTAAATTAGGAAAATTAGCAAATGAGTAGCATAATTGATTTTGCTAGACGCAGAAGGTAGCTTCAGCTAGAATTGATTTTGAAAGGGAGAATCACATTTTTAATTGATTGCCAAACATTTTTTCTACATCACAAATTCACGTTTGACGTTCCAAACCCACGTCTATAGCATGCTAAATTGTTTTTTACTTTTAGAGTAATTATTCAAAAAAATATTTTGTCACTTGTTTAAATTTGTAAATAGTACTTGCAAACTAATTTTTATTCTACTTACAAATTAATTTATGGGATTAGTTTTCATTAGGTATTGAATAAATTACTATTACTAAAAAAATAAAATACAGACACAATCATTTTGTGTTAGTGCTAACGAACCGAAGTCCCTCTTCCATTACTTTACCTTCACGGATCAAGAAAAATGAATTGCCTTTGCTCGCAATATTAGTTCCAAGCAGGTGTTACCAAATTTATATCAATGATCTTAACTAGCTGCTGCTACTACTATTACTATACTACCTTATTATCATAATAATTACATATTACATACTCCATAATAACCTAACATTTATAGAAGCATACATGGGGATTGTTAACTTGTGCCCTTAAGGGCACATGTTAAGAACACTAATATGAAATTTTTTTATTACAACTTGTGTATTATTCAATTGTCTAAACATTAAATTCTCTATATCATTAAATGCACATTTCTATCTTTGAGTAGCTTATCATGTGCCCTTAGGGCACATGTTAACATGACCCTACATAAATTATTGAAAGTGACTTTAATTAATTACCATCAGTCCACCATTTATGGATACATTAAATAAACTAAAATCAAATTAAGACAATTATTAGTCATTACAATAGTTAATTAATGGTCACATATTCTCAAACCTGCTCCCCAATTTTCTCAAATAGAGACATGGCATATCCATTATCACAAGTACTCTAGTCTCTAGCAATTTGAACAATAAAAATAGTGGACCTTACGTATTTTAATTAGTTGTCAAAAATAAAATTAGCATCTAATTAGTATTGCCTAATTTTGACTTTTTATAAAGAATCTGTATGTTTTATTATCGTCATTGATTGGCCAATTGGCTTTTATCTAATTTCATTCAATAAAACTAATAATGCTCATTGACCAAAAAATCCCACCAATAATGCACTAAATTATATAATCTTTTAATATTCAATCAAAATAAAAATAAAAACTATAACCAAAGAATTGTACTCAAATGCTTAATGAGTTTATTTTTTTATAATGAACTGTTTGAAAGAATTGAATTCGATTCATAATGGAAACAATATATTCTTGATCAAATTATACCTATCTAACAGATTACCAGAGCTCATTTTCATATAAACGACATCATTATTAAATATTAAGAATTAAGAAATTATTCACAATCTCCCCAAGCAAATAAGCCTAGATACAATTTAATCTATCCACTCAAGTAATAGTTTTCCAATAATAAAAATAGTTTAGCATTGAGTTTATGGAATTGCAATATAAACCAACAATCGCTAAAATTTATTGAAGTGTGAAACCGTGTGCTTTTTAAATACTCGAAAATCGTAATTCATACCAATCACTATTAATACGGTAAGGAATTACCAAAACAACATCGTTTTGTGAAAGTATTATTACCTCACTTTTAGGGATGACAATTTACCCATACCCAGTTGGTACCCACAAAAAATACCCACGATGGGTAGGGTAAAAACCCGCATTTTGGATATGGGTATGGATATGAGTAATTACCCACAAAATAGAGCGGGTATGGGTGCTGGTACGGATACCTTAGGTACTCACCCCATATACCCATATAGTATATATTTATTTTTTTAATTATATTATTATATTATTACACTTTTTGAATAAAAAAATGTTTATTTATAACATAATGTAAATATGTCAATAGAGAAATGAACTTGAGGATGATTTTACTAATAATTTTGTTTATAATTTTCATGAATCAACATTAAAATCTTTGAATTTTTTAAAATTTTATAAAAATGATATGATATTTTATAATTGATCAATTTATTTTTAATAAAAATGCGGGTAACGGGTACAGATATGGGTACTTAAGTACCCATAGAACATGAGTACGAGGACAAAAATTGTCACTCACGCGAATATGGGGATGGATACAAATATTTTTTCAAACTGCGAATATAAAAATGGAGACTATAATACCTTACCTATACCCTACCCATTCCCATCCCTAATCACTTTCCTTCTTGTTTATTAGACGTTTCCGTCTCCTCAAACGGGGGTTAACAGTAGCAAAGAGAAAAAAAATATTTAAAAGTTCTTTTATAAAATTTCTTTTTATAATAAGAACAAAACCAATTTTTCGTTGCATATGCGTTTGCATAACGATTCACACACAAAAACACATTTGCGTAGCGCACATGCGAATTAACGCCTCAACCGCCAGTGGGACCCAACACAGTGGCACAACCCGTAAATAAACTCCTAAAAATGGTTAATAACGTCAAAAAATAATCGTTGGAGTGGACCCCTTTGCATTCCAATTTAGCCTATAAAATAACCAAAAATTCGTAACGGTCTCATAACCAAAACTTCCACACCTCTGCAACTGTCGGTGACACATTTAACCGTTTTTGCTCTTCCATTTCTTCACTGAAAATGAACCACTGTTGTGTCTCAGCCTTGTTTCTTTTAAGCCTCTGCTTCATACTTGTGCAGGGACTGAGTCAACACAGTGTTCACCTCGATACACATTGGTATCCAGGAACTGCAACTTGGTATGGTGAAGCTGAGGGAGATGGTAGCACAGGTAACTAACAAATTCTAAACAATAATATATGTAGTAGCTAGAGTTATATGAATTTAAATCATTTTTTTTTTGTCAAGTAGCCTAGTGGCTAGAAAATTCACCTTAAAGGAAAATAAGTGGAGTGTCCCGGGCTCGAACCCGGGCTCCTACACATATAGTGCGATGTATCTACCAACTGAGCTAAGCTCACGGAGACAATTTAAATCATGTTTTATTTATATACTTTTATTTTATTTTTTGTCGAGCAATCTAGTAAGAATTTTACACTTAAATAAGTGGAGTGTCGACTGTGTGGAGTTCAAACTCTCCGGCCTCGACATATAACTATATTTCTATTAACTGAGCTAAGTTTATGGATGTTTTTTATTTATATATTTATTTAATTTTATTTTGGTCAGGTAGCCATGTACTTATTTAAATCTTAGTAGCCTACTGCAATTTATATACACAATGTAAATTTTTTTTTTTTTTTTGCTACATATTAATTCATCCAAATATATTGCTTTTGTGATATCATATTTAATGGATGAAAATCACAAACTTGTGCTAGGTTTAGTAATTATGTTAATTTATGAATTTATGGTGAATAATTTATAGTCTAAAAAGCTGACAAGATAAAATAAAAACTATTTAATAAAAAAAAATTCACGTATTTATAATTTTTATACTAGTTTATAACGGTTTTTTACAACTATAAACTATTGACAGCGGCTATTGTTGTATTTATAATTTTTGTACTAGTTTATAGCAGCTATTGTTAATTTTTGTATTAGTTTATAGCGGTTTTTTTACAATAATGGCTTTGTTAATAGCGGCTATTGTATTTATAATTTTTGTACTAATTTATAATTTTTACAACTATAAACTGTTGATAGCGGCTTTGTTAATAGCCGCTATTGTATTTATAATTTTTGTACTAGTATATAGCGGTTTTTTACAACTAAAAAAATTATCATTTTATCTATTATATTTGTCAAACAAAGCCTAAATGGTGTAAGAAAATATCATTATTAACTGTTGATTGTTAATTTATTTTGTTTTATGATGATTTGTGATTTGTTAAGGAGGGGCGTGTGGGTATGGTAGTTTGGTGGATGTGAAGCCGTTAAAGGCAAGAGTAGGGGCAGTGGGGCCAGTGTTGTATAAGAAGGGAGAAGGGTGTGGGGAGTGTTATAAGGTGAAGTGTTTGGACCATAGCATATGCTCGAAGCGGCCAGTGACGGTTATAATAACAGATGAGTGTCCCGGTTGTCCGTCTGATCGGACACACTTCGATCTTAGTGGTGCTGCTTTTGGTCACATGGCCGTTGCCGGCGAGAATGGTAAACTTAGAAATAAAGGTGAAATTCCAGTTGTTTATCGAAGGTACATTCTCATCATATGATATCAAATCAAATTCTTACTAGTTGTAGATAAAGATTTCATGCCGTTAAGAAGAACTCACATTCACGCAGTCACGTATGTTGATTGCCTGAATGTGTTGTTCTGTTGTCATATACAGAAAATATCTCATTTAGTATTCTATTTTATTTTAAAGTTTCTTTGGATTAAATAAATTTATGAAAAGGCATGTTAAAGGCTTAAAGCTACTCATTAACTTAGTAAGTGGATTTAAAAGGAAGGGAATTCCTTTTACTAACACCTTTGTGTTCTTTATGATTGTATTTTGCAGAACAACATGTGTATATACTGGCAAAAATATTGCTTTCCAAGTTAATGAAGGCTCCACACCATTTTGGTTGTCACTTTTAGTGGAGTTTGAAGATGGAGATGGGGACATAGGCTCCATGCACATACAAGAAGTATGCACCCTTCTTCTCTTAATTTGTTGATATTAACTTATTTACATATAATTTTCATCATATGTTTATTCCTAAAAAATCTAAACCCCTCCCAATATTATCAATCAATCACAATTAATTAAATTTTTGTTCTAATAAAAAAATACATTCACTTGCGATATTCGAAAAATAGATGCCACTAAATTTTTTTTTGTTGATATGATATACTATGAATCTGGATTTCCTACTGTAGAGAGTCACAATTTTTCTGCTGTAGGAAATCTCAGTCATTAATCATCAGATCAAAAGGATCAAAATAATTTATTTACAAAATTACTGAAAACAATATCAATCATACAATTATAATTGGACAGTCATAACTATTACCCAAAATTCTTTTCCACCTCCATATACTATACCAAAGTAAGATTTTGTTATGGCTATAAAAGGAATAGGAATTGCTTAAACGTGCACTGAAGCATCATGGTCATTTACTTTTTCAGAGTCAATTATTGTATCTTAAAAACAAGTACTATAGCATATATGGCCATGGCCAGTGTGTACAATTCCAAATGTTGTGGATTATGTCTCTAGTTATCACGTGCATTGCCTACTTTTGAAATATCCTTTTATCTATCATATGCTATATCATCCAGAGTGTTATCCTCATATAATGGTGCCTATTGGTAATCAATATTCCTCTTTGGTGGTGGAATTCCTTTTCCTGAATCTTGTGAGCTCAACACCATGTGATCATATGGGACCTTATAACTAAAATTATGTTACACATTTAATTTCTTCTATATAATATATAGTATTTGTTAGGTGGGTCAGAATCAGAATATCAACTCTTTAATTAATTATATGCAAATTTAAAAAAGAAAATTATTATTATTTTTAATTGTGTTTGAATATTTTTGGTAATTTGACATGCAGGCTGGGTCTAGTGAGTGGCTACAAATGAAACATCTATGGGGTGCAAATTGGTGCATTATTGCAGGACCTTTGAAAGGACCTTTTTCTGTTAGATTAAGTACATCTACCGGAAGAGATCTTACTGCTAAAGATGTTATCCCATCTAATTGGTCTCCAAAATCAACTTATACTTCTCGCTTAAATTTCTCTCCTTAACTAAATAAGCGGCTTACTCCCAAAGGGAGTAAGTAGATAATGTAAGCACTTTTTACCAAGATAGAGCTATACTTATTGAAATTTCATAAGGCAAAATCCAATTAGTGATTTTGACCGTCAGAGATCAAATCAATGGTAAAGATTATTTAAAGATGATTTAGTCTGTGTGATGTAAGTCGGCATGGACATCGAAAATCAATTAATATGTGAAATTGTGTGTTATATTTTCCCTCCCTAGTTTTTATTGAGAAAAGTAGCCGTTGAGTGTATAAGGCTATATATCTAGCTAATGTGTTTTGTAGTTTGTATTTGTATGTTTAGATAGTTGATGTTTGGTGTGCAATTGTTTGTAATTTGTATCAAGAAATCATGTAGCCCCCTCCAAAGAGGAGAGAGAGCTTAGTATGAATATATATGATTGATGTATTCTGGGCCCATTTGGCTTACATAAAGAGTTTAAGATTAATTATAAATGTTATTGTTTTTAAGAAAACTAGACACCATCTTCGTGTATTTGTACGGGTCATATATATGACATAACAATTTATAAATATGTGATATACGAATAATACGGAAAACTTCTTTATAAACAACATTTCCAGTTTTATTTGTATCTTCTTCTTTTTCGTCGGTTATTAATATTTTCAACCACTGGAAACTGTATACGTTGAAACTTGATCGGGATTCTTTTATTCGAGGGATTCAATGATAACCTATGAATAATTTTTTTTTCACCAATTAATATTGTTGTCATATATCACTTTACCTTCAACGATATATGTTTCAAATTTTGTAACAATCAACCGTGTATCAATACATAATCCCAAAGATTGTTCAATGTTTCTGAACAACATTATCGGTTCTCCAACTTTTAATCTTAGCTTATGATTCGAAACTCCATATGCAATGGTGGTGTTTAAGAATTCAGGAGTATGAATATCATCTGGTGTGTCAATATTCGATTTGACATGATACGGAGAATCATAACTCAAATACGTTTTGTTTTTCTTTTCCAGGAATTAAATCAAAAGCATAATCATTTATTGCATCATCAATTGTATTTTTAGGAGCTAATATAGCATCAATTAGTTATTTTATAAAGAATTTTAAAAAGTTTACATTTTATAAACAATGAAACAAATTGAATTTATAGTATAAAAAGAAAAATCGAGGATATGATAAAAAATTGCAATGCCACAAAAAAATTTCAAAAAAAAGAAGAAAAAAAAAGAAATACAATATCGTTCGTCACAACAAAAATATTTAAAAAATGTAGTTCAGGTACATCAAACAACAATAATTGGATTTAAACAAAGAAAAGATTGAAAGTGCGATGAAAAATAAAATGTAGTTGATGCACTGAAATTCATAGTTATTAGGTGGTGTTATCAACATATTTCAAATGAATTCAAGCGGCTTAGTAGCTAAATAATAAAATTGTATAGCGAAAAATTTCAAAAACAAGGAGAAAAAAAAAAAGAAATTCAATATCGTTCGTCACAACCAAAATATTAAAAAATGTAGTTCAGGTACATAAAACAACAATAATTGGATTTAAAAAAAAAATGAAAGTGCGACGAAAAATAAAATGTAGTTGATGCATCGAAAATCATAGTTATTAGGTGGTGTTAGCAACATATTTCAAATAAATTCAAGTGCCTTAGTGGTTAAATAATAAAACTGTATAAAGAGGTTGTGAGTTCAAATTCAACTGAAACAACTTTTTTATATTATTTAATCTTCGGTACTTCACTAATCAATTCCCTCCAAAATAGCAAATATAATTAGGATTTAGGTAGTAGCATGTTATTCCCATTATATATATATATATATATATATATATATATATATATATATATATATATATATATATATATATATATTTAGCAAAAAATAAAGATTATAAAAGGAATGTAATACTTTTTTGTTTATCTTGCCTTAAGTGAGAAATAAGTAATATATTTTTGAAGCAAAATAAAAGGAAAAACATTATAATTAATGACAATATTCCTATGAAATTCACAAATGATATTATTCTTATAGTTCACATGGTTATCCTAATTAAGTATACCACAAATATCACTCCCTCCGTCAAAAAATTGAGCTAGTTGACTGCTGCACACATGTCAATGCATAATTTTGACGATTAATATTTTTAATTGTATAATAGTAAAAATTATAAAAATTTGATATTTTAAAAATACTCATTGAGATGAATCCAACAAGATCTTATATGTCAATATTTATTTTTATTTATTAGTAAAAAAATAAGATCAAAGTAAGATACATGAATAGTATACTTAGTCAAACTGACTCAATCTTTTTGGGACGGAGCGAATACCAGCCTCTTTTCTATGATTTTGATGGCTTATGGGCGGTCTTATAATTTGGGTCAAACTAAATAGTATTCAAAATTTAAATTTATAAAAAATATTAATTTTTTTATTTAATATCAAAATAGTCATACAAAACAATTTATACGAGTATTTTTAGAAGCAAAGTTACTAATAACTCATGTTTTGTTTAAATTAGAAATTAAACTTATTTTTTTTACTTAATCAAAATTTGAGAATTTTACTTTTAATTTTGAAATTTTAATTAATGAAATGATGAAAACATAAATAATCACTACTAGAAAATTCTTAAATACCGACGGACAAAATCTGTCTCTAAAATGCAAATATTCCGTCGGTAATTTTCTCGTCTCTAAACTATTAGAGACGGACAAAATTCATCTCTAAAATGAAAATATCTGTCTCTAAAATAAAAATATCTGTCTATAATTGTTTTTTCTGTCTCTAATTCCATCTCTATTAGAGATGAAATATATTCTATCTCTAAATTCTGTCAGTATTTCAACTTTTTCTAGTAGTGAATATACCATAACGTTTTAATTTTTTTATTATTAGATAAATAACACACAATTTATTTTCCTTCATTTTCATATGTTAATAAATCATACACAATTTTCTTATTTTTGTGTATTAAATATGACTCTTGAATTTATGCATATAAATGTACCAAAAACTACCACAATCAATTACTACATGCACATCACCATAAATATATTAGAACTCGTTCTCTTTAATTTTTCATGTATAACGGCAAGCATCATTATTTCTTTTCATATATATATATATATATATTTATATATATATATATATATTTTTTTTTTCTTTCTTTTTTCCACTATACTACAACGACGTATATATATATATATTCTCGGCTTAAATATGTTTTTGGTCCCTGCAATTATGTCTCGTTTTGAAAAGAGCCCCTGTAAAAAAAAAAATTTGATTTTAGTCCCTGCGATATCTCAAAACTTTTAAAATAGCCACTGACTGGATTTAGAGCTGACGTGACCAATTTTTAAATGTTTTTGGTCCCTACAATTATGCCTTATTTTGAAAAGAGACCCTGTAAAAAAATAAAAAATTGATTTTAGTCCCTGTAAAAAAATAAATAATTGATTTTAGTCTCTGCAATATTATCAATAAATACTGACACATCGTTTTTTGCTACTTGGTTTCGTGCCTGTACGCGGGTTCGCTAGGTAGTGTCCGAGATGTGTCTGTATTTGTTTTGATTTTTACCTGTCAGGGTTGGATCTAAAACCACTTGTAGTTGTTGTAGTTGGAATTAGTTGTTTTATCTTTAATTACTACAAAAGGTTAACTGGGTCAGGTTGATGTCCCCCCAGTTTGTTGTATTATATTTTATTTGATGTTTAATATATTTCGGATAGAGTTGAGGGTTTTCTGTGCTCTCCTTTTGCTTAAAAAAAAAGAAATCCAGTCAGGGGCTATTTTAAAAGTTTTGAGATATTCCAGGGACTAAAATCAATTTTTTTTTAGAAGCTCTTTTTAAAACAAGGTATAATTGCAGGGTCCAAAATCATATTTAAGCATATATTCTCTAACTATCTACAAGAATGTTAAACTGAATTATGTTCAAGCAATCACACCAACTTCATACAAAAGTTGTTTTAAACATCAATTCAAATAATCACCATCATACAACTTCATTTCATGTGCATCATATGTCTCTACACCCGAATTCCACAATACCTTTAACTCTTCAATTAATGGTTGGAGGTACACATCAATGTTATTCCCAGGTGAGAGAGGTCCAGGTATTAGTAAGGATAACATCGAATACTCAACCTTCATACACCACCATGGTGGGAAATTATAATGTATGGGTATAACAGACCATGTACTATGACACACGTTCATTGTCCTAAATGGATTGAATCCATCACTAGCCAATCCAAGCCGTATATTACGTGAATCAACAGCAATGTCAAGATGACCATCGAAGTCTTTCCATGCCTGTCCATCAGTAGGGTGCCTCAATTTCCCAACTTTAAAACGATCTTCATCATGCCAAGTTAACGAGTTAGCTGTCTTTGAACACATAAACAACCTTTGAAGTCTAGGAATCAAAGAAAAATGTCTTAATATTTTTGTTGAGACTTTGTGTTCTTTATTATTTTCCTCAGGCTGACAACTTTCTGTTGTACTTTCAATCCATCGCGAAGCACCACAAACATGGCATGAGGTGTCATTCTCATGATCTTTAAAATATAGCATACAATCATTAGAACAATCATCAATCTTACTATAATGAAGTCCCAAATTTTTTATCATTCTTCTAGTTTTATTAAATGAATCAGGAACATTTAAAAAAGGCAAAGCTTCTTGTAACAACTCTAATAGAGAAGTAAAAGAAGCATTGCTCCAACCATGAAGCAGTGGCGGATGTAGGTATAATACATTGGGGGCTCAAGCCCCCACAAAAAATAATACTTTTGCTTTAATATTAGTACTAATATTATTTTTTAGCCCTCATGAGTCATGACTTGATCTATTATTCACTCATCACAAATTTATCTTCTTTTTTTTTCTTTCAACTTTTCATCACATCAATTTTTCAATTTCCACACACTGTTACTCTTCTCTATTAATTCATAGAAACATCAACTTTTTATCTCCAAATCATTTTTTTTATTTTTCTCTTGCGTTTACTTTTCCTTGAATATCGTTTAGTTACATATATAGATATATAGAGTGACAATTTTTACAATGTTTGCTTTCTCATTTTTTTCTCTGTTTGATTACATCTACTATTTGCTCCTTCTTTCTTCTTCATACTAGAGATAAGACCTTCAAGACTTTAATAAAAAAGCATATAGTACTTAGATCCAAAATAAAAGTCAAGAATTTTTTTTAAAAAAAATGAAAAATTGCACTGTTATTTTTGGACCGGACGGTTTGGGGAAACCGGTCCCGGTTCGACGGTTCAAACGGTTTTGACCGGTTCATGGCGGTTTTTTAGCGGTTTTGAAGACTAACGGTTCTAATAATCAGACCGAACCGGACTAGCCACCGATTCACGTTTCGACCGGTACTGGCCGGTCCGGTCCGATCCGGTTTTCACAACATTGATTAAAACTCCATAGAGGATAGTTGTAATTTATGTGTAAGCTTTTATGTATTTAAATTTTGAATTTTTTTGTCACCAGTTGTGTATTTTGTAAATATTCGTAACATATTTTTTTAATTAAAATATATACTATTTTTTAGCTCCCATCAACAAAACTTTATGAATCCGCCACTGGCATGAAGACACTTCAACAAGTACAATCGAATGGTGAAAATAATGTAGAGACTTACATGAATTAGAATGAAATAGCTAAAAAGACTTGCATCAAATTAGAAAACAACACTTAAGAGACTTACATCAAATTAGAAAATCCATCATGATCGATTAGAACCTTAATTGTGCTTAATCAACTGTCAAATGTCAATCCTAAACATACACAAATTCAAATCCTAAGCAATTTCAAATTCAAATCCTAAGCAATAATAACAAACCATTCGAAACAAAATCAATCCAAAAAACTATCAAATGTCTACTGCTAAAATCAACTGTTAACATACACAAAATCAAATTAGAAAATCAAAATTAAGCAAAACCTAAGCAATCACTATAAAAAAAATATAACTTTTGGTAACAAATTTTTTCGTTAAAAGTTGTTATAAGTCGCTGGCAAAATTGTTTTGCCAGCGACTTGTAACAAAAAAAGTGGTTGCAAAAAATCATATTTCTTATAGTGAATTTACATGTAGATGAGTATTGAACATGATAATTTTACTAACCTTCAGCAAAGTAAATTCAATTTTGATCTGAGATCAATTGGAACAGAAAGCTAGTGATCCGAGAGCAATTTCAATCTTCACCGCAAACAATTGGAACGAAAAACGAGCAATCTGAGAGCAATTTCAATCTTCACCCCAAACAATTGGAATTGGAGTCAGAATCAAAATTGGAATCCGAGTTTTGAGTGAGCAAATCGGAATCGTGAGGAGAGAGTGAGTTTCGTGAGAGAATGAGTGAGCAAATCGAAATCGTGAGTTTTGCGAGAAAATGAGTGAGTTCATATGTGTGAGAGAGAGAGAGAGGGTGTAACACTGACGTTATCTTCTTTATTGACAAATTAGAAAAATAAAATATAAAAAAAAAAAAATCTGTTGTATAATTTTTGGTAAAAATAAAAAACAGTTGTGTAATTATATTTTTAAGGGTTAAATATGTTTTTAGTTCCTATTTTTTATGTGAGTTTTGACTTTTAGTCAATACATTTTTTTATTATATTTTTAGTCCTTACATTTTTTTAATTATATTTTTAGTCAATTTTTTATGACTAAGATAACAGAATTGACCACATATGATAACTGAAATTGACTATAGGATAACATTTGCATCGAATGACGTGACATCTATGTGTCATCATATGTGATTGATTTCGTTATCCATGTCACAAAAAATTGAGGATAGAAACTAAAATTCAAACGGCGAAAATGTGAAGGACTAAAAAGTAGGGACTAAAAGTCGAAACTCACATAAAAGTAGAGATTAAAAACATATTTAACCCTATTTTTAAATAACTATGGCAACCTATTAAAATAGTGTTGCCTTTGTTATCTTATACAATGAGTTTTTTTGGGTTTCTTTAGAATGTGTTGTAGTAGCTACAAAATGTTGTATTGTGGTTTGATAGTTTACACAAACCAACTCCAAATAAGCTACGACCTCAAATATTCTTCACTAAGTGCAACATAATGAATAAGTTAAAATCTACAACATTGCCAACCTTCCCGAATGATATTTAAATCTGATTCTGATTGTGATCCTTGAGGAATGGAACTTGAGCCACTTGCAGTTCTCTCAGAGTTATAACTAAATATTTTAATATCTTCGAAAGTAGGGTAATTTGTGTTTCGAAGTCGACTTTCAGAGTTAGTCCACATTGCAGCTGATTTGATTCTTTGAAGTAAACCTTTCTCCATATTTTCTTCATCAGATTCAGTGTTATACATTTCTCCCTCCAACATTTTTACGACCTGCCTCATTATTGGTCTAAAATTAGGGTTTAAATTTGAACACAACAAACCCAAATGAAGTAATCTCTCAGCTTCCTCAATAGGGTATCCTCCTTTAGCCTTCAACCTTTCATCAGCAGCATTGTGCAATTGGCCAAGCACCCTTAAGGACTCCACCCATTCAATTAGTCCTGGTTTATGTTCTTCAATAGGTCTTCGCCCGCAAATTACTTCCAACACCAATATTCCAAAACCAAACACATCAGACATAACCGACGCTCTTCCTGTCCGAATCACTTCCGGAGCAATGTATCCTAATGTCCCGAGTACTTTTGTTGTGCTGGCCACTTGGCCATGATGCTCATGCATAAGAGCCAAACCAAAATCCCCCAATCTGGCATTCATGTCCTTATCAAGTAGAACATTGCTTGCTTTGATGTCCCTATGCAAGACCTTAACTTCCCAACCCTCATGTAGGTATAGAATCCCCGCGGCTACATTTTTCAAAACTTTAATCCTCTCTTCCCATTTTAGCATCTTTCCTTCTTCACATTCAAAGATCCATTTGTCTAAACTTCCATTGTTCATGAAGTCATAAACTACTATCAAATTTCCTTTTTCTTTTTTGCACCAACCTCTAAAACCTACTAAACTTCTATGTTTCAATCTTCCTAGGCTTGAAACCTCTGCCAAAAACTCTCTCATTCCTTTGCTTTCTTGAGGGATTTTTTTAACCGCGACTTCAACTCCATACAAAATCCCTTTATATACACTTGTGTTCCCTCCTATAGCAACCACATTCTCTTCAGAGAATCCTCTTGTTGCTGCATGAATATCTTGGAAACTAATTCTATGTGGCCAATACTCTAGTTCCCACTCTTCTGTTTCTTCCTCTCTCTTTCCCCCCTTATATAGGATGAAAATCACTATACAACCGCAACTGATGATTAAGACACAAACAACACTACTAATGACCCCTACAACTATAGTTTTTGACCATCCCTTATGAGGAATAAATGAAGGCAAGTTGTCTATCACTAAAGCATCAGCAATTGAAAAGTTTGTATTACTAAAGCTCCAAGCAAGAATCTTACTAGTGTCTACTATTTGCCCGGTGGCCGCACTGAATCCAACGTATGCTTCATCCACAAGAACCCGAGAAAGGTTCACATTCATACTGATGAGAGGAACTCGAGGCCTCTTTTGTCCGGCCCGAGCCATAGTAACGTTTATCTTAGAGTGCATAAATTCAATCCATACTTGATAATTTTCTCCACTTTTGATGTTCAACACCTTAAACTCATTATCATATTTTCCACCCCAGTAGCCAGCCTCATGTGAAGTTAACGATTTAAGCGAGTTTACATCGACACCAACATGATTACCATTTGTATCATTGAATTCTTCGTTTCTAATGATATCGAATTCAACTCCGAAAACATGGTTGTTAGGATTACCTTCGTTGGTCAAATTGAAGAGACCGATATACTCGTTTGATGTTGTTCCATTTAGACCTCTTGAAGGTGTGAATATGAAGGCAAAACCATGTCCTGTGATAATGTTTTTGATGGGGGTAACTGAGAAAATGAAGGAAGTAGCAAAGGGGAGAAGAGTGGAAGAGTTGGGTGATTTGGTTGGTACTTTTAGAGGATAAAAAGCACGACCTATAGAGAAATAAGTGCCATTAGTGAGAGTGAGAATGGAGTTTTGAATGGTTGTATTTCCATATAGGCCAATGTTTGTTGAGTTGAAATTTGTATTATAGACAAATTCAGTAGTGGAAACACAACATATACTTATGGTTACAATGTGAAGAAGAATTAGAAGTTGCTTAAGTTGAAGCATTGGGAAAGACATTAAGAATGAAATAGAAATTATTGCCAAATTGTGTTTTATGTAATATTAAATAGTATGTTACATGAGTGTTAGTTTATTGATGTATTGAATGAGTGTTTGGTAAATTAAAAATGCTAAGGATTTTTAAGGTTTTCTTGTTTGAAAAATGAACAATGAAGTACGTACATACGACTTTTTATAGGTTGATTTTTTAGGTTCTCTTGTAAGATTTTTCTAATACAAGATTTTTCTAATTTGGCAGCGTAAGATTTTAGGTTCTCTTGTAGTAATCCTTCTCATACTTCTATCTAATGATGACCATTGAAGCATCTAGTATATGGTCCACAGGTGACCATTAATTTGTTGTGACATTCTCATTCTCTAAAAATTAATAATAAAATCTTTGCCTTTTCAAACAGCATTATTTCTAATAGTACATTATTAAATTATTTTGAAAATACACATTATTTAACTTTTTCTTTTCTATTTTATCTTATGTATGCGCCTATATTGCTACTAAAGCACAAATTATTCAAAAGCAAAGACCCTTGACACCATAAATTAAGAAACAAACTTGGACAAAAAAAGTAGATATGGACAAAAAATCTATGGCCCCAAAATTTTAAAAAAGCTAAATTGCATTTTTGTCCATTAACTCTTAAAAACTTACGATTTTGGCCTCCTAACCTTTATAATAGTACTTTGTCAAAATTTATTGGGGGTCGGCCTTTGGGGAAATAGGCTAAAGTTATGGCGTCAAAAATACTATTATAAAGGTTAGTGGGTCATGCATGCGTTGATTTGATCAAAATTAGTTGGGGTTAACCGTTTGCAAAAGGAACTAAAGTTAGGAGCCAAAAATGCTATTATGAAAATTTAGAGACCAAAATTACAAGTTTGTGAAAGTTAAAGGGTCAAAAGTAAAATTTAATATGCGATTATCTACTGATATAAGAACTTTTGAGACTGCTCGAGAAAATTTATAAAAGCAATTTACGGCATACTCATAAGTTGTTTAAAGTTTATAAAACAACCAACATGAAAACATTTGACTTTATTTTATCTTTTGTTATAAAAATAAGCATTTATATGCTAATATGTTGTATTAAATTTAGGTTGTGGTACTAACCTTTATAACCTCTATATGACTTGCAACATAAAAGATGACTAATTTGTTGTGTGTGTGGTGTATGAGGAATCAAAAGTCATAAATATTGAACAAAAATGAGTCACTTACATTTTAACTATACTTCTATGCACAAAAGCAATGAGCTGGTATTAAAATTTAGCCTAACAGTTACATATAAATGCAATAACTGTCTATATCTATACCTATAATTAGTTAATTAACTCTACAAAGTTAACAAGCTTCTAACATTTTACATCATGTCGATTTTTTTGTGAATTTCAATATCAACAATAACATAATAAATTATCTTGCACAGACTAATAAGCCATAGGTTAAAAAAAATAAATTAATTTCATAGAGAAGTAATTCTCAACAAAAAAATCTTACATTTCAATGTTCATTATTCGAGAAGGCATCCATGACGCGAGAAGAGTTTCCTAGTTCTGTCGCTCAAAGGAAAATCGGGGGGAGGAGCACTATCTTTCTCAGGGATGGCCTTAAAGACACCATTGATGCAACAACGTTAGCATGCACTTTAAGACAATCATCCAAAATGATCTCTCTGAGTTTTGTGCAGTTTTTGACCACATGCATCACTCCTGTGTAGGTGATATCCTTACAAAGGTGCAGCGAGAGGTGCAAAAGGGCGCGGCAGCTCTTTGAGATTACATAAAGTGCTTTATCGCCGAGTCTTGTATTTGTCAAGTTCAAGACCTCAAGGTTGGGAAGTTCAAAGTTGTTGATTCCAAGAGACGTGAGTTTTGGACAATTGTACATGTTTAAATGTCTAATCTTAGGACATGTCATTAAAAACTGGCCGATACCATGTTCGGTAATGCGAGAGCAGCGGGTCAAATCAAGATGTTGCAAATTGGGGAAAAGTGAAGCAAACATTATGATGTGAGAGAGAGCAGAAGCAATACCTTGGTTAGTTATGCGAGAACAGCGTAACATGATGAATTCTTCGAGAAAGTTACAGTTCTTAAATAAATGGAAAATAAATTCGTCGTTAATGTAGCAATGATGAGAGAGATTAACCTTGCGGAGTTTAAAAATTGCAAAGGAAATTGTTAGAGTAGTACTACTAGTAGTAGTAGTGGTGTGATTATTGTGGATGATTTTTCCGAGGTTACTGAGATCGAGTTGTTGGAGTAAAGGAAAACAATCGGAGATGAGTTTGAAATCATGAGTGATATTGAAAACGCCTAAGCGGGAGCAAATGAGAGAGGTTAAAGTAGATTTATTAACTGCAGATGAAAAAGCTCGCAAGCCGATTGCAGGAAGTGAGGATTGGTTGGAGAGATTGAGTGATGTGAGTTGTTGGTGGTTGAAAGGTAAAGTAGAGATTTGGATGAGAAGATTGTTGAGTTCACCGTGGAAGTCGGAGAAATCAAGGGTGGTGAGGTTGGTGAATCTATGGAAGAGACGATGGAGGAAAGGGAGGGTTGGATGACATATTCTCAGATACAATTTATGACGGTTGCTTATGGAGTGGAACTGTTTTGAGACCAGGGAGAGTGACTTCAAATAGTCACGACGACGGTTATCGTTTTCTTCCTCGCCGTCTTCGTTCACAAATCTAAACACACGTTCCCAACAATCATCTGGTAGATCTAACTCTGGACAATACACCGATTCTCTTCTCTGCCTTTTCATTCCTGCCGCTGCCGCCGCCGCCGCCGATAATCAATTTCTGATTAAGTTACTTATCTATCTTCTTTTATTTTGAAATCATGTGAGGTGGTGATTGAAAGTAGAGATTTGGATGAGAAGATCGTCGAGTTGTTGATAATGGACGTGGGAGAGGTCGAGGGTGATGAGGTTGGGGAATCTATGGAAGAGGCGAGGGAGGAAAGGGAGGGTTGGATGACATATTCTTAGATACAATTTATGACGGTTGGAGAGATTGAGTGATGTGAGGTGGTGATTGAAAGTAGAGATTTGGATGAGAAGATCGTCGAGTTGTTGATAATGGACGTGGGAGAGGTCGAGGGTGATGAGGTTGGGGAATCTATGGAAGAGGCGAGGGAGGAAAGGGAGGGTTGGATGACATATTCTTAGATACAATTTATGACGGTTGGTGATGGAGAAGAACTGTTTTGAAGCTAGGGAGAGTGAGTTCAAATAGTACCGATAGTTATCGTCTTCTTCGTTGTCGTCTTCGTTCACAAATCTGAACACACGTTCCCAACAATCATCCGGTAAATCTAGATTTAACTCCGGACAACGCAACAATTTGGTTCTCTACCTTTTCATTCCCGCCACTTGTAATCAATTTCTGATTATGGATTGTGGGAGGAGGACGGCAGAATAAGGGTTATTATTAGGTTATTTATTTATTATCTATAATATCTTTGATTTTGATTTTTTACCATGGTATCATAGAATATATAATAACAAAGCCAAAGATAAAAGGAAGAAGAAAGATTTAGTTAAAAAAAAGGAACAAGAAAGATGCGCAAGATAAATATAAATATTAATCATAGTAATTGTTTTAACCTAAATTAAGTTGAACCACAAAAACCTAAATTAAGTTGTGTATGATTATTGGTCTAGGCATTGAGTGTCAAGCAAGCAAACCAGGCTAGCGCTACTAGCGAGGAATGCACAGTTGCTTGGGGTATGATTCTAAACTTTATATTCCAACTAAGGGTTTTTGTATTGACTTATTTTTAAGCTTATGAATAAAAATTAGCTTTTATGTATTACTATTAATAAGTTTGTCAGAGTAGTTTATACAAAAAACAACTTATGAAGATACAATTTTTGCTAGTGAGAACTTATGAATTAAAATAAAAACTTATTTATTTTCATATATAAGCTAAAAAAAAAGTCAATCCAAACGAACCCTAACTAATTCTTAATTATGTGTGAAATTTGTTTTTTGATAATTTTCAGTTGACGTTATTCAATTATTCATCCATGTATGAAGAAAGTTGTACTGTAAAATAATAATAAGAGGTGTATTATATTATATATATAATAACTGTTTTGTGGTATCTGTTTAATAACAACGGCTCTTTGTGTCTAGTGTCTGGCACGATTGTGTGAAACCAATAAACCTATGGAAAGAGTAAGGAGAAACAACGTTTTGGTCTACCATCTCTAGTGTTGTTTGTAGCTGTTTTATGGTTTTATGTGTGTGAGGTTTTAAAAGACGGTCGCGGTCGCGTCTCGTTTACGTAAAGATTTTCGCGATTTCGGTCGGTACAGGTTTTACGACGCTAATTGCGGTTGTCGCGGTGTGAATTAATCACAATTTTTTGATAATGGTAACGTTATCGGCATCTGGCAAAACTGTTTTGTCGCGGCCGTTTTCGCGGTCGCGGACCGTTTTTAAAACCTGTGACTGTTTGGTACTCCCTTTAAGGAGACAAAACGTGCAACTCATACTTAAGCTGTTATGTAATTTTGCCTAGTTGCCGATGGTTGAACCATGCTTTTTACTTCCATTGCATAAGTCGATGGTTGAAGACTCGTCAAGTTTGCCCACTAGGTATGTGGACCAACTTCCTTACACCTTTCTTTTTTTCTTTGGACCTAGTTGATTAATTACTGTTTCTTACTGGCTTCTTGTTTCTCTGCTTGGTATCTATAGATAACATGTGAGTGGGAGTTTCAGAAATATGGTCACTAGAACTTTGATGCAGCTAAGATACAGCCTACTTGGACATTTGGACTATCTATCTTTTCTTTTGGAACATTTATAGCTATATCTGCACTGTCCTTTGCTTGTCTACTTGGTGGTTTCATTTGATTCCTTCGTTTGAGAGGAAAATGAGCCGTCTTTGATCGGAATATACAAAGATTATATGCATGTACATAAAACAGACTATATGCATCACATTTTGAAGTTGACTGAGGACTACACTTGAGAAAGAATTAGCTCACGCTGTTGGTCTTCGCAAGTCTCCAGCACCTTTTGTACGACATAATTAATTAGCAAACGGATCTTTTGTCATTGCCTGCATATAAGAGGAGCCAGTTTTATCATTTGCATCATATGACAAACCGCTGTCAAATTTTTCAAGACATACTGAGATTTTGATGACTTGAGCATCACTCAATACTGCTACACTAAATAGGTGAAAACAACATGTCAAATATGATTCTATCACAATTTTGCAGTTATTAAAAGAAGTTCAAGAAACCTGAAGTTGCCAAGCATCTCATTAAAAAGCAATGCGCGTTCAGCAGGAGGACCTCCAAACACTTCTCCACAACATTAGAGGCAAACCTCTGCTGGCTCATTTGAACTATATTTCCTTAATAATTGTAGAACGCTCGTGAGGTTTCCAATGCTCAAGCACATGCTGTTTGTTAAGTAACAATTACGACATCGCATACATGATTTTCAAGACATTCACAATAAACAAAGTACTAACCACTAAAAAAATATAAACTACTTACAAAATTGCAGTAAAGGAAACGATTAAAACAGAGAATAATTTCAAAAATAAAAATAAAATGTTGTGATGTCACTGAACTAAAGTTTTCTTTTAGGGCTGTGATAAGGAACAAAACAAACCCAATCGGCTAGGCTAAGTTTGAAAGTTGCGACTAGACAAAGAAGCCAGCCATTAGCCCTCGGTAAACTGGAGTATAGAAGTGGAACTCAGTCTAGCTACTCTCCTAATAAGTTGCTGGTTTCAATATCCATCATGTCTGAATAGAAGTCTTATATGAGTATATAAATAATAAGTAGGGAATTGGAAAAAGGGATGGCAATGGGGAAAAGCCCTACCAAAAACGAAATAAAGGTTATTCATTATCGATAAGCAGTGGGTAGAACAGCACAACGATACGACATCGCATACATGATTTTCAAGACATTCACAATAAACAAAGTACTAACCACTAAAAAAATATAAACTACTTACAAAATTGCAGTAAAGGAAACGATTAAAACAGAGAATAATTTCAAAAATAAAAATAAAATGTTGTGATGCACCGCTGGGATTATACTCCACTAGAAGTTGAGAACAAGCAAAATACCATGATCAAGTGAAATATATTATGCTGGGCTCTAGTAGAAAATTTTGTCCTTGTTAAATATACATTTTATGAAATATGTCAAACTTAGTAGAAAACAATTAACTTCCATGCTTTGGTAGTTTTCAGAAACCAATTCGAAGTAAGCTAAGACCCTGAATATTCTTCACTAAGTGCAACATAATATGAATAACCTAAAACCTACAACATTGCAAGCCTTCGCGAATGATATCTGAATCTGATTCTGATTGTGATCCTTGAGGAATGGAACTTGAGCCACTTGTAGTTCTCTCAGAGTTATAACTAAATATTTTAATATCTTCAAAAGTAGGGTGACCTGTGTTTCGAAGTCCACTTTCAGATTTAGTCCACATTGCAGCTGATTTTATTCTTCGAAGTAAACCTTTCTCCATATTTTCTTCATCAGATTCAGTGTTATACATTTCTCCCTCCAACATTTTCACAACCTGCCTCATTATTGGTCTAACAAAAGGGTCTGAATTTGAACACAACAAACCCAAATGAAGTAATCTTTTAGCTTCCTCAATAGGATATCCTCCTTTAGCCTTCAACCTTTGATCAACAGCATTGTGCAATTGGCCAAGCACCATTAGGGACTCCACCCATTCAACTAGTCCTGGTTTATGTTCTTCAATAGGTCTTCGCTCGCAAATTACTTCCAACACCAATATTCCAAAACTAAACACATCAGACATAGTCGACGCTCTTCCTGTCCGAATCACTTCGGGAGCAATGTATCCTAATGTCCCTAGTACTTTCGTTGTGCTAGCCACTTGTCCATGATGCTCATGCATAAGAGCCAATCCAAAATCTCCCAATCTAGCATTCATGTCCTTGTCAAGTAGAACATTACTTGCTTTAATATCCCTATGCAAGACCTTAACTTCCCAATCTTCGTGCAAGTATAGAATCCCCGCGGCTACATTTTTCAAAACTTGAATCCTCTCTTCCCATGATAGCATCTTTCCGTCTTCACACTCAAAAATCCATTTGTCTAAACTTCCATTATTCATGAAGTCATAAACTAGAATCAAATTTCCCTTATCTTTTTTGCACCAACCTATAAGTCCTACTAAATTTTTGTGTTTCAATCTTCCTAGGCTTGAAACCTCTGCCAAAAACTCTCTCATCCCTTCTCTTTCTTGGGGGATTCTCTTGACCGCAACTTCAACTCCTTGCAAAACACCTTTATATACACTTTTGTTCCCTTCTACAACAACCACATTCTCTTCAGAGAACCCTCTTGTTGCTGCATGAATCTCTTGGAAACTAATTTTATGTGGCCAATACTCTAGTTCCCACTCTTCAATTTCTTCTTCTTCTTTTTCCTTTTCCCCTCTATATAGGATGAAAAACACTACACAACCGCAACCGATGATTAAGAGGCAGAAAACACCAGTGACGCCTACAGCTATAGCCTTCGCTCCAGAAAACCATCCTTTATGAGGAACAAATGAAGGCAAGTTGTTTGTCACTAAAGCATCACCAATTGAAAAATTTGTATTACTAAAGCTCCAAGCAAGAATCTTAGTACTGTCTATTAATCGCCCTGTGGCTGCGCAGAATCCAACGTATGTTTCATCCAAAAGGACCCCAGAAAGGTTAACATTTATACTGATGAGAGGAACATGAGGCCTCTTTTGTCCTGCCCAAGCCATTGTAACGTTTAGCCGGGAATGAATAAATTCAATCCATACTTGATAATTCTCTCCACTTTTTATCTTCAACACCTTAAATTCACTGTCATCTTTTCCATCCCAGTAGCCAGCATCGTGAGAAGTTAAGGATCTAAGTGAGTTTATGTCAACACCAACATGGTTGTCATTTATATCATTGAATTCTTCTTGATTTTGAACTATATCGAATTCAACTCCAAGAACATGGTTGTTAGGATTACCTTCATTGGTGTAATTGAATAGACCAGTATACTGAGCTGATGTTGTGCCATTTACACCTCTTGAAGGTGTGAATATGAATGCAAAGCCATGTCCTGGGAGAACTTTTTTGATAGGGGAAACAGAGAAAATGAATGAAGTAGCAAAGGGGAGAAGAGTTGAAGAGTTTGGTGGTTTGGTTAGTACTTTTTTAGGGTAAAAAGCACGACCTATAGAGAAATAAGTGCCATTAGTGAGAGTGAGAATGGAGTTTTGAATGGTTGCATTTCCAAATAGGTTAATGTTTGTTGAGTTGAAGTTTGTATTATAAACAAATTCAGTAGTTGAAACACAACATATAAATATGGTTACAGTGTGAAGAAGAATGAGAAGTTGCTTAAGTTGAGACATTGGGAATGTTGCAATATGATTGAACTGTATTAGTAGATGGCATGACTTTATATAGTTTATAGTTATTCTAATTTGGCAGCTTAAGACTTTATAGGTAGTATTTATGTAGCCACCCTTCTGTTACTTCTAATTTTATCTATGTAATGACCATTGAGCATCGAGCATAACGTCCACTGGTGACCATTAATTTTATGTAGCCACCCTTCTATTACTTCATTTATGAGGATGTTGTTGGTCGCCGCTCTGAATTGCTCATACTAAAAAATATAGAAAAATGTTATTTCCTCCGTCTTAATTTGATTGAGCCAATTTGACTACATGTACTATTTACATATCTTATTGACTCTATTTTTCTAACATATGAGATGTTATTAGATTCATTTCGACGAATATTTTCAAAATATCAAATTTTTATAATTTTTACTATTGTACAATTAAAAATATTAATCGTCAAAGTTATGCATTGGCATGCGTGACGCAGTCAACTGACTCAATTATTTTAGAACGGAGTGAGTAACAAGTGTTTTTGGGGCACTAGCTAAGGAACTAAATAATGTATTGTGTAATCTATTTTTTAAAAGCATAAATAATGCTTTTATAAATTAATGCAAAAATTACTTATTTTGGTATTTTTTTTTTCTTTTGAAAATTCGATATCCGGCTCCTAAGGACTGACTAATTAGTCCTCCTTAATTAATGCCCTGGAAACACTAATTAACATGACCCAAAAATATATTATTGAAAAATATTTTTCTATAAGATTTGCATTATCAAAAAATATCTTTCAAATATACGGGAGGAACATAGAAGATTATGATCAATTTTAGTGGGAACGAAGAACAAAATCATTTTAAAAATTTTAGTTTTATAAAAGCAAGTCTAGAAGTCCTAACTCAACTGACAAATGCCGAAATTGCTAGGCCGGACGTCATGACTCGGGTTCGAACCCGGGACCTCACAATTGTGTGTGAGTTTAATTTCAGTGGATTACCACTTCTTCTAAGACAAAAAAAAAAAAAAAAAAAAAAAAGGAAAAAATGGGGACAAAATGATAAAACTAAATTTAAGGTTAATTTGTTAATCGCTCAATTTTTTTTCTTCTTCATTAATTTGTGTTTCTATGTGCTAATTACTAATTATTTTTATTTATCAAATTAAACTTTGAACAAGGTTTTTAACTAATTTGAACCGATCTAATTGCTAAGATATTATGCAACTATTTTATTGGAAAATGCTAAAGAGTGTTTTGTGTTAAAGAAATAAATATAAAAATTTTGACTTGAAAAATGATGTACTCAATCTTTTAGAGTTTAAAAATTGTTATTTGTAATGTAAAATTTATATATTTTGTAAGTTTAGCTAATAACCTTGTATTTTGTTCTTACACTCATGAAGAAGCCGAGTATCGTGCTATGACATCCATCATTATTGAAATAATTTAGCTACGATGTTTACTTTTACTTTATAATATGAGTGTTGCGCTTTCTAAACTAACTCCAATATATAATGTGACAAACATATTAAAATTACCCACATCTCCGTGATAGAGTGCCACTCAAATTACCCACAACTTGTTCATTTCATGAGTTATATCTTATATCTTAGTAAAGAAAGAACAATACTTAGACCAATTGTTAGTTTGTTTAGTGGTAATTGGCATTGAACTTAATAGGGATGACCACGATCCCCTGTAACTACGATCGGCAGGGCCGGCTCCATAGGGGGTGCAACAAGGCCCGTCGCATCGGGCCTCCAAAATTGGAAGGCCTCAAAAAAAAATTTATGTGATAATAGTATTAGTAAAATAGGGGATGTAAAAATAATAATTCTGCACAATATAAAGTCCAGACTCAAATCCTGAAAAAAAAAAAAAAAGGAATTCAAAATCACATCACACTAAAAAAACAAACATACTAAAAAATAGCTTACAAAAAGAAGGAATGGAAATTAGTAACGCAATATATCAAACTCAGTAACACAAGAATCTTCTTCACCCCCAGCAAGAAACATATTCTATTTTTAACTTGATTTTCCTTTTGTTTCCTGCCCTTCCCTCTGTATGGTTGATCCTCAGTTATTGATAGAATATGAATCATTTTTATGTTAATTACAATGATAATTATATTTTATGCTATTTGCAATTTAAAATTGATAAGTTTTTTTAAAATTTTTTTTAATAAGAGGTCATTTTTAAAATTTACACACGGCCTCTAAAAACTCAGAACCGGCCATGTAGATCGGAAAGGAACTGGAACCACTTGATGTTAGAACTGACCTCCGAACCAGATAAATTGGGTGAAAAAAAAATAAAAAATAACACTTATAGCCACGATGGAGCTTACTCATAGAGTAATCCATATTGAAATTTCTCATCAAAACAATTGAAATAACAATAAATGTAACTCACAATAACTTTTATTTTTTATTAAGGTGTCATAATTCATCAATTAATAATGACAAACACAAGTTATAATACCTAATAGGTCTACACAATTTCCACGGCTATAGTCACTATACATATGTTGACACCTTGCATTGCAACAACTATCCCTACATTCACCCGTTTTAGTGCTGTTCCCAAAGCAACAGTGCATTTTTGTAGATCACAATCTCCTTTCAAATAACATGTGCATAGGTTGAAGGTCTTGCAATCTGCTGCAAATACATTTTTGTGGAATTTCTTACAATGTGCAAGACAATTAGGGATATCAAGACCACATACATCTTCCTGCAATTCTTGAGCATATTCGGTCTTTTGTACTTGGTGGATCATCTAAAATGTCGGTGCTAAAAAAGAGTTTAATTATATTCTGTAAATTTAATTCAGTTGGCCGAATATTGCATTATATATTTAGAGAATCGGTGTTCGAACTTCGATCATCCCATTTCATCTTAAGGGTGAAATTTCTGGTCATTAGACCATTAAAAAAAAAGTTTAATTATACGTACTTTACTAACTAACAACATGATGTTAGAGATACTTACATGAAGAAACTAAAACTAAGACGACAAAGAGAAATAAAGAGTTTAGAGTGTGGATCGCCATTAAACAACAATTCTTTGTCATGGAATTTCCTTTTGTTTCAAGACTCCCACGTGCTGATCAGGTTAGAAATACATATGTGGATTTGTTTTTAAAACATTTGTTGGTATTATTTAATTAAATTTCTGAAATTTGTTTTCTTCTTTAGTTTGAAACTTCACTAAGATTATGCTAAACAAGCACAAGGAACCTATTTATTGCCATGTTGACTTTTAATTAATTTTATTAGTTGTTCTTGGATTATTTCTTTCGGTCTTTTTTATAAGAGATACCCCCTCCATTCCAAAATATAAGTCGTTTTGACCATATTACACAAATTAAGAAATGTAATTATTGTTGTATAGAAAAGAGAAATTATGAGTAAGTTTACAAAATTGTCCTTCATTAATTGTATGGGAAAGATAAATGAAAGAATTGAAAGAAGAGAGAGAAATAAAAAATTAAGGGTATAATAGGAAAAATAACATTAAATGCTTCATTGGAATTGTAAAGCGACATATATTTTGGAACAAATTTTTTCTCCAAAACGACATATATTTTGAAACGGAGGGAGTAATTAATTTTTTAAATTCATTTAATAATTGATGTATTTGGTCTATAATATAGATCAAATACATGAATTGCTCAATGAATCTAAAAAGTAAAGTAGGAGGAGTAATTTTTAACCACTCGGCTATTGTCAAAGCATTTATGACAATTTCTTGGTCTTCAAAGTTAAATAATTATAAGCGTCACATTTTGACCATATATACTTTTACATTTGACTATATTTATATAAAGACAAATATTATCAACAATGAATTGGTTAAAGTGGTAAGAGTTTTGGTACCCTTAAATATGTGGTCATGGATTCATTTTCTGGCTCATGCGTGTGTCTGGTTCCTCGACGGAGATTAGTCATCACTAACAGAAAAAACTTTGTACCAATATCATCGTAACACAAAAAAAAGACAAATATTAACATATAAAATGTAATTGCATTTGTCTCAATGAATATTTTTTTAAATAATATTTAACTAAAAATATTAATGATCAAATTTGTGCACGAGTAAATGTGCAGCCCTCAACTGCAAGAGTACTATTCTATGCCTTTCAATTTTTTTGGCATAAAACAAGTATCATTTGCGCGCAACTGCAGAGACTAATCCCTCGAGTCTTGTGAGACCCAAATTAGTGGCAAACTGGTACCAAGGTCAGTCCTGACATTAAATGGTTTCAGTCCGCTCTCGATTGCAATTGCGGAAAATTAAATTGAAACCTCCCTACCAAGTCCAGCGTCATTCACCACTAAACAACTAACGATTGATCGAGCCCAAGAATTTGATTAACCTAGAAAATACCCATGCCACCTCATCTAAGTGCTTTTCGATTGCCTTTCAAATTCTAAGTTAATGGAAACGTAAAAGGTTCGTTGAATGTAAATCGCGCATTTAAAGTAAAATATTTTTGCATTCAATCCAAAAAATTACTACATTCAACCGTTTTAATTTTTTAATTTCATGTGAGTTTAAATATTGTTCAAGGAAAAAATTTATCGGGCAATTCTTCAAACAATAAGATTTAGATGCGATTTTTTTAGATGTTTGATTTTCTTTTATTACAAAGAGAGTTGAACGTTATGAAGCCCTGATACGGGACATGATACCGATACGATATCGATACATTGATACGTAATTTTTTAAAAATTCTCAATTCGATACTGCCACGATACGTTATTTAAATATTAAATATATAAATATACAATTATTCTCTCAATTATTTTTTAAATTGAGAGGATCCTCTCTCTTACTGCATATGTCAACCTTTTGAAATATTTTTTATGTAATATTTGATAACAAAAAATGTTACAAACTCTTTAGCGTTTCTAGTAACACCCGTAAAATTTTAATGTCAATTTAGTAATACCCGTACTAAAAAGAGGTTCTATATATTGTTAATATTTTTTTGGTCCCTTAATTTATAAATATTTTACTTGAGTCCGTCAACTAATTTTTTAATTTCATTTTTCTCCTTGAATATATCTCTATCACCCTTATTTTACTCTAGTTTAGTAGTAGTACTTCCTAAATATGGTAATTAATACGTAGTCGTGTGAACTACTCCTATCTCTTGAATAACCAAATAACCAATGGTAATCAGCAATGATATTGAGGTTTTTTAGTTGTAACACATAGAATTTCCCCACACATGAATTTCTCCACATGATGTTTAATAAATCCAAAAATTAAAAGCTACTCCTATATTAATAACATTTTTATAATTCATTAAATAAAATAAAAATTTCTTGACTACAAATATTTTTTTTTAACTCTATCATTAAATATTAATAACAAAATATTAGTGAAATCTTTACTATCAATTATTCAGTAGCATAATTTGCATCCTTTAAATATCATCGATTATATCAGTATAATATTGATAAAAATGACTTAAATGTACTTTTGTTTCATTTTATATTTTATTTAAAGAATCCAAATAACAAGATGATCAAGGTATTATAAATTTTATACATCATTAATAATTACTACTATTTTACATTTTTTTTATATACTATATAGAAGGAATAAATTCACTATGCCTTTGCGTGAGAAAACAACATTTTAACAAAACTAAGGTATATCTAAAAAGTGTGTGGATGTCATGCGTGTCACACAAATAGAAGGAATAATATATAGATGAAATGGTGAACAAATAGAAATTTGAGGTGAAGACTTTTGGACTTTTAATTAATTAAGCATTTGTTTTTGCTCTAAAAATTTATGGACAAGTGGTTGTTGATTCTATGTATGCTTTAATGCAATGCTAGTTTTATTTAGGGTTTATATTATAGAGTAACATTATATATGGTTAACAAAGGGAAATTTGAGGTGAAGACTTTTGGAGTAATTAATTAAGCATTTATTTTGGGTATGAAAATTGATGGACAAGTTTTTTTTTTTGAATGGCAAATAGATATGATATACACTAATGTTATTCTGACATCAAAATAGTTGTTGGACAATTATTTTGGTGTGGGACCCGCCACTTTTTATATTTTTTATTATTTTTATACCGTTTCGATTTGCGTGCATAGATAGAAAAAATTAGTTGTTCCGATCGGCCAACTTTTTGTGGTATTCATATAACACTACTCTATGATATATATAAATATAAAAAAGGAATCTAAATACAAATCATGAGTACCAGAAGTACTCAAGTAAAACACAAAATAAAAAATAAGAAAAAAGAACACCATTACAGCTCTAAAACCTCGCAAAAGGTAGAAATGAACACGACCACGAAAAGCAACCACCAAAAAGAGAGAGAGAGAGAGGAAGAGCCCACAATAAGGGACGCACCCCAAAAGGAGACACTCAACCAGAACCTGAAACAACCAGGCATCACATCTTCACCTCACCTTGAAAATTGGTGGACAAGTGGTTGGTGATTCTATAAATTGGAGGGTTTATCTTAACTCATTCTTGGAACACAACAAGGAGATAGAAATTAAAATTAACAATACAATGGCTTCATTTTTGAGCACTACTACTCTGGTGATGATTCTTCTGATAATGAGCACTGCTACTGCTGTTGCAATTGATCCACCTCCAAAAAGCCCTCCTCCTCAAAAGACGGACATTTGTGCAGCTTGGTATTATGAATATTAATTACGTGCTAATTTCACACTCTCTAACACATTACTTTAAACACACCCTCATTTATTGGGCCACATCATCCCACTTTTTATTTCTTTACCTAGTAACCTGTTAAGCCGGTTTGAGAGACAAAACTATTTTTTTTTTTGTAAAAAACAAAACTCTGAAAGAGAACACTCTTTTCTCTTGGTCACTGCTTCAGTAGCAAGCTCCGGTGACAGCAAGAACCTTACCGTAACGGGAAAAATGAGGATTGAGCGGCGGATCTGAATAGGATTTTCAGATTTTTGAAAAAGGTTTTGTTTTTGTGTTAGAGAATAGAGTTCAATTCTACTTCTGAATTTTAATTGATCCTATTTCAAGAATTTTTTGTTACAATTCAATCTTTCCCCCTACAAAATTCCACGAATTTCTCAATTTTCTTTCCCAACTCAAGTTCTTTCTCAACACTGCTTTGATTTTCCTTTTCCCTTTTTTTCAATTTTTCCATCTATTTTCTCACTTGAACACTACCTGTATTTTTCTCACAAAAGGGTTTTTTGAATTTCATTTCCTTTAATTTATTGTTTCTACTCAAACACAACCCATATGTATTTAAACGTTGGATTATTGCTCTGTGATTTTTCCATTGCCAGAAGAGAAGAAGTTAGATCCCAACAAGGAAGAAGAGAACACGAACAGACAAAGGACAAAATAGTTTTTGGTACATAAATTTTTAATGTTTTAGAATTGAACAGGTAACGGGTAAACAACTAAAAATGAGTGGATGACATGTCAAATTATTATTAGTGTGTGTTAAAAGAGTGTGTTAGTGGGTCTGTCCTTAGCATTACTCTTTACTACAAAGCCTTTAAAGATTACTGCATTCCTCCAACTTCAACTCCTTAATATATTATATATGGTTTGTTTTATATATATTATATTATATTATATTATAGCTAAATAAACAATATATTATGCTAGTTATGCCTTAGCTTATATGAATGAGGCTTTATTATATATGAAGAATAAATATATTACAAACTAGCTAGCATATAATAAAGCTTCATTCATATAAGCTAAGGCATAACTAGCATAATATATTGTTTATTTAATTAGCTTATAATATAATATAATATATATAAAACAAACCATATATAATATATTAAGAAGTTGAAGTTGGAGGAATGCAGTAATCCTTAAAGGCTTCGCAGTAGACCGGCAAATGAAGCACAAATGTCTGTCTTTTGAGGAGGAGGGCTTTTTGGGGGTGGATCAATTGCAACAGCCATGGTAGCAGTGCTCACAATCAGAAGAATCATCACCAGAGTAGTAGTGCTAAAAAATGAAGCCATTGTATTGTTAATTTTAATTTCTATCTCTTTGTTGTGTTCCAAGAATGAGTTAAGATAAACCCTCCAATTTATTTATAATAGAATCACCAACCACTTGCCCATCAATTTTCATACCCAAAATAAATGCTTAATTAATTAATACTCCAAAACTCTTCACCTCAAATTTCCCTTTGTTAACCATATACTATAATGTTACTCTAGCTATAAGATATATAAACCCTAAATGAAACTAGCATTAGAGCATAAATAAATATATAGAATCACCAACCACTTTTTAGATATACCTTATTTTTGTTACAATATTATTTTCTCACGCAAAGGCATAGCATAGTGAATTCATTCACTCCTCATTTAGGGGAATCATTTCATCTATTATTCCTTTTATATATAAAACAAAAAAAATACTGTAGTAATTATTAGTGATGTATAAATTTATAATACCTTGATCATCTTGTTATTTGACTTCTTTAAATAAAATAAAAAATGAAACAAAAGTACATTTTTAAGTCATTTTTATCAATATACTCATAAAATCGATGGTATTTAAAGGATGCAAATTATGCTACCAAATAATTGGTAGTAAAATATTTATAAATTAAGGGATACAATTATTATTATTTTTTTTTGAACATACAATTTTATTATTTTTACATGTCACTTTGCTTAACTTGTTTTGGTTGATGCATGGGAATATTCTTTAATTCACGAGTAATTAGTCCACTAAGTACTCTCAAATATGCATCTCAACTTCTCAAATATAAATCATATTCTCACACACACACATCATATAACAAATTAAGAGATAATGTTACTTACTCTATAAATTTACGAGTTTAAAGTGTTTTTGTGTAGTACTAAATATACCCAAAATATAACTAGCATAAATAGAATCAGCAACCACTTGTCTATCAATTTTTATACCGAAAATAAATGCTCAATTAATTAATACTCAAAAAGTCTTCACCTCAAATTTCCCTTTGTTAACCATATAGTATAATGTTACTCTATAAGATAAACCCTAAATAAAACTAGCATTAGAGCATACATGGAATCAGCAACCTCTTGTCCATAAATTTTTAGACCAGAAACAAATGCTTAATTAATTAAAAGTCCAAAAGTCTTCACCTCAAATTTCTATTTCTTGACCATTTCATCTATTATTCCTTCTATTTGTGTGATACGCATGACATGATCCACACACTTTTTAGATATACCTTATAAGGCACAGTGAATTTATTCCTTCTATATAGTATATATATAAAAAAAATGCAAAATAGTACTCTTCTAGTCCTATATATAAGAAAAAGTTGACTTTTTAGATTTATTGTAAAATTAATGTATCTATACTATGATATTGTTTAAATACATCAATTTTACAATGAAATTAAAAAATATTTTTTTTTCTTATATATAGGACCAGAGGGAGAATTATTAGTGATATATAAAATTTATAATACCTTGATCATCTTGTTATTTGGCTTCTTTAAATAAAATAAAAAATGAAACAAAAGTACATTTAAGTCATTTTTATCGGATTTGGATCCTCTTCTATGATTTCTCTCCAATTCCCTCTCCAATTCATTATTTTGTGAGTGTGAAGAGAGAAAAATTAAAAATAAATAAATGATGATGAGAGAGAAAAAATGATGAGAGATATAGACACAAAAAAAAATTGAAGAGGAAATTGGAAAAAAAAAAGAAGAGGAGAGGATCCAAATCCATTTTTATCAATATCTCATACTGATAAAATCGATGATATTTAAAGGATGCAAATTATGCTAGCGAATTATTGATAGTAAATATTTCACTAATATTTTGTTATTAATATTTCATGATAGAGTTAAAAAAAATATTTTTTGTAGGAAAGAAGTTTTTATTTTATTTCATGAATTATAAAAATGTAACTAATATATAGGAGTAGCTTTTAATTTTTGGATTTATTAAACATTATGTTTTACCACTAAAAATATCCTATAATTGCTGATTACCATTGGTTATTCGAGAGATAGGAGTAGTTCAAATGACTACGTATTAATTACCATATTTAGGAAGTACTAAACTAGAGTTCAACCACCACACATATCAGTAATCAATTACCTTATTAATAATTAAGGACCAAAATTAAGGGAGATAGAGATATATTCAAGGAGCAAAATGAAGTTAAAAAATTAGTTAAGAGACTCAAGTAAAATATTTATAAATTAAGGGACCAAAAGAATATTAACAATATATAGGACCTCTTTTTACTACGGGTATGACTAAATTGACATTAAAATTTTACGGGTGTTACCAGAAATGCCAAAGAAAGAGTTTGTAACATTTTTTGTTATAAAATGTTACGTAAAAAATATTTCAAAAGGTCGACATATACAGTAAGAGAGAGGATCCTCTCAAATGTAAAAAATAATTGAGAGAATATTGTGTATTTATATATTTAATTTTCAATTTAATTTTTAAATAACGTATCGCAGGAACCAAAATTAAGGGAGATAGAGACTCAAGTAAAATATTTATAAATTAAGGGACCAAAAGAATATTAACAATACATAGGAAGAGAAGTGGTGTCGTTCTTTAAAAATCACTTTGACAAGGTTGATTGGAGGCGCCCGACCCTTGATGGTATTGTCTTTCCTCAACTTTCCGGTTCGGATGTGGCGGGTTTGACGGCACCTTTTTCTTTGGAGGAAATTACGGCGGTTGTTAGAGAGTGTGACGGTACGAGGAGTCCGGGGCCGGATGGTTTCAATTTTGCATTTGTCAAGGAATTTTGGGACTTGTTGAAAGGTGAAGTGCACATTTTATTTGATCAATTCCATGGCAACTCTTGCTTGCCCAAAGGTATGCTTTTTTATTTCCTTACTCTTATTCCAAAAGTGTCTTCTCCTCAAGTTCTTGGAGACTTTAGGCCCATTTCACTCCTAGGTTGTTTATATAAATTGGTGGCTAAGGTGTTGACGGCTAGACTAGCTAAGGTTATGGGAGGTTTAATTTCAAACACCCAATCGGCATTTTTAAAGGATAGGCAACTAGTGGATGGGGTAGTAGTAATTAATGAAGTTATTGATTTTTAAAGGATACACTGAAACCATTTGTATAGTTAAATGGTTTCATACTATTATACACTGAAACCATTAGTCTAATTAAAAAGTTTCATAGCGTTATATACTGAAATAATTATTCTAGTTAAATGGTTTCATAGCGTTATACACTGAAACCATTAATCTTTTTATTTGGTTTCAAGATGTTATACACTGAAACCATTTGTCTAGTTAAATGGTTTCATACTATTATACACTTATATCATTATTCTAGTTAAATGGTTTCATAGCGTTATACATTGAAACCATTAGTCTTGTTATTTGGTTTCAAGATGTTACATACTGAAACGATAAGTCTAACTAAATGGTTTCATGGTGTTATACACTGAAACCATTATTCTAGTTAAATGGTTTCATAGCGTTATACACTGAAACCATTAGTCTTGTTATTTGGTTTCAAGATGTTATACACTGAAACCATTAGTCTAGCTAAATGGTTTCATGGCGTTATACACTGAAACCATTATTTTGGATAAATGGTTTCATATGGGCATTACTGTCAATATGTTATACATTGAAACCATTGTTATTAAGTAAAACATCACATAACCATTTTACAAAACCATGCTACATAAAGCAAAAAATCATATAAAGCAATTAGGGTTAGTTTAGTTGAGAAAAATTTGGATAGTATGCATGAGATATTGGATTCGATCATTTTTTTATTGTAAATAAAAAAATCCATATATATATATATATATATATATATATATATATATATATATATATATATATATATATATGTAATTAATGTATGAAATTTTATTTATGTTGTGATTATGATTGATAAAACTTAAATTTAAATTGTATGTTTGACAAGTATGTTTTATCTATACATGAACAATTAGTTATTATGTTGGGCTTCGAGGGGGTGTATGACGAAAATTAATTAAAAATTGATTCTTATAATATATACTTCAAAGGAACAAAAATTATTATTCAATTGGAAACGGGGGGCGCGTTAGAAATTAGGGTGGGGGTGCGCTAGAAGTTTGGAGGAGGGAAAAAAATTGGGGGGCGCGCTAGAAATTTGGGGAGGAAAAAAAATTGGGGGGCTCACAAGAAAATCTAGGGAGAAAATGAGAAAAAACTGGGGAGGTGCGCTAAGCAAATGGGGGGTGCGCAAGTAATAGGGTAGTATATGGGGGGCGCGCGAAGTAACTAGGGGAGTGCACTAAACAACTGTAAGAGTGATTATTTTAAGGTGGACTTTGAGTGGAGTGTATAACAAAATGAGAGGAGTGCAAATAGAAAGTTTATGCACGGTGCATAAGCATGAGCTTATGTGCCATAACCAAACCCCCCAAAAAGCCCTCCTCCTCAAAAGACAGACATTTGTGCTTCATGTGCCAGTCTACTGCGAAGCCTTTAAGGATTACTGCATTCCTCCAACATCAACTCCTTAATATATTATATACAGTTTGTTTTATATATATTTAGAAACTTAATTAAAAATTTGTTGTTAATTAAGAATTAATTTCAAGTTATAGACAAGAAGATGATAGATTAAAATTTCAATCACGTGCAAGCTAGCTATGGTATTTGAGAGATTCATTACCACGGTCCACGATATATAATATTATTCTTCATTCATATATATAAATATATTACAAACTAGCTAGCATATAATAAAGCCTCATTCATATAAGCTAAGGCATAACTAGCATGATATATTGTTTATTTAATTAGCTTATAATATATAAAACAAACCATATATAATATATTAAGGAGTTGAAGTTGGAGGAATGCAGTAATCCTTAAAGGCTTCGCAGTAGACTGGCAAATGAAGCACATAAAATTCATAATACCAAGCTGCAAAAATGTCCGTCTTTTGAGGAGGAGGGCTTTTTGAGGGTGGATCAATTGCAACAGCCATGGTAGCAGTGCTCACAATCAGAAGAATCATCACCAGAGTAGTAGTGCAAATAGAAATCACATTCTCTCACACACACACATCATATAACAAATTAAGAGATAATGTTACTCTATATAAATAAAACTAGCTTTAGAGCATAAATAGAATCAGCAACCACTTGTCTATCAATTTTTATACCGAAAATAAATGCTCAATTAATTAATACTCAAAAAGTCTTCACCTCAAATTTCCCTATGTTAACCATATATGTATTTTTTTTGAACTGCATCAAAATTTATTAAGTCACCACAACTAAACACAAGGAGTGTTTAGAAGGGGATCAAGAAGCCACATAAAGTGGAAATAGTACAGATAAAGAGCAGGAAAAAAGCTCCAAGAAAATAAGGAAAAACACAAACAGGCAAGGCCTACTACACAAAGCAAATAGCAGCAAAAACAGAAATTAAGAACCCAGGCAGCAAGGAGGCAACCGAACACAAAAAGCAAACCCCAAACCAACACCTCCAGCCAGCTACCTATTAAAGCAATCGAACGGACTCCAATTCCACTTGTATAATAAACACGGGAATGTCGCCACCCTTCCTATAAACCAATTCCAAGCTTGGAATTTAACATGATCTATGACATCTTCAATAACAATCACCTTGTTGTTAAAATGGTACTTCTATGGTGTAGTTGGCATTTTGACAATATTGGAAAAGTCATTTGAATAGATCAATAGGAGTAAAGTCTTTATTTTGTCCCACCAAATCATAATTATATGGTGTAGTTCCATAATTGTGTTACTGTGTATCCTCAGAGATCTAAAGGTGTAAGTTTCTCTATCCTAGGATCGAGATTTTTTGGCTCTGATACCAGAGTTTGAACGGCAGAGTTTCGCGCGTTAGCTGTAAGATAAACGTTGGAGTTCATTCTTCGTGTATTGTACTAAAAGTCTGTAATTAGACAATAGATCTTTTCTTTCTATGAGTCTTGTCTTTATTCTTGGATTAACATAAGGTCTATCCATATATAGCAGGTTTTTTAAGCATCTATATTCAAATTCTAATTTTTGAATTCTTCTCCTATAGACTTTTAGATTTTTTCTTTCTTCAGCTAAGTTCATTGCTAGCGTAGGTAGTAAGTGTAACAGGTTGCGGAAGTTTAATTAGATTCTCTTATCTAATTTTTCGAGTTGTAAGGACAACTCTGCTACTGAGCTTTGTAGCTTATTTAATTCTTTTAGTTCTGAAATTTCAAAATCTCTTTTTGGGGGTGCTACCCTAAGACTTTGGCTTCTAATTAATGGTTTTTCTTCTGTTTCTTCAAACAGATTTTTGTCATCTTCTATTAATGAACAACTCTTCCTTGCCAAGGTTTTGAATATAGGTGACTCTAACGTCACTATAGGGGTGAATAATTCATCAATATGAATTATATCTTTTCCTGTAAATTCTATGCTATGATGTGGATTACTTAAAGCATAATTAATTATATAGCATATTGTAAAAGGATGATTTCCTTTTTTCATAAATTTTGAATCTTCTAATTTGTAATTAAAGATTATGGATCTGTCCAGATCTTTATCCTTTAAGGATAATCCTATTTGTAAGTTTATATCAAACTTAATTTTTCCATATTTTAAATTGCATCTTCCTTGTGCAATTATAGATTGTCTATCATTTGTAATTCTAGAGTCTCTTAGAATTATATTTAAAGGTGTATCAATACATTTCATGAAAGTACTTTTGATTAAAACTTGAATGGTTGATATGTGAATATAACCGATTTTATTTCTTTCTTTTTCAGAAAGACTTGAAATTCTTTTTTGAATTTGTGTTCTATCTATGGTAGATATGGATATATTTCCAAAAGTAGAATCAATTGGAATTGCTTCTTCTCCTACCATTATTCCAAATTTCAAAATATTTTTCCTTAAGAGAAGTTCTTTGAATTTCATAGACTTTCTTTTAAAGTTTTCTTCAGCAGTTAGAGATAAATCTGCTTCTTCTATTTTGTGATCTTGTATACTATCAGCAAAATAACTAGATGTTTCTTCAAATAGTGAGATTTCAGACATAATTTTCAAAATTCTTCTGAATTTTCACTAATATTATCGGGCAGAATATTTAAAGTTTTTATTAGACTATAAAATCGAGAGTTTTTTAGTCTATAATTTATACTTGCGAAGTCCCCATAGAACTGTCCTTGAAAACATTCTATGTATTTAGAATTTTTAGTAAAATTGTTAAACTCACGAACTAAACATTGTAATTCATGTTCTTCGAAGTCTCCTTCGATAGTTTCTTGAATTTTTTCAAGAAAAACTTTTTCTTGATAATGATTAAATTTGAATTTGTCTAAAATTATCTTAACCAGATTTGGTTCAGGAATTCTTTTTAATAAATAAGTTACCTTTTTATCATAGTCTTCCATCAAGACTAATTCTAAGTATATGTGACCACAACTAGGTTCTGTGTGTTCAATTTCAAAAAAATTTGAAAATAATCTTTGAGTTCTAAAATTCGAACTTTCCATCTGTTATGCAAACAACATAATATAATAAACAAGTGATGTAATAATAACAATCATACCTGATATGATTTTCTTTGTTTCTGGTTTTGTTGAATTCTTCGATCCGAAGATGTTTGTGTTGTTTTGGGATATAATCTGTTTGATTATATTGTTTTATGTGGTTGATCCCTCCAGAGTATTACCTCAAGGATCTAGCTCCTCCAGAGTATTACCTCAAGAGCTACTTCTTAGAAATAATTCTAAGGACAGAAGAAAATAATTCTTCAAAAACTAGTTAATAGTTTCGTATTTCTTTCAACTGTAATTTACATTGAGCTTAATGTTCTTATTTATAGTGGAGAAGGGCTCACATTAGGTAAACGTCCATTTCCATGACATTGTACATGCACTCAGAAAAGTGACACGCAGTCACACAACAGTGACATGCACTCAGAAAAAGTGATGCGCACTAAAAAAAGAAAAACGCACTAAGAAAAACGACAAATAGTTTTTTACATTATTTATCACTAAGTGGTCCCCATCTGACTCAGATGTGATAAGGTACCACTGCACAATTTTGTCCTACATTGTGGCCAGTTGATCTGTGCTGTTAGTCTCCTTGTCCTCTTGTGCCGACGATTTTTGACAGTTTTTACAGTTATGATTTTTGTAATACTGTAGAAAATATCTGCAGCATTCTTCTTGAATTACCCTTGGTAATTTTTCATGATCATCCTTCAGTTGGTCAATTCTTTCTTCAAGTTCTTTGATTGTCTTGATATCTTTTTCTTTTGCTGGTTTTCTGGAATCGTTATACACGATCATTGATGAGTCTTCGTAGATTGTTATGTAGTTTGTCTGGGATGACAATCTTGAAATTTTCCGACAAAAATTCTTCATTTGATTGACGTACATAGCTGGATGCCATTCTGTACTTTCTTTATTCATGACTGGATATTCTTTGTTGGATATCCCAATCTTGATTAAGTATATTGGTTTTGTGACCAGCTCCAAGGTATTTTCATCATACCAAGGATATGTTGAATCGACCTCTAGGAAGATCTTTTTTCCTTTGGCATATAAATTATTGAATTTTTCTGCCAAATTTTGTAGATTCTTTTTAAGAAACTTGAGCTCCCCAAAAGTTTTCTTTGGTTGCTCTTCCAAATATAAGGTGTGGATTAAACCATTTTGAAAGAAAGATAGACATGTAGTACTATCTATTCCTGGTAATGTAACTGTCTTGGGACAACTAAATTTGTTAGCCGGGTAGAAGCATTCAGTGGTGAATTCTTCCACATAATGGTTTAACCATTTCCATCTAAGACTGAATTCCATATAGGTTGGATCAGTTATCTGGAAATTCTTTTGGTATTCGAGCTGACGAATTTTGTCAATTGACAGCTTCCTTTTCGACTCCATTGTTGGAGATTTTTGAAGATTTTTTGCTGTTGTAATCTCTTTGTATGCTCCATAAAGCGCCTGTTCAGCTTCCTTCATGGTATTGTATCTTTTATGACGCACATTCTTGCCAATGATGTGTTGTTTAGCTATTGCCCATTTTCTATAGATCCCCTTCATTGGACCATAAAAAATGACATAAGCTTCAAACTTTCCCATCTCATTGTCTACGGGATCGCTTGTTTGAATGGTTGTTGATAAACCATTTTTTCCAGCTTCATCTTCTTCCTCGACCTGGTCAGCCCAAGACTTCTTGCTGTCTGAGGTTGTTTCTGAAGATTCTGCTTCTTGTTCTATATTCCAACCACTGGGTACTATTGTTTCAATAGGAATTTTTGAACTTTCTGGGGTTGTATACTTTACATAGTAGTCATACTTTCCAGAAGGTTGTCCTAGGAGGTCCCAGTTTTCTTCTTTTTTAAGAACTTCACTTGAGCCTTTTGCTGATTGATTTTCATCTGTTGTCATTTTTTGTAAACCTTTGAGTGTTGTAATCATCTCCCCCCTCTCGGCAGAGATTTTTGCTTTTTTGATTTCTAGGGCGACAAGTTGCTCGTCCTTTTGCTTAATGTTGTTCTGAAGTAGCTTTATGGCTTGCTTCATTCTCTCGTCAGTGTATCTGCAAAACTGTTTTGCTCAGATTTTATATATTGAATATATGGCTCGAATTGTTGTAATTTCATCTGCCATCTTATTAATATGCCTTGTTTATGGTCAGCTTTAATTTTATATCTCCAAAATCCTGTAAGATATTTAGAGTCTGTACGAAGAAGGAATCTTGACGGTAATAAGTCATTCTTCCATTTTTCTAGTATTTTTACACACGCCAGAGTTTCTAGTTCCTGAATATGGTATCTAGATTATGTATCTGTAAATGTACCAGAAATATATTTACATAAATGTAATTTTTCAGTATCCTTTATCAGGATTTTAGAAGCACTATAATCAATGCCTCTTTTGGTATCTGTTTCTTCTTTCGAAGTTTCAGATTGTTTTGATTGAAGATCTTTAGATTCTTCAATTTTATATCCCTTCTCATTTAGAGAAAGTTTTGCTTTACCATTGGGTAAGGCTCTCATACAACCTGCCCAGGTTGTTTGTGATGCATCTGTTTCTTCAATCAAAAAATCTTTTATTGTTGGATTGTATAGTTCAGGCAAAACTTGAATTTTTTCTTTAATGGTTTTAATAATATTAGAATCGGCTTCAGTCCAAGACAAAGGAATTTTTTCTGAATTTTTTCTTTGCAAATGTTTTCTTTCTTTTGCTAAATCTTTGAAAAATCCTTCATTAGCAATATAATTCAAACATCCAAGGAATCTTTGAATTTGTTTTCTGTCAGAAAGTTCATTTGGAAAAACTTGTATTTTTTCTTGGGTATGAGGTGCTAGACCTAGTTCCCCATTCTCTTTTAAAATTAGACCAAGGTATTCTATTTCTTTTTGTAAAAGTTTTGATTTCTTTTTTGAAATTACGATACATTTTTCTTTAATTCTTAAAAGAACAATTTCTAAATCTCGAAGATGTTGTTTTTCATCTCCTTTTGTAAAAATGAGTATGTCATATATATATGCTAAACATATATGATCCAAACCTGCGAGAGATTTGTCCATAAATCTTTGATATATTGATGGTGCTTGTTTTAGTCCAAAAGGCAAAACATTCCATTCGTAATGTTTTTGAGGTGGACATGAAAAAGCTGTTAATGGTTTTGTTTCTTCTGCTAGTCTTAGTTGATAATAACCAGACTCTGCATCCAAGGAAGAAAACCAATTACATCCTTTTATCTTTTCTAAAATAAAATATTTTCTTGGTAATTTATAAGAATCTCCAACTGTTGCCAGATTAAGTTTCTTATAATTAATTACCATTCTTCTCTTACCTCTTTTTATTTCGTTGTGGTTTTCGACATAAAAAGCTGGTGCAGAATGTGGACTTGATGAAGGTCTAATAAGGTCTTTATCAAGTAGATCTTTACATTCTTGTTGAAATTCTTCAACATCTCTAATAGAATATGGAATTCTATTTGGAACATTTATCTCGTCATTAGGATTTTTTAACTTAATGACTATAAGTTCATGATTAGTGTTTTTAACACTGTCTAAAGGGTTATCTGAACAGACTTCATCTAACCTTTCTTCTATACTAATATTGAAACTTCTTTCTTCCTATATAGTTCTTAACTCCCTAAGGTTTCCCTTAATAAGGTTTAAGATTTCATTTCTAGTAACTATTTTGGTGGTTACTACTTTTCTATTTTTAGGATTTCCCAAATCCTTCCAATGAAGTGATATAGTATCCTTTCTTTGAGTAAAGGGTTCATATAATTTTAAAAAGTTATTTCCTATGATTAGATCTAATCCTGAATCATGGAGGTAGATTGTTGGAATAAAAAATTTATATCCTTCAATTTCTATAGACATGTCTCTAAGGTTAAACCATATCTGATGTTTTGATTTGTCTGCAACTATTATTTCTTTTGGCTTGGTTAATCTTTCCCAATTTCTAGAGATAGATTTTTTCCCAAAACAAAGAGTTGCACCTGTGTCTATATAGGCTAAAAGGTTTCTATTTTTTAGCACTATTTTGATAAATGTAGCACTTGGATTTCCTTTACCAAGTATCTTCTTCGACATCTGAATCTGTTCTGTGCAGTATTCATAAATGTCTTCATCGGACTCTATGTCTGATTCTATAGGTTCATATCCCATTGTATATATTACATGTAGGATATTTTTCTTAGGATTTTCCTTTTTAGGGCACTCATTTGCATAGTGACCTTCTTCATGACATAACCAACATGTACATGATTTTTTGCCTTGTGGGCATATTTTCTTCCTAGGGTAAGGTTGTTTTTTCCTAAAGAATTTTTTGTTTCCCTTTTTGAATTTTCTAAAAGGAACCTTCTTAAATTTCTTTTTCTTACAGGGTTTTTGTAACCTTGTTTTTCTGGGTTTCTTCCTAGAGTTGCAACCATAATTTCCTACTTTTTCTTATAGTTTATTACAACAAAGGGATACTTGAGCTTCTCTTTTGGCTATTTTTTGACTACACATTTCTTGGAGCCAAATTTTTAGGGTGGTTATTCTTCCTCCTAGAGTATCATCCACTTTTCCTTCTGCTAATGCTGAAGTAAAGAATGTTTTAACTTGAGCTGATACTCTTTCTGGTAACTTGTCATAGAATAGTTCTATCAAGTTTCTGGAAATTCTAGTACTATTATCTACGTTGTAATAATAGTCCTGAAATTCACAAATGAAATTATCTACATAGCACATGTTGCAGATTTTTAGGTTAGTTATCTTCCAAAGATTTTGGTCGGAGAATGCTATCTTAGATTGAATGGAATCCTTCCATCCTTTAAATTCTGTTACGAGTAACATATGAATCCAGTCTACTACTAAAGCTCCTGTTAGGGGTATTGTTCCCATAACTTCTGGTGATAAGGTAGAAATGTATTTGTAAGCATTTCCTCTAGTTTTATATTGTAGGAAATTGAAAATCTCAATTGGTCCTAGATTTTTAAGGTCTTCATTTAACTGGACTAATACACTATTTGTATTATACCAATCTCTTAGATCTTTGGCCGTATCGAAACTACAGTCTATGTCTAAAATTCCTTGCCCTTGAAATGGGTTTTGTGTAGGTACATAATAATGGGGTACCTTTTGGAATTTTTGTTTGGTAAATTCTCTTTCGAATTCTGCAGATCTTTTTGTACCAGATGTCTCTGCTGGTTCGAATTTTACGAAGTGAGGATTTTCACTTTCCTCCTCCACTTCTTCTTCAGAGCTAAAATCATAAATGATTTGGTTTTTCTCTTTCGGTTCTTCGTCAATTACTTGACTTTTTCCTGATATATCTAAAGAGACCATAAGTTTTTCTAAATTTTCTAATTGCCTATTGAGGGCTTCTTCTGCATCGTCCATTCTTAAAAGAATTTAGATGGTGGTTTAATTTTTAATTGTGTAGAAACAATAGTTTCTTCGAGCTTAGGAAGCCTAGGAATATTTTCTATTTCTAGTTCTTTTCCTTTCTCTTCCCCCCCTTGAGAGAATTGAAGGTTTTTGTCTTCTAAGAGTTTTATCACGTATACTATCATACAAGATATATTAATTAGCTGTGGATTTGTTGTATGAAAAAGGTGAGGAAATCTATGAGTTTCATCTTCTTCATAACAATCAAGGTTTATTCCATTATGAAATTTCCACGTTTCATATGGTTTATACCTTTCTTCTTCAGACTGTAAAGTCTCTAAATAGGATATTTGTTTTTCTATCCTATCTTGTAAATCAGAGAAGTTATCTAAAACTTTTTGTAATTTACATGTTAGACTTTCTTCAGTCATCTTGCAATATCCTGAAGGTTTTTCCGAAGGCTTTTAGCTAGTTCCTTATATTCTCTAGCTAAATAAAAGTTTCCTGAGTTTCTAAACCAATAGTGTAGTCTTTCGAACCATCTAATTTGAATTTTGTATAGAGCAAGATCAGCCGGGTTAGGATTAAAGCTGATTATTGGATAAATTAATTTTCCACATGGACTTCTTAGGAATTCATTCCCGTGTCGTTTTACTATCATATTATTCATTGAACTTGGATTATTTGCTATAAGATAGCTACCAAATTTTTGCTACTAAATCTGTGCTAACGGGCTACTTGGTTTCTGGCCATTAGATTTGAGATTTGCACATAGAAATTTTTGTACCTTTGCCACACTAGATTTTGACTTTTTTGGTGAAGTCATTTTAATGACTGCATGTTAGAATTCTCCTTGTTAAAAACATAATCATTACGGTATTTCCAAACAGACCAAACAAAGGAGTTCCAAATGAGATTGAGACACTTTTTCTCTCTTTTATTCCTGCCATAACCAACCAAAGAACAGAAAGAGGATCCCAGGTTCGAGGGGACAATAATCACCAAGCCAAGCCAATTCATAATCGCATACCACACCCTAGAAGCGCCATCGCAGTGAAGAAATAAATGGTTTGTCGATTCCATGGCCGCGTTACAGAAGACACAATTAGTATGTTGTTGCTGTAAAATCCGCCGCCTATGCAGATTCTCTTTTGTTGGAATACGCCCCAACAACAATTGCCACACAAAAGCACTGACCTTTGACGGAGCCCCGCACTTCCACAGGTTGGAAAAAACGTACTCATCAGAGGGATTCAAGACAGCAGGGTCCCTAAGTTTTTGGTACAGCAATTGATAGCAGACCTTAACCGAGAAACCGTCTTCCCTATGATCACGCCACACCCATTTATCCTCATGACCTGACGGCGTAAACTGGTGGAGTAAATCCATTAATTCCTCATAAATAGGGATTTCCCAAACAAACAGATTCAGACGCCAAGATAGATCCCACCTCCACTCACTTCCAACCCAATTACCCGTGGTAGCGATCATATTTTGCTGTTGGTTTGAAATACCAAAAATCCTAGGGAATCTTTGTTGAAGAGTTTGGTTACCAATCCACATATCAGTCCATAGTTCTGTCAAGTTACCATTCCCAACTTTCCTTTCCACCGCCTCTTCAAACCATCTTGTCCCCTTATCTAGGGAGCAAATATCACGCCACCAATAAGATGTTGAGCACGGTAACTGAACATCACAGAGGTTCAATTTTCCCACAACACCCATCCCATATTTCGCCACAATCAAATCTTTCCACACCTCTGCTTCGGGATTCAAGAGCTTCCATCTCCACTTTGCCAGGAGGCTAAGGTTAACGAGCCTGAGGTCTCTAATACCCAGCCCTGCTTCCTTTTTTGGCTTACACAGATCACTCCACTTGACCCAACAGATTTTATTTTTCTTCGCAAGTCCTCCCCAAAGAAAATGTCGTTGGATCTTAACAACTTCTTTCCACACCTTGGTTGGCATCTTCATGTAAGATAAGAAGAAAATTGGGATAGCGTTTAGGACTGCATTTAACATTACAATACGGCCCCCTAAAGACACATATTTGTTCCCCCACGACCCAAGACGGCCTCTAATAACGGTCAGCATAGGTTCCCAAGTATCAAGCTTCCTAGGATTGGCACCCACAGGGAGTCCCAAGTATTTAAAGGGAATAGAACCTCTACTACAGTTGAGGAAGTCATATGTATAATGTTACTCTATAAGATAAACCCTAAATAAAACTAGCATTAGAGCATACATGGAATCAGCAACCACTTGTCCATAAATTTTTAGACCAAAAACAAATGCTTAATTAATTAAAAGTCCAAAAGTCTTCACCTCAAAGGCACACACTTTTTAGATATACCTTAGTTTTGTTAAAATATTGTTTTCTCACGCAAAGGCACAGTGAATTTATTCCTTCTATATAGTATATATGTGTATATATATATATATATATATATATATATATATATATATATATATATATATATAAAATGCAAAATAGTACTCCTCTAGCCCTATATATAAGAAAAAGTTGACTTTTTAGATTTATTGTAAAATTGATCCATCTATACTATAATGTTGTTTAAATACATCAATTTTACAATAAAATTAAAAAATAATTTTTTTTTTTATATATAGGACCAGAGGGGGAATTATTAATTTTAGTGATATATAAAATTTATAATACCTTGATCATCTTGCTATTTGGCTTCTTTAAATAAAATAAAAAATGAAACAAAAGTACATTTAAGTCATTTTTATCAATATCTCATACTTCTTTAAATTATTTTTTTGTAGTCAAGAAGTTTTTATTTTATTTCATGAGAATTATAAAAATGTAACTAATATAGGAGTAGCTTTTAATTTTTGGATTTATTAAACATTATGTTTTACCACTAAAAATATCCTGATAATTACTGATTACCATTGGTTATTCGAGAGATAGGAGTTCACATGACTACGTATTAATTACCATATTTAGGAAGTACTAAACTAGAGTTCAACCACCACACATATTACCATATTTAGGAAATACTAAACTAGAGTTCAACCACCACACACATCAGTAATCAATTATCTTATTAATAATTAAGGACCAAAATTAAGGGAGATAGAGATATATTCAAGGAGCAAAATGAAATTAAAAAATTAGTTAAGAGACTCAAGTAAAATATTTATAAATTAAGTGACCAAAAGAATATTAACAATATATAGGACCTCTTTTTAGCACAGGTTTGACAAAATTGACATTAAGATTTTACGATGATTACACGTATAAATTTTTCTTACACACACATCTATGTCAAATTTCTTCATAATGCTACTTTTATTATGACAAAACTATGATTTATATAGATTCTAATTTTACTCAAAAAATAAAAACTATGATTTATATAGAACAATTTTATTATTTTTACAATGTCTAAAGTGTTAAGATCATCTAGTAACCATTTTAAAGTTAGAATGTTTACTTGCTTGCCCACTATGAAAACAAATAATTTCAACATACAAGCATATTCAACTAGCTAAAGTAAAAGAAAACATGTAAATGATACATAAGATTCAAGTATTTACTTCTATGATTTGGGATTAAAGTTTATTAATGTTGCAATTTTCTTAGGAATGATGAATAAGAGCATCAACATCCATTAGATCTAATTAAGTTCTTTAAATGGATTCCACTTAATTTTTTATATTATTTTATATGTCTCAATTATTTAAACAATTCAACATCATTTTTTAAATATCCATACAAATTATCAAAAACTCTAAATTGAGTCCCATTAAATTTCATAAAGTAGCCTTGCAAGTGATTTTAATTGGCTGTTTTAATTTTATATTATATATGTTACTCCAACAAAACCTTAAGCAACGTTGGTATGTAGAGAAGCAGCTAGTAGTTTAGGAACGACAAAGGAAGCCAAATATCGATCATACTCTGACATCGAGTTGTTGAAAAAAAAAGTGTAGGAACCATCGATATTCATGCTCTAAGGTTTCATTCAACCGTGTTTTGTCGTAGGAGAAGTGGCACAAGTTAAATCTCCAATACTCCCTACAGCAGCCACGACCTTCTCATATTTAATTTGTTGTTCATGACTCATGAGCTCCGCACCTTGACTTCACAATGATAGGCTTAATTAGTAGAAGGACGGCGTTGCAGAAGCTCCACATTGCAAAGTACTTGACTGAGAAAACATCATACCACTTCGAGCTCTCTCCCATCACAGTGAGCGGCAGTCATTAGAATTTCGAATCTTTTGGCATCAACCGTCGTTTGAACCTCAATATTAGACATTCTATTGTTAATTTTTCATTGTGTTGGACATATTATATGTGGAAATGAGGTTAGATTGTGTTTTTATGGGTAATTGATTTGTATATGCACTTGCCAGCATAAAAGAGAATGCCAAAGCTAATGGCAAAAGTGAGGAAGAAAGTTCAAAGGCCGAACATAATCCAATTGACTTAAGAGTCCACAAAGGGCCGAGAATATGAGACTATAGAACCCAATGGTGGAACAAAGAATGCTAAGTATCCCACAAATGGATGATATATGGTTTATAATGTAGTTAGTAGTGGAGATCAATCTCGATCTCGTTTAAAATCTCAATTCGAGCCTTCGAGTGGAACACATAAGTCTTTTTGTGACTTGGTTGAAAAAAGTCAAAAAAGAAAAATAAGATCAAGCGTTTCTTTTCCTATTTCCGAAGTTGTATTGCCTTTTGATATGACATGTCATGCATCAAGAGACAATGGAACTACGAAAATAAGGAAAGAAGCATTTGATCTTACTTTTCATTTTTGGTTTCTTTTCGACTAAGTCAAAAAAATGACGTATGAGTTTCTCTCTAAGGCTCAAATTGAGATTGACACTGAGATTGATATTGATCTTCGGTTCTAACCACATTGCTATAAACCATATCTCATATGTTGTGCGATACTTATCATTCTTTGTTCCACCAATGGATTTTATAGTCTCATTCTCCTTTGAAGACTCTTAGCTAATTGGAGTATATATGTTCTGCCTATGGACTTCCTTTCTCACTTTTGCTATCAGCTTCTTCATTCTATTTTATGCTGAAAAGTGCATATAATCATTTACCCATAAATACACCATCTAACTTCATTTCCACATATAAATAATACGCTAAACACAGTGAAAAATCAAAATACAATACTAATAACAATTTCCTAAATATGAATAGAATAAAATATAATAGTCATTTTATATCTAGATCTCAACAAAATTCAAAGCACAATCACTGTGAGCACGCATATATGGAGATGATTTACATCAGCAAGATTAGAGAAACAAATTAAATCTCAACAAAATCAACATAAACACAATATGAATTGAGAAAAGGTTATTGATATTACAAACCCTAAGATGAAGATTCTACAAAGAACATGGTGACATAGATGTTGAATAAGATAAGAATCGAGTGATGAAAGAAGTGACGAATTGAACGGAAGTGGTGAATCAAGAAGCGGTGAACAATAGTGGTTGATCGAGCAATGATGAACGAAAGTGGCAAAGGGAAAAAGATTATTGTTATCAGAGAGAAATCATAGAATAGCGAGAAAGATTGTGATAAAAGGGAAATATTGTACAAATGAAAAACAAATGATTTAAACCCTACAAAAATCGTTATTGGGCCACCAAGCTCAATAGTACTGAGTGTGAGGGGGCGTGATAATATGTCCCACATCGATGTAGTTTGAAAGAACATAAGTTTATAAGTAAGGGATAATCCTGACCTTATAAGCCAATTATTTAGAGATGAGTTAGGTTCAACTTCTAATTCTAAGATGGTATTAGAGCATTTTTAACGATTCGTTGGGCCGCCTGCTATCAGGTTTTTGATCTGGTCATCCAACATTTATATGTACGACCCAAGCTTAATAGTGTTGGACGTTGGGCGCGAGTGTGTGTTAAGAAGTCCTGCATCAGCTGCGAGATGGTCTGAACATATATTTATAAAGTAGGGGCAGTCTTCATCTTATAATTCGATTTTGTAGGGTTGAGTTAGGTTAAACTTCTAATTTTAAGAAAAAATTATTACAACTTCCATTCTTATTTATAACAGACAAAATATTTTTTTGATTCATTAAATAATTAATGTATATCGGGTGTGTATTTGAAAAAAGTTGTATTGGGGTGTGTATTTGAAAAAAAAAAAACATTGAAGCTTTCAACAAAGACAATGACAAAAAGGGACCATCAAAACAAAGGTTTCTAATATGATTGTAATGAAATTCGAAAGGACAAAATAGAGACATGTCAACAATTTGGCTGAGGATCAACATAAGAAAAGGTGATGAAATATGGCAACATTACCCCCAAAATATAGAGACTGTGAAAAAAATTAAAAACAAAATTAAGAGTCAGTTCAGTCATTTAAGCAACATCTTATTGTTTTAAATTAATAGTTGATGGTACGTTACATGTATTTGTATTGCTACGGGTGTTATGTTATATGCATCTAATCTAATTATAATTTAATTATCTATGGATATGCTGATCCATTCTGTGTCAAAGACTTGTTTGTGAAATTGTCTCACAACTTTTGTTTAGTATAAAAAAGACTACTTAAATATAAAAGTGCAAGGAAAATTAGTTCATGGTCGCAGGTTGGTATTTTTTAAGAACATGATTTTTTTTTATAATATTGAGACATGCATCATATAAGATGTGTATAGAAGCTTGTGTGATTGGATTAATATTTTTAGCTTGTGTGGCTGATCTAATATTTTTAGTCTGTGTGGCTGGACTACTATTTTTAGCTTGTGTGGCGGGTTTAATATTTTTTAGCATGTGTGGCTGGGGCCTTTGTAGCTGGTTTTTCTCAGTGGTATAAGATTTATTATTCGGATCATGTGTCTAATATTGGGTTGTCTTAGTCGCATTGCATTTATATAAAAAAAACATTAAGTGGATGAATAAATAAATAAGAACTATTAGTCTGTAGCAAAACAGAGAATGTTGCTGACGAAGTGTCAAAGTAAGTATAAAAATTATCATCCACAGAGATTGTTATGATTCAATTACGGTAATCGGTATCATACGCGAGTAAAAATTGCAATTAAATAAAAGGGGGGAATTTGTTTGGAATATTGGTTTCTTAGCGAATGACGACAAAGTATTAGGGTTCTTAAGTCAAGAGAGAAAGCGATTGAATCTTTTCGGTTCACCCAACTACTATTGTCTTGGCATTCCATGCATGCTATCAAATTACAAACTTAGTTCCACGATTCGATTAAATTAAATAACTATGTCCAATGTCTTGGTACATAATCCTCTCAATTGATTATCAATCCCTAATGTCTTAGGATGACCTATAATCAATTGAGGTTTTTGCCTTTTAATCTTTGAATTCTCAATTAACAAACCGATATGTCTAAAGTGAAAGTTAATTGAACAATTATCCCTAGGTCAATTAATTTGCTTCTGATCTCTTAGTAAACAAACAATTATAATCATCACACAAGTGATCAAGTTATGTAAAGCATTAAGAATAAGGAATAATTGACTGAAACTAACTTCGTAATTCGATTAACACATCATATGAAATACATGGTTCAAAACAATGGTAATTGGGACCCCCTTGGATCCAATCTAGAAATTTAGTTACTCATAATTAAAGGAATAACATAAAATAGAGTATAAGAATTCATTACAAAATAAGGAACACTTGACTCTGGACTTGCTCTCAAAAGTTGTCTTTTTCTCGCCGTCACCAACTCCTCAAAAATGAGGAGAAAATCTAAATTTATAGAACTAGGGTACCGGGCCTGGGCCGCGCGCCATATATATATATATATTTTTTCTTCTTTTTTCTTTTGTTTCTTGTGCTCCAAGCAGTTTTGTAATGATTCTTTTTCTCTTTATTTCTTTGCATAATGCATAATAAAAATATACTACTTTGCCTTGAGTTTGTTGTAAATGCATAGTAATGACGTGAAGTCATCAGTTGCTTTCTATTTTATCTGGCTTGCCGTTGAGTTTGGGATGTGTGTGAAATGTGCTACCATGTTGTATTTCTTTTGTATACATACTTCCTATGTTTGTACTCTAATCATCAAAGTTATTTTATAAGGATTTGTTTGCGAATTTGGAGGGGAGGATGAGGGAAGGAAATGCTAAGGAGGGGAGGGGAAGGGAAGGGAAAAAGGAGAGAAAATTTTCCCCTTGTTTGGCAGTTAAAAAACTAACAAGGAAAATTTTCCCTTTATTTGATAATTTTACTATTTTACCCTTTTTTCTCTTTTTTTTGACTAAATACTCTTTTTTATCTTAAAATCAATAAATTGTGTTATACCTTGGAATTTTGAATTATTGTGAGGCTAAAACGGTCAATTTAGATATTTAACCCTCCAAAACCTTCCAATTTGGGGGAACTCTAAATTTGGATAAAATAAGCCCTCCAAAACCCTTCAAAACCTTCCCTTTTTTTAAAAAAAAAAACTCCCAAACAAGGGTTTACCCCTCCACAAGCCTTTCTAATTTTCCCTCCTAAACTCAACTCCCAAACAAAGCCTAAGAAAACTATTAATGATATTTTTCATGAGGCGAAGTGTTTTATTATTGTTTTATGACATGTTCTTATGGTGAGTATGATTCAATATAGATAAGTAAATTGACCCTTATATAATTATTGTTGTAGGTGCTAAAGAAGAAGTGTGAAGTTGATATGTTGTTTGTACGTGCGCGGGGATAAACAAATATGGGTTTTATTAAAGATTAAATATGTTTTTAGTTCCTACTTTTATGTGCGTTTCGACTTTTAGTCCCTACATTTTTTTATTATATTTTTAGTCCCTACATTTTTTTAATTATATTTTTCATCATTTTTTTATGACTAGGATAACAGAATTGGCCACTTAGGATAACTTAAATTGACTATAATAATATTTGTATCGAATGACGTGACATTTATGTGTCATCCTATGTGGCTGATTTTGTTATCCAAGTCACATAACAATTGACGGTAGGGACTAAAAATGCTAACGGCGAAAATATGGGGACTAAAAATATAATAAAAATATGTAGGGACTAAAAGTCGAAACTTACATAAAAATAGGGACTAAAAACATATTTATCCCTTTTATTAATTTGTAATTTAAATGAAAATACTTTTCTTATTGTATGGTTATTATTTATAAGTTTAAATGATCATTATTCTTTTTTTTAAAAAAATAAAAAAATTTATAGTCATACTTTAAAAGAAAGGAAGTTTTTCTAAGTAATTTTGTTATCAACAAACAAAATCAACAAAGGGCAAAAAATCAAACTCACAAACCAAATCAAAACTCTAACATTGTATCAACTCATTCAACAAATAGAATCAAAATCAACTCATTCATTACTCATTAAGAAACAAACACAAACAAAATCAACAAAGGGCAAAAAATTAAAATTACAAACAAAATTAAAACCCTAAAAAATATATTAAATCATACACTAATTTTGACTTACTTACCTTGTTGTGTGCGTGGGAGCTAGCAAGAAACGTGTGACTGTGTGAATGTGAGACGGTGAAAAAGCTCCGATTTCGGCTAATGTGCCGCCGCCGGCGACGGATTCGGAAGAGAGAGGTGTGATGTAGTGCGCGTATTTTTCAGAACTTCAGAGAGCATGTTTTGTTTTTCAGAAACGGTGAAACGCGTATTTTTGTTATCACTTTCCAAAAACACCTACCTTACCCTAAGCCCCATTACAACCTATAAAGTCCTCTAATGTGTGCTTTGATATGTTATTTGATTTCTCTTTAAAGTTCTTGCAAGCTTATGGTAGAGGAGTTTAGTATGTGTTGATTGAGTGATGAACTTACCAAATAATTGAGTGAAAGTGAGTGTGTGAAGTGATCATTGATTATCAAATATTGTAAATGTTTTCGTGGTTGTGTGGATTTACATCTTTGTAGGAAAAATGGCATTGAAGGTCGATCAATTGAAGTGCTTGATGAAAGGATCATATGAGTTGTGTGCGAAGCAATTCAAAGAAGGTATCAAACCTTTATGATTTTTCAGTTGATAAACGTGTTCCCTGAGGACAAGGAACGAGATAAGTTTGGGGTTGTGATGACTTGCGTCTTTACATCACTTTAAGATCATTCCAATGGAGTAGTAGAGGTGTTTTGAAGTTTTTTTAATCATATATTTGAGGTGCAAAAGAGTTAGGAATGAAGATTACTTGAAAACGAAGAAAAGCTGAATTTTTGCATTTTTCCATGCCAACTTGGGCGCGTGCCACACGCCACCACTATAGCCATGCGCCACACCATTGAATTCCTTGTTTTCTTAGCTTTCCAACCCCAGTAACCACGCGTGAAACGCATTACGGGTGGCGTGTCACGCTCCCCAACAGTACAGGCTGCGCATTGGGGCATTTTTTGTGCGTTTTTTACCCATTTCTTGCACTATAAATGGGAAACTTGACCCATTGGATTCGGGTTACGAATTTTGGATCAAAGAGGGGTCTTCGAAGTGATTCTTGGAGCTTGGAGAACATGGATTGAGGATTGGAGCTCATGGATTGAAGCTTGGATGCAAGATTCAAGTCATAATTCCATCAATTTCTTCATGTATTTTCAGTTCTTTCTCATTGCATCTCTTGTAATAATGATTTGCTAAACTTCTTAGATTGGATTTTGTGATGACAAACTTGTATGAATCAATGATCCAAATGTTAGTTTCTTAATAATTCTCTTGTGATTGATTCATTTACCATTTCATTAATCTTGTGCTTAATGCTTCATATCCATTGACGAATATATGTGATGATTATAGATTTTTGCTTGCTAAGAGATTAGATGTTTGAATTGGAACTTTCATTAATGAATGAATCTTGTGATTTTCCAAGAGATAGAAAATTAAGAATTTAACGAACTTAATTGCCTATGTTTACTTGTAATTAGCCTAAGAGATTACGGAATTAAAGTGTTGCATAGTAAGTTAGATGACCATGAGAGTGGATGTAGCTATTGTGTTAAATCATCATGGTAAATGAATGAATCATGTCTAAGGAATTAACCTCTAACATCATAGTGAAATGCTAGTGAATCGGAACAAAATCCAATCGCCCGCCAACCGTTCGATAAAAGTTCAATTTCTCGTTTTAAATAATTTGAATGCTAAAACTCCCCCCATTTTATATGTTTTTAATTTTAGGGTTAATAGGTTGTTACCTCCTGCTGAGTGTATGTGTTTTGCGTTACCCCCCTGCTAATTTTTTTTTTTAAGATTGCCCCCTTGCAAAGTAAATTTTTTTTGGTTTCCCCCCTTGGATGCACTTTTAAAATCAGTTATTTTGTTCAACTGAATTAAAAAGTGATGTTTTTTAAATCGGATATTTTGTTCAACCGATTTAAAAAGTGCAAATTTCTTGCTCCTAAAAATGGACAAGGGGGGAAACCAAAAAAATTTACTTTGCAAGGGGGCAATCTTCAAAAAAAAATTTAGCAGGTGTCGCGGTGATTTTTGGATGTCAAGCTATAGGGAAGCGTTGAATCACAAAATATTTAATTACACCACCGAGCTTTTATTTTTCCGAAGAAGGGAGAAAAGTCCGTTAAAACACCCTAAATAAAGAGATCGAGGTAAGGGGGTTGGTTACGCAAAGGGAAGGTATTAGCACCCTAGGCGTCTATAGTACTCTATAGGAACCTCTTGTATTCTATTCTAAGCGCTTTGTTTTTATGTGTTTGAAAATATGTATAAGATTTAGGGCTAATGAGCATTTATTTGGGAAAATAGGTTTTGAGTGATAAAATGCACTTGGCTTGAGTTCCAAGGTTTTTTAATCTAATGAAAATGAGTTTTGAAGTTGAAAATAAGACTTGATTTGAAAAATCAAGTGTTTTCACCTAAAGAAAATAAAGTTTGATTGATTGAGGACTTGGTTTAAAATCCAAGTTGTTTTTTGAGAAAAAGTTTGATTAACGACTTGGTTTAAAATCCAAATTGTTTTTTAAAAAAAAGTTTTTGATAAGTGATATATTTTGGATATTTTTGAAAAGAGGTGTTAACTTCTATTTTTTGGCTAAAAAGGGTTAATGGTTCTAACGAGAGTTCTAACGTTTTAATTAAACAACCTAAAATATTTGAATCGCGCCTAGACTTTTTGCAACGACATATAGGTCGAGGTTTTTTCCTTTCTTCGGACTAACACATTAAATATACTAACGAGCAATAATGAGCGAGAATTTAAAGCATACAATACATCCGGGGGGGAACATGCAAAGGGGATTGAATTAAATAAATGACAATGATAATAATGACTGAAAATAAATCACGCCAATTATGCGCATTTAAAATTACAACTAGGGGGGAAACATGCAAAGGGGATTGAATAACAATCATAATGATAACATAAATATAAATAAAAGAGATATAAATATAGAGCATATAATATAACATAAGTGCGATAAACATAAATATAAAGCATATAATCATAAAATCATGAGATGAATTATAAAGCATATAACAAGTAATAAATACGAAGCAAGTAATGAGACATAAGTATCATGTGAAGCATAAAACAAATAACAATTAATGACAAGATTAACACATAAAACATGAGAGTGGGAATAGACAAGAAAAGGCAAAAGCAAAAATTTAACACATCATAAATAAAATAACCAAATAATAAGATAACCTAGATAATACCAAACATTTCCAATTAAACATACATGCATATACTTGTCTAAAAATGAAAATTGAAAATCAATCAAGGTACTTAAGACTATCATATCATACCATAGAAAATATCATCAAAATAAATCAAGCATTTTCAAAATCATATACATGCATATATATTTTTAATTAAATGAAGAAAATAATTTACAATTAAATCCCACTATTAAAAATTAACCACATTAAATAAAAAAAACCTAGGACTAAATCATGAAAGCAAAAATTAAGCATGTTATCAAGCATAGAACAAATTTAGTGGCAATTAATAATTAAAACATCAAATAAAAATCACTTAAGACTCTAACATATAAATCCTATAATTAATTAATAAAATTAAAACAAAATAAACAAGAAAAATCATGGGATCAAGGCAAAATGAACCAAAGTCAGAGGGTAACATTCAACAAAAAAATAATTAAAAGTTCATGGCATAATAAGAACATAGGAAAATAATTTTTAATCACATAAGATCAATTATTAACATTTAAACCTAATTAAATAGTGCCAAAAGATAAAAAAAATCAAAATAATACATGATTATATACACATCAAGATAAAAAGTTCCAAACATTAACATATTATTCATGTCATATGGTAAATTAAGTAACACAAGCATATTATCAAAAGTTAATTAAGTTAAACCTAATTTATACACTAATAAATGAAGAAAATATGGAAAAAAAAATAGTAAATAAATGATTTAAAAATTTATTTCATGATATATCAATTAATAATAACCTAACATATAATTAAAAAATGATAATCATCTCAGGAATTAAAAATAAAATTAAATAACAGAGAAGGTGTGAATATCAAAACGAATAGAAAGAGGGGTGCAGAAAGTAATACCTGGACTTTGGGCTTAAAGCCCAGTATGCGTCAAAATCAGGTGTGGCACAGGTCCAATGAAGCACAGTACGCGCGTGCAATCTGGTGCGTCTGATCAGATCTGAAGGCGTGAGATCAAATTAGCAGGTGATGGATCCGGTGCTCTGCGGGAACTGGAGACCACGGTGCAACGCGTCCTTTGGGTTGTTGGATCTGGATGTAAAAGAATCGGACGCGTGCAATATGTTGGCTTGATCTGACGGCTGTGACCCACACACGAGATCTAACGGCCTTCATGGGATCTGAGGGAACACCATGGGTCTTGTTCTTCCTCGCGTCAAGCAAACGGCCGGAGCTTCACCGGCGCGGCGACGAACATCACCGGACGTCCAAACAGTAATAAAACTCGCTCCAAAATACTCTACCCCACTCGAAAAATCACGAGGAACACGAATCCACCGTTAGTTTCTTCAAAGGATGCTTCAGTTTTGAAAAACGATGAGAAAAATTTCAAACTTAAATTTCAGAAAACGTGATTTGAACGAGAGTTGGGTTAAATTAAGCAATGGGAAAACATCTATAGGTTATTTGATGATGAATGGGGTTAAAAAAACGACAGAAACAGAGGCTAGAAACTCGTATTCAAATCTCACATTTTTGAAGGTTTTTGAGGTTTTGATTCTCTCGAATCTATGGGTTATAGCTTGTGTTTTGTGGTTGTTTTATGCTACTGGAAGTGTTTGGAGGCTTATTTGATGAAGAAATTGAGATTTGGATGAGGTTTATGAAGAAATTGAATTTTGAGAAAAAGGGTAAAAATGAGAGAATTTGAGATGAATTTTCTCTGAGTTTGTGAATGAATTTCGTGGTCTCCTCTCTCCTCACTGAAGAGTGTTATTTGTAGTGGAAAATTAGGTTATGAGTTGGCTTCAATTGGATAAGAATCAAGGGTAATTTTGAGTTTTTGGTTATGAGATTTTTGTGGGTTTTTGATCAAGAGAAATGAGGACACTTGTTATGCTCATGAGCTGTGATGAAAGGAATATACTAGGATCAATTTGAGGAGATAAGGATCAAGAGAAAATTGTGGGATTTAAGTGTGATGGGAAAAAAAAAATGGTGAAAAATCAATTAAAATGAATTAATGAAAATACATGAAAATATGGAAAATGAAATATAAATTGATAAAGGGCAAATATGTCATTTTTCAGGGTTTATACAATGCATGAGTTAAATTGGAAGCAATTGAAAAAAGTTTGAATAAAAAAGATTACTTGTTGATGAAGAAATGAATTTTTGAACTTAAAATGTAAATATGAATATAATAATATAATATAAAATAAAAATGAAAATGAAAATATAATTAAAATATTTTTATTATGCTCATAATATATGAAAATGATGGAGATGAAATTATAACTCAAAAATCATAAAGAATGGATGAAGAATGAGATTACTTGCAAAAGAAGTTACCTTAATATTTGAAATTTTTGAAAAGGGTAAAATGGGAACAAAATCAAGTTTATGAACAAATTATGGTACAAGAGCATATTTGGAAATTTATGGTGCAAGAAAAAGATCAAAATGTCATGTAATTAATTATCTAAAAATGAAACAGTTAAGCAGCGTAAACAGGATAAAATACTATTTTTTAGCAATTTTAAATTAACAAATAATAATAATGTGATGAAAATTAACATGTTTAAAATGAGCCAAAATTAAATGAAGAAATTTGGGGTGGTCAAAAAATGGGGTATGACAGCAGGGGGTAACGCAAAACACGACCACTTAGCAGGGGGTAACAACCTATTAATCCTTAATTTTACAATTCAAAGTAAAGCCAATTTGCCATTGTTGAGAGTTTCTCAATCCTTGTGGATACGATAGCTCTTTTTATTACTTGCGATAATTCGTATACTTGCGAAATAATCCTGCGGCGACGTGTCTAACCCACCTAAGTAAATCTTCACGTGTCTTAAACAATTGTTCCGTCTCAAAACTCTCCCTAGTATCAAACTCATTTGCTAGAGGTTGGCTAAGTGCAATTGCAGTAGAAGTAGAAAGAATAATTTCATTTTCCGAGCCATCACAATTCGTATGATCCGCATCACCCTCATCTTGCTGGACCGGTATAGCAAGCACAACTTGTCTCGATCCATGAACCATAACTATCAAAAATTAAAATTCATATCAAATAAAACACATACAACAATATAACCAATGTTATAAGTAATAAGCAATAACCTATAATTTAGAATCAATCAAACATTAACATTAATCAATATTATAAAAATGACTAATAATCAATATTATCAAATAAGCTATAATAATTAAGCATTAATCAATAATATAAGTAATAAGCTATATATAATCACTAATCAATCATACATTAACATTGAATCTTAAAAAAAGAACAAAACATCACTTGCAAGTGGTTGTGCAGTGCAGGAAATGAAAACAATTGCAGGGCGTCTATTTCTCGGAATGCATAATTCGAACCTGGGGTTGCCCAGTATTTCGGAAAACATTCCCCGCGCGCGTAGTGTGTCAGAAATTCGGAAACCTAGGCATTGACAGTCCAATTTTAGATGAAATAACAAAATCTAATCGGTTAGAATCAAAATTTACCTTATGTTTGAGCTTCTATGAGTGTTGATTCCTTTAGATAAGCTTCCAATCTTCACTTTGAGCCAACAATGATGTATCACCGTTTTTTTTCCAAAGAGAACAAGAGATTGAGTGTGGAGAAGATGAAGAGAAATGAGCTGCTCTGAGTCTATATAGACAATTTTGCGGAAAACGTTCCCCGAGCAAAACCCGAGCGGAATCTATCTTCCGAGAATTAATAAGTTCGGATCGCAGAAACCGATGTTGACTCTCAGCAAAAATTGAGGGGCGAGGGAAACCCGGGGATGAAAAAGAATTATGGGGGGTGGGATGAGACTTAGTTTAATCTAATTAAACTCTTGCAAAATGCATCATAGTTTCCTCTAACATGAGACTTCAATTTGAATTACTATTGTCATTTCAAAAATATTTTCCTTTAGAATTAAACATATTGACACATACAAATATATCAAAGCATCAAAGTGGTGTTTACAACAGTATGTTTTATCTTTTCTATGTTTCAATTTCATATATATTTTGAAGACATTCTGCAACTCTGCACAGAATTTGGCCTTATAAATATACAACATTTTATGAAATATGTCAAAAACTTATAGCAGAAAACAATTAACTTAGGGGATAGTGCAACTTGCATGATTTGGTAATGTACACAAACCAACTCCAAATGACCTCAAGACCTCGAATATTCTTCACTTAGTGCAACATTATGGATAAATTAAAATCTACAACATTACCGGCCTTCTTCAATGATGTCGGAATCTGATTGTCGTGCTTGCGGAATGGAACTTGAGCCACTAGTAGACGACTTAGAATTATAACTGAACATTCTAATTTCTTCAAAAGTAGGGTGATCTCTGTATTGAAGTCTACTTTCAGTTCTAGGCCACGTTGCCGCTGATTTTATTCTTCTAAGCAAATTTGTTTCCATATTTTCTTCATCAGATTCGATGTTGTCCATTTCTCCCTCCAACATTTTCACAATCTGTCTCATTATTGGTCTAACACAAGGGTCTGAATTTGAACACAACAAACCCAAATGAAGCAATCTTTCAGCTTCCTCAATAGGGTATCCTCCTTTGTCCTTTAACCTTTCATCAACAGCATTGTGCAATTGATCAAGCACCATTAGCGACTCCACCCATTCGATTATTCCTGGCTTATGCTCTTCAATAGGTCTTCGTCTGCAAATTACTTCCAACACCAATATTCCAAAGCCAAACACATCGGACATAGTTGACACTCTTCCTGTTTGAATCACTTCCGGAGCAATGTATCCTAATGTCCCGAGTACTTTTGTTGTGTTTGCCACTTGTCCATGATGCTCATGCATAAGAGCCAAACCAAAATCCCCCAATCTAGCATGCATGTCCTTGTCAAGTAGAACATTGCTTGCTTTAATATCCCTATGCAAGACCTTGACTTCCCAATCTTCGTGCAAGTATAGAATCCCCGCAGCTACATTTTTCAAAACTTGAATCCTCTCTTCCCATGTTAGCATCTTTCCTTCTTCGCACTCAAAGATCCATTTGTCTAAACTTCCATTGTTCATGAAATCATAAACTAGAATCAAGTTTTCTTTGTCTTCTTTGCACCAGCCTCGAAATCCTACTAAATTTTTGTGTTTCAATCTTCCTAAGCTTGAAACCTCAGCCATAAATTCTCTCACCCCTTCTCTTTGGTGAGGGATTCTCTTGACCGCGACTTCAACTCCTTGCAACATCCCTTTATATACACTTTTGTTCCCTCCTACAGAAACCAAATTCTCATCAGAGAACCCTCCTGTTGCTGCATGGATCTCTTGGAAACTAATCCTATGTGGCCAATACTGTATTTCCCAATCTTCAATCTCTTCTTCTTTATTTCCCCTATAGAAAAGGAAAAACACAGCACAGACAATGATTAAGACACAGACAACAATAGTTATTTCTACAGCTATAGCTTTTGCTCCAGAAAACCATCCTTTATGAGGGAGAAATGAAGCCAAGTGTTTTGTAACTAAGGCATCACCGATGGAAAAATTACTATTACTATAGCTCCAAGCAAGAATCTTAACACTATCTTTTTTCAACCCATTGGCTGCGCAGAATCCAACATAAGTTTCATCCATAAGAACCCCAGAAAGGTTAAGATTCATACTGATAAGAGGCACACGAGGCCTCTTTCGTCCTGCCCGAGCCATTGTAACGTTTAGACGAGAATGGTTAAACTCAATCCATACTTGATAGTTTTCTCCACTTTTTATCTTCAATACCTTAAATTCATTGTCATCTTTTCCACCCCAGTAGCCAGCCTCATGTGAAGTTAAGGATGTAAGCGAGTTTACGTCTATACCAACATGATTATCATTTGTATCGTTGAATGGTTCGTTTTTAACAATATCAAATTCAACTCCAAAAACATGGTTGTTAGGATTACCTTCATTGGTAAAATTTAAGAGACCGATATACTCTGTTGATGTTGTTCCATTTAGATCTCTTGAAGGTGTGAATATGAAGGCAAAGCCATGTCCTGGGATAGAGTGATTGATAGGGGAAACGGAGAAAATGAAGGAAGTAGCGAAGGGGAGAAGAGTGGAAGAGTTTGGTGGTTTTGTATGTACTTTGTGAGGGTAAAAAGCACGAGCTATCGCGAATGAAGTGGAAGTATCATTAAGGAGAGTTAGAATGGATTTGTTAATGGTTGCATTTCCATATAGGATAATGTTTGTTGAGTTGAAGTTTGTATTATAGACAAATTCAGTAGTGGAAACACAACATATAATTATGGTAACAGTGTGAAGAAGAATGAAAAGTAGCTTAAGTTGAGGCATTTGGAAAGAACTGAGAATGAAAGAGAAAGTACTGTTACCAAATTGAGTTTATTGAATATTGAATATAAGATTTAGATATGATAGTGATGTTACATGACTACATGAGTGAATTATAATAGATGCTAATGCTATGATAAGGGAATGAGTGGTTGCTAAAAAATGCTAAAGTATATACTTGTTTGTGACAAATATAGACTGAATTACAATTTACAACCACATGACTTGATAAGTCAATCCATCAATTCAAACGCGGTATACTAATTTGGCAGCTTAAGATTTAAGATTTTTGTTTGTTTTAGTTAGTTTTCAATGCAACCATTTTACTGTTTCTATTTAGTTAGTGTTCTTTATTTTACTTTAACCACCACTTATATTGGAAATTATAATTGATAGCATTTCTCTTTAAAACTTATGAAAGTAAACTGCAGCAGAGATTAGAAACTTTTTTATAGATAGATCATCAAATTTCATTCTTCAAAATGTCCTTCACAAATTATGATCGTAATCCGTTTTATCTCGTTGTAGACAGAATATAAGATATAAGAATCTCATTGCAGACTGTTTATGATTATGATTGTAGAATGAAATCCTATAGAGTTCTTGCTCAAATCACTTATTGGAAAGGGAGGTACAATGCACAGAATAGAAATCACACTCACACCACACAAACACAAGGGAATTATCTGTCATTCAGATAGTTTGTTTGTCAAGGAATTCAATGATGAGCTTGTTCACTTTCTCTGGGAATTGTTCATGAACAAAATGGCTTCCTTCTGGAATATATATAGTCTCCAAGTTTGGCACAAAATTTTTCACCGCCCCACTTCGGATATAGTCTTCCATTCCAGGAAATTTGAAGCAATAATCTTCCTCGCCCATGATCAGCAGTGCAGGAACATTGACTTTAGGATCAATTAGGCCACTTTCCACTGTCAGAGACCTGTGTGGATCATAAACAATGTTTTATAATTTCATACAAGTGTGCACCCTAAATTTAGAGAGCATCGGAAAATAAATTAGTCTTGATACAAAAAACAAGGAAAATGCATAGAGTAAACAGTCATTTTGGTCACTGAATGTGTGAGGTTGTGTCACTTTGACTATAGTACCTAAATGTATCGAAATTATAAATACATACTCAAGTTTCAATTTTGTTAGTAATTTGATGGACCAAAATGACTATATACTCAAAATGCAACAGTCTCGTTCACAAGAAATAGCCTTCGCCGAAGACTAATATTTGTTGAGGAATCTAGCTAACCACTTTTGGTGGAGTCTCTAAGTCCAACTACGTTTCTCTATTCACAAGGGAGGCTTTGTTTAGGTGATATGAGTTCAGTTCCACTCAAATCAACGTTACGCAATGTAGGAATTTGTGAATATTGAATTGTAAGATTTTGATTACCTATATGGAACCTGCAATGCAAATCTGAAGCCAGATTTTTCATATAGTGATGCATAAACTGTCAAGTCTTCCTCAGAGAACCACGGTGGAAGTGGAGTAGAAGGATTAAACAAGTCCATGATTTCTTGATCATCCTTTGCTACTGGCACCTCACTTTTAGAAAAGAGAATATAAATGTTCCTTATAACTGATTTAACATCGAAGCGGCCAAAATCTGCTTCTGCTCTCCCTGGTTCCTGAATTAATATACTCAATAGTTCATCTTTGTTGTAAGCTATTCAGAACTTAAATATAAGCAAAAACGTATATGCACTTTTTTGCTTATATTTAAGTCCAGAAGAAGTATCAAGGAAAATAAAAAAGATTATGGAAGAGAATTTGCACCTGCCACCTAGTAATATAGAAGCCTTTCGGGAGAAGATCGTTTTTGATAGCAGAAGGACCAGGATTCATGAAAGGAATACCTAAAGTAATGAGAGAAGCTACTGTTTCTGGATAGACAACAGGTACAAGATTTGCTATGATGGCACCAGAGTCCTTACCAATAAGGAAAGCCTGATAAAAGCAATTGAAATTGCACATCCATAAACTATTAGATAAGTTTTACATCTTAATCAAAAGGGTCTTATTATTTATCCTTTCATCTCTCTTTTTTTCTACTAAACGTGGCATCGCTTATTTGGCCACACTGAATATTAATTGATATAAAGTGTGGCTGCGTAAGCGGTACCACATTATTAATGAAGATCTTGAATATCCTTACCTTGCTGATGCCTAATGAATCTAAAAGATCTTTGACTTCATGAACAAGGTCCATTGAAGTTGCTTTTTCTGGTTCAGCTGGATGATCAGAAAGTCCATAGCCTCTAGAATCAAAGGCAATAGCGCGGTAACCAGCATTTGCCACAGCAATCATTTGATATCTCCATGTATACCATATTTCTGGAAATCCATGTAAGAAAAGCACTGTCTTTTCACCTTCACAAAAACACAAACATAAGTATTGTTAAAATTTGGAAATGAATCAATTAAGAATGTTTTTTATATGAGACTTTTGATATACCAGTTCCAATCTCAGCTACATGGAGCTTTAGTCCCTTCACTTCTACATGACTGTGTTTGATGTTCTCCATCTTGGATGTAGATTCAAGTGTGTTTGTGAGAGAAGAAGTTATGAACTTATGATGGCAAAAGGAGAATAATAAACAAAAGTATAAAACAAATGAAGCACCTACCACAATTCCTAAATTTTTAGATTAAGACAAATTGAAGTGAATAATTAGATGCTGTTTTGTTCAAAATAGGTCAATGGTGAGAGGGTAAGGCATTTTTGGATAAAGTATATTCAATAATATACTTTAAAAAGGTTAATTAAGGTTTTTTGTCAAAAAATATCACAAATTGTGTTTTATATCACAATCCTCACCTACAACAGAATATTAACTATACTGATGTTATATATTAAAAATAATCTCATTGTATATTATTGTTACATATTAAAAAAATGCTCCTTGTAGACTATGTTTATGATTGTAAAATAAAATCATGAGTTCTTGCTCAAATTACTTATTTGAAATGTCCATTCCTTCGCATTTTTACTTTTAATACATACATGCACGAATCTAGGATTTATTTTTATGTGTGGCCGAATTTATTCGCATCAAAAACTTAAACATGAAATATATATTTTATCCGTTTCAAATTTTTGGACCTTTTAGAATTTCACACATAGATTAAGAAATAATAAATATTGAAATATTAAGTTATTTTTACTCTTACTTTTTATTAAAAAAGAGAAAAATTCATTTAATTGATGTTTTTAATTTTTGTTAGGAAACAACCGGTAAAACATAATTAATTGTACTTTGATTTTTTAAAAGAACCAAAATTTTGGAACAAAAGTAAAAATCTAAAAGAATCAAAGATTAGAGACGGAAGAAATAATCAAAGTATAGTATTCTCTTCATCATACCTAGCATTTACAACACTAAATAATTATACTTCTCTTTTATTTATCATTTTTGACATGATATGAATTTAAATGAGTTTTTAAAAGGCAACGGTTCAAGATAAAAGTAATAAAAATCATGATTCGAAAATCAATTGTTTTGAATTCGTTTTTTCAGAATGAACTTTTTTCTAAACAAACCTGTAGAAAAAGCATTAAAAAATACACATTATCTTAACAATATGGACCAAAATTAAGTGCATGATAATTTTATAGGGACTAAAAATTTAATAAAGATTAAGTGAAGACTTAAATTTAAAATATCATCATTTTACAAGAAAAAAAAAATTTAGCTTTATACATATATATGTATAAAAATTAAAATTAAAAATTTTTGGTGTGGCTATGATGGCCACACAAGGCCTTCATGTAGATTGTCTGTGTGAAAGGGATGTGGTTGGTTGGAATTCGTTTTAGATTTTGTGTCGGAGACAATTACTCCCTCCGTAATATTTTATAAGCAAAATATAATTTTTAAGTTCATTGTATATTTACTATATTTGGTCTGTATTATAAGTTAGATGTATTAAATGTACAATGAATTTGAAAAATATATTTTTACTATTACGGATGGGAGTATAAATTTTAAGTATAAAGACGAATAGGAATATGAATATGATCATGTTGCACAAGTATATTTCATAGTATGTGTAAATATAATAAATTTTAGATTAGATTCGTCCGATAAGTTTATGTAAATCATGTGTAAATGGGTAAATTAGTGGATTTCATGCATTCATGATACTTTAGAAATTTTGGCATATATTGTATATTTCCGTACACTAAACATGTTGATCAATGCTATTTAATATAGATCATTCAATTACTCTCGTGCACTAAATGAAGAAAAAGAATTTTGACAGTAACTTAGCTCATAAAAATATTAATTTTATAAAAAAAATCATATATACCTGACAAGACGAAAAAAGTCTTTATAGAATTTCTACCATATTAATTTCAAATAGATGAATATGTTTTATGTTCATCAAATTATCGTTACATTGGTCTAGTGGTGACATTCACACATGCACCCCTCCACCAAATGGTATTGGAATCGGGACACAATCTGACTTATCTTTTAATTTTCATCAAATTATATGATTGTTACATTGGCTCAATGAACACGCCTATGGACTTCTAGCAAACAGTATTGGTAGGAGTATAAGCGGATCATAAAAAATTGATTAAACCGACAAACCAAACCAAATTGAAAATTAACCAATCTAGTTTGCGTCAGATCAAAAATCGAACCAATAACAACCGAACTAATTTGGTTCAGTTCTCGAATGTCAATTTTAAAAACCGGTGAACTGGTGAACCAAACCTCTTACTAGAGAAACACTTGTATAGGCACAAACCTAAATCAAATTTATTTGGGCACACACTCACAAATCTAAAAATTTAAAACAAAAGTAATATAGTCACATCAATCAACATCATTTTATTTCATTTCTATTTAATTTTATTTTGTTTTTGTGAGTGTGTCTAACACCTCACATTTATGTTTGTGCCTATCAAAGAATTTTCCCCTCTTACTAATACTATTTTTATAAATATTAGAAGAAATATAATATGGTTCATTTTATAACAACTTATGGAAATAGTTTTTTTTTTTGCCAAAGAAATAAAATTATGTTAGTTTATTTGGCTTTGTATTACAAAATATTCTCTAATAAAAATAAGAAAATGAAATTATATGTTAGTTTATTTGGTTTTGAGTATGTTATATAAATTTATTTTATTTAATGTTGTTTGAAATTATGTTAGTTCTTTTTTTTTTACCAATGAAAATCTACAAAGTATCACGTTCTTTCTCACACCGATAGAGATGTTTTTTTTTTTTTTAAAAAAAAACTAAGTTAATCCATTCAAATTGGCACTAGAGATAATCGAATCTTTTTTTTTTTTTGTATTAACCCTTTGATTCTTAAAGGAAGGGTGTTCCGGTAATTCAGAATTCGGTTACGAGGTAATTAAAGTTTGACTATAAGAATTGTACCCATCATAAATAGAACTCAGATTCTCCGGAACGATTCGTCCTAGGGGATCTCATTAACTACTTGAGCTTAATTATTGTCTTGGTTTGCTATTGATATTTTGGCTATACCAGTTTTTACCGTTTCTTCTAAGTCAGCTTTTAATACAGGTGGTCGGATACTTGATCCATTTCGTAGTTTGATTGTCTTTTGTATTTGAAAATCATGTCACTACCAGCTTTGTATTCTAATTATTTCACGATTCAATGAAAATCAATTAATTTTCTTAACTTGTAAGTTGTTTGAATAATAGAGTATCAAATAAATTGTTTGAAAAACAATAGCAAAGAATACATTGAAAAAGAAAATCATTAAAAACCGATTAAAGTATGTGGAATAAAAAAACCAATAAAAAGTCCATTAGTTCAGACTTTTTTCTTTCTAAAAACCGATTCAATTACACCTCTAAGTATTGGGTTTGCGAATCCAAATGACCTATATACATATAAGACAGAGAGAATTCGATTACTTGGTAGTAGTTAAGACAAATGATTTTGCACTTTGGAAAGCATTATAAATCAGCTGTCAGTGAAACACAAATGATACAATCAGCTACAAAATCTTTGGTTATGATTCGATGGTTGCCACCGGAAGCTGGCTGGGTCAAACTCAATTCAGATGGGGCATGTAAAGACGATGGTAGAGCAGGTTGTCGAGGTTTGTTGCGAGGTGTTAACACTTAACAGTGAATGGCTTGGAGGATACTCAAAGTACATTGGCTCGTGTTCGGTGTATATTGCGGAGTTGTGGGGTGTATACGAAGGTTTGAAGTTACTTCAGAATCGTGGATTTCAAAAAGTTGAAGTCTGTGTTGATTCCAAAGCAGTTTGGCAAAGCTTAAACAATAGTAAAAGGGGCCATGCTGCAGGAAACAGACAGATTGATACAGTGCATTAGGCAAATGATGGAGATGCAATGGGAGATCAAGGTATCTCAGGTTCATCGAGAAGAGAATATATGTGTTGATGGGTTGGCTGAGATGTCATTTGGCTTAGCCACATATATAGTTTTTTTATGATTCTTGTCCCGATCATAATAAGGATCGATTCCTGTTTAATTTGTCCGGAGTAGGTACTCTGCGTCTTATTGCGTTGTAATCCTTTCTAGGGCTTTTGCCACCTTCTTTTCCCAAAAAAATAATACATATCAAGTCAATCAATAAATTTTGTTACTTATATACCATTATTTCTGTTTTTCGTATAATATCTTAATCATTTATCGTCTCATTTCATATATTTTTTTCGATGCAATAAATACTTACAGATATTACTGACAAAACAATAATAAATATTGCATTGAAATTTAAAACATATTATTAAGTCCGTTGTTCCTTTGTAGCTCAGTGGTACAGCGGTCGGCTGTTAACTGACCGGTACAACATTAAGCATACGACTCTTAGACTCTGTATTATCACAATCACAATCAGATGGTTTGTTTGTCAAGGAATTCAATGATGAGCTTGTTCACTTTTTCTGGGAATTGTTCATGAACAAAATGGCTTCCTTCTGGAATATATATAGTTTCCAAGTCTGGCACAAAAACTTTTGCCACCCCACTTCTGATGTAGTCTTCCATGCCAGGAGACTTGAAGCAATAATCTTGTTCGCCCATGATCAGCAGTGCAGGAACATTGACTTTAGGATCAACTAGGCCACTTTCCACTGTCATAGACCTGTGTGGATCATAAACCGACTAATAAAAGACACATTTAAGGACGAAATTGACAAATAAAAAACACACATTTAATGAACATACTGATTAATGATATACATATTTAAGGATGTTTTTGTATTTTTAATCAATTTGAGAACTATAACGACAACGCCTAACCTATATGGAACCTGCAATGCAAATCTGAAGCCAGATTTTTCATATAGTGATGCATAAGTTGTCAAGTCTTCCTCAGAGAACCATGATGGGAGAGGAGTAGATGGGTTAAACAAGTCCATGATTTCCTGATCATCACCTGCTACTGGAATCTCACTTTTAGAAAACAGAATATAAATGTTCCTTATAACCGACTTAACATCAAAGCGGTCAAAATCTGCTTCTGCTCTCCCAGGTTCCTGAATTAGTTTATACTCAATAGTTCATTGCTGTCATAAAATACTCCGAACTTAATTATAAGCAAAGATAAGTACATGTATCTAGTTCAAACGTGAATCAGATATATGTATTTTTCTGTTTATAGTTAAGTCCAGAAGGGAAATATAGCGAACGATAAAAGTGGTTATGGAAAATAATTTGCACCTGCCACCTAGTAACGTAGAAGCCTTTTGGGAGAAGATGGTTCTGGACAACAGAAGGACCAGGAAGTACGAAAGGAATACCTAAAGTAATGACAGAAGCTACTCTTTCCGGATAGACAACAGCTACAAGATATGCTGGGAGGGCACCAAAGTCTTTACCAATAAGGAAAGCCTGATAGATAGAAGCAATTGAAATTGCACAACCAAAAACTATTAGACTTGTTTTTCACCCTTTCCTCACCCTTTTTCCATCTATTTCACAAACTTTCAATTCAACAAAACTCATGTTTAGTTTGTGAAAATATTTTCTAAATTTTGTGTTAATTTTATTTGCTAATAAAGAGATAATAGACTACCGAAATGAGCAGTTGTCTGCATTTTTAGAAACAATAAAAATACAAAAGAATGGTTTTCATTATTTATAGAAACATGCTCCTCTCAATGTCTCGGGTTTGAATCTTTCCGATGTCACTTTCTATGTTACACTAGTCAATAAAGAGCAAAAAAGCTCTGGCTTTAAATGGGCCACCCGCTAGTAGACAGTAAGATTGTGTCCTTTGAATTAGTCAGTCATTAGGCTTGGATACCGAGTCTTAAAAAAAAAATCCAAAAATGCATAATTACTAGTTAACATTTCATGTTCTCTCCATCACAATGAGCCACTTCAAGAGTCTACATCTTTTTTTTTTTAATCTTAGACGAATTCGATGACACCACTCAAACTCACACACACAACTACGAGGTTCCAAATTTGAATCTGGGTGAACGTGTCTAACCTAACAATATCGGCCTTGTCCAATCGTCCATTTGAACTAAGACTTATCGACAAAGTTTACATATTCTTGTATAGAGCATCTTCATCTTAATTCTTACCTTGCTGATACCTAATGAATCTAAAAGATCCTTTACTTCATGAACAAGGTCCATTAAATTTGCTTTCTCTAGCTCAGCTGGATGATCTGAAAGTCCATAGCCTCTAAAATCAAAGGCAATAGCACGGTAACCAGCATTTGCAACAGCAATCATTTGGTGTCTCCATGTGTACCATATTTCTGGAAATCCATGTAAGAAAATCACTGCCTTTTCACCTGAGAAAACAAAAGTAGTGTTATAAATTATAATACTTTGGAAATGAATCAATCAAGAAAAAACAAATGTGCTATAAGAGTTTTGATATACCAGTTCCAATCTCAGCTACATGGAGCTTTAGTCCTTTCACTTCTACATGACTGTGTTTGATGTTCTCCATCTTGAATGCAGGGTGAAGTGTGTTTGTGAGAGAGGGAGTTATGATGGCAAATGGAGAATAATATACAAAAGTATAAAACAAATGAAGCACCTAGCTCATTTCCTAAATTTTTAGATTAAGACAAATTGAAGTGAATAATTAGATGCTGTTTTGTTAAACAAAGGTCAATGGTGAGAGATTAAGGCATTTTTGGATAAAGTATATTCAATAATGTACTCTAAAAAGGTTAATTAAGGTTTTTTGTCAAAAAATATCACAAATTTTGTTTTATATCACAATCCTCATCTTCAACAGAATATTAACTATACTGATGTTATATATTAAAAAAAAATCTCATTGTATATTATTGTTACATATTTAAAAAAAAAAAAAAAAAAAAAAAAAAAAAAAAAAAAAACTCCTTGTAGACTATGTTTATGATTGTAGAATAAAATCATGAGTTCTTGCTCAAATTACTTATTTGAAATGTCCATTCCTTTTTATTTATCGCATTTTTTACTTTTAATACATATAAGACAGAGAGAATTCGAATAACTGACTCGTAGTTTCAAACTTCAAATTCTACTTTTTTATTCTGAAAAGCGACAAGTAAAAAGGAACTAAGGAAGTACAACATTAAACATAAGACTCTTAGACTCCGTTATCACAATCACAATCAGATTGCTTGTTTGTCAAGGAATTCAATGATGAGCTTGTTCACTTTCTCTGGGAATTGTTCATGAACAAAATGGCTTCCTTCTGGAATATATATAGTTTCCAAATTTGGCACAAAATTTTTCGCCACCCCACTTCTGATGTAGTCTTCCATGCCAGGAAACTTGAAGCAATAGTCTTGTTCACCCATGATCAGTAGTGCAGGAACATTGACTTTAGGATCAGTTATGCCACTTTCCACCGTCAGAGACCTGTGAGGATCATAAACAGACTAATAAAAGACACATTTAAGGACTAAATTGACAAATAAAACACACATTTAAGGACTGCATATTTAAGGATGTTTTTGTAATTTTAATCAATTTGACGACCATAACGACAATGCCTAACCTGTATGGAACCTGCAATGCAAATCTGAAGCCAGATTTTTCATATAGTGATGCATAAGTTGTCAAGTCTTCCTCAGAGAACCATGATGGGAGAGGAGTAGATGGGTTAAACAAGTCCATGATTTCTTGATCATCGCATGCTACTGGAATCTCACTTTTAGAAAACAGAATATAAATGTTCCTTATAACTGACTTAACATCGAAGCGGCCAAAATCTGCTTCTGCTATCCCAGGTTCCTGAATTAATTTATACTCAATAGTTCAATACTGTCATAAACTACTCCGAACTTAATTGTAAGCAAAAATAAGTACATGTATCTAGTTCAAGCGTGAATCAGATATATGTATTTTTTTTTAGTTTATAGTTAAGTCCAGAAGGAATATAGAGAAAGATAAAAGTGATTATGGAAGAGAATTTGCACCTGCCACCTTGCGATGTAAAAGCCTTTTGGGAGAAGATGGTTCTGGACAGCAGAAGGACCAGGAAGCATGAAAGGAACGCCTAAAGTAATGACAGAAGCTACTATTGCAGGATAGACAACAGCTACAAGATATGCTGGGAGGGCACCAAAGTCCTTACCAATAAGGAAAGCCTGATAGATAGAAGCAATTGAAATTGCACAATCAAAAACTGTTAGACTTGTTTTTCACCTTAATAAAAAGGGTCTTGTTTTCTACCCTTTCCTCACACTTTTTCCATGTATTACACAAACTTTGAATTCAGCAAAACTCATGTTTAGTTTGTGAAAATGTTTTCTAAATTTTGTGTTATTATTTGCTAATAAAGAGATGATAGACTACCAAAATGAACAGTTGTCTGCATTTTTTAGAAAAAAAAAAATGCAAAAGAATGAGAGATGTGCTCCTCTCAAGATCACGGGTTCAAATCCTCTCAATGTCATTTTCTATGTTGGACCAGACAATACAGAGTAGACTGAGACGGGAAAAGTGGATTCTATGGACGAACCGATAAAACCCAAGTCTCAAGTAGGGATTCTAATGAATTCGAATAGAATCCGATACGATTGAGATTTATGCAAATATAATATTAGAGTATTAAAGAGAAAGAGTATATTTGTTATGAATTTGATATGGTTATTCCATTCACCTAGATGGTTATATATAAGCAAATTTGGTAACAAACTCTACCACGGCTTGCATGAAAATAGGGAAAATAATAACTAACTAATATTATCTAAGATAATGACAACTAGTTGAATTTAAAATAACTAATTAAAATAACAAATTATCTAACTTATCATCTAACTTATTTCCGGTAACAATACCCCTTCCTCAACAACACACTTGTCCTCAAGTGTGAAAATTAGGAAATTTTTTGAGCAAATCATAATAAAACTCCCAAGTAGCTTGAGATGTAGACTCTCCTTTCCACTGTACCAGCACCTTTGTAGCAGCAGTGCGGCCCCTCTTAACCATTTTCCTCTCTAGAATAGACTCTGGTTCCCTGTTTAATGTAGGATTGGCAGTTGCATTAGGTAGTGGGTGAACTTGAGAGGTTGTAGAATTCACACACAATTTCAATTGGGAAACGTGGAACACGTCATGTATCTCGGCATCTGCAGGTAATTCCAATTGATAAGCAACTGAGCCAACACGATCAATCACCTTGAAGGGACCATAAAACTTAGGTAGTAGCTTGTGAAAAGGTTGATGTCTCAGATTTTTGCCTATAAGGTTGCAATTTGAGGTACACCATATCACCAATGTTGAAATTTCTATCGCTGCGATGTTTGTTTGCTTGTTGAGTCATCCTATTTTGAGCCCTCAACAAATGGAATTTGAGTAAGTGAATAACAGCTTCTCTAGCACTCAAGGATCTGTCAACAGCCATAGAAGTGGATTCCCCCGGTAAATAAGGTAAATGAATGGGAGGAGGTTGGCCATACACAACTTCATAAGGGGTGCAGTTGATGGAAGTGTGATGATTGGTGTTATACCACCATTCAGCAAGAGATAACCACTGATACCAAGAAGATGGTTTGTCAGCACACATGCACCTTAGGTAAGTTTCAAGGCATTTGTTTACCACCTCAGTTTGACCATCGGATTGAGGGTGGCACGCAGTGGATTTGTTGAGCGAGGTTCCTTGTAACTGAAAAAATTCATTCCAAACTTTGCTGAGAAAAATAGGGTCTCTATCACTAGTAATGGTGCTAGGCATACCGTGTAGTTTGAAAACATGATCCAGAAAAAGTTGTGCAACATCAAGAGCTGTATAAGGATGAGCAGCGGAAGCGTGGTGGGCACATAACCCACAGGTCCCTGGATCGAAACCAGGCTCTGATACCAATTAAGACAGGAAAAGTGGATTCTAGGGACGAACCGATAAAACCCAAGTCTCAAGTAGGGATTCTAATGAATTCGAATAGAATCCGATACGATTGAGATTTATGCAAATATAATATTAAAGTATTAAAGAGAAAGAGTATATTTGTTATGAATTTGATATGTTTATTCCATTCACCTAGATGGTTATATATAAGCAAATTTGGTAACAAACTCTACCACTGCTTGCATGAAAATAGGGAAAATAATAACTAACTAATAGTATCTAAGATAATGACAACTAGTTGAATTTAAAATAACTAATTAAAATAACAAATTATCTAACTTATCATCTAACTTATTTCCGGTAACATAGACGGTCAGATTGTGTTTCCCAATTAGTCGGTCATTAGACCCAGATACCGAGTATTCAATTTTTTTTTTTCCCAAAAATGCATAATTTCTAGTTAAAATTTCATTTTCTCTCCATGTCAATGAGCCACTTTAAGAGTCTGTATGCATCTTTTTTATTTTATATATCTTAAATGAAGTGGATAACACTACTGAAACTCACATACACAACTGTCAAGTCCCAAATTTGAATCTGGGTGAAAGTGTCTAACCTAACAATATCGGCATTGTCCAGTTGAAGTAAGACGAGTGAACAAATCTAAATCTTCTTATTAGCGAGTTAAAATAAACACATTTTTTAAAAAATGAAAGTAGAAAATATTTTCAGAAAGTAAATGGGTCCTAAAATGTACAAAAGATAAACATGGACAAAATATAAATTTATTGTAAGAACATCTTGGTTCTTACCTTGCTGATACCTAATGAATCTAAAAGATCCTTTACTTCATGAACAAGGTCCATTAAAGTTGCTTTCGCTGGCTCAGCTGGATGATCAGAAAGTCCATAGCCTCTAAAATCAAAGGCAATAGCACGGTAACCAGCATTTGCAACAGCAATCATTTGGTGTCTCCATGTGTACCATATTTCTGGAAATCCATGTAAGAAAACCACTGCCTTTTCACCTGAGAAAACAAAAACAGTGTTATAGACAGTAATACTTTGGAAATGAATAAATCAAGAAAAAACAAATGTGATATAATGGTTTTGACTTTTGATATACCAGTTCCAATCTCAGCTACATGGAGCTTTAGTCCCTTCACTTCTACATGACTGTGTTTGATGTTTTCCATCTTGAAAGCAGGGTGAAGTGTGTTTGTTGTGAGAGTTTGTGCGTGTGTGTGATGACATAAAGATAACAAGAGACACAGGCATAAGACAAATGAAGAACCTAGCTCATTTCCCAAATGTTCGGATGAAGACAAATTGAAGTGGATAATTAGATGCTGTTTTAGTGTTTTGTAAAAGAAAGGTCAATGGTGAGAGATTAAATCTTACACCAAACTCAATGAGATTAAATCTTGTTAGTGTTTGTTTGGTAAAAATAAAAGTGGTTGGGACTCTCGGTGAAAAAAGGACGTTATAAATATAGATTAGTCAACTAATAAAATAGAGTCGAAAGTGATACGTTAGATGTCGTAATAAGGGTTCGAATTCTAATTCTCTCACTTATGGATGTCAGTTTATAACGACTTTGTCATTTTTTCTATATTAAAAAAAAAAAAAAAAAAAAAAAAAACTTAAATCAAGCTGTTCATATTACTTTCTTTATTTTCATATATAAATATTTTTTTCTGATTCATAACTTATATATCTGCTTTATATTTATTTAAGTCTATAAAAAATAATAATCTTTATTATAAGAAACTGGACGAGTATGTATTAGTAAAATCAACCGTACACAATTTCAACCGTCAATTTTAGATTAGATAATTAATATGAATAACTATGTTAAAAATAAAAATTGTGTTAAATCTTTCCCTAAATAATTGAGATTCTTTAAAGTGAAAATGTACATAGTTTTATATCTCAATCGTCAATTATAAAATGAATGGTTCAGATTAATATAGTTATAAAATAGCTAAAAACAATCTCCGCTAGAGATTTTTTTTATCGGGAAGACTTTGATATAAAACTGTAAATTTTCAATCCCAAATAAAAGTGGCCAATCAGGCAATCATTGAAGTGAATCCTTATAAAATTGGGGCAAGCCCAATTCATATATGGGGCTTTTTGTATTGAAAATTTCTCTTCTCACCCCTCATGTTTTTTTTTCATCTCCTGAATTTCTTTTTATGCCCTTGAACCACTATTTTGGTAAATATGAACCAAATTTTAAAAAGAATTGAAAAACATTTACCGAAATTTTTTGAGTTTTTTTTCACGAAATAGAACCCGAAAAACATTTTCTTTAGATTTTTTGAAAATTAAACGATTGAAACACCTGTTTTTATATCGTAAAATTCCAGTTCGTATTTACCGAAGTTTTACTTTCGTAAATTAGGGATAATATTGGATTTTTGGAGATTAAAAAGAAGCGTGGGGGTTTGGAAGAGAAATTTTCTTTTGTATTTCTCATTGTATTAAGGTGAATGCCCATATGTTTTTTATTTTATTTTAAAAATTTCACTCTTAATGTGAATAAATGGAATGTTCGGAGTTCAAATTCCATTACATATGAAGTGTCTCCTCCTTTATTGACCTTTTTTCTACCCTTTATTGACAGCATGGTCCCGTTTGTCTCTTGAAGTGTTCACGATTGTCTCTCATCCTTCATAAGCATATTTTGGTGGCGATGATGTTGGTGTGTGGTGGTTATTTCAATGATTGAAGCTTTGAATGTTTGAAGTTATTAGCATATATATTTTATGATTGTTTTCTTTATGTAGTAGCCAATTAAGAAGGAACTAGTACCTTATATATATACTTTACTATTTTATGTTTTATTATGGAGTTTTTTGTTAACAAGTTTGGTCTGAAGACTATGTGTGTGTATTTATATGTCATTTACAATTGTAGTGTGTCATATGTGTCACTTATAGATTTTAAAAGTCATTTTAAATTTTCCATAAATTCGTACGAGTTTACGGATCGAATCTACGAGTCGACTTTATGAAATGAACCATTTACGAGTCTGAGTAGACTTGCACATAACCTCCACTTATTCACTTAAGGATAGAATTTCAATTACAAAATTATTTGACAAAAAAGGTTTAAAATTTTTAAAAAATGAATAAAGTGTAACATGAGATAATCAAAAGTTGTGACTATTAATTAAGGTTAAGGTTAACCTTTCTGTCAAAAACAATTAATGTTAATCTCTCACATTAGAGGAGCCAAATCGCTCCGTGTATTATAGTATAAATCGCATATATTTCAAAATATAATGTTTTTTTTTACCAATTCATAAAAATTAAGAGATTTCAAAATATATATATATATATTGAGATTTCAAAATATAAGGTATTCTAAGGGTTAGTCCTTAATTATAAGGAGACAAAAATAAATGTTTGGAAGATGAACCACGGCTGTGTAATCACAACGTTATTAATGGCTTGGATGACTCTTAGGTTGAGATATCACCGTCAACTGTAGAGGATTGTTTTGGATCAGTGATATTTGATTTGGGTAGTTGCATGATTTACACTTGTTTTTTTATATAATTTGTATATCGTGATACATTATTTCACCTAATCAATTATTTATGTGGGGGGTTTTAAATATTTTTTAAGAACATTAGTCGTGCATCTAGTAATTAAACAAATAGCTTATTAAAATGAATTTTTATTTATTTATAAAATATCTTATATTCAAGGATAGAGGTAGGAGTACAATTTATGTATTTTTTTTTTTGTCACAACTCCAACAAAAAAAGAGATAAAAAAAATAAAAAAAAAATAAAAAAAAAAAAAAAAAGAAATCAACTAAATAAATACTCTATCAACAACACCTATGAAAATAATAAATTAAAACAATATTTTTATATAAAAATTGTACTTCAATATAATAATGTATAAGGTACAAAAAAAAACGTTTTTTATCATAAACTTAAGATATCAATTGAAAGAAGAATACAATGTAAATTTCGTATTTGCTTTGGCTTTTAAATGAAAAATGATTGATGGCAGCCTATTGCATCAATGTGACATTGGAAGATAGGGTTTGGTTTATAGATTATGCAACCATAAGAAAAAAGCTTAACTATGGACGTCACTAGTTAGCATAGCATCTTCTATTAGATATTTTGTGAATCAATTTTTTAGTGTTTCATTCAACATGCTTACCATTGGAATCATGTTTGATAGCATGATTAAAATCATTAATAATGCTGTTAAAACTTATCATTGTCGTGCCGTCACAAGTAAGAAATGTTTATATAATCTCTTGGGCCGGTGATTGGGCCCACTTATATGCCCACTTTAATTAATTATTATTTTTTAACATAAAATATTAGCTGCACTAGTTAATGCGGAAACCGGAAATGCTGTGTTAATTTTTGTCCTTATTGTCACCAAGAGGAAGAGACCATTTAGGATTCCTAATTATCCCACCCCATATTGATGGAGAGATCAGAGGTGTAGTTGGTGCGGGTGGCCGGAGGCTCGAGGATGGGGGAAGGACATTAATAGTATTCTTTTCGTCGTAAAATATAAAGACATTTATTTTTTTGATAAATTTTTGCTTATATTTTGAGACGAGGAGAATATTAAAAATGGATTTTTCAATAAAATTTATTATTGGTTCGACAATTTCATTTTTAAACGGGTGGATAATGAGGAAGATTCCTTATTTTGGGATCACCATTGGTTGGAAGAAGGAGTGTCATTAGGGGATCAATTTTCTAGGTTAGCAAATATCTTTCCAGATCAAGGAGTGTCGATGGGTCGGATGTATAGGAGGGGTTGAGATGTGGGTGGTTGGGGTGGAGTTTGAGGCATCATCTGTTTGTATGGGAAGAGGAAATGTTAGTAGGGTGATGTGGTCTGTTTCATAATGTTGTTTTGCAGTCTAATATGCTCGGTAGGTGGCTTTGGAGGTCTTTGCTCTTAAATATTTTTACTACTAAGGGTGCTTATCAATCTTTAATGTGTGTTGAGGAGAAGTGGAACCGATGTTGAATTCTACTTAGTTGGTTTGGAATAAAGTGGTACCAGTTAAGGTATCGGTGTTTGTTTGGCACTTTATGGAGAATCAAATTCTTACTCGTGATAACCTCTTTAAAAATGGTATTTTGAATATTGACGCTCAACATTGTGTTCTTGGTTGTAGTTTCGATGAAACGCCACCGCGTCTTTTCTTTGCTTGTGATTCGACCCATAAGGCGTGGTGTGACATTTTTTGATGATTTGGAATTGAACGTGCTCTTCATAATAAGCAAGTTGTTCATGCTCATCATTTTAGCAAGTTGCAAGTTCGTTTTTTGAAGTATAAAAAGTGTTTTTAAGTCATCTGATTGGCAACAATTTAGACAATACTAAAGGCCCGTAATGATTACTATTCTAATAATAAAACTTTTGATGCAAATTCGGTGATTTTTCAAATTAAAATAGATGTTTGGTGGTGGTTCAAGATGAAGTTCAAAGATTTCGATTGTACATTTATTTATTATTTTTATTTTTTGTATCTTGAGGACGGCTTAGGATAACCAAATATTTGTGTGCATATAAATAAAATTAAAACAAGATAAAAAAAGAAATTATGCTAATTACTTAGTGTGTTTGAATCTCCAATAAATTTGATAAAATCACAATAAAAAATAGTTTTACAATATATTTTTTGCATAACTTTCATTGTTATTTGTATTATGTCATGTCACCCCACTTTACCCCACTTTTTTCGTATGACGTGGAAGATTGATAGTTTCTTATTAAATGACCGTCAGTGCATATCAATTAAACTCTTGTTATTTTGATAAATTAAACATACACATAAAAATCATTGCATATATAAGTCAACCGTGTAGGAACTATAAAAGTTATAAACTCCTAGTGCTATCCAATGACGGTAACAACTTTGAAAAGGTTTAGTAGGTTAGGGACTAACTTTATGATATTTATATATTTGACTTATATTGGAAACCATATATAGTCCTATAAATATCTCATTCTTTTTTTGCTTATTTTATTCATAAAAAGCTTTGGTTGAACAAAACATGTTAATTGGACAAAACAATAAAAATAACTAATTAATAAAGGTAGAAACATAATCAAAGACCATAGTAATATGCCACATAACATATGCTAAGAGTCCATATATTTAATTCAACAACTACAGAAATAAAAATGATGCATCAAACATTATGCACAAACAAACTTCACAATGAACAAACTACAAATTATGTAATACAACAATAATAATACATATATATTAATAAATCCATCCTTGAACCTCAAAAACATAGCTCATAACAGATGGAACCAAGAAGGAAGGAAATCACAAAAAAGTTTCCTTCTTCCTTAGTCATGCTAATTAACATACCAACTAAATTAATAAAAAAAGTTAAGGAAAAAAAAAAGGTTAAAGGAACAAAGGTAAGACTATAAGGTGTATGACCTTGAAGCTAAAAGGCTCAAAAATGCATTGAGCCCTAATTAGAGGAAATTAATCCACTACTTCAAAGATGGTCAAGAAAATTATCCAAAGATTCAAAAGTTGTCTGGTAAAAATATCAGCAACAATTGATTAAGGACAAAAGAAAACTTCAAGATTAATTCTGATCATGATTCCAAAAGAAAGGCCTAATGGAAGAAGAACCTGATCCTATCTGAGGATCAAAATCATTGAATTCTTCATGTTGATTGAGATTGGAAAAAGGATTTTGTGACTGTGGAAAAAGATTATCATCCCAAACAGGACTGCCTGGACCCCAAGCAGCTGGAATAGCATTAAACCATGCTGACATTTCACTCCAAACCAATTCTTGTGACTGTGAAACTCCTTCTCCACCTTCGCTCACCGTAGCGTCACTCGATCCAATTCCAGAGTCATTCTCATTAGACTCTTCTATTGGAAGTGTCTGCTTCGGTGGAGGCTCCACCTGCTTTGTCACGGTGTTACTTGTCGAAGAAGTAACAGATGAATCTTCTACTGTTGGAGATGGTGATGAAGGTGCTGATTTTTCTTTTTCTTTTTCTTTATCTTTGTTGAGAAAAAGTTCAGGAAAATTGAGTCTTGCATTTTCGCCTCTTAACTTGAACGCCTCGCGATCATAGGCTAAAGCAGCATCTTCGGCGGTATCAAATGTGCCTAACCAAAGACGAGTTCTATTCCGAGGTAGACGAATTTCAGCAACCCATTTTCCCCAATGTCTTTGTCTAACTCCTCTATAGAGTTTTGTAGTACTTATAGGTTGAACTTGAGGCCTAAACATTGGTCCATTATTATTACCATATTGCCCCAAGTACCTATTGTTATTGTTCATCATCATCAACATTCTTCCTCTTGGACTTAGATTCAATGCGTCACTCCAATATTGAAGAAGCTGTTGATGATGTTGTTGAGACAAAATTTGTGGATATGGAACAATATTGTTTTGTTGTTGTTGTTGTTGTTGTTGTTGTGATTGTGACCCAAAAGATATCATTTGTTGCTGTTGTTGGTTTTGGTTCTGTGTAGGTGGTGGATAAGGGTAAAAAGGTAAATTGGTGTTGGTAGCAAATTGTTGTGAAGTATTATCAAAAGCAAAAGGAAAAACAAGTCTTGAAGATGAACATGAAGAAGAAGAAGAAGAAGAAGAAGTTGAAGAAGGAACAGAAAAAGGTGAAAATTGATTATGATTTTGATTTTCACGTTCAGGGCTTTTACTTTTCTTGAAAGGTCTATTATGTGAAATAGAAGCTTCATCAAAAACGGGCTTCCAATGATACTTTTGAGAAGAGCTTAATTCAACACTTTTACCTTTTTCAATCTCCCAATTAACTTGGCTTTCACCAATTTGTATAACCTTGTTATGATTGTTGTGAGTTTCATCACCAAAATCTTTGTTGAATTTTCCACTGTTCTTAGCTGCAGCCATTACCTTCTCCGCTCGCTCTCTCAAGTCTTAAGCACAAAACTAAGAAGAAGAAAAAAAGCAGAAAAAAAGTGATTTTTTTGAAATGGGTATATGTAAAAAAGAGAGATTTAACTATAAGATGAACTAATTTAAAGACCCAGATTAAAATTTGATCAAATTATAAAAGAAAGATCAAATTTTTGCTTCTGGGTTGTTGTAAAAAGCTTAAAATCCGAATCAAATAAAAAGCAGAATCAGATTATAAAGCTCTTAAATTTAAAGCTACCCATTTCAGAAAAACATTTGTATGAAATTGAAATGAAAAAGAAGAAAATCAAAAGGGAGAGAGCGAGCGGAATAAAAATCCAATGGATTTCCAATGCTAATCTTTGATGATGATTGAAAGTTGCTGTGAGAATTCGTGAGCTGAGATTTTGATAGTGAGGTGAAAGCCTGGGAGATTTTGTTTGTGAGAAATGAAAATGTGTTGAGAGAGTGATTTATATATGAGGAAGTTGAAAGGGAAAGGTTTTAAAGTTAAAAGTTAAAACTCAATTTTTTATTGTTTTTGGTTTTTCTGATAGAAGAAGCAAAGAATTAGAGAAAATGCGTAGAAGTTTCATTTCATCAATGGCTGGCTGAATGGGACCTACACGCTTCTTTTCTTTGCTTTAAAACCAATCCCTTTCTTTTTTTTTATTTTAAAAAATAAATTAATTAAAAAAAAACTAACAATTAAACTAGGCATGATAATCGGTCGGAGCGAGGATGGTTTTTATCGGGTCTGATTATGGTTATGCACCGTGCATAAATTGCTATGTGCGCCCCCCAGATTGCTACTCGCGCCCTCCAACTGCTACGCCACCCCCCAATTGCTACGCGCGCCCTCCATTTTCTAGCCCCCCAATTTCTAGCGCACCCTCCAGGTTTTTTTTTTTTTTAGATTTCTAGCGCACCCCTCAGATTTTTTTATCACGCTTTTAATTATGATTGATTGAATTTTATTTTATTTTATTGATTAGGGATAAATTTCAGAGTATTATGTATGATTAATTATTTTAGTTAGGGGTGTGCAAAAATACAGTTAACTGAACTGAATTGTAGTTCGAACTGCATTGAACCATATTTTGAACTGAACCATTTGATATGGTTCTAAACTGGACCGCTTTTAAAATTCAATTATAGTTCAGTTTAAAACTGGTTTAGAACCGGTTCAAATATATGATCCATTTTTTAAATTCTTTAACAAAAATAATTTTTGTTGTTAAAAAAAAATTTAATTTGTCAACAAATATTTAACCAAAATATTTTTCCTATAAATTTACCCAAAACATTAAACGGATTAAAGATTTAATTAAATTAATTTGTCAAATAATAACAAATAGAGCAGTTTGGTCTAGTGGCACAATATGTTTATTTCTATCCAAAGGTCATGGGTTCAACTCTCATGTTTGACAATTTTTGTTAAAAATTAAAATAGATATATTCACAATTAATAACAATAATAATAATTAATCATAATTATATGAATTAATTAATATTAAATTGACTAGGTTGGAGCTCCGCCCAAGAACCACCACCACTGCCGGAGCTCCGCGGACCGCCGTAAGTGGCCGGAAAATGGAGAACCGCCGCCGTGACTCGCCGGAGCACCGGCACCGGACCACCGCCCACCGCCTCCGGCAGCCGCCTACCACCAGCCCTCCTCCACTTATATAATAATTATTTTATTATTTAATAATTTTATTAATGTTAATATATTTAAATAAAATTAAATATTTTGAAACTAGTCAAAAAAAACTTTAGAAAATAATCTAAAAAAAAACTTTAAAAAATGGAAAAAAAAATCTAACTAAATTTTTTTTTAAAAAATATGAAAAAAACTTGTATTATAAATAGATTAATTAAAACCAGTTTATATTTTATGAACCGGTTTCAAATTGGTTATGAACTGAATTGAACTGATTTATAAAATAAACCAGTTTTTATAAAAAGTGGTTCCAGTTACTTAAATGGTTCAGTTCAGTGCAGTTTATGAACCGTGAACACCCCTAATTTTAGTAGTTTGTTTTAAACTAAAATCATGCCAAAACTATTTCTGCTGTAGAATGGTTTCAAAGATGTGTACTCCAAAACCATTTGTGCTGTGGAATGGTTTCAGAGATCTGTACCCCAAAACTATTTAATGTACTTAATTATGTCAAAATCATTTTAATTTAAAATGATTTTAACCGAAACCATAAGTATAACTTAATGGTTTCACTAGTGTTGTATCTGAAAACCAACGTAGCTCTCTTATGGTTTCAAATAAAATATTTATATTTAATTTAAAATAAATATTATAATTGAAACCATAAGTGTGACTGAATGATTTCACTAGTTTTGTATCTGAAACCAAAATAGTCCTCTTATGATTTCTAATAAAATATCCATATTTAATTTAAAATAAATATTTTAACCGAAACCATAAGTATAACTTAATGGTTTCACTAGTGTTGTATCTGAAAACCAAAGTAGCTCTCTTATGGTTTCAAATAAAATATTTATATTTAATTTAAAATAAATATTATAACTAAAACCATAAGTAGTGTGACTTAATGGTTTCACTAGTGTTGTATCTGAAACCAAAGTAGATCTCTTATTGTTTTCAATAAAATATTCATATTTTATTCAAAATAAATATTATAACTAAAACCATATTTTATTCATAATGATTTTCAAAATAACATTGCATAAATAACTAATGATTTTGTAACAAATCTAGGGGAGAAAAAGAATAAAATATGTGGGTGCGCAAAGTAATATGGAGGGTGCGTAAAGTAATTCGGGGGTGCGCAAAGTAATCTAGGTGCACAAAGCAATTCGGGGTGGGGGGGGGGGGGGGGGGGGGGGGCGCTAGAAATTTGGGCGCAAACATAAAAAACTAGGTGTAAGTGTAAAACTGGGTAAAAAACAAAACCAACAAAAAAACCAAAAAAGAACTGGGCTTTCAGGCCCAGTAGGCTAAAAATAAAAACAGAACGCGTGAATCAGCAGAAAGGGGGTGGGGGTAGCAAGCCATTGTGGGGGCTGGGGGGCGCGCGAGTAATTCTGGTGCTTATGCACCGTGCATAAACATATGCTTATGTATAATAACCTGTGCCGTTTTTATCCTTCCAAAACTCAAACCTATAAAAAAAAATAGTATATTCATATTCATTCCCATTTTAAGCGTTGATAAAAAATAGAATCCATACTCATATACAATAGGGTTTGATTATCCCTTATAAGTTTCGGGTATCCTGTTCCGTCTCACGCTCACATGAACTTGAGTTGTATTTCAGTATTTTTTTTATTAAAAATTTATTGTATTAAAAGTTTATAACTATTTTATTTCAACAGTATGATTTTATTAAATAAAACAGGAAATAGAAAAAATGATTTATTTAATACTCAATTTAAAATAAAAAATATATATGAATGTAATTTAAGAGTTTGTTTATGGGTTCATAATGTAAGAAAGGTAAAATATAGTATTTATATAAGTGGGGAGGGTTCGAGGGTGAATTCAAAGTGGGTATCAATATTCTCAATCTCATTACCTGGCCCACTGAGGTCTTTTGAAATCATAGAAAACGTAAATCTGAACCTAGATCCAGTTAATTCGTTGTTTTTTTTTTTTTGTCAAAGCAAGAATGGTTCGGGTGGATATCCATGATAATGAAATTTACTGTCATGCCTAAATTAAAATAAGTGAAGTGTAGACCGTAGAGACAATTAAATACCTGTAATAATAAGATCATCAAAATAATCTAAGTCACCCGTTGAAGGGGTGTTTATAGACAGACATTAAGAAGCTACTTTCACATCTAAGGATATTAGTATATCAATTAGTGTCTATCAACATATTATTAATTTTAAACTCTCAATCCATATTCAATACATCTTTAATATTCTTCAAGAGGTTCCAACATGTAGCATTCTCATACTATATTTCATGCAACTAGTTGCGAGTCCAACAACTAAACTAAGCATGATAATGGATCGGAGCGGGGACGATTTTTGTCCTTTCAAAACTGAAATCTAGAAAATGGTATAGTCATAATCATTTCAATTTTAAGTGTTAATAAAAAGTAGAACTCAAACCCATATCTAATAGGGTTCATGTATCCCCGATAAATTTTGAGTATTTTGTCTCGTCTCACGCCGACATGAACTTGAGTTGTATTTTGGTTTTTTTTATTAAAAATGTTAAAGTACTATATAACTATTTTGTTTCAATGGTGTGATTTTATGAAATAAAGAAGAAAAAAAAAAAGAAACCAGTTTATTTAATACTCAATTTAAAAATAAAATTAAACACACAAATGTAATTTAAGAGTTTCATTAAGGGTTTATAATTTAAGAGGTAAAATATAATTTTTATACAAGTAAGGCGGGTTCAGAGACCTAAACCTGAACATAGAACTAATAAATTCGAGTTTTCTCTGTCAAAACGGGTATGGTTCGGCTAGATATCCATGAGTATGAATTTTATTGTCATGCCTAAATTAAACTAAGTCAAGTGTAAACCGTAGAGACAATTAGATACCCGTAATAAGATAATCAAAAGGAGTCTAAGTCACCCATTGAAGGGAATGGTTATAGATACATGTTGAGGAGCTACTTTCACATCCTAAGGATATCCGCACATCTAATGAACATATCAATTTTCACCTCTCAATCCATATTCAACACATCTTTAATCTTCTTTAAGAGGCTCCAACATGTGGCACTCTCTTGCTATATTTCATGGTTAGTGTGACCACTTGTGAGTCCAACAACACTTCCAATTTTGAATTGTCTTTCATAGACTCCCCATAGCATAGCCATGTATGCTGTAGCCAGTAGTGATACCAGCTATTGAGAACGAATCAAATGATTCTAGTTCTTGAGCTTTTTCAAATAACCACTTATATTCATATGTATTCATTTAAAAATATATTTAACTATAATTTGAGGCTACAAATAAATTAAAAGTTGAAATTATAGCAACCAATTTGCAATCAATTTGAAAATAAAATCAATTTTTTTTACTTTGTTTTCAATAAAGAAAAAAAAAAAACAATTCTCTCGAGAACAATCAAATATGTTAAAATTAATTTCATACATCCATTACAATTTATTTTTTTACTAAAATTATATCAAAATTAATTTTTATACTTTTCCTATCATAATTTTTTACTAAGAAGTTCCGGTCTTCAAATTTTAAAGTGTATAACTATAATCTAAATCCGTTAATCCATTTATATCTTTATAATTATAATCTGGGTCATACTAAACAGTGCATCCAGTGTACTTATTAAGTATGCTAAAAATAGAAATAAAAGACAAAAATAATAGAAATAAGAGAACTTTTTATATTTTAAAAACATTGAATGCACAATTTTCAAAATTTTTTTTTCATAAAAACTTATTTAACAAGTGCATCGGCACCGGTACAATGTTTAGCGTTTTCCTTATAATTATACCTTTCGTTTCATCCGCAACCGCCTATGATAGCATTTCGGTCTCTGACTTTGAGAATGACATACATGTTGTTTGTCTGTATTCTTTACACATGTCGCAATTATATGGCTCCATTTGTGAGTAGGTTGGAAGAAAAACAGTTTTTTAACTGTTTTGTTTGGTCCTATTATGATGTGTTGTGCAGGGATTGGTGGCATGATCATTGACTAGATATTTTCTCTAGTATATCACTGTCCATGTCTGCACCACCAAGGTACTCCTAATTAATGGTGCCAATTTATGAAATTTTGATATTTTAAAAATGGTAAAATATTATATTTAATATGTATTTGATATTAATATTCGTTCGATACAGATTGATGGTGGCAATGTACTCCTCCTAATTAATGGTGCCAATGCCATTGTCTTCTTCCTAATGAACATAACATGCCTTGGTGGCCAAACCACGGAATGAAACAAAGAAATATAGTAAGTTTTGTTAAATTTAAATTTTAACATGTAAAATAGTTTGATTTTATGTTTTTAAACTTTTTATAAATATTAATTTTATTATATATAAACAAATGAATAAAAGGAAGATGAACAACAAATTTACATTTAAAACAAAATCGGTTTAAATTTACATGAATTAACTCATAAAATTGGATTAAATTTTGATTTGACTAAATCTAATTTAACCACCAATTTAAAACAAAATTTACAATTCAGTCCAAAAAATTTAGATAATTTGTTATGAATATATTATAGTGGATGTTCCATTAGGCTTTGACCCAATATTGTCCTATAAATACAGTCTATATTACAATGTAAAGACACACTTGAAAGACATAATACAATATACATAATTCACATAATCATGTTAGATTCATTCATTTTTTTACTCCTTTCACTTCACCTTTTCAAACGAAAAATTTTTAAAATGAGATTATCTAATTTCTTGTTCTAATATTTTCATTTAGGGGAAATGATTAAAATTCACAAACCCAAAACAATGAGTAACTCACCACTAGTGTGATATCGACACCTAAATATAACATAAATGACAACAATACAAGAAGAGTATATAACTTAAAAAAATTCAAACGAGATATATCATAAATGACCAATACAAGAGAGAAAAACTTAAAAGACTAAACTAAAACAAGAGTATATTACTCAAGAGACCGCAGACATAATGATAAGGATCTCGTGAGTATAAGTATAAGCTTACTCTTTGTAACCTCATTTAATTTGTGACAACTTTACAATACAATAGAAATAATTCTTCGTGAAATTGTGAGCGATTGTGACTTCTCTTTAGTTTTTTGACTGGAACCTTAATTAAATATTAACAATGAATTTTACTCTATTGTATCAATTTCTCTTTATTTATTGAAATACAATTCTTCATTATATTGAAGGATGGAGATCCAATGATGAAGAAGGCACATTCATTATAGCATATGAAGATTATGATGTTTCTTCATTATATAATGAAGGATGAAGATGATACACATGGGTCATTGCAAATTGGACAAATTGATGGATCTTCTAGACCCAAACGAGTTATCAAGGCTCCAGCACAATTAAAAGACTATGTTAGTAAATAATTATATTATATTATTATTATTATAATATATGATATATGTAATAGTTAAATTATAGGCAGTTTGTATTATGTGGTTAAGTTATATAGCAGTTATTATTATGCAGTTTATTTACGGTTCTCTCTCCAAAATAATAGAGAATCAGTTCCTCTTGTAATGAATATTCAAGTGATTGTATCTAATGAAAAAGGCAAGCAATTATTCAGAAAATTTCCAACCTTTCTCTCTTTTTTAGGAGACTTATTCCTTCTCGAATTGGAATAATTAACTCTTCTCTAACAATTATCTATCAGAAGATCCAATAAAGATGATATATATTCAATAAAATAAAATCAAATTGTGTAAATATATCTAAGATATTTAGAAACTACTATAAAACAAAGACTAAATAAACCAATTGAAAAAGTGGAATTAAGTTTGTGTTAGGCAAAATATCCACGTTTGCTTCCTCTCACTTTCACTTTCGGTGTAACAATGCTAAGGATTTCAAATTCAAACATTAAAACAACTTTCCAATGTGATAAACATTGCAAAGTCAACACCATAACATTATTTTTGCACAACAAAGTCGGTGAAAATGGACACGTGTCGGTGGTCCACCTTAAACTTTCATCATTTTGTTCTTAGACTTTATCGTTCATGTCAAAGTCTTCTTAAATAAGTCTAATATATGAATTAATAAACACATCATGATTAGCCAGCCCAAAAACATACTAAGCACGAACTAAAGTTAACTGCACAAGTTTTTTTTAATCTTTTTGTTTAGTTGAAAAGAAAAGAAGTGGGAAGGAAGAAAATTTGGAAATCAATTTATGTTAATTTCTTGATTTCTATGTTTTTTTCTTTTCATTTTTGGTCTTTTCATCCCAACATTTAACTGCAAAGTAAACTAAAAATTAAACTCGAATTCTCTCACATATTATTAATTTATATGTATTGTCAGTGTAAAATTATGTTATATATATATATTCAATAATGTATTGCCACAATATTTAGAATTTAATTTATGTACACCGTCAGTGCAAAATTATTTTGCACATATATTGAATATTATATTGACACATCATATATTGAGTTTATATAAACATATAACGTGTCACATTTATTAAATTTATGTGTCAACATATTATTGAATATACGTATAAAATAATTTTACACTGATGGTGCATATAAATTAAACTCTATTATTTAATGAATGCGGTATGTTAAATGTTTTTAAACACATTGCATGATACATTATATTATTAGATGTATGTGTAGAACAACTTTATACTAATATTATATATAGAAAATTAAATTAATTTATATATTAACTTTGCTAACATGAAATATATGTGGAGTATACTATGTTATTAGTGGAGTTCTTATTCTTATATGTACACTCCGTGATGTGGATTTAATCATTTAAATTCGTTTTAAAAGAATAATGGATGTAAAAGTTAAGGAATATATATAACTAATAAAAGTTATCACATGAACAACAAACGTTGAAAGCGATTCCTATAGAAAACAAAATGTTCCTGAAAGGAGAAATACGAAGGACCAAGTTTGTGGAAATGAAACTTAATTATTTTCATATTATTATGGGCACGTGGCACAAAATCCTACACCGTGGGCTCACATAAAATATCTAGAGTTGAAATATTAATTTTGGCATGTGAATAGTAATATATGCGGATACGGCTCCATTTGCAGCCGCACCAATGAGTATTTTTTAGGTGAGCAATGTTGTGAGAGTTATCGTAACTTAATTGAATATTGATAGTCGCTAGATTTAGTTTAGTAGTAAAAATGAGCGATTTAGATAATATATATATATGATGTTATCGTAACTTAATTGGAAATTGATAGTCGCTAGATTTTGTTTAGTAGTAATTGAGCGACTTAGATAATATATATGATGTTTTAAATTTAATTCTCACCGTTAATATTGTAAATAATTAAAAAAAATTAGATATTGAAATATTGTATTATTGTTGAAAAAATTATATTGTATTAAAAAAAAGGATTAGACACAAAGTGCATGAAAAATATTCAATTTTAAAATATTTAAGATAAAAAAAAAACTAAACTTTAAATTAAAGTATCTAAAAATTTATCATTTTTTTATAACATTGAAATTATGTAGAAATTTGTATTATAAAAAACAAATAATTAAAATTTTAAGTTGGCTTGGCAGAATCACTTTTCTCATCTAATTGTGAAAAGTGACTTTAAAATTTTGAATAATATGAAATACTTATATGGACACAAGCCCAAATATTAATTGTTAGGCACACTCACATGAAAAAAAAAATAAAGAGAAAATTATTGAAGTGATATATATTGATGTGACAATTTTATTTTTCATTTAAATATTTTGATTTTTGTGTGTGTGCCTAAGTGTTGTGCCCATGTAAGTGTTGCTATATAGATAATTGTAAGATTAGTGAGTCCATTTTCATTGTGATATTTTGGTTTTCAATTAGTGTGGAGGAAAGACACAATTGTTGTGCTGATAATTTGTGATAGATTAACATAAGATGATACCTTAAAAGACACAATTGTTGTGCTGATTGGCTAGCTAATTATAGTCTTTATTTATGTTCCTTAATTTGTACTAATGTGAAGTCTCCTCATAGTGAACTCCATAGATTGTTTTTTGATGATATTTCGAGACTTGCATGCCTAGATTGTTCGCTTAGTTCTTTAGTTTTATTTTCTTTGACTTTGATCCTCTTTCGTACAAAAATAAAAATAGTAAGAAATTCAACAAGAGAAGATACACAATACACATTCTCATTTTGAAAAAAATCTAATTTTTTTTTTTTAAATTAATCTCAACAATTTCAAATCACATCTACTCCAACTCTAACAACTGACTATATCGCATATCCTACCATACAAGTACTTATAATACTCATTTTTCATATCTTTTCTTCCAATCTTTTTTTGAAACAAAGTTATTATTTTTCTCCTTCACCAAATCTTAAATCCCGATCTTTTTCGCTCCTTAACAAATTTAACTTCTAATTTAAACCAATTGAACTATCGACCTCTCTTTATATCAATTATTATAAGTTTACGATTTCTCATGATTATACATATATGGATATACTTATGTTCCTAGGGAAGAAGAGTTCAATGTTAATTAATTGACCTTTCCTTAGAAGGGCAACAAAAGGGAAAAACAAAGTGGAATTTGAATCATATATTGGATGGAGGTCACATCCTACAATTTGTTCATGCTTTTCAATTCAATCTAAAAGCAAAGTCATCCCAGTAATGGGAACAGAATATATAAAAAAATCAAGTCAACTCGTTTATGGATTGGATGGAAGTGCTCAAAACATGGCGCATAATGAAAATTGAAACAAGAGATTCCGTGTTTACCAAGAACTTGACATTATTATATTTAATAGAGTAAATGTTATCTATGTTATAGTATAATCTTATGTTAATCTATCACAAATTAGTAATATATAAAATTAGGAAAATTCTGGACCACTTGAAGAAGTGGTCCATGGTAGACCATTCATGAAAAACCCTATAACGAATACGAATTTTACAAAATTCACCGTTGGATTGAAAGTTTATATCATATAGATCATCTATAGAAAATTTAGAAAAATTGAAAATCATTTGATATGTTATTGAGATCCATCAAGATTAACGGTTTATTAAATACTGTAAATCTTGATAAATCCCAATAAAATATCAAATGATTTTCAATTTTTTAAAATTTTTTTATGGATGCTCTATATGATATAAACTTTCAATCTACCAATAAATTTGTATTCGGTAGATCACTTGTCAACGCTGGACCACTTGTGAAGGTGGTCCACCGTAGCATTAGCCATAAAATTATTCATCTACTTCACATTTCGGCGTATATTTTGTTATTGGAGTATTTATTTATGATTAGTAATGTAAAATTAAACCACTCAGGGACGTTTAGATGAGATATAGAGAGTATCTTTTGACTTAATCAAAAGTTTTGAATTCAATTTATAATTTGGACATGCAACATCGTTAAAGATCTTAAGAAGAAGTGATATTCATTTGGATCCTACAAAACTTAATGATTAATCTTTACAATTATGCACAGAAAATGCATATAATTTACGTGGAATAAGATAAATTTAAAAATTAAGTGGCTGGCACTCTCAAACATAAGAACTTGGCCATTTATGGAGCACCATTGTTCTCTTCCAACTAATTACAATTAGGAGTTGCCAAAGAAAAGATTATCTCATTTTGACCTATGCAGGGTGGAGGTTGTCAAGGGATTATATTAACATAAATAATCAATAATCAACAAGTAATCAAAATCAATAATCAACTGCTCTGATTATTTAATCAAGTGTGGCTTAGCACATTAATTATGGGAGTAACCAAAAACATATGCTATCGACGTGTCATGTTGTCATTGTGCCAATGACATTGGTAAGACATAGTTATCGTCGAACAACAATTTTATAATGTAGTAAAATATTAGAGGACTAATAATAAAATATCAATTTAGGAATTAGTTTATGTACTTAATACCTTATGTTTTGTCATTATAATCATTGCGTACTAGCCCATAAAGTATAATGGTTCGAACATTTTTTTCGGATATTATTTATAATTTTATGCTAACAATGAACTACCTTGATAAGTGGACCACTTTGAAGTATGAACAAAGTGATTAACACAATTATAATGAATATTAATTTAAAATTTATCGTTTGATTGAAAATTTATATTATTGTTTACGGTGAAGTTTGGTAAATAAACGTTAATTTGAGTATTTAAATTTGCAAGACCAACTAGAAATCTTAGGACAATTTTGTGCTTAGTTTTTGAGAAAAGTTTCAGTGTTCATCGAAATAACAATAAACACTTGAGTTTTTTAAGTTGTTTAATCGAGAAAGACAAGCAAAGTAAGTTGATTCGAATCGCCTCGAACACAACGAACTTCAGAGCAAAATCAAACGAAATTGCAATAAAACAGAACTTGCATAAATGTAAAGGCAAAATACAATGTAAATGGTTCACAAACCGTACATGTTTCTCCTTGGAAACTCCTTTCTTTCTACGCTGAGTACTTAGAATTTTTGAGAGAAACTTATGTAAAACAAATTTGTGACCTCGATTTCTTCTAAGAAACCTCTATATATACTACTAAACAAAAACTACATAGATGATCTGGACGCTCCAGGTTGCGCCTTCAGCTTCCCACGTTCTCCACTCGTTGCAACCGCTCCTAAAGCGCTTCGAACTTGGGCTTGGATCGCGCTTCTTGGACTGGCCCAATTAATCCACTAAATTGTTCTCTGTTTCGATGCCAGGTAGCTTCGAATAGCAACGTTCCTTCGATGTTAAGTTATACTCGAAACATCTGAACAAGATTTGAAAGACACGTGTCTCCTGGACATTCAATCTTGCTTTGATGGACCAACCTTTTAATTATTAATTAACTAAGATGAAAATTCTTGCCCCCCAAAAATGCCATTTTCGATGGATAGAGATCGAACAGAAAGTGGCGTTTTTGAAAAGATTCTAAACCCATCGTTCACACTTCCCCAAGACGGCTCTGACGTCACAGCATCATTACTTTCCACTCAACTGTCACCTCGTGCTCCACACCCATCATGACTCCCACTTTCACGCAGAAATCAGACACGTGTCAACGTGGAAAGTTGAAGAAATTGCTTTTGCTGAGAACGAAAAGACCTTTCAGGGTCCTATTCCATCAAAACCCTATAAATAGGATTGTGTAATCCACTTTACTTTTTTTCCCATTTCACGATCCGTTCATCGCTCTCTCTAAATTTCTTTTCATCTTCAACCATCTTCATCTTCTTCGCTGCTTCATCCTCCATTTTCGCTGCAACTCCAAAAGACATAATCCTCTTTTTTAATTTTAACGCCATGGCTTCCAGCTCCAGTCAAGTGAAACAACTTCCTCTTGCAGGAAAATGGACTGAATCTCTCCTCAAGAGCTTCGATCCAAACACTATACCAGAGCCTATGATGAACACTGAGCGGTGCAAAATCTGGGAAGAGCAGGTAATCTTTCCTTACTCCATTGCTGAACAAGTCTATGCATTTGGTGGACCTTTGCCGTGTCCAAACAGCAAAACTCAAGTTGTTTTAGAAATTTTTCCTCTGCACAAACCCTGCAGCCCTAGAGCATTCTTAGATACTCCTTACAATTTCAATTATCTGAAACCCCCAAATAAGGTTTTTAGGTCTGCCCCTAATTATGGCCACGATGATTACATCAAGTGGCTCAACAGGGTCCAAGCTGGTTATGGGGACTTCTGGAAGGATTATGGGATCTATGACTTGATTCAGCTGTCTAGGGTACGACCTAAGTATCAGCGAGAGATGCTGCTAGCTGCTTTGCATTTTTATGAGAGTTAGACAAACACCTTTCAATTCGAATGTGGCATGATGACGCCCACGTTATTCGATGTAGCTGCCATCACTGGCCTCAGCCCCACAGGTGACACTTATGACCCCACTAAGGCGAGCTCGAACATTGATTTCGACCCAAAAGATAAGACCTTTCAAAAATATATCCTCGAAAACCATGAGGTCGATGAAGAAGAAGTCTCTGATGTCTAACATGTGGCATTCCTCACTCTATGGCTATCTCACTATATCTTCTGCTCGAAATCGCTCCAAGTTGCCAAGAAGTTTATCCCTATGGCCATTCAACTTCATGAAGGCCAGCAATTTGGCTTTGGGCACTTGATCTTAGGATGTCTCTATGAGTCTATGCAGGCTGTGAATGAAAGCCTCAAGAAAACTGGAGAGGGCTCCACGTTCTTAGCTGCTGGGCCCTTTTGGTTGTTGCAATTGTGGCTTAACGCCACATTTGAAGAAGAACTCGAGTTATTTCTTCCTGAAGATTATGATGAAAAGGCCAGGAGGCGCCAGGTCGAAGGAACTAGGCTGGTGAGGTTAACCCCTTTACCAAGAGACCCAGACCCTGAACATTCCTTCCTGAGGTATTTTAACATGTTTCTGGGTCTAAAAACCTTCAAGGAATCTCATGCTCCTTTCGTTAAACGCATGTTTGGGCCTTCCTGGTTTGTGCAACCATTTCCTCCAATCTCAGGGTATGAAGAGTCAGTGTCTGACCAATGGTTAGCTTATCTCGATCCCACTGTCTTATCTTGTCGAATTGGCACAACTGCAAAGGACTATGGGCTAGTTGGATACTTCCCAAATCCGGTCTCTCGCCAATTTGGCCTTACCCAGATTGTTCCCAAAAGCTTTTACATGAATGAAAGAGATATTTGCCTGGGTTATAAGAACATCAAAGGGAGCATACCAGAAGGATATTACAGGTCCTATATGAGGAACATTGAGAATCATAAGTACCATATCAATCCTTTCCCTTATCAAAACTCTTTCTCTACTACCAAAGATTTTCAAGCATGGTGGGATCGCCATTATTCTGCTATGATCCCAAGCGAAGGCGTCTTGCTCAGTCGAATCTCCAGCGGATTTGGAACTTCACTTCTAGAGCAAGTCAAAACCAAAATAACCAAAGGTATTTCTCTTACTGTTTCATTTCGACTTCGTTTGCTCTATGCCCTTCGAGTCATCTGCTAATTTGAAGCTCTTCATTTTTTAGGAACCAAGTATAGGACAACCTCAGCGTCCTCTCAACCAGCTGCCTCTTCAAACCCCAAAGAAGAAAAGAAAATTCAGGTAACTATTTCGAATGATACAGCCTTGTGTATTTTATTGCTCTCACAGACTCGAATGATCTAAACCTTGCCCATATTTATTTGTAGGGTTCGAAAAGAGCCAGCAGCTCCCACACTGAAGAACCATCTAAGAAGCATAAGAAAAACACCATTGATTTGACCACACTTGATGAACATGTACGTTCTTCTTTGTCTTTGTACGTTTAAGATTTTGATGGCCTTTCTTTGACCCTATTCTCTCTTCTTCGACAGAACATCGAAGCAGACCTTGGCAGAGTAGTTGCCAAGTTATCGAGCCAAGCAGATCCCTCCGCTGCAGTAGACAAGCACCAGGCCAAGAAGGATAAGAGGCCCAGAGAAGAAGAGCCTGCAGAGCCACAAAATGAAGTAGCTCATGAAACTGAAGTGCCTAACGCAGAGGCAGAGCCTGAACAGCCAAAAGACAAGAAGAAAAAGAAGCTCAAGAAAGCCAGCTTGTCTTCTACTGCTGTTTCTGACACTTCGATGTCAGAGGAACCATCTGGCAACCCACAGGCAGTGGAAGATGAGCCCAAAGGGGCAGATAGCTCGAATTCCTGCTTAAAATCTCCTTCTATCCAGGTATTTAAATGTTGCCATTATTTTCTATACATACTTTTCCTTGAGCATTTCTCTTAACACTTTACTCCGATGTTGCAGACCCCTGTTGTAACTCTATCTCCTGTTCCTGAGGGAAATACCACTCCTCCTAGGGGGGTTCATGAAGAAGAAAAATTCACTGCTGACTCTCCTCCTAACGCGACTTCACCACCAAATCCACCAAGTCCTCCCAAAGTCGAACTGCCTAAACCAGCCAAAGAAAGCTCGAAGCCAACGGGGGTTGAGGTTGTCGAATCTAGTGTTGCTGCAAAAAACTAAGGGAAAGATATCCCTACTGGTAAAGGCCAACAACAACATAATCATGCCCAAGACAACTCAGAAACAGAAGACTCCCTTCATGCTGAAATAAACCAATTCTTTGAATCTAGCAATGAGGATGCTCCTTCTGCTCAACCTGGACGTTCGAGCATTGGTGCTCAATCTTCAACTTCCAAGATATCAGCAGCTACAGGCATTCCAGAACACCTTTTGCAAGGGTTGGATGTTTCAACGCCAGAGGAGGCGCTCGAGAAGTTGTTGTCTGGGGGCCAACTCAACATTAACAGTGAAGGTTCATCGGCTTCAGCGAGCCATGATGAAGAAGATCAATTTGCCCAAGCGCTCCTGGAGAATCGATTCAAGGAGGAATTCCTTCGAAGGGATGCGCTGGAGATCATGGATAAGGACCCAAATGCCTTCTTTAGCTTGAAAGCCTTGCTTCAACAGTTACAAACTGACAAAACTGATGGGGCGCTGTTGTTCTTGGTCAATCAAGCAGAAGTCCATATCGACCAATTTGCCAAGAACCAACAGTCTCTTCTTACTGCACAGAAATCTCATCAAGCTCAAGTCCAAGCTCATGCTTCTGTGTTAGTCGATGCTACGCAGTGCAAGGTCGAAGTAGGCAAAATGAAGGGAGAAGCCACTGCTGCATACCTAAAGATTGTGGCTTGTGAGGACAACATAGCTAGTTGGAAGGCGGAGATTCGAGAGCTTGAGACCAAGATTGCTGAAGAGGAGAGGCTGCAAAAACACTATCAAGATGTTGCCACCAAAGTGTCCCATGAGCAAGTCGAAGCTAAAGCCAACGAGGGGTTGAGGCTCTATGGAAATGCAGTCAAGATCCAAACTGAAGTTCAACGCCTCGAAAAGGAAAGCCACCTGCTGAAGACCAAGCTGACCCAACTCAGAGAACTCTATCGAGCCTTTCAAGGCATAGCTCTTAGCAGTATTTAGGCTTAACTTGTAATTACTTTCGAATTGTCTGAACAACTTGCACTTCTTTTGAGTGTTTTGAAATGGCTTTTTGTGCCATCTTTATTTTGTAACACCCAAATGGCCTCATGTGCCATCATTTTAAGACATTTTATTTCGATTAACTCATTTGCCATATTTACTTTTCTGCATTATTGGCTCTTTTCCAATCTCTTATCCAAACCTTCAATGCTTCTTTTTTTTTCTTTCAATGAGATAAAACATCAATTTTCCAAGCATGTTATCCAGCGCGTCTTTCATGACAAACCCAGTCAAAGTTTGCACGTGATAGGTCAGAACCTACTTCGAAATGGCAAAAGTACATTAACGTAAGGAAACAGGTCCCAATAAGGTCAAACTCAGTTTGTTATAACTGCCCCCTGCACATTTATTGCGAGGCATCATGGGTTGCAGTATAAATACATACCTCTTCACCCTTTTCTGCACATCATCTAACCCTACAGAGAAGAGAAATATGGAGAAAAAGAACGCTACTGGGTCGAAAACCTCATCTAGCAAAAAGAGCAACAAAGCTTCTGCCCCTAGGGCTAAGAGCGCTCCTCCACCCAAGAAGGTAAAAGCAAAACGAACAAGATCCGTTTCTCCAACCTCATCTAATGATACTGACGAAGATTATTGTGAGTTCTTGAAGACCTATGACCCTCAGGAGATCTACCCTGGCATCCCCTCTGAAGATGAAGCAAGATCCCAAGTCACTGATGAGCACTATCAGAAAGCACCAAAGCCAACCAAAGGCAAATCACTCTCGAAGTGAACAACCTTGATTTTTCGTTCCTTTGTTTTCCTTAATTATCATGCATGAATAAAGTTGTACTCCTCTAAACTAATCGAATCTAATTACATTGGCATTTATATCTGCCATTTCGAATTCGACTTGTTTGTATCACCCTGGATCTATATGTATTTCTTGCAATGCTGGCTTATATTTCTTTAAATACTTGCCATTCATATTCACTGAGCGCCTCTCCGGGGTTAATTCTTCGATCTCGAACGCACCATTAGAAAGTATTTTAGAAATTTTAAATGGTCCTTCCCAATTAGGTGACCATTTCCCAAAGACCCTATCTCTTCTGTCCATGGGCAGGATGACTTTCCACACCAAATCTCCCATATCGAAGGTTTTGAACCTAACTTTCTTGTTATAGGCTTTAGCAACTCTCTCCTTTTGCCTTATCAATGCATCGAGAGCTTGTAACCTTTCCTCATCTAAATCAACCAATTCGTCTAACATTAAATCCTTATAATGTTGGCTAGGAATTTCCATTTGCTTCTGCACCCTGATAGATTGAACCATAATTTCGACCGGTAACACAGCATCATGTCCATATGTTAGTTGAAATGGGGTTGAATTAGTAGATTCTTTAGGAGAATTCCTGCATGCCCATAAAACCTGATCTAGAGTTTTGTGCCAATTTCTTGGCTTTTGAGCAATATGCTTTTTGATCAAACCAATTACAATTTTATTGGCCGCTTCAACCTGGCCATTGGCCTGAGCATAATATGGTGTTGAGGTTACCAGCTTAAACCCTGCCTGATCAGCAAAATCTTGCATTTTTCGCCCAATAAACACTGTTCCTTGGTCGGTAGTTATGGTTTCAGGCAACCCAAACCTATATATGATGTGGTTCTGAATAAAATTGATCACAACTTCTTGATCTACGTTTGGCAATGCGACAGCTTCGATCCATTTTGTGAAATAGTCTATTCCCACCAAAATAAAGCGCTGATTCTTCGATGATGGGGGCCTAATTTCACCAATTAAATCTAGAGCCCAACCTCTGAAAGGCCATGGTTTTACCACTGAATGGAGTTCATTGGCAGGGACATGTTGGATCCCTGAGTGTCTTTGACACTCTTGACAACTTCTGGCAAATTCTATACAGTCTTTCAGCATAGAAGGCCAGTACAATCCTTGTCGAAACAACAACCATTTCATTTTATGGCCTACTTGATGAGCTCCACATGAACCACTATGCACACTCGATATGGCAAGAAACGCTTCATTCTCATCTAAGCATTTTAATAAAACTCCCTCAGGTGTTTTCTTGAATAACTCATTTCCCATAATGGTGTAACTTAAGGCTCTATACTTCACTTTCCTATCAGTTATACCTGTGGGGTTTTCCAGATAATCAACAATTGGCTTCCTCCAATCAGTGTCATCTAAATTGCTAATGACAAAAATTTCTGCCATATAATCATCGAAGCGTAAGTCACCATGCTGAAAACCAATGTTATCGAAGCGCTCCACACTTTCAGAATTAGTAGTTTCTAAATTTTCAAAATCTTCAGAGTTTTTTCCTGTAATCTCATGTTCATCTGCCCCCAAATGTTTTGGCATTAGCAATTGAACTTGTGGAAAATCATTCGAAACTAACTTATCCTTTATCTCAATAGTCTCATCGAATGTCGCTTTCGACATTTTATACCTAGAGGCAATCTGCGCCAAGTCATTTGCCTCCTGATTTTCGATTCGAGGTACATGCTGAATATTATAAGATTCAAAATGTTTTAATAACGAAAAAGCAATAACAAAGTACTTCATTAAATGTTCTTGAATGCACTTGTATTCTTTTGTTAGCTGCTTTACTACTAATTCAGAATCACCTCTTATTTTCACATGTATTGCCCCCAAGTCAAGAAGAATTTCCAAACCTGCAATCAAAGCTTCATATTCTGCTTCGTTATTTGAGCAAGACCCATTGATTTTATATTTGAATTTGGTTGGGTTCCTGGATGGAGAAATTATCAAGATCCCGATTCCTGTACCATTTTTATGCCTAGACCCATCAAAATATAAACTCCAAGGTTCGAGTTCGATTACATCTACTTGGGTCTCCAACACTGAATGATCAGCAATAAAGTCAGCCACAATTTGGCCTTTGACAGCTCTTAGGGGTTTATATGTTAACGAATATTCTGTCAAAGCCAAAGCCCATTTTCCAATTCTGCTATGTAAAATTGGCTTTAGAAGCATATGTTTAATAATATCGAAATGAGAATAAACATAAACGTCAACTGGCTTTATATATTGCTTAAGTTTGGTACAAGAAAAATACAGACAAAGACAAAGCTTTTCGATTACACTATATCTTGTTTCAGTATCATTTAAAACTCTACTTAAATAATAAATAGCTTTTTCTACACCATTTTCATCCTCTTGGGCAAGCATGCTACCAATGGTTGTATCTGATGCTGAGATATATAACTTCATTCCTTTACTTCGAATGGGAGGCATCAAAGTAGGAGGTTTCGACAAGTAGGCTTTGATGTCGTCAAATGCCTTCTGTTGTTCGAGTCCCCACTGAAACACTTCGTCTTTTTTGAGCTTTAGGAGTGGAGAAAAAGGATGGGCCTTTCCACTTAGATTCGAAATGAATCTTCTCAAAAAATTTATTTTACCAAGTGAGGATTGAAGTTGCTTCTTTGTTGTTGGAGATTTTGTCTCCATGATAGCTTTCGTCTTGTTCTGATTAATCTCTATGCCCTTTTTATGCACGACAAAGCCAAGGAAATCTCCTGCACGCACACAAAAAGCACATTTTAGTGGATTCATTTTTAATCCACATTTCCTCGCTCTCTCAAATGATCTTCTAAGATGACTTAAATGATCATCAGAAGAGGAAGATTTGACAACAATGTCATCAATGTAAATTTGCATAAAGATTTCAATAAAATCATGGAAGATCGAATTCATTGCCCTTTGGTAAGTGGCCCCTGCATTTTTCAATCCATAGGGCATCACCACCCATTCATAAGTGCCTAAGGCACCAGGGCAACGAAAGCAGTTTTCGAGATATCATCCTCAGCGATGAAGATCTGATTGTATCCAGAATAACCATCTAACATACTTAGGTACTCATGGCCTGCTGCTGAATCAACTAGCATTTCTGCTACAAGCATTGAATACTCATCCTTTGGCGTAGCATTATTTAGGTCTCGAAAATCTATACAGACTCTAAGTGACCCATTCTTTTTAATAACAGGAACAATATTAGCTAGCCATTCTACATACCTGGCTGTTCTAATGAACTTGCATCTGAGCAACCTTTCGATCTCTGCTTTGATCTTTGTCATGATTTCTGGAGCAAACCTCCTTGGAAGTGATAAGTGCCAAAAATTAGTGATTTTACTTATACATTTTAAGCACTTATCGACTTGTTTTCAAAGATTTTTATAATTAAAACCCCAAAACTTTGTACATTTTAACTAAATATAATTGTTATGTCCTAATCCTAATTTTTAAGCTTGCATGATCAAAAGAGGAGCAAAAATAATTTCTTTTCCAAGAGGCTGGTAGCTGAGCGACCAGTGGTAGCTGAGCGACCAGATTGAGGAAAATCTTGGACATCAAGTATGAAATTTTACACGTGTCAAACAACCCCTTCACTAAGACAAGATGGTAGCTGAGCGACCAGTTGGTAGCTGAGCGACCAGCTGCTTTTCACGCCTATAAATAGCCTTCAAGAGGAGACCATTAAAAACAACTTCAGAGATACAAACACAGAGAAATCTGAGAGTAATTAAAGGTAGTATCATAGGCAAGTGAAGGTGTATCTATTCAACTTGAGAGATCAAGGGAATGATGTGCATTCTTTGTTCCTCTTTCCATATTTGTAAGTTTACCACCATGACAATGAGTGGCTAACTCTTTTATTGTTGGGATTAGATGTAACTTATCATGACTATATGTTAATCTTAATCTATTGATATATATTCTAGTTGATTTATTAATATTTGTGTTATCCTTGCTTTTCATGTTATTCATTTGATTTAAATGATATAGATATATGTTGTTTGAATCTAAAGATCTAGGATAATCACATGTTAAAACTCTAAACTCTAGATATAGATTTAAGGTTTTAATATTCACCGTTTATATTGAAGCTTAATGTTATTGTGTGGATCGATAAGTCGAGAGATCGAGAATTAATCAACACAATAAATATCACAATGTTTTCGGACACGAAAAGCGTTGAAGAGCAATATGTGAAAATATTAATTAATCACTAAAGTATATATTCGGTTGATTGAGTTAATATATATGATAGATAAAGTGAAGTCTAATCCCGGCAATTATTTCTCTTTGAAATCTAAATCTCTATTTTATCGCAATCTTTATATTTTCGCACTTGAAATTACAAAACCAATATGTTTGAAAAACCCGCACTTAAAACCATTTTAATTGTTGAACGGTATTTGGTATCGCACTAGTCCCTGTGGAGACGATAATTTATATACTTACTTTTATAATTTCAACAAAATGGCGCCACTGCCGGGGACTGGCGTTTGATATTAAAAGCATTGCAACAATTTCGATAGTTTTAAGAAAATTTTGCATTTTTAATTTCTTGTTTTTTTTTTTATTTTTTAAATTACTTTTATCCCTTGTGCACGCTAACTTGTTTGGTAGATTGTTGAATCTTGTTTATGCGAGGTAAAACTCCTGCAGAAAATTTGCTCTTCGATCCAGAAATTGAAAAAACGGCTCGAAAGAATAACAGCAAAAACAGAAAAAAGAAACAACAAGCTAGACAAAGACAGCAGCAAGAGGGAATTTCTGCTTCCAATTCTTCTTTATCATCCATTTCCGAAGAAACAATGGAAGATCCGGGAACTCCTGGACCATGTCATAACAGTCCAAGACGTTTGGCTCATTTGGCTAGACCAAGAGTTGGAGCCAGACAAACTGAGATGAAAACGGGATATTTACAATTATTATATGCTAACCCTTTTGCAGGTTTGCCACATGAAGATCCGTACAATCATCTTGTTAAGTTCTATGAGATAGCTGGTTCACTCGGAGCCACTGAAGCGGAGGAGGAATCGGTGTTCCAAAGAGGTTTTCCACACTCATTAATTGGCAAAGCAAAGGAGTGGTACCTTGACCAACCTGCTGACGTCATGACCAATTGGAACACACTTGAGGAAAAATTCCTCGAAAGGTTCTTTCCCCACCACAAGTTCATGGAAGCTAAGACAAGCATTGCCGTGTTCTCTCAAGGGTCGAATGAAACACTTTGTGAAGCTTGGGAGAGATACAAATCCATGTTGAGAAAATGCCCTAGTCATGGTTTCGATGAACTCACTCAGATTCATATCTTCCGCAACGGACTACTTCAGCAAACCAAACTCTTGCTAGATGCTACAGCCGGTGGATCCTTGTTGTCACTTAGTGCCGTTGATGCAACAACAATCATTGAAAAGATGGCGCTTAGTGACCATCAAGGTGAATACAACAGGAATCCGTCCCAAAGAAAACCTGGAGTTCTTGAACTTGATCCGACAGATGCAGTCTTAGCCCAAAACAAACTTCTCACAAACACTGTTGATCAATTGTCAAAACAAATGACAAAGTTGATTAACCTTCAAGAAGATTCAAGCAAAGCTAAGGAAGTTGCGTATTGTCAACTATGCACTGGAGACCACCCAACTGGTCACTGTCCCCCAACTGATGAAGCAGTCAATTATATGGGCAGTCAAAATCAACAAAGGCAAGCACCTTATCAGAATAATTCTGGTTATCAACGAGGTGGAAATTCAAACTACAATCAAGGTTGGAGGCAAGATGCTGGTCCTTCCAACAGACAAAGACAATATGAAAGTTTCAATCAACCACCTCCACAGAAGAATCAGAATCCAAGCATAGAAGAGACATTGAAAGAATTAATGGCGATGCAAATGGAACAGAATCAACAACAACAAAAATTCCAGCAAGAAGCTCAAGTGTACCAAAGAGGCAATGATGCGGTGCTAAGGAATCTTGGGACGCAAATCGGTCAGATAGCCAAAGAAATGGCAAGCCTCAACAACAATCAAGGAGGATCGTTTTCCGCCAACACCGAACCTAATCCTAAAGAGCAGTGCAAGTCAATCACAACAAGGAGTGGTAAGGAAGTTGGAAAAGGCATTGGTGACAACCTTGAAATTGAGAAAGCAGTGGTGGAAGCGAGAGAAAAAAATGAGGGAGATAAAAAAGAAAGTGAGAGGGAAGCAGGAGAGAATAATAAGGAGGATGTAGTAGAAAAAAAATCAGAAAAATAAAGAAAAAGAGATTGAGGGAGAAGCTAGTAAGGAGAGGAAGACTAGGAATCAAAAGGTGAGAGATGAGAAAAATGTTCAGAAAAGTCCTCCAACTCAGCACTTGCCGTATCCACATACTCAATCAAAGAAAGACAAAGAGAGGCAGTATGCAAGGTTCCTGGATATTTTCAAGAGATTGCAGATTAATATTCCATTTTCGGAAGCCTTGGAGCAAATGCCGACATATGCGAAATTCATGAAAGAAATTTTGACCAAAAAGAGAAGGTACACAGATGAAGAGACGGTTCACTTGGATGTCAGTTGTAGTGCAGTCATTCAAAGAACCCTACCAACAAAAGAAAAAGATCCGGGAAGAGTTACATTACCTGTCACTATAGGGAATGTCAATGTTGGAAAGGCGTTAATTGATTTGGGATCAAGCATCAACCTTATTCCACTGTCTGTGATTGATAGGATAGGTGGTCTTGATATCACTCGCACGAGGATGACATTGCAGCTAGCTGATAAATCCAACACACGTCCATCAGGAATTGCTGAAGATGTGTTAGTCAAAGTTGATAAATTCATGTTTCCTATCGACTTTGTAGTGATGGATATTGAAGAGGATGACGATGTGCCATTGATTCTTGGAAGACCTTTCATGAAGACGGCACGAATGATGATTGATATTGATGATGGGATCATGAAGGTTAGAGTTCAAGATGAAGAAGTTAGCTTTAATTTGTGGGAAGCTATGAAGCACTCAGAGGATAAAGGTGCATGTTTTAAACTAGATGCAACTGAAGAAGCCATCCTAGATGTTAGAAAGAAAGCACATCAACCCTCACCCCTTGAACAAGCCTTGACAGAAGCTTTTGCTGAACTTGACCCCACCAATGAAGGAGAAGTTGAAGAATGGGTAAAAGCACTTGATGCTTTAGAAGAAGTGTCTCCCCTCGAGTCAGAAATAGAAGAATTGAAAGATGAAGCAAAGCCGGTCGAAGTGAAACTTGAATTAAAAACATTGCCATCACACTTGAAATATGTGTTCCTGGAAGAAGGTGGTAATAAGCCGGTAATAATCAGCAATTCATTGGCAACACATGAGGAGAACAGTCTTATTCAAGTTTTAAAAGCAAACTAGGAAGCGATAGGATGGGCATTATCCGATCTAAAAGGTATTAGTCCATCTTATTGCATGCACCGGATCATGATGGAAGATGAATACAAACCCGTAGCACAGCCTCAACGTCGGTTGAATCCTACCATGAAAGAGGTTGTAAGAAAAGAAGTTGTAAAGCTATTAGAAGCCGGAATGATCTACCCAATCTCAGACAGTGCCTGGGTGAGTCCAGTCCAGGTGGTTCCAAAGAAAGGAGGAATGACAGTCATCACCAATGACAAGAACGAGTTGATTCCATCAAGAACAGTTACAGGATGGAGAATGTGCATTGACTACCGAAGATTGAATAAAGCCACAAGAAAAGACCATTTTCCATTGCCATTCATGGATCAGATACTTGAGAGGTTATCAGGTCAAGAATTTTATTGCTTTCTAGATGGATATTCGGGGTATAATCAAATTACAGTCGATCCCGAAGATCATGAGAAGACAGTATTTACTTGCCCCTTTGGTATCTTTGCCTATAGACGGATGCCTTTCGGATTGTGTAACGCTCCAGCAACATTTCAGCAATGTATGCAAGCTATATTTTCTGCTTTGATAGAAAAATGCATTGAAGTGTTCATCGACGATTTCTCGGTGTTTGGTCCATCATTTGCTCATTGTCTGAATAATCTGGACACCGTACTGAAGCGGTGTGTTGAAACTAATTTGGTTCTGAATTGGGAGAAATGTCACTTCATGGTGACCGAAGGCATTGTTTTAGGCCACAAGATTTCTTCCAGAGGTATTGAAGCTGACAAAGCAAAGGTAGATGTTATTGAAAAGCTTCCACCTCCAGTCAATGTCAAAGGCATCAGAAGTTTTCTTGGTCACGCTGGATTCTACAGGCGATTCATCAAAGACTTCTCCAAAATTGCAAAACCGTTAAGCAACCTGCTTAACAAAGATAAGTCTTTTAATTTTGATAATGCCTGTTTACTTGCTTTTGAAGAATTGAAAAAACAATTGGTAACTGCACCCATAATCATAGCACCAGATTGGACACTTGAATTTTAACTAATGTGTGATGCTAGTGATTATGCGGTTGGTGCAATTCTGGGGCAAAGAAAGAGCAAAATTTTTCATGCAATACATTATGCAAGCAAAGTGTTGAATGATGCACAAATCAATTATGCAACAACTGAAAAAGAATTGCTTGCAATAGTGTATGCACTTGAAAAATTTCGTTCTTATTTAATTGGTTCAAAGATTGTGGTGTATACTGACCATGCAGCTATCAAGTACTTGATCACAAAGTCCGATTCCAAGCCAAGGCTCATTAGATGGATGCTTTTATTGCAAGAATTCGATTTACAAATCAAGGACAAAAAAGGAACGGAGAATTTGGTAGCTGATCATCTATCAAGACTTGTGAACACTAAGGTGACCAAACATGAACGTGAGGTCCTTGAAGAATTTCCTGATGAAAAGTTACTTATGGTGCAAGAAAGGCCATGGTTCGCCGACATGGCTAATTATAAAGCATCTGGATTAATACCAGATGATTTTAATTGGCATCAGAAAAAGAAGTTCCTCCGTGAGGCTAATCAATATGTTTGGGATGATCCTTACTTGTTCAGGCTTGGAGCTGATAATCTCTTAAGAAGATGTGTTACTAGAGAAGAGGCCACGAGCATAATGTGGCATTGTCATAACTCACCTTATGGTGGTCACTACAATGGGGAAAGGACTGCTGCAAAAGTTCTACAGTCGGGGTTCTTTTGGCCGACTTTGTTCAAAGATACATATGATTACACTCAAAAGTGTGATAAATGTCAAAGAACAGGGGGAATTTCTAGGCGCAACGAGATGCCTCTTCAAAACATGCATGTGGTAGAAGTTTTCGATTGTTGGGGCATTGATTTTGTTGGACCCTTCCCCTCATCTTTTTCCAATGAATATATCCTTGTGGCAGTAGATTATGTATCCAAGTGGGTGGAGGCAATTGCATCACCAAAAGCCGATGGCAAGACGGTGGTCAAATTTCTGAAAAAGAACATTTTCACTCGTTTTGGAACTCCTCGTGTGCTTATAAGTGATGGAGGATCACACTTTTGTAATTCACAGTTAGCAAAAGCACTCGAGCACTATGGAGTCAAGCACAAAGTGGCATCACCATATCACCCACAGACCAATGGACAAGCTGAGGTTTCGAATCGGGAAATAAAGAAAATCTTAGAAAAGACTGTGTCCGCATCAAGAAAAGATTGGTCCATGAAGTTGCATGAAGCATTATGGGCATATCGGACAGCTTTTAAATCACCGATAGGTCTCACACCATTTCAGATGGTTTATGGCAAGTCTTGCCATCTTCCGGTAGAACTTGAGCATAAAGCATATTGGGCTTTGAAATTCTTGAATTTTGATCAAAATCAAGCCGGCGAGAAAAGAAAATTCCAAATGCAAGAGTTAGAGGAAATGCGGGGACAAGCATATGAATCTTCTAAGCTTTACAAAGAGAAGGTCAAGGCATATCATGATAAGCGCATTCTCAACAAAGATTTTAAGCCGGGACAAATGGTTTTGTTGTTTAATTCAAGGTTGAAGTTATTTCCCGGAAAGTTGAAATCTAAGTGGTCCGGCCCTTTTAAGATTCATGAAGTTAAGCCATATGGTGCAGTGGTTTTGGAAGATCCAGCTACAAAGGATACATGGACTGTGAATGGTCAGAGGCTGAAGCTTTATTTTGGTGGCGAATTTGATCGGTTCACCACTAAAATTCCACTTTCCGATCCTTGAAATCAACAAAAAGGCGTCGAGCTAATGACGTTAAACAAGCGCTTATTGGGAGGCAACCCAATCTTGTGTTTATTTTTGTTATTTTATTTCATCTTTAGTAAGTTGAGTAAGGGGTAGCATGATTGAGAAAGTTTTGAAAACAACCAAGCTTCGGTCGCCTGAGCTAACTCAGCTCGCCATAGCGAGCAGTTTCCCACTTTGGTCGCCCCAGCGACCAATCCTTGGCTCAGCGAGCAACTCGACACCTGCACACTGCAGGTGGGCACCAGCTGGCTCACTCACCATTTCACTTGATGAGTCATCACTCTCCCTCCACTAAAACACGGGTTTGTGACAGAAAACCCTAAAATTAAACTACCCCAACTCCATCTCCACTCTCACTCATTCATTCTAAACACACCCACCCCAAAACTTCATTCCAAATCAATTCCATTCCAAAATTTCTCAATTCCAAAGTTTCTCAAGCATTCTCTAAGCAATCTCTCACACGCATTCCAACCTTTTCTTTTTACTTTGGTTCATCATTCAAAGGTATGTTCTTTTCAATTTAAATTTTGAATTTTGAAAGTTAGGGTTAGAAAGGGGCAAAATCATCCAACTGTTATCACTTTCCATGAGAGATACCCATTATTTTTTTATTTTTTTTCCAATTTCAAAATAGAAATCACACACATTATGCATGTTTCTTCTTTTTGGCAAAAACTTGGAAAAATTACTTACCCATGAGTTTTTAAGGAAGTCTTGTAAGAAATAATCGATGCATGTGGTTCTACATACTTAGTTTTGTGATTTTCCAACTTTAGAATTTAGTATTGTTGATTGAATGAATGTCTAAATGAAACATAGTCTGGGTATGCTCTGTTTAAATTTGAATTATGTTTAACCCGCGCTCTGGTCGCCAGCCGCTAGCCCCCAGCGACCTTCCCCTGTTCTGTGCCCAGTACTGGTCGCTGAGCTACCACAGATCGCCCTAGCGACCAGGTATTTTTTTCTGTTTCCAGAATTGGTAGCCTGAGCGACCATTGCTAGCCTGGGGCGACCAAGCCTCGGTTTTAAAAATTATTTTGCCCTTTCATGATCTGTTTTCACTACTAATGGGATACTTTGTGTTTGTTTTGTTTACAGGTAATGGCACCTAAAACAGCGACAACCAAGGGAATAAGGCCACCAACTGGGCGAGGTAGTTCGTCACGTGCCCACATTGATCCCATCCGCTTCCTTGGACACCCCTAATTTGCTAGATTTCAGGAGTTGGAATCAAGAACTGTATGGGGAGAAAGTGTTTTCAGAATTGAAGGGAGAGGCGCCTTTGCACGCTTCAAGGAAATTATTGACGAAAGGAATTGGGGTGTCTTGGCTAGCCCGACTGAAGATATCAACTTGGATTTGGTTAGAGAATTTTATGCCAATGCCATGCCTTTGGATGATGAAGATCCCGTCTCTTTCAAAACCATGGTGCGGGGCCGAACAATCAGATTTGACCGAGATGCAATTAATCATTTCCTTGGCCAACCAAGCGACCTTCCCACGGATACTTACTGTGCTTATACTCAAAGTGTAGCCCGAGGAAACTGGGATGTTTCTGCTATCACCCAGACTCTGTTGGAACCTGGGCGCCAGTTGGTGTGGAACCAGCACAACACTCACCCTGTTCGTGCAATGAAGGAGGATTTAACAATCCCAAGTCAACTTTTGCTAATTTTCACTCTTCACAACATCATTCCTCGTTCCCACACCTCAGATGCTACTATGAGGGTGCTACAGTTCATGCATTACATGGAAAATAACTTAGAGATTGATGTTGCTCGGGTAATTGCAGGTGAAATGAAGGAGATGGTGTTGACAGGACTTCAACCAACCAAGCTTAGAGGCAATGCTGCTTTGGGGTTTCCAAGCCTCATTATGGGCTTAATCAAAGAACAAGCCCACATGACTCTTCCCTCAGATATAGACCTCACCTTAAAGGAATTTGATGATGCTGAAGCTAAACGACTTTGCAGGCACAGGCGCACTACTGTCTATATTGATCCAGCTGGGGGTCAATCCTCTGTCCCACCACCCACCAACCCCACCACATTTCCCCCCACTGGTTACCCACCCATGGATCCCCTCACCTTCCACAACATGGTTTCTTATAATTGAGATTTGCATGATGCAGGTTACCGGGCTATGCAAGTTGTCCATCAGTCCATTTATAACACCCAGATTGTGCAGCCAGTAATGACCCATGACCAGTTCACATCTTATGTTCAGTGGCCTGGGGACAGGCCATTTATCCCAGGAGGGGGTAGCAGCTCATGTACAGGTGCAGGTGCTGGAAGTGGCGCAAACACATTTGATGATATTGGTGATTTTGACATTGATGATCAGACGACTTTGAGGCAGATGATGGATTCCTTTGTGAACAGGGCTGGAAGTGATGAGGAGATGGCTGAAGAAGATGAGACTTCAGTCTCAGATGAGTTTTGAGAGGAGATCAGATAACGGCTGAAGCTCGCCAAAAATGAGTGATATTTTAAAAGCTTTCAGTCGTTTATCTTTTTATTTTAGTCTTTTTTGTGATATATGTAGTATACTTTTTGGAAGCAAAACTTATGATGCATGCGTACTCTTGAAATGCATGCATACTCTTGGAAAAATGTTTTGGTTTAGACAAGCATGTAATAACTTTGTGAAATAGTTTTGAAATATGTGTTTAAATTTCTAGTAACAATAGTTTTAATTTATGCAAGTAGGTAGAAACAAGCTTTAAAATTTTAAGTGCATCAAGAGGTTGAGTTGTGAAAAATCAAATGATCAAGCATGATGTTTTGTGAAGTTTATGTTAACCTTTGATTAATGTTTGAAATTTGATTAGGAATCCAACATGATTTTGAATATATTGTTTGTCCTAAGATAATTCTCATATTTTTTGTTAAACTTTCTTAAGACTTGTGTTATCCAACCTAGCCGGGTGAGATGTGTTAACTTTCCATTGTCTACAAATATTGAGAGCCGGTAATTATGCATACTCGTTTGATTTTAATTTAATCCTGCTGTTACTTAATGTGTTCGAGGTTGTGGACATGATCAAGGCCATGTTTCTATTTGAGTGTAACTACTTGGCCAAATAAAGTTTGTCATGTGAGATTGTGTGATCCCTTGTGTCCCCATTTGAGCCTTAAAAATTGAAATTTTTTGTTTGTTTTGAACCCTTGAACCGCAAGAAAGAAAAACTACTACACGTCCCTTGTCTTAGGATAGGAGAGCAAGTGTATTTAAACAGGGTTATGTTAATATTCAAGTTGGGGAGAAGAAGGATTGTAGAAAAATTCAATTGAGAAAAAATTGACATGGTGATGATCAAAAAAAAAAAAAAAAAATATATATATATATATATATATATATATATTGAAAAATCGACACAAGTGAAAATCAAAGAAAATGAAAGGAAAGAAAAAGTGTCGAAGAAAAAATCACCACATCAAGATGAAAAAAAAAAAAAAAATTTGAAAGAGAGAATGTGTTTGAATTGTAAATAGTAATGAATGATGCTCTCTTATCCTAGGCTTTTGAATCCAAAGAGAAACAATGATTTTTTGTAGCCTAGCCCCATTATAAGCTTAATAAAGTCCTTAGTGATCCACAACCAAAAACATGTTTTGTGATATTGTTTGGATGAAGGTTTGAATTGAATTGTTGTATGCATATTACTTGGATTGAGTTAAACACTTACCCTTTGAGCGATACAATGATAATTGTGAGGAAATTGCGATAACACTTGAATTTTGATTGTTTGATAAGGAAGTTGAGAATTTTACGTAGGCATAGCAATTATTTCATGATCATGCTTTATTCCTTAACAAAATTTTGAAGGTTAGTCCTTGGTTAACATTACTCCACCCATGCTACATGAAAAAGCTGTTGAAAACTTTGATTGATTACAACATTACTCTTGAGATTGTGATTTTTGAGCTTGTGAATAGTTTACCTTTACCTTTTGTTTGAGGACAAACAAAGTCCTAAGTTGGGGAGAGTTGATAAGTGCCAAAAATTAGTGATTTTACTTATACATTTTAAGCACTTATCGACTTGTTTTCAAAGATTTTTATAATTAAAACCCCAAAATTTTGTACATTTTAACTAAATATAATTGTTATGTCCTAATCCTAATTTTTAAGCTTGCATGATCAAAAGAGGAGCAAAAATAATTTCTTCTCCAAGAGGCTGGTAGCTGAGCGACCAGTGGTAGCTGAGCGACCAGATTGAGGAAAATCTTGGACATCAAGTATGAAATTTTACACGTGTCAAACAACCCCTTCACCAAGACAAGCTGGTAGCTGAGCGACCAGTTGGTAGTTGAGCGACCAGCTGCTTTTCACGCCTATAAATAGCCTTCAAGAGGAGACCATTAAAAACAACTTCAGAGATACAAACACAGAGAAATCTGAGAGTAATTAAAGGTAGTATCATAGGTAAGTGAAGGTGTATCTATTCAACTTGAGAGATCAAGGGAATGATGTGCATTCTTTGTTCCTCTTTCCATATTTGTAAGTTTACCACCATGACAATGAGTGGCTAACTCTTTTATTGTTGGGATTAGATGTAACTTATCATGACTATATGTTAATCTTAATCTATTGATATATATTCTAGTTGATTTATTAATATTTGTGTTATCCTTGCTTTTCATGTTATTCATTTGATTTAAATGATATAGATATATGTTGTTTGAATCTAAAGATCTAGGATAATCACATGTTAAAACTCTAAACTCTAGATATAGATTTAAGGTTTTAATATTCACCGTTTATATTGAAGCTTAATGTTATTGTGTGGATCGATAAGTCGAGCGATCGAGAATTAATCAACACAATAAATATCACAATGTTTTCGGACACGAAAAGCGTTGAAGAGCAATATGTGAAAATATTAATTAATCACTAAAGTATATATTCGGTTGATTGAGTTAATATATATGATTGATAAAGTGAAGTCTAATCCCGGCAATTCTTTCTCTTTGAAATCTAAATCTCTATTTTATCGCAATCTTTATATTTTCGCACTTGAAATTACAAAACCAATATGTTTGAAAAACCCGCACTTAAAACCATTTTAATTGTTGAACGGCATTTGGTATCGCACTAGTCCCTGTGGAGACGATAATTTATATACTTACTTTTGTACTTCAACAGGAAGCTGCTTCACAGGTTTTTTATCTGGTCGAAGTGGTAACCTATGTTCCACCAGCTCTTTGCTTAATCCTGGCATTTCATTGTAGTCCTAGGCAAAGCAATCTTTAAATTCCTTAAGCAAATTCACCACCTGTACTTTCAGAGTCGAATCAATATTTGTACTAATGTATGTTGGTCTTTTGACAAGACCATCTCCAATATCAACCTCCTCTAAAGGATCTTGAGCTTGCATTTTCTGACTCGAACTAAGTGGGTCTTTTTCAAAACCCAAGGGTTCATCATCATAAATACAATCTAACCTGTGGTTGTCACCAGTTTTGGAATCAATGGCTTGATTAGCCATTTTCTCAACATCATTGGTCTCGAAAGCCATGTTTTCTTGATTTTCAATGGCCTCCATAGCCATTTTTATTCTGTTCTCGGCTGCGTAAGCCGTTATTCTGTTCTCAAAATCATAACATTCTGATTCACCCCACCCAGATGCTGGTGGGTATACATCCTTACTCCAGGGTCCATCAACAGACTCCCTTTCCCAACAAAAACCATGGGTTGGATGCAATCTTACAGAGTGGTAAACAATTTCAGAATCTACCATATTTGGATCGAAGGCAGCATCTTGTTCCCCACAAGGGGCAATATTTACCAAATTCTTATCAAAGTTTTGAAGGGTCACAGAGTTGGACTCAGCTGTGTAGGCACTTTGATCTGCCTATATATTCTTAACAAGCCCATCTTCTCTCCAGAGGGTTAACCTTTAATGCAGGGATGAAGGAACAGCCCCAACACCATGAATCCACTCCCTACCTAGCAACAAGTTGTAGTTAGGCCTTGCAGCTATGACCATGAACAGAGTTTTTCAAACTGTGCTTCCAACACACGCTTCGAGTTGTATGGCGCCTAAGGAGCATCCAGTCTTCCCTTCATAGTTGGCCAAAACCACATTGTGAGAGTGTAAGTCTGTGTCGAACAAACCTAGTTTCCTTAGCATGAAATGGGGCATAATGTTAACAACAACCCCTCCATCAACAAGGATTTTGTTTACCCCCACATTATTCACCTTAGCCTTTATAAACAAAGCCTTTAGGTGGTTTTTCATTCCCAAATCTGGCTTCTCGAACACAGCATTTTCTGCTTCGACGCAGCCATTCTCCATCACATAGTAACATACTGGCTGATGAGCTGCCAATTCCAAAGCCTCAAGGTTTTCTTCCACCTCATCTATTTCAGTTGGAATGTCATACTCTACAGGCAGAATCGAAACCACATTAACCAGCACATCAAAGTCCGGTTCTTCATCACGACGGTCATCATCATCCATGAAGTCATCTTCGTCTTCAACCTCCCTGGCATTCTCATCTTCTGATTCTTTGATGGTCTCAAGCCTTTCCTTCGCTGGCCTTCTGGCCACTTCAGCTCTTTCGACCTCATTTGCGCTGCCCCCAGCCTCAGTCTACTGTGCAACTCGCTTTTTCTTGCGCTGGAATCTGCGCCACTGAGTCCTAGACATGGGGTTCTTACCCTTATAATTGTTCCTATATGCGTATTTGTTTGCGTCAAGAGCAATCTTGGCTTCTTGAGAAACCATGTTTGTGGTAGAGCCTTCATTGGCAGCCACGATGTTGATATTCACATTACTGGAACTTCCCTTTTCCAGCATCCTTTTGTTCACAGCAATGTACTGCCCACTTACCCCTTGGTTGGTTGGGGCTTTGCTCGAAGGCTTAAAGGAGTGCTGAGGTCCCAGCCTCTGGTGAACCGAAGGATTCTTTCCAGCAGCTTTGTTCCAGTCGATATTCTTATGTGGCCATCCCCTTTGATGTGGTTTGGGATTAGGCCATTTTCCCTTGTTATCAGCATAAGGGACACAACTTCTGAGGCACTTAGTGGCGTCTCTGTCATAAACAGCACTGCATCTTGGGCACATCATGACTTCGACGTTGTTCAGCGTACACCTGTTCAGATAATCAGCCAAGTCTTCCTCAGGCATAGGATAAACTTCCTTTACCCTTTTCTCGTATTCATCCTCAGGAATGGCCTTCACAGGCGCTGGGTCCACCACATCAACCACGTTGCAGTCCACGATCTCAACGTAAACAGCATCGGCCTTTGGCAATGGGTCAGTGTCTACCTTCATCTGAGGCTTAGCTTTGTCAGCAAACTTAAGCCTACCTTCGTTCAGAGCTTTCTGGACCAAATCCCTGAAAAGAATACACTGGTAAGTTTTATGGCCCAAATAATTATGATACTTGCAGTAACCTCTTTTCTTTCTTTGTTCTATAGGAGGTATTTTTAAGTCTTTAGGCACAACTATTTGACCATCAGAAACCAACAAATCGAAGATTTCATCACACTTAGTAATATCGAAAGTATAAGTTTTCGTTGCGTATTTTTCATTTTTTGGGTATGTTGGATTCTTTCCGTTCGAAGGCCTCAACAACTTGCAAGTATAAGGAGGCCCTGGCTTTAATTCAGCCACGTTAACATCACTGTCATCGAAATCAGAACACTCATCTTCGAGTTCATAATCAATTTCATTATCATATGAATCTAGAAAGGCAACATCTTTCTTTTTCTGGAACTTAGAATTTCTAACTTTTTTAGATTTCAAACGTTCGATTTGCCTAACCCTATCATCTAATTGTGACATATCTCGAAGGTATTGGGTGTCTAATTTTTTCCTTATCGAATAATCTAGTCCACCCGCTGCCATTTCGACAAGTTCATATTCAGGCAGTGAGGTAAAGTACCTAGCCTTTTGCAGCCTAAACCTGTTTAGGTAATCATCTATGGACTCCTGTGCCCTTCGTTTGACACTGGCCAATTCTTTGAGACTTATCTTAGTTTGGCCCATATAAAACTGCTCATGGAACAATCTTTCGAGCTGAGTCCAATGATGAATCGAATTAGGTGGCAAAGTAGTAAACCATGTGAAAGCATTCTTGGTTAGGGAATTGGGAAAATACTTCAACCTTAAATTCTCATTATTTGCTAAGTTCCCAGATTCTGCCAAATATCTGGCAATATGTTCAACGGTGGACTCATTAGTGTCCCCAACAAACTTAGTGTATTTAGGAACTTTCCAACCCCTTGGTAACTCTGTTTGCAGTACATATTCCGACAAAGCATAAACAAAGTTAGGCCTTCTAAATCATGTGGTAAGGCCATTTTGAGTCAAAATGTTTTCAACCAACGTGGTTAAGTTATTGTGTCCAACAAAGTTATTGTTCTGAACCTCTCGAACCACTTCATCAGCATCCTAGTTCCTCTGAACCATGACAACTCGAGGTTGTTGATGAACCTCATTTTGGTGTTAATACTCCTCTTGGGCCACAAAAACTGGCCCTTGGTTTACAGGCCTCTCGGGAATTGTGTAAGTTGGGCCTTGGTTTTGGGGAGTTGCAGATGCAGTAGGCATTATTAACTGCGGCGCCTGATAATTCAACCTAGGCTGTGCCTGAGTAGCGGACGTGCCAAAGAAATCAGCAATTCAACCCATTTGGTGGGCCAGCATGTTATAACTGTCATTGGTACTCTGAATTAAAGGGTTAAAGACAGTACCAATTTGTTGTGTCAAAAGATTAACCATTTCGTGGTTACTCTCATCCATTTGCTGCCTTAAAGACAATAATGAAGAAGTTGTCAAAGGCATTGGGGTTACCCTAGGGCCAGTATATCTTTCCTGTTCGTATGGAGGGAAGGTTTGAAAACCTTGCGTAGGAGGCGGTATATGTCCAAACAAAGGGTTAGTAACTGACGTCCCATAAGTTGTAAAGGTCGAAGACCTCATGGCAGGAACAGACTCTGATTGAGTCGAAGCCATCGAATTCGAAACCGTCGAACTGACGGCTACGCTTACAGTGTTAGAATTCTGCGAGGAACTAGAGGATCCCCCACTAGAATTAACATTTTGGTTCCCACTACCACTCATTGCGCTAGAACCTTGGCTATTCGTTGAATTGTAAATTTGTGTAGTTCTAGTCATAACACAGTTTTTATTTCTAAACACGTAAACTTGGTACAATATTTAGCACAAAACCAGTCCCACTGGGCGTGCCAATTTGTTTACGGTGAAGTTTGGTAAACAAGCGCTAGTTTGAGTATTTAAACTTGCAAGACCAACTAGAAATCTTAGGACAATTTTGTGCTTAGTTTTTGAGAAAAGTTTCAATGTTCATCGAAATAACAATAAACACTTGGGTTTTTAAGTTGTTTAATCGAGAAAGACAAGCAAATTAAGTTGATTCGAATCGCCTCGAACACAATGAACTTCAGAGCAAAATCAAACGAAATTGCAATAAAACAGAACTTGCATAAATGTAAAGGCAAAATACAATGTAAATGGTTCACAAACCGTACATGTTTCTCCTTGAAAACTCCTTTCTTTCTACGCTGAGTACTTAGAATTTTTTAGAGAAACTTATGTAAAACAAATTTGTGACCTCGATTTCTTCTAAGAAACCTCTATATATACTACTAAACAAAAACTGCCTAGATGATCTGGACGCTCCAGGTTGCGCCTTCAGCTTCCCACGTTCTCCACTCGTTGCAACCGCTCCTAAAGCGCTTCGAACTTAGGCTTGGCTCGTGCTTCTTGGACTTGCCCAATTAATCCACTAAATTGTTCTCTGTTTCGATGCCAGATAGCTTCGAATAGCAACGTTCCTTCGATGTTAAGTTATACTCGAAACATCTGAACAAGATTTGAAAGACACGTGTCTCCTGGACATTCAATCTTGCTTTGATGGACCAACCTTTTAATTATTAATTAACTAAGATGAAAATTCATCCCAACAATTATATAGATCATCAATAAAAAAAATTTAGAAAATTTGAATTTTTTTTTTTAAGTAAAAAATTTTTTTTTTTTTGTTACAGAGAAAATTTGAAAATCATTTGATATGTTAAATTTAGATCTATTAAGATTAACACTGTTTAATAAAAATTCATAAATCGTTAATTTTAATGACTCTCAATGACATATCAGGTGATTTTCAATTTCTCTAAATTTTTTTATTGATGATCTATATGCATATTCATTATTAGTCCACCATGAATCACTTGAAAAAGTGATCATATCAAAATTTGCCATAATTTATATGCAATCATAACTTGACACTTAATCATGATCTACCGATTTTATTTTAATTTTTATGAAAGGTATATAGTCTACCGATTAATCACTTATATATGTTAATGTTGCTATTTGATTAGTATCTTGTGAAGTCCTAAGAACCTTTTGATTTGGGTAGTTATTTTTTATTTATCTTTTGGTACAAACTTTTGGCTAATTAAATGTATCTTTATTTATAAATTTTTGTCCGATTTTGGAACAAAGCTTTTGGACTTATGATGAGATTAAAAATGTTTTTCATATTGAGAAAAGTGAGAAAGAGATAAAATAGTACTGAGAAATTAAGGTATATTTGATGTATAAATTAAAGAGTTAAATATATTTTTAGTTATTATTTTTATGTGAATTTCGACTTTTAGTCTTTATATTTTTTTATTATATTTTTAGTTCCCTACTTTTTTGCCGTTTGCATTTTTAGTTCCTACCGTCAATTTTTTGTAACTTGGATAACGAAATCAGTCACATAGGATGACACATATATGTCACGCCATTCAATACAAACGTTATCCTAGCAAATTTAAATTATCCTATGTAGCCAATTATGTTATCCTAGTCATAAAAAATTGACGAAAGAGACTAAAAATATAATAAAAAAATATATAGAGACTAAAAATCAAAACTCACGTAGGAATTAAAAACATATTTAACCCTAAATTAAAAATATATTTAACCCTAAATCAAATCAAAGGCGGTTACTCAGATATTTTCAATTATACTGTTCTGTGCTGTACTGTCCTGTCCAGTATTTGTTGGTTTGCAAATCAAACAAACCCTAAGCTGTTTTAGGGAGTTTATTTTTGAAAGAAAAATATACTGCCTAAAACATTAAGGGGATGTTTGTTTCATGGATTACAAATTTATTCTAAGGAACGTGACTTGGGAATCTTTTATTCCTATGTTTGTTTCAACTTTTTATAAATTATGCCTAGGAATTTTTTATTTCAAGGAATACAATTTACACATGACTTTCCCACTTTCTATTCCCATGTTAAAAGGGTGGGAATCTTATATTCCCATAGGAATAAGAGGTAACCACCCATAACTCGTCACTCCCCCATTATTTATAACTCATTTTGTTAAAAATTTAATATTTTAAAATTTTATTTGAACTTATTTTAAAAATGTTCTAAGGAAATTTATTTATTTTACCAAACACATTGAGTGGAATAATATTTCTTGTGATAATGTTCTTAGGAATAATATTCCACGGATTATAATTTTAATCTCTGAAACAAACGCACCCTAATGCATTATGACACCGGCACACACAAAAACAAAACAAGAATACACTTCTTAATACATGCTATAAAATATCGATTGATGTATGAGCTCAATTTACAATTCCAGCAATTTATAGTATATTTTCAATCTACTTTAAAGTTCAAGTTCATGTGCGCCTTGATCGTAATCGCTCAAACGCGCCAAATCATATACACAGTTCGCGAAAAAGAACTTATGTAGCTGAATTTCTATAATGCTTTTGTTAGAGAAGCCCAATAAACTCAGTATCTTAGCTAAGCCCAGTATCTTCGAGAAGCCCAATAACTATTCCACTTCAACGTTTTAAGATTTCACACCCCTAGGAACCCCAAGGGAAAAAATTGAAACCTTTTTGCCATCAACTATTTGAGTTTGCTACTTAAGTACATATTTGCTATGTATTATTGATCTGTTCTTTATCTTTTTGTTGTACTGGTATAATTTGTACTTAAGTAGCGACCTGAGTTTGTTACATAAGTAGCTGACCAATGATGAATTTTTTAAATTGTTGAAATTATTCTGATGTTTTTTTTTTGAATCGGCTAAATTTTATTAAAAAAACAACTCCTCCACAAGAAGTGAAAGGAATTGTCGTGGAACATACAACAAAAGGTAACGTGATATAACACAATTACCAACACCTAATCAAACACCCCAACCCATCCATACATCAATAATGATTCGCTAAACCCACCAGAGAAAACCCCTACCCGACCCTAGGAAACATCATTAGGCACTAACTTCCGAACTCGAATTAAAATTACTCGGCCCATCAGATCCAGAAAGTAGCCCCGAAAGTCAAAAGTTGAGGGACCCCAATAGTCAGAGAATCGACAGTCAAACACCTGATGTTGTTTTGATATTTGTTTTGAAATTGTTTTGATGTTTGATATTTTTTCAGTAATGAAGTCTACTTTGACGTTTGTTAGAGGAAATAGGGGTCTATCCGCCACTGTGTCTAATTAATAATTAATCATTTTGTACTCTAAAGTGAATCGGTCAGGATAAAGAAGGCGAATCCTATCTTGCTACAACAATCGATCATATATAATCTTACATAGATGAATGCCTTAGAATATTAATTAGTAGTATCTAAAAAAATTTCACCAAAAGCTATTAAATGAGTAATTCAAAATTTAATATGCCTATGCTATACTAATTAATTTAAAAAAAATAAAATTAAATCTATGTATAAGCATCTCTAGTTTCTACTATAGTCTTTATTTTGTAGGTGCTCTCTCTTGAGAGCATTGAACTTTTCAGCTATATCATCATAATCTGGCAACTTAGGATGAACATGATTTGGATGTTGATAAGGACATGAAAATGTCCTTAACATCTTGTCTTTTCCCTTTCTATGCCTCTCTTGTGGCATTGTCATAGCCCTTAAATAAGGAACTTCTGTTTCTATTCTTGTTAAGGAACCATTAGTCCTTGGATTTGAAACATTAGATGTGGCAATGATCTCTTCTATCACTCTCTTTGGATTCATAAATTGAGTTTCCAAATAGTCATTATCATCATAAATGCAAAAATAACATGGCTGGTCCAAGCTGCATCTTCTAATGTTTTGGTTGAATTTTTTTCTCCTTGTTCTATCTTCACTCCTTATTTGGTTTCCCACGGATTCCTGTTCGAGGCACGGTTGGACACTAAACTTAGACACTTCTTTCATCCGTGGTTCAAACTTTTGTTCGCTATGTTGTGAGAGACTAGCTTCTTCTGCAAGAAACAACCCTGGTTGGTTGCTATCTTTAGTCTCGCATGATTGTACACTTTTTTCCTTTTCTGAGAAACTATGTAGCGTCCGATTCTTCTTATTCTTTCTTCTGCCATGAGCACTGATAGAGGGACTTTTGCATGGCTTTTGATAATAAATCATGTATCCAATATCAACAATGCTTTGACTTTCTATGGAGGTTGATCTCCTTCTTGATCTTTTCCTAGGTGCCCTTTTGTTCTTTCTTGAGTTTCTTGTGCTTAAAGTCTCGCTCGGTGGTTCATCTTGATCGATATGACTTTCGTCGCAACCAAATTGAGTTTTCCCTCTCTTTGAAAGACATGAGGAATTGAAATTCAATAGCATTTCGTCCTGACAGGCACCATCTTTTGGTAAAGAAAACCGACATTCCTCAATTTTATCAACATAATCTATCCTTTCTGCTGAAGATACTAATGCATATTTTTCATCCTTGTTTTGCAAACTAGAATATACAGAAGAAAGTAGCTTAGGAGAATCAACCTCTTGCATAGGATAGCTCATGATATATTGAGGATATGTCTGAACAATAGATACAATAGCAGAAGAATCAGCAAAACTTGATTTGGAAATTGATGGATGAACACATTTAACACCTCTTTCAATCTCTTCAATATCTGAAGGATGGACTTTAGATTCTGAAATTGAGCCATTTATTTGAGCATCACTTTCCACTAGCTTATACCCTTTGTTTTCTTTCAGCTGCACAAATAAATTCAACATAATTTGCTACTATACTATAAAAGTTCATGAATATTATTATATTGGCCATATTGTATAGAAAAATGTACCTGTACTTGTTGCCAATCAGGGTAGTAATCTATGGCTAAAACATTTTGCTGGAGGCAATTATTATCTCTAGCTATTTCATCCACCATTTTGTACTTCAGATCCTCAGTCACATATTTCCCTGATAAATTCTCTGTTAACTGTAATTTTTAACTTTCATGAGTATATATATACATCATTAACAAATGTCAAATTGCATCAATTGTTAAGTTATTATACTCTACCTAATAGTACTTATGAAGCACCGACACAAACACATACGCGACTCTAACATAACACACAAAACATTTCTATAATTTAATAAAATAAGAGTGATTGAATATAACCACATGTGTTAGTTGTTAGAAGTAATTTATATTTAAGGGTATTTTAGTATTTTCTATGTTAAGTCTTTTCATTTTTAGGGCCTATGTGGCAAACTTTACTCTTTGTATAAATAGCTACTCTTTTATCAATGCAATTAATTCTCCCTTTCATATTTTTGTGGCTGCTGTCTTTATTCTCTCCTTTGTACTGTTTCATTGGTTCATCACCTTGTACACCAACAAATTGGTATCTAGAGCTCCGGTTCGAATCCACGGGAAACACGAGTGAAACGTGAGTTGTGTGTTTGATTTTTGGTTCTTGATTTGTGTTGAATCTTGAACAAAAATCTGAACAAAATCACTTTTTCTGATTTTGTGGGATTGGGAAACACGAGTGTTAGTGAGATTTGAGTGTACTGTACAAGGTGTAAGATGAACGGAAACGGTGGCATGAGTACCAAGCTTCCAGTGTTTGATGGCAAAAACTGGAATCGTTGGATGAAACAAATGCTTGTATTGTTCGGTGCTCAAGGTGTGCTTGAGCTTGTCACTGAAGGATACGTTCCTGTTGCAGCAGATGCAACAGAGGAGCAGAAAGAGGCGCAGAAAGCTACAAAAAAGAAGGATCAGAAGGCGTTGTTCTACATTCATCAGTGTGTGAATGAGAGTGTGTTTGAGAAGATTGCTGATTCAGTGACGGCGAAGGAGGCTTGGGATCTTCTGACAAGGTGTTACGGTGGTGACGCGTCAGTAAAGAAGGTAAAGCTTCAAACCCTCAGAAAACAGTATGAGAATCTCAACATGAAGAACAATGAGAAGGTTTGTGAGTACATCTCCAGACTCATTCTGATTACTAATGAGATGAAAGCTTGTGGAGAAACTCTTTCAGAACAAGTAATCATTGAGAAGATATTGAGATCTCTTACCCCTCAGTTTGATTACATTGTTGTATCTATTGAACATTCCAAAGATTTGGAAACCATGAGAATAGAAGAGTTACAGAGCAGTCTAGAAGCACAAGAGTTGCGTCTAACTGAGAGAAACTCTGAAAGAGAAGTAGAGCAGCATGCTCTGAAAGCAGCTTCTGAGAAGAAGGTTCAGAAGAAGCATTGGTCAGAAGCCAAGAATAGATCTGAAGGAGCTCAGAATCCAAAAACCTCAACTTCTGGAAAGCAGAAGTATGCTCAGAAGGGAAAAGACAAGACAAAAGTACGGTGTTACTCTTGTCAGAAGTTTGGCCATTTTGCATCTGAGTGCAAGTCAAACAAAGAAAGAAGGTCAGAAGAAGCAAATATAGCCAGAAGTTCTGATGATTCTGATAGTGAATTTGTTTTACTAATGGCTTCTGAATCTGAGGACGTGAATTCAGAGTGGTGGTATATGGATACAGGGTGTTCAAACCATCTTACTGGAAACAAGAAGTGGTTGGTTGATTTTGACTCTAGAAAGAGTACAAAGATCAGATGTGCTGATGATAAATACCTCAACGCTAAAGGTATGGGAAATGTCAAAATCATTCTGAACAATGGGAAAGCAGCATTGATTCAGAACGTGTGGTATGTACCAGGCATGAAAAGCAATCTGATGAGTGTGGGTCAATTGATTGAGAAAGGTTTTTCAGTTACTATTGAAGACAATCTTCTGAAGCTGTATGACGGTAATCAGAAGTTGATTATGGAGTCAGAACAGGGAAGGAACAGAACATTCAAGGTGAATGTTAGAACTGCAGATTCTGAATGTCTTAGTGCAACAAGTGTTGAGAAGGATAGTGAGTTGTGGCACAGAAGATTTGGTCATCTGAATTTCAGAAGCTTGGGGCATCTGAAGTCAAAGAATCTGGTACATGGAATTCCTATAATCAAGAAGCCTGAAAAATCATGCAAGGTGTGCATGAAAGGGAAGCAACCAAGACTGCCGTTTGCATCAGAAGTAGCTCCAAGAGCAAAACATGCCTTGGGAGTAGTACATTCTGATGTGTGTGGACCATTTCCAGTACCTTCACTTGGAGGAAACAAGTATTTTGTATCTTTTGTTGATGAATTCACAAGGATGACATGGGTAACACTCATCAAGTTCAAGCATGAAGTGTTTGCTGCGTTTCAGAAGTTCAAGGTGAAGGCTGAGAAACAGAGTGGTCAGAAGCTGAAGATTCTCAGAACTGATGGTGGTGGTGAGTTTAATTCTAATGAGTTTAAAACTTTCTGTGAGGAGAATGGAATTGAGCATGAGGTTACAGCTCCTTATACTCCTCAACACAATGGTCTTGCTGAGAGAAGAAATCGTACTTTGCTTGATATGGTGAGAAGCATGCTGAAAGAGAAGAAGCTTCCTCATCACTTATGGGGAGAAGCTGTTGCCACTGCAACATATGTGCTCAACAGATGTCCAACGAAGAAGCTGAAGGAAATAGTTCCTATTCAGAAGTGGACTGGAGACAAGCAAAGTGTTAGTCATCTGAAGGTGTTTGGATCTGTATGCTATAAACATGTTCCAGAAGCCAGAAGACAGAAGCTGGATGATAGAAGCAAAGTAATGTTACTGGTGGGGTACCACAGTACAGGTGCGTACAAGCTTTATTGTCCAGAGACTAATAAAATTGAATTCAGCAGAGACGTCATTGTGAAGGAATCTGAAACTTGGGATTGGAACAAGTCTCAATCAAATTCTGATGTGAGAATCTCTGAGGATGGCTCTGAAGGTGAGTCAGAATCTGAAGGCTCTGAAGATGATTCAGAAGATGGAGATGACTCTGATGGTGATTCTGAGTCTGATGGTGATTCTGAATCTGACTCTGACTCTGAAGGCAATTCTGAAGCTCAGAATTCTGAAGGCAATTCTGAAGCTCAGAATTCTGAAGGCAATTCTGAAGCTCAGAATTCTGAAGCCAATTCTGAAGGCCAGAATTCTGAAGCCAATTCTGAAGCTCAGAATTCTGAAGCCATTTCTGAAGCTCAGAATTCTGAATACAATTCTGAAGCTCAGAATTCTGAAGCCAATTCTGAAGCTCAGAATTCTGAAGCAAACTCTGAAGGTCAGAATTCTGAAGAAAGAATTTCTGAAGGTGTTCAGAGGCTACAGAGAATCAGAAACATCCCAAGAAGATTTGCAGGATTTGAAATGTTGCAAGACACTGAAGTAGACTCTGAGGGAGAAATTATTCAGTGTGCAATGTTAGTAGATTCTGAACCGGTGAGCACAGAAGATGCTCTTAAGCAACAAGTCTGGTTGCAGGCCATGAAAGAAGAACTTGATGCTATAAAGAGGAACAAGACTTGGAAGCTTTCAGAACTTCCAAAAGGCAAGAAAGCCATCAGCGTCAGATGGGTTTTCAAGCAGAAACTAAAGCCAGATGGCTCAATTGGCAAACACAAAGCGAGGTTAGTAGCAAGAGGATTTCTGCAGAAACCTGGACTAGATTATTCTGAAGTGTTTGCACCTGTAGCAAGACACGAAACAATTAGACTGGTAATTGCAATAGCTGCTAACAGGAATTGGCCTCTGATGCATTTAGATGTGAAATCTGCATTTCTGAACGGTCCATTACAAGAAGAGGTATATGTGTCACAACCTCCTGGTTTTGAGAAAAAGAATCAGGAAGGGATGGTGTATAGATTGCATAAAGCCCTCTATGGATTGAAACAAGCGCCCAGAGCCTGGAATATGAAGATTGATTCATTTTTCAAGAAGCAAGGGTTTCAGAAATGTGAGTTGGAGTATGGTGTTTATGTTCAGCACACTTCAGAAGGCAATATGATTCTGGTATGCTTGTATGTTGATGATATATTGTTGACAGGAAGTTCTGAACAAGAGATAGCTAAGTTCAAGAAGGTTCTGATGAATGAGTTTGAGATGACAGACCTTGGAAAAATGAGTTACTTTCTAGGGATGGAATTTCTATATTCTGAGAAAGGAATCATTTTGCATCAGTTGAAGTATGAACTTGAGCTTCTGAAGAGATTTAAGCTGGAAAATTGCAAAGTTGCTATCACACCCTCTGATACGAATCAAAAGTTGGATTCCGATTCTGATGGAGAGGATGTGGATGCTACAACCTTCAAACAGTTGGTTGGTTCTCTGAGGTATTTGTGTAATACCAGACCTGATATTTGTTTTGCAGTTGGAATGGTTAGCAGATTTATGAGTAAACCAAAATGGTCCCATTACCAAGCTGCTGTCAGGATTCTGAGGTATATCAAGGGGACTCTGAAGCATGGAGTGCTATTTCCCTCTGAAGGAAGAACCGAATCAGAACTTCTGAGTTATTCAGATTCTGATTGGTGTGGAGACAGAGTTGATAGAAGAAGCACTTCTGGATATTTATTTAAATTTCTGGGAGGTCCTATTTCGTGGTGTTCCAAGAAGCAACCTGTTGTTGCTCTATCAACCTGTGAAGCTGAATATATTGCAGGCGCTGTGACTGCATGCCAAGCTGTGTGGCTTCTGAACTTACTGCAGGATCTGAAGATCAAGGTAAACAAGCCTCTGAAGCTGATGATTGATAACAAGTCTGCAATCAATCTTGCCAAGAATCCAGTGCTGCATGGAAGAAGCAAGCATATTGAGACCAAGTATCACTTTCTGAGGAATCAGGTTCAGAATGGAGTGCTTGAAGTTGTGCACTGTAGCACTCAGAAGCAGCTGGCAGATGTGTTGACAAAGGCTATCAAAACTGATCAATTTCTTCGTTTGAGGGATGGAATTGGTGTTGTCAGTTTTGCCTAAATATAAATTAAGGGATGGTGTTAGAAGTAATTTATATTTAAGGGTATTTTAGTATTTTCTATGTTAAGTCTTTTCATTTTTAGGGCCTATGTGGCAAACTTTACTCTTTGTATAAATAGCTACTCTTTTATCAATGCAATTAATTCTCCCTTTCATATTTTTGTGGCTGCTGTCTTTATTCTCTCCTTTGTACTGTTTCATTGGTTCATCACCTTGTACACCAACATTAGTATCGTGTCAGACACTGACACATGCTATACACCAGACATATCTTCGATCTAAAATTTCGGTGCTAGATAGTGCTATATTGACAAAAAGAAATTAAAAAGTACCTGTTTGTTTACAAGATTTCCAGGAAATAGTTCCACAGCTGTAGTTGCAAATTTCTCACCGTAACGTTTTCCAAACAGCTTCCTGATGACGAAAAGCTCAGGAATATCTCCACATCTTGCAGATGCAAATATAAGACTTGAAATTGCTTCTTTTATGTCATTTGGACAGTCCCTGGTTTTTAAAAGTCGAACCATCAGAATTTTTTGGGAAATGCATTTCATTTAGTGTGTGTTTGGATTGGCGGCGAGTTTGACAAAATCACAGTATACTATTGTGATTTTGTGAAACTCGTCATCATTCCAAACATGCACAAATATATTAGATAGGTTGGAAGCAATTTGTACTTGTGCTTTCGGATATAGGAGATTTGAGTTAGAATAAATTCGCAGAATTGGTCCAACAATTCATATGCAGCTGCCAATCTTTCATCTTTCATTAGCTGCTCAACCTGAAATTTTGACAAAAAGTATTACTTAAAGAAATTTTGACAAACTTTGGAATTGAAGAACAATATATACCCTACAATGATTCCTATATAGAGTTTCAAATTTCCACTTAAAATTGATTTTATTTTCACTTAAAATCTTGTGATTTTGTTCTTAGTATCTGTTTCGCTTAAATTTAGGTGGGCTAATTTAGCTTCTTAAAAAAAATGCTGGGACAAACAAGGTAAGATTAAGAACATACATGATATTATGATATGATTGTGACTTGTGAACCTATGAATTGATTACTAATTATGGATTAAATGAAAGCATGGTGAAGTTTGCATCATGAAATATTCTGGAACGGTTCTATTTTGTATCATTCATCAATCATAATGAACAATATTGAATTATACTATACTAAAGTTTACACTAGTGATTCATAACGAGGAGGTTACTTGCAATTTCAACAAAGTAAAAATATTAACATATTATGTTATCACACGATTCAGATACGCCTTCTATCAGAAGTGTTATGCATTATTAATAACAAATTACCCGATTAAGAGCAGTTTCTTCATAACCATTTTGTATTAGCTCAACCAAATCTTTTCTTAGTTGCTTCACAATTGCTTGTCTCTTGTTCTTGAGAAGCTTGATTTTGTACCTTGCTCTCTTAATAGCCTTCTTACTGTAAAACAAGTTAATTAATACATACATACATACACAAACACAAGTATTAGTAATTATTAACCAACATGATTAATTATATCAAGATTAAGATTTAAATTTACATATATAGTATATAGTATACTTACCATTTTGAAGCTTTGGACCAACCAAACAATATGTCAAACATATCTAAAAATGAATACAAGGATATAATGAATGTATGTAATAATGAGGTAAAGTTAAAAGAAGAAGAAGAAGAATTGTGATGAGAAAAAGTTGGAGGAAGAAGATGGAAAAAATTAGAATAACTGATGAACCACCACGAATAATAGAGTTAGATTAGAAGAGAGAGTGGGTTAAATTAAATTGAAAAGGTTTTTGTGGTCTTATTTTCTTGTTCAAATAACTGCTCCACACACACACATACTTATTAGTCGCAAAATTTAAGGACACTTGTCAATGTTGTACTTTGGTTTTATAACTATGTCCACGATGGCCATATTACTAGTATTAGTATACTACAAATTACTGATTACCACTCACTACAACTTTTAAGGTTAACTCTCTCTAATATAAATATTTTTTTAACAAGTTAGTCTAATAATTTCATCTTTAAGGTAGATAAACAGAGTGTTCGGAATTTAAATTCCAACCTCTGTATATAAAATGTATTCTTTACCAACCGAATTAAGTTTATAGGGATTTTTATTTTCTCTTTACTTTAATAATTTGATGTGATCGATCAATGTATATTATTATTATTTAGATGTTGTAATTGAAAAAATAATTAAAATTACATAGTCAACTAAAAGTAATAATTTTTTAAACAATTTTATGTGTGCAAATGTGAAAGTTATTATGGGACAAAAGGAGTAGTTATGTTCAAAAATTAAAACAGCATTGTTATTTGGTAAGAATATTTAGATAATGCAAGAATTAACACATGATAAAATCTTAAAGGATGATGTCATTTAATCTCATTCTTTTATGAAAATCATGGGTGGTGATGGATGTAAATAAGTGTGTAGATCTATTTTTTATTAAAATGCTTTTCCCAAAATAAAAAGGAGCAGTTTTTGTTCAGATACAACCTCGAGTCCACATCTCTGAGAAATTGTCCGTTTTGGGATTAACCCGTCATGAGTTTGTCCTTTGTAGAAAAAGTGTATCGATTGATTAGAGTAGTGTGGTGTGTTGTATATAAACTACTATTAGCCTCAAGTTCCAAGCGATGTGAAACTTATAGCTGAACCAGAACAGTTTTTATACTACTCCCTCTAATTTCTTTTTTTGGTATTATACCGATTTTGAATATAAATAAAAATAAAATTTAAAGATTATTGTATATATCATATATTTAAACTATAAAATATGTTCGAAATATATGTTTTGTTACAGAAACTTAAAAAGTTATATTTTTGCTTATATTTAAAATCGAAAATAATTATGTAAAAGTACTTGTTACTTCTCCTATATCTATCCACCGTTTGTACATTTTGCTTTCCTAGCATTACAACACTTTACTTCTCTATCCATTTACTCACCGCATCACCGTGCTTCCCCTATTTTATAACACATTTACATCTATTTCTGAAAATCCAATTTAACTCAACATGTCCATGTCCAAAATTAAAAACAATTTCATGCCTAGACCGATTGTCACTACACTCAAAATCACAATGATATGATAATTTAGTCAAAATTTGAAAGTGTAACTCGTAGAAAATTACTTTAGATCATTGTGATTTTGTTAAACTCATTGTGAATTCAAACATATTGACATAAACAAACGTCGTTTTTATTTGTTGTGCCACCTTAGTCTCTGTAAATCTGTAATTCCCCAGTATTTTTTGAAGTGATAAGCAACTACTCCATGCTTTGGATACGTACCCTTCAATTCATAATTTAAAATTGCAGTAATTACAAGCAGTGGCGGAGTCAGAAAAATTTTAAAACTTGGGCAAAATTTCAGTTTTAAACAAAAATTTCAGTTTTGCACTGAAAAATTTAAGTTTTGAACAAAATATCTCAGTTTTGCCCTAAATTAATTCCTAAGAATTTTAATTTATTTTCTAAACTAACTCCTAAAATACCAAAAGTTTTCGGCCAATTTCAATTTTCTACTAAAAAATTTAAGTTTTGAACAAAATAACTCAGTTTTACCCTAAATTAATCCTTTAAAATTTTAATTTTTTCCCAAATTAACTCCTAAAATACCAAAAATTTTCGACCGAGCACAAGTGCACAAGCTAGCTGTGCCTTGAATCCGCCTCTGATTACAAGTTTTCATTGATGTAAACAACACACATTCCTCACGGAAAGGGAAGAAAAAAAAAATGAAGCATGATATTATTGTTGATTGTACTGAACCGTAACAAATACGCACTCATACATGCTGTTACCATTTTGTTTTTAAGTCTATACTGCCATGGCTGCAAATATTATTCTTTGTCCGAAAGGGAAAAAATATTCAGCAAATATCATTACAAAAAACCATAACGTAAGATTTATCAAGACCGGTCTAAAGATAAGACAACTTAAACAAGGTTTTAGACTTTGATAAGTCATAAGTTCATTAGTTCACAGTAAGAAAATGGCCTCGAAATAAAAATAAATGTCTTTAAAAAAGAAAAAATAGTGTCTTCCATGATATAAAATAGCGTGAGATTTTGTATTATGTGAATAATAGAAAAATATTTGATATTTTGTAATTAAAAAAAAAAAAAGATTTTTTGTAGTCTTTGTTTCAGTTTGACATAAACAAAAAAAAAAAAAATTACACTTTAAAGTTTGCCTTAGGCTTTTTTTTAGTGTTAAGTTGGCTTTGAGATTTATCATGATATCTTTGGTTGAAAAGTGACTTTTAATTGGTTATGCTTGCTTTTAAGATGCTTTTATGAATTATGGTCTTGCACTTTGAAAATTCAAAAATAGGTAGCCAGATTTTTATTATTGTTTCTGTCTATGAATTTGTAAGGTTTTTTTTTATTCGCTCTGCACTTTCTTTTTCATTCACCATAATTTTATCCCATTAAATTTTTTTAGTAATTTTTTTTTTGTTACAAAAGAGGGCCGAAGCCCAACAAGACAATAAAAAGAAACTAAGAAACTAGACGAACATTTCTAGGCATACAAATCCTAGAAAAATCGTCGAAAATGAGTTTTTGAAGCTCACTTGGAGGAGTCTCCATTACAACACAAACTAAAGAATTTAAAGAGAGGCTAAAATTAGCAAGCCAATCAGCACTACGATTGCCTTCCCTCCAAGTATGACAAAATTGGACACTCCAATCCAAAGCCAAAAGGTTTCGAATACGCTGCAACAATGTAGGAATTACTCCACTGAACTTGTAGTTATCTGTAACGATATCAATCAGAATTTTAGAATCACTTTCCACAATGAGTTGTGGAATGCGCTCCTTCCAAGCCATATCCAAGCCAAGATACATTCCCCACAATTCAGCATAAAAGGCATCACACACACCAATCTTCTTAATATAGCCTTTCACCCATCTTCCGTCAGAGTTGCGGAATAGGCCGCTACAACCTGAAGACTCTCCACCTCTTTTGCAAGCACCATCACTGTTGAGCTTTATCCAACCTTCAGGGGGCTTTTTCCAGCCGATGTAGATCATCTCATTTCTCTGAATATTTCGATAAGGTAATTGAGTTGAACACAAATCAAGCCCTCTAATAAAATTACGAATTGCCAAAATAGGGTTGTTTGGCTGTTGAAAATCATCTTCAAAAATAGATTTGTTTCTCCACTTCCACAAAAACCAGCAAGTAGTCATGAAAGTTGTCTTCCAACTTGAAATGTTAGCTCCAAACCCGAGCTTGTTGATGTTATTGAATATCCAGTTCCTGCAATCAAAGGTAAAAAAAGCAGTGGTAAAATTAGAAGGAACTAAATGAAGCCATACCTGGACAGCATAAATACAGTCACGAAACACATGAATTGTAGTCTCATCATCCCTCCCACATCTGGTGCAAAGAGGGGATATGCCAACTCCCCACTTGCTTCTGCGAAGATTCGTAAGGATGCGTTCCTGAGCTGCCAACCACATAAAAGTTTGTATCCTATGAGGTCCTTTCCAATCCCATAAAGACTTCCAATCTCCCTCATGTGTAGGAATATCACCAAGCTGTAAAAGATAAGCACTTTGAATCGTGAACTGATGAGTATTAGTACCTGCCCATCCCATGGTATCTGGCCCATCAGTAAAATTTTTAACAAGATAAATGTTGTTTATGTCATCGGCTGTTTATATTAGATTTTGGCCTAGTCCCATAGTTGCAATTTCTCTTATTTTTCTTAATTATAATTAAAATTATAAATGCAATGCCTTTTTTATATATAAAAATGTAAATATAAAGATGAGTTCAAAGACTACTTTAGTATCAATTGTAAAGTATGCACAATGGTTGTTAGCGTTTATGTAAAATATAAGAGCTCAAATTTGTTAACCAATTCAACCCACCTCTTCTGAATTGCCTATTATTATTATACCAAAATTCTGTCTCGTTAATGGTTCACCAACTCGATTGAAACTAGGGTGCATAGGCTTGGTAGGATAAATAAATAAATATTGTACTAGAAAGAATTGTGTTTTAGTTTTTTTTTTACATGAAAAGGGCAAAACCCAAGATAGAAAGAATTGTGTTTTAGTTTTTTTTACATGAAAAGGGCAAAACCCAAGAAAGAAAAATTACGATTATATGCATATTTCTAGACATGCAACTCTCGAAAATATCAAAAGAGTTTTCGGTAAGACTATATATCCTTACCATATGTGTCTTGTTTATATATATTAATATAAATTCATCGTTACTATTTGAATGAACAACATGGAAATTGGAATCACTTTCTAGTGAATATATACGTAAGTTAGGATTCTCTCCATTTGTTTTCTCTATTTTCCTTTTTTATTACTATAATTTTAAAAAAACTTAGAATATATATTAAATATTTTGGACTCATCAAATGTCACATCATTACATTTATATTTTCAAATTTTTAGTGTGTGCATTTTTTTAATCCAATATATGCAGCATCTCATAATGCTTGCAGCATTGTATAATGTTTAGAAGATACTTTGGGTGATTGTTTAGAAGATGCACTTTTGGTATGACATTGCTCTGATTTCTTATTCGCTTACAAACAATACAAGGGAATGAACAATCGGATAAGGAATAAATTAGGTGCAAAATTTATTAGAAAAATATTATTGTCCAATTTTTATTTTTTTAAAAAGGAATGTATATAAGAAGTTTTTCTTTGATAGTAGGTAGACTGATTTGAACTAAATTAAATTTACAATTTATTGTAAACTACCTCAACCCTTCATTGTTGACCATCACTTTTTATATGAAAAAAATTACTTTATCCTCTTCTTTAATCCGGGTGCAATTATCTACATAGCATTAATCTCTCTTTGTTCAAAAATAGATAATTAAAATGGAATAAAAATTTATCCCAAAATACTTTGGCCCTGTTTAGTAAAAAACATCAGATAGCTCAAAAATTAATTTATAACGGATGAATTTATAGTGAATAACTTATAAGCTAGCTTATGGCTTTAAGTCAATAAGTTAAGGGGGTGTTTATTTTAAGTTTAGAAAAAAATATTCCTTGGAATATGTGGGTAGGAATAGATATACACATGTTTGTTATAAGTTTGATATAAAATTATTCCTAGGTATGTAGGTTCCTTAGAAAAAAATAACTTCCAATAACTTCTCTTATTCCCATGAAAATGGGTGAGAAAGAAAAGTTTCAATGAAAATGGAAATATATTTCAAGTAACTTCTAATAGCATCTTTTTTACTCATTCTTATCAATAATTCCAAAGAATGTGATTAATATTAACCAAACACAATTATTTTCAAATACCTTGAAATAAAATTCCTATTGTTATTTCCTGGGTATATTATTCCTGAGAGTAAAATTAATAACCTTGAAACAAACACACCCTAATTAATTGAATTTGTAGTATTTTGTAAAATTAGCAGTTCAACTAGTTTATAAGTATGAAATGACATAAAAAAATATGTTAATTAATAATTAATTTTTTAAAAGTAAAATGATAAGGATAAAATTAAAAGAAAAAATAATAAGTTGTAAGCTCATAACTACATGAAATAGTGTTTGAAAAATAAATTATAAACTAATAAAATATATTATAAACTCGTATTGAGAGAATACTCCCATAAAATGTGACCAATCAAGTCTCTAACAAAAATAATAAGAGACAAAGCCGGTAAATACTTTGCATCCAACACTCTCCACTTGCATATCTATTATCTTGAGCAAAAACAAAAAGGCTCAGTTACATAAGTTCATACTTCATCCGGCCTTAATTATAAGTAAATATTAACTTTTAGATACATTGAAAAATTAATATATTCAGTTCATTTTTTAGACTAAATATATTAGTTATTCAATGTATCTAAAACATAAAATTTGCTTATAATTAAGGCCGGAGGGAATACTATTATCCAATTTCAATAATAGCTTTGTGAAAGCATGAGATTTACACATCAAGATCTAAATTAGATCATCTTCTTCTATTTTTTTCTACCTTTCTCTTAGTAAGAGAGTAACAATTTGATCCATTTATCTAGAAGATTTCTTTCCCCACCCCCCAACTTTCTTTTTCACCCCCTGGGTTTCCATTTTTAACCCTTGAAAAAAAGTTCAGTACACGCGTACTGAACTTTTTAACGATGTAAAACACCTATTTTTCAATATCGAAAAAGTTCAGTACGCGTTTACCGAACTTTTTGGAGGTAAAATCAAGGGTAAAGTTGGATTTCTGGGGGGTGAAAAAGAATGACGGGGGGTGGGATGAGAAACCATCATTTATCTATCATCCTTCCAATCCAATCACCTTTAAATCCATCCAATATACCGTAGAATTTGTTAATGGATTAGAATCTATTGTGGGCCGCCAGAAAACCGTTGAATTTTGTTATTAAATCTATTTGAAATTTGCTATTGAGGTCCCCCTATTTGCTTCTAAGCCCTTCTGAAATCCCTAAATATCCCTGAAGGCGTGATCAAAAAATTTATTGTCTAGGTAACGAAATCCAAATAATTTGTTGACTACAGGACGAAGGCGCGTTCCTGGCCAAAATTACTTGACTTTCGTTGTCTATTTACCGAAACAAGGCTAATTGTCACTTAAGTAAAGAAAAGCACATTTTCGTTGGCTATCTCACGAAGGCGCGTATTTTCGTTGAATAGACAACGAAAACGCTTCATATCAGAAACGAGACAACGAATTCCAAATCACTACGGTAAAACGTTAGAAACGATTGGGAAGAAACGAAGCAACGATTTTTGGGCGATTTTCAGCGCGATTGAAGCATCCATTCACTCAAGTGCAAACGATTTCGATCAAAGGAAGCAACTACAATCATTGTTTGAGCAAGCAAGCATCCATTCATTCAATTGTCACTTAGGCAACGAAAATGCAAGTAAGAATCCCAAAATTTAGTTTTTTTAATCAATTAAAGTTGTTTTACTTGTTTGATTATAACACTCAATTGCATGCTACAAAATTAATTTAGAATTTAGGGATTTTGATTTGGGATTTAGGGTTTATGTGTTGGATTAGGATATTTGGGGATTTAGGGTTTATGCTAAAAATAGATTGTTGAATATTGTTGATTATATTACTTGACTATTGTTGATTAAGTTAATGTTTTTGTTGATGAAGTTAATTGATTGTTGATTAATTAACGATTGGTGTGGTTTAGAAATGTATTTGTTTCTTTAAAATTGAAATTATAGAGTTTAGTGATCGATTGGTGCAAGTTAACATAGATGCTTTTAATTTGTTTTATACTATAATATAAAGAATGATGTTATATTGTCTTAACTGATTTGGCTATTTAATTTTTTGAGGAAATGGAAGATATTGGTCGTAAAAGAGCGGGTAGGGATAGTGTTGCCCACAGCTCGGCCCGTAGGGAGAAAGAGCGTGCCCTAGCACAGACAAGGGGTTCAAAACGGACAGGTGGTAGAATGAAGGAAGTTTCTTCTACAGCGGAGTATCATCCTGATCCGGTGTCCGATCATGAAACTACTTTAGAGACGGAGCATGAGGTGGAGGTTGAGGAGGATGATTTCGATGAGGCAGAGGTTGAGGAGAATGATATGGACGAGGGAGACGAGGAGCAGGAACTTGAGGATGAGGATGGTGATGGTGGAGATCATGATGAAGAAATAGAAGAGGAGGATGACTTTGACGAACGGACGCCGTCTCCTCCGAAGAAGCCTACTAGGAAGACACCGCGTAGAAAAAGGCCCGTAATGACTAAGGGGCGAATGGTGCCACCAATTGACGCACCGGAGGGCGGATACTCGGGTGGGCCAAGTGATTTGACAGTTTTGCCTGGATTTGGCAAGCATATTGCCAACTCCTTGTGGTTGGGAAAGGTAATTTTTTAACAAATTAATATATGCGTTATTTTTTAAAATATGCCTTATGTGTGTTGATTATGATATATGTCTTATATATCGTATAAGTTAATATATGCCTCTCTATGATATTTGTCAATCGTTGAATGAATATTTCATTGTCAACCATTTGTTTAACTTAATTTGAAATTCGTTAAATTTAATTTTTATATATGTCTTAATTCGTTAACATTAATATGTCTTTATATATATATATATATATATATATATATATATATATATATATATATATATATATATGCAGTTTCCGTTGCGATTTTTGAGGTGCATGAACAACGGAAAGAAAATTAATGACTTCGAGTTGCTTGGAGCACACTTGCATTGGTTTTGGGATAGGGTAAATGCAAGTGGATTGCAACCCCTGCTGAAGACAAACTACGACAATATCGATTGGGGTGTACTGACGGCATTCTCGAAGAGATGGCAACCAGAGACCGGCAAATTCCATTTACCGGTCGAGGAGGTGATCATCACTCTAGATGATGTTGCGTGCTTGCTGCACATTCCTATTCGTGGTAAGATGCTTAACCACGAACGGACTGCATGCACGAAGGCAGAAGGAGCAGATATGTGTGAACAGTACCTCAACTTTGGCAAGGCGGATTGCAAGGTTGAATTTCATAAGATGAAAGGAGCACATATCGGATTCCAGAAGCTGCTGCAGTTATACCTGGAGAACCTGAACCTTGCTCAGATGGCTGAGAATGATAAGGAGTCGGAGGACGACGTGCTGTTCTACAGGGAATGCACGGTCAGATGCTTTTTGTTGTACCTGCTTGGTTCGACATTGTTCACCAACAAAAGTACGCAGTATATGGATGTGATTTTTCTCACATACTTGCAAGACCTGGCTGTGGTGAACACATGGAATTGAGGTGCCTCAGAACTCGCTTATCTGTTCAGGTATTTGGATAAGCAAACCAGGCAGAAGAGTGGAAACAACGACGATTACAATTGCCTTTTTCAGGTAAATATTTAATTTAATATCATTGTTCGTAATAATTTAATATGGTTGTCATCGTATTTTGTTTGAATTTGTTTATTTTCCGTTATAATTCATTATCGTTGATAATATGTTTTTGATTGAATTTGTTTATTTTGCGCAGGCTTGAGTTCATGCTCATTTATCTAGAGTTGGGACATATGTTTTGAGTGATAAATTTGGGCAAGAATTTCCCTTGGCTGCAAAATTTCATCCGTTGAAAGGGGGTCAGCAACCGGATAAAACAAGGTTGACATTGGATCGGATGGAGCACGACAACATCATGTGGCAACCCTATGAGGATCGCCGTCATATAAAGCCGTTTGATGATTGTTGTTGGTATTCAGGCTGGATTATGTGTGGAACGGCAATGATTTCCCCGCATTTGCCTGAATGTGTCCTCCAGTAATATGGACATGTTCAGTCAATACCGAGACCAACGTTCATAACTGCAAAGGCAAAGATGAACAGGTTTACCATTGATCACGCCTTTCAAAATATGTTCGTTGAGAATTATGTGACGGAGGAAATGCGGGGTCCAAGAGCAACGAAAGGATTTGAAGCTGTGCTTGGATATATTGCTTGGTTCTTTAAAGTTTCGCACCCAAAGATTAATGCACCAATGAAGGGCAGTCCACCCCGGCCGGCGAATCTTGAAGTGTTGATTGAGGAGGACAACAAGGATTCAAAGTTGGATGTGTTTGAAATATGTCGGAAAGTGCGGACGGAGGTGACGGAAAAGCTAGAGGATGAGGATGAGATGACTTTGGAGGAGGCCAAAGAGTTATTGAAAAAGGTTTGTCATGATTTGGAGCCAATCACGAGTTACTCGGTGCGGCGCAAGAGGAGGAACGATTCGGGTGGTGAAGGAAAGAGGCGAAAGAAGAAGAAAAGAAGCGATGCCGGACCAAGCAGTCAAGCCTAGAGTCTCATCGTTCTTTATTTTGACTTGTATTTTGGACTTCTTTATTCGTACTTTATAATTGTGGACAACTTATAGTTTTGGCACTTGCGTTTTGTAATATTTGTACTTTATAAATCGACAATATATTTGCGTTTTGTAATTTTCATTTGTAATTTTAATTTTCGTTTCTTATGTTGAGAAAAATATATTGAAATTATATGAACAGGTCTGAAAACAATGAACATAGACAGGTTTGCGTGGTTTCGAAAACCATGTGGATAGACAATAAACAACTGCAACTGGTTTTGTGATCCATGGTTTCGTTGTCTAGGCAACGAAATCAGACACGTATTTTCCAGATTTTCGCTGTCATGACAACGAAAACTGGCAGGCATTTTCCAGATTTCGTCACATAGACAACGAAATCTTATTGCTCTGAATTTTTTGCAAACCAATTTCACAGACACCAAATTGCCCAGAATTTTAAATGTTACTTTTTTATAATGTTAATTTTTTATAATTTTAATTTTTTAATTTTAGTGGATACTTGATTTTGTTATTTACATTAAGTTAATTTTAATTTATTTTATTTTAACAACATGAAAATTAAAATTAAAATTAACAATGCAAAACACAATTAACAACAACAATTTCATTTATTTTTTGTTACAACCATTAGAAATGGATGCATTAGACAAAAATAATACATTTTTCCCTCGTAATCCCGGGGGAAAAAGAAACTTGCCCCGAGCAACAGTAAAATATGGGCAAAAGCGTACAGCTGCCCAGGTGCGCAAGAAAACCAACCTGGGGCAACAGAAACTCGCTCCGGGGAAAGAGTAAAGCCGGCCTAGCGGAATATCCCTTCGAGTCATCTTAGGCAGAAATAATACATCATTTCGCCCACCGATACTTGCGCAATATCCCTTCGGTTCATCTGCCGACGACTAGTCCCGTACTATAGGACAGTCCCATTTGTGCAGTAGTAACCACAAGCCAAGCAAGACTCATTTGGACTAACCATAGTGTTCCTAGTGAGGACACAAAATCCCTCGTGGACTACCATATTTTTCCCAACCATTGTGCCTTAACAACACCGGTAGGAGCACTATGGGTAGCCCACGACGGATCATGCGCCCGATAGAAACCAACTAAAACTAATAAAACTATGAAACTATAAAAGGCAAAAATTAAAATTTATGAGCAAAAGAGGAAAAGAAGTGAATGGTAAAAAAATATGGCACATTAGGTGCCTATTTATAGAATTCTTGCTGAATTCTTATTGGCTGATGCACTATTACAGCCACACACGTGGCCAATCACAGTTGGCCACGTGTCAACCAAGTTTTACTGCATGAGGAGCTGTTTTTGACTGCCGACATAGTTTCGTTGTCTACGTACCGAAAATGAGTATTTTTGCTATTTCGTTACCTATACAACGAAAGTCAGCGCGTTCGTGAGGTAGACAACGAAAGTCAGCGTGTTCGTAAGGTAGACAACGAAACTAACTTAATGTGGGCAAACTCCTGAGGGCGCGCAAGTATTGCTTACTTTCGTGAGTTTGTCGACCAAATTCATTTTTTTTCGTTGTCTATGCAACGAATGTTTTGTCCAGGGGTAATTTTGTCAGTTTGGGGGCCTAGGAGCAAACATGGGGGGGCGTATATAGCAATTTTCAATCTATTTTATTTACTTTCTTTGCATTATGTTTTTTAAAATTCTTAAAAATAATTTGTTTTTTTTTTTTGGTTAGCGGCGCAATTTGTTGCTCGTTTTCCTTCCATTAAAGTGTAATTATTATTTTCATATATATATAGTCAGGATCCGTTGACACCAATTAGTTTGACACCAAATGTTACACCTCTCAATAATGTTTTAACAGATATAAATTTTATAAAATCCACCGTTGGATTGAAAATTTATATCATATAGATCATTTGTGTGAATTGTCAGACAAATCTAAAATCATTTGATATGTTATTGAGATACATCAAAATTAACGGTTTGGACGTTTTTTTAAATGCCGTTAATCTTTATACGTCTCAATAGCATATCAAATGAATTTGAATTCGTCTAACAGTTAACACAAATGATCAATATGATATAAACTTTCAATCCAACGGTGGATTTTATAAAATTTATATCGATTAAAACGTTGTTGAGAGGTGTAACATTTTTTGTCAACGGATCCTAACTTATATATATATATATATATATATATATATATATATATATATATATATATATATATATATATATTTCTATTTGTTTTTGGTGAAAATATATTTTGTCTTTAATTTTTTTTATATATATTTAAATAAATTGATTGAACGTGTTAATGGATTAATCGATTTATTTAATAAATATGCTAATGAATTTTGTCTTGGATGGATTGGATTAAATTCTTTTTATAAAATTTATTGAATTTGTATGATCCATCTATTATTATTCAAATCCATCATTTTGCCATCTAGATAGTGAAATTAAGAGTAAAGAGAGAGATGTAAAAAAATACGAAAGAGAGGATCCAAATTAATCAAGATCTTCCTTCCTTTAAGAAAAAAATAGTACTCGTGTACGTGTAGTACACGCAATATCGGTGTTGCTCCAAAATGTTAATTATAAAGCACTCAAGCTAATTTATTCATTTACGATAACCTTTTGTGTTGTTTTTTGATATTAAAAATAATGATTTTCCGAAAATTGGAACCGAAGAAAATTACTGGCTGAGTCGCGGGACAATACGCTCTCTTTAAGACGTTTCGTGGCACTGCCCAAAATTGTGCAAGCAGACTATCAACCACGCGCGCCTCCAGGATAAAACAGCCCAGTAACAACTGTATACCGTATTTCTACTGCACTTGTAGAAATCGGTCAAGAATTACACCTTCTTGAATGGTACTACAATACCACTCGAATTGATGCTACGACATCAATCTATGATTCATCGGTGATTCAGTGGTACTACAGAACCACTCAAATTGATGTTACGACATCAATCTATGATTCACCGGTACTACGATACCATATGTGGTGCTACAATACCACATGTACTGATGATACTTCAATATCAATCAATATAATGACACAGATGTCATTCTAATATGGTACTAAGACCAATTTTAAATCCAAGGGATTATGGTACTAAGACCATTCTTTATTTGAAGGAACTAGTAATACTTAATCACTCTTAAAATAAATTAATACTAATAATAAAATTAGTATCACACAATAAAACATAGAATAAACTTCAATGTTCTCTAAACAAATAGAAACAAAACCTAATACAAATCTTTCAAATTTGCATAACCAAATTAAGAGACCAATTATGGATAACTTATTCACTCTAATTTTAATATACCATGATTCTAACCAATTTGATTAACTGCAAGATATTTTTATTTCATTTCCAATTGACATACAATTATAATAATCATGTATATAATTCTGACAATTATTTCAATATTTCATCAACAAAAAGGTTTATTTCTATATCATATTCATACTAATATCAATTTCTATGAAAAGTTTTATGACATAGTATGACTATATAATAAGAGGTAATTAGAAACATTAACTAACCTCAAAATTGAACCTGCCAACAATTGCAATATGGATAGTATATGAAAACCAAGGTGCAAGAGAATTCCAAATATATATATAAACATATATATAAGCACTACATGAGCTAATTGAAAACTCAATTCAAGTATCTTGGGAACATCTTCACCAAGTCAAGACTCACAAGTGTCTTTGTTTCAAATAAGTGACTAGGCATTTAGCAACCTCTCGCACTTGACAACATTGAATTGCTTAGAGAAACAAAACATGGTTTTTGTTTGTAACATGCCGTTAATTTCATTTCTTGTGGGAATGAGAAAGCTTTTTTTTTTTTTGCTCACGAAAAAATGGCTTACCTTATGGCCATGTTTCCTTGTTGTTTTTTTATCATAAGTTTAGCTATCAATTAGAGTTAATCTCCCATAAATTAACAGTTACAAAATTATGTAAAATAAATTACAATAAATTAAATAAATAAATTGTCCAATCTCACTAAATTAAGACTTAATTCATTTATTTATTTTCTCAAATTACACACTAGTATGCTACAACACACTAGTATACTCTAGTATCCGATATGGGACTCAATTTTATTTTCAATTCACATATCAATGTGAACTTTGTTCCAACAATCCCCCACTTGAATTTAAAAGAAAATTCAAAAATATCGTAGGACGATTCTAAAAGATTGTGCATAAGCAAAGGTGTCTATGACTTGAACCTTTACATAGCAAGTAAGAGCCCGATTTAGCAAGAATGACACTTGTCTTGAACTCTATCTCGGATTTTTCTCAAACCTGCACACAACATTTTCTTAAGGTGTATCTTAATAGCTCGTGCTTTAATGGCCCTGCACGTGTATCCCGGTTTCATGAACGCTCTAGAAATTCGCCTCTAAATTCCATAGGAATCGGCCTCAGTTCCACATTCATATAGGTGAGTCTATCAAGAGTACTCCTGAAGCTCGGTACTCCACTCATACAGAGTATAGATCTCATTAAGAGTTTTATTATCTCATCCTTTCGCTTTCAGGATTCATGCTTCTCTTATAATTATATTTGCATGATCATCTTTAACTTCTCACAACTTGTTATTACCCATTGAACCTATTTCTTGGGATCTCCAGTCATTTAGGTTGGGTTTCCATCATGAGAAATTCATTTAGGCATTAGTCCCATCTTTACAGATGTATTATGGACTTCCTTTTTAGCTATTCCTTTCGTCAAAGGATCTGCTAAATCAGTGTGTACATGACCCATTCTTACAACACATTTAGCGACTAACAATCTCATTGTGTTGTGCTTTCTTTTTATTTGACGTCTCTTACCGTTATAATAACGGTTCTCAATTTATGCAATAGCCGCGGTACTATCGCAATGGATCAACACATCTGTCATAGATTATTCCATAAAGGAATCTCAAATAGCAAGCAACCAACTTGCTTCATCCTATAGTTGTGGCTAGTGCTATTATTTCAGGCTCCATATTGGACTAAGCCAATATAGCCTAATTCTCTGATTTCCAAGATACAGTTTCTTTACTATACCAAATGTATAGTCACTAATTTATTTGGAATCATATAATAATGTTTCCAATCTACATCATTGTATCCTTCAAGTACAACAATAGCACATCAATGCTCAATAGCATTACCACGACATATGCAATGCCACTACATATGCAATGTCGGATCTAATACAACCAGTGATATATCAAATGCGGCAACATATATATGCTTTCATATTCTGATTATCTTACACTTTCACTAGTGTTCTTCCATAGTTTTTACACTATGATCATATAGTATGCAAACAAGTTTGCATCCAGTAAATATATTTCATTAAAACTTTCTCATCATAGTAAGATTGATTTAAGGAAATTCACATTCATGAATCAGTAATCTCAATATCCAAGATTACATTCACTTCAAAAATCATTTGACAATCATCAAATTGTCAAACTTTTCATGCCATTTCAGATGACTTGTCTAAGACTCTACAAAGTCTTATCCAACCTATTGACTTTAGTTATCTCGCCCATGAGTTTAAAAATATTTAGGTTGTTCCTTAAAAATTTCTTCTTCCAATTCACTATTTAGAAAATTAGCTTTAATATTCATTTGGCCTTATGAATATTATTTTTGTGATTGGAGAAAAAATGTTGAAAAGATCAATATTTTTTTTTTTTTTTTCTTTCAAAAAAAATGGATTTACAACCATTCAATTTGAGTCATGAGGCAAGTCTACTAAGTGTCAAGTCTCAAGTCTTAATAGACTCTAGATAATCACTCTTATCATTTCTGGCCACCACCATAAATCAGCATAGAGAATCCATCTCATAATTTACGGCTACCACCATAAATCAACATCCAAGAAGGACAATTTCTTGGAGTTTTGTTGGATCCTCTTCTAATCTATAAACCATCTAATTAGGTTCATATTTTTTAGCAACTCTTGCTATCTTACCTCTTTGAGGTTCTATTACATCTTGTTCGGTGTTCTCATTACTGTCATACCCTAAATTTTGCCCAACTTTTTCTTTCGCTCACATTCGAATTGTCTAGTTTTAATTTCTTTTAAAAAAAAATAACAAAAACATTTTTATTAAAAATATTTTATAATGTTTAGTTATTATTGTGTATAATTTCTTTCCTTTTTTATTTTTTTTTTCATAAAATTCAAAAAAAATAAGTCAATTTAGTTTTTAATCATATCATTGAAAAATCCCAAAAATATATTAAGTATTCAACTTTTCCTTTTATCATTATTGTTATTAATATCATATTATTTCTTTCCTTTTTTATTTATCATTATTGTTATTATTTTTAATTATAATTATTATTAATTAAAACAAAACATAAGATGTAAAAAAAAATTAATTAAAAAAATACAATAAAGGAAGATGAGCATCACGTGCTCATCCCCTCCCCTTCCTTTTTTTTCTTTTCTTTTTTGATTATTAGCATTATTATATTATTATTATTATTATTATTTTAAAAAAAAATCAAAAAAAGTCCAGTGCAGAATTGTTGCAGAGGAGTCCCTGGGTTTTGGATTTCTTTTCCTTTTTTCTTTCTGAATACAGTACCATGAATCAGAGGAAAACATTGATCAGAGCAAAAATTTTGCAAGGTCCCAATAACCTCCACTGTGAGGAATTTAATACCACAGGACAAAAACCAATTCACAAGTTGTCAATATAATCTCACAACAAACACAAAAAAGGGGGAGGACGATTTCACCAACAGGAGACAAAAAATCCATCAGAGAACCAAAAAACTCAAATTTCTCAAATCTCAAAATAACAAAAGCAAAAACTCAGTAACATCACAGAATAACAATTTCCAACTCAAACCCAGAACCTCAAACCAACCAAATCTCAGACCCAAAAAATACCACTGTCACAACAACAATTTCGCAACCTTCACAAATCAAACATTCAAAACACAAAAACTCACACACACACACACGTTCCAGAAAACAAAATAACAAAAAAGAAAGAGGAAGGAAGAATAAACTGAAAGAACGAGAAGGAGAGGAAGAAATTTGAAACAAAAAAAAACTTCAAAACTTTGAACTCCGATCTGCACATTTTGGTAAGGATTTTGTGGATTTTGATTGTAAATTTGGGTTTAGGAGAGGAAAAGGAATAATTTTGGTTTAGAAAGTTTGAATTTTGGGACGGTTTGTATCTCCGGCGCGGTGGCGCCGCCGTCTGGCCTGGCCGGCCACCGCGCCAGATTCTGGAGATATATGAACACTCATCGGTGTTCTTCAAGAGAGTGAGAGAATCTAGAGAGAAGGAAGAGAACTTAGAGAGAGAATGGGGAGAGTAAAATGAAAAAAACCGGAACATGCGAATATATACACCCAGCCGGTTCGGTTCGCCCACTGGTTCGGCTGAACCGTCTGGTTCAGCCCAGATTCCCTTTGGGCCTTTAGCCTGCACGCCCAGATCTCATGTGTGAAGCCCTGGTTGCTTTCAGCACCCCCTGTGGGTGCTGTTTGCACCCCTCTGTAAGCGTTTTTTTATTTTCGTAATTTTTATGTGCTTGTTTTGTTTAGTCATTATTTATGGTTTTATTTGTGTATTATTTTTATATGGTATGTTTGTATATAAATATTTAAAATGCATGTTGTGTTAGCATTTATTTATTTATGCAATATTCTATTTTGTTTATATCGCACTTGTGAAAAATACAAAAAAATTATGCTATATAGTTTTAATTTTATTTTCATAAGTATGGTTTGTGTAAATATACATGTGAAGTTTATTTGTTAAAATTTCGTACATATTGTCGTAATATACGTACCCTCGCATACTTTATTTTCATCGTCTAAAAAAACAACAAAAAAATATGTTAAGAAACTAAAAGAAAACTTTTAAAAAAAATCTTCTTGTTAATAAACCTCGACTCTCGTCGAGAAATTTTTAAACTCTTTTTAATAAATGTATTTTATAAAACTTTTAAACATATATAAAACTTATCTTTCAAAAAACTAAATACAAAAAAAAAACAATACAATATTCTCAAAAATGCAAAAATATGAATTTTATTTCGTTTAAATCTTCTTTTTATTTAAATCATCAAAATTACTCTTTTTTCTAAAAATCGTGGATTAAAGAAGAGACCGGCGAATGTACATTCGTTCGTTTCTCGAATAGTCGAGACTTAGCGTGCGCTTTGTCTATCGACTATTTGTCTTCCACACCAAGAATATTCTTTTAAAGAAAACATAAAAAAATAAACAAACTCAACACATCAAATTAATTTTTTGCCTTAGCGCATTAAAACAAAAACAAACTCTTTTTCATAAACGAACGTGTTTTAATCCTTCTACAGTGATACAAACAACGCATAAGCCTCCCAAGCGCGAGCAGCATACGTTTAACCACTAGAATGCGATTTAAAACACCGTTCACTAAAATCAACCAACACATAATTATTTTTTACCCAAAGAACTACGTAAGCTTTGAATTTCCCATTGCACTTGGGAATACGTAGAAGCGGAATCCAACAACCGTCAAGCATAATAATAAAAAACTAATTTTTTCCCCTTTGTAAATATTTAAATAATTAATAGAAATTAATGCAAACAATTTAAAAACAAATTTTAAACCCTAAATTAACAAGAAGGTTCCCGTTGAGTACAACGGATGTGAGGGGTGCTAGTACCTTCCCCTTGCATAATCGACTCCCGAACTCGAAATTTGGTTGCGACGACCATTTTTCTTTTTTTTTAGGTTTTATCGATATTTTCCTTTTCCTTTGGGAATAAATAAAGTTCGGTGGCGACTCTGTGTCATTACCGAGTGTTCCGACGCTCGGGCGTTTTTCGCGGCGCGACAGCTGGCGACTCTGCTGGGGACTTAAGAGAGTCAAGCCTATTCTTTTTTTTTAGGGTCATTTATGCTTGTTTGTTTGCATTATATTTTTCTTTATGTTTGTATTTATATTTTTATATATGTATATATGTTTATTTTTGCATTTATACCATGTTTATTAATTTGATATATGTATATAGATTGTGGTTGGGATATGTTCTTGAGAGAAGCTCTACACCCAGGCTTGAGAAAAACTAAGTTAAGTTAGGAGCTAGTAGTATGGGCCCATGAGATGCACTTCTCATTCGGTGATATATGAAAGCTCCGCCTAGAGTAGATTCATTCAAAGTTTTGTCTCGAATTGGCTAGCCCATCCTCTTGACGGAATTTTGAATGTTGATCAAATACTCTAGGGACCTTGCGTAGAACCCAATAACTCCGCCTAAGGGTGACCCGCTATTTTGCGGAAGGTTTCAAACGAGGGTCGTGACCGTGTTGTCCCCCTCACACAAAAAAAAAAAAACCCTATAACCTACATGTGAGGGGATTGGGTAGTCAATATGTAGAACCATCTTGTCGTAGGGAGCCCCCTATTAAGATTATGAATTGTCAAACCTGTCATTGAGGCCGCACTCTGACCTTCTTTGGGCACATCAAATAATGACATGACATTAACATTTTTAGCATAACATTAAAAAAAAAAAAAAAAAAAAACCCTTTTTGCATACTCATGCATTTTCATGCATCTGCATACATGCATTCGCATTTCCAAATCATAAAACTCATACCTCTTCCACCTTCACCCTCCATCAACCATACACTGCTAGTTGATTTCCTGATACTCAAACTTGAAAGCATGCCTCAAGAAAATGCGGAGGAACTCAAGAGAGGCCAGGAACTGTTGAAAAGGGGAGGCAAGTCAGTTGAAGACTCGGTTGAAATTGATCAACGGGTCTTGTTGAAAAAAGAAGGCAACGCTTTGTCATACAAGCCATAAGCCTACCCAATGCTTCAAAAACCAACCATGGGTGTCTCGCCCACATCGACAACAACATTTTCAGCAGCCGCAACGACCCTATCAGCAAAATAGGTATGCTTGAAAGAAGAGGACTTTTGAAGGAGTAATCATATTATAAATGGTCACCCCTACCTTGACATACACAAGAACTTCAAGAAACACCTCTCAAAGTCGGTGGATCAACAAGGAGGCTCATCCCTAGAAACATTAGACTTTTCATTTTCAATTGTAGTTTCTTTCTTGCTAAGTATTGATTGTTTTTAAATTGTGCTTTTGACTAGTATTTCTAATAAAATGAGCATGCATGTTTTTGGAATCTATCCATTCGTATTCACTCTTTTCTTATATCATCATATACTTTTCCAGTTTTTGTTTTTTCGCATATTAACAAAATTGGAGGGAGGATGATGTAAATAATATAAATTGAATTTGCTGACAAATGCTTTCAATAGTAAGACCCGGTTAATGATATAAGGCATTGTTTCACTTTCCAAACACCGGAGATATAAGGAGATAATCCGTATTCAACCCCTTTGAGCCAGAAGTTGGTGTTCTTTCTTTACAAAAAAATACCTTAATCTTGACCCGGGGCAGGGTAGTCTTTCGATTAATTCAATGATACATCCTAATGCAAGAGGATCCATTTGTTTGAGATACAAGAAATCATGAGAGGACAAAACTCACAAATAGCATGTGGCAGTCACAATTCTCCTACATTAAAAAAAAAAAAAAAAAAAAAGAGAGAGCCCGCCAAGTAAACAAACTTAGGCATAAAAAAAAAAAGGGGGCATCCCGATGGACCACAAAGTTAAAAAAAAAAAAAACTGGTCCACACAACATAAGGGATTAAAAAAAAAAGAGCTTGTGAATGAAAAGTGACTGTCACTTCAAGAGTCTCATCAAAGTTTTGACCAAAGCGTCAAATCTCGAATATTAATATTTCCAAAAAAATCCTCTTGTTGACCAAAGCGTCAAATCTCAAATATCAAATATCAAAGAAATCCTCTGGATAACCAAAGCATGTCTGATGAATTAATTGAATATAGGAATGAAGGACATCAACGAAGAGTGAGTGGGTAAAAACAGAACTTTGAGCCTAATAATCTCTTTTTTTCAAAACCATGAACCAGGCCACGTTACAACCTTTAAAAGACCTAATTGAAGCTAGGTTCACTCTGAAAGCATATTCAGCAAAATTGTTGTTAAACTGACTCCACATGTTTGCGAATCATCATTAACCATTTTGGTTATATCTTTTTCACACCTCCATTCGTGTCAATCTCATGACCGAATATCATTCATTGTGCACACCATATTTGTTCCCCGTAACAATGTGGATTTAAAAACTTGCATGTGCATTGTATCATAAATACTTTTCAAAAGAAACAATTTTTCTCGCAAATCAATACTTTTCATCGAGGAAACTTTGACAAGGGTCTAATCAAAAGCGAAACGGTTCAAGACGCTCCTAACTAGGGGCAAGTCACCTAGGGATCATGCTAATCAAGAGCAAAACCATATGGCCAAGGGGTAGATCATTTGAAAATCTTAATGATCGGGGTCAAAAGCATGTCAAGGACCAATCGACCAAAATCAATTGTCGATTAATCAAGGGCACACCCTTTGAATTTCCAATGTTGGGGCAGTCCACATAAAGGTCATACCATATCATGATGGGACCTTATTTCCTTTTCGGGCATCTCCTGTTCCTATAGTGTACGGCATGGAGGCAGTACTTCCCATTGAATGGCCATATGTTCCAAAAAGACATTTTCTAGTTGAACCTTGATAATCACTACCATGGATGGAGAGGAGTTCCCATGCTCAATAACCCAAAAAATATCGTGCCTAAAGAAAAAGAGAAAAAAAAAGAAGAGCTCGCTAAGTCGAAAACCTGAAAGGGCGACTTAGGCAAAAGAGAGCGCCCCGGTAGACCGAAAACTTGGAAAGGCGGTCTAGGCAAAAATTAGGGGCATACAAAAAGGGTATACTCCCGGTGGACTAAAAACTCGAAAAGAGCAGGCTAGGCAAAATTAAGGGATTTCAAGAAGAAAAAAAAGGCAAAATGGGCAACAACAGGGGCAAGCCCTCTCGATATTCTCAAAAGCAACCATCAAGTTTAAACACGAGTGTCAGGATATCATGCTAGCAAAACATCCCATAACCTTGGACGAGAAGCCTTGTTACAAAAAACATTTCTCAGTCTTAACCATTCCAATGCCTACCATAAGGAAACTTTTTGGAACATACAAACCAACAAATGAGCTACATCGTCATGCATTAAGCATGTCATTTTGCACAATCATCATTCATGCATCTTGCATTAGTTATGTATGCATCAAACCATGCATCACATTGTATCAATCATAACATAACATTCATGCACCTTGCATCACACATATGTTTCAAGATCTCTTGATCATCCAATAAAAGAGAAGATCCTCTATGCACAAAGTCCAAAATCCTTTGGCGTTTCATAAATCCCAATTTTCATTGGCATCCCCTAAAGCCCAATATTCATTGGCATCCTCAAAAGCCCAATATCCATTGGCACCACCAGAGCCCAATATTCATTGGCAACATACAAAGCCCAATTTTCATTGGCATCCCCTTAAGCCCAATATTCATTGGCATCCTCAAAAGCCCAATATCCATTGGCACCACCAAAACCCAATATTCGTTGGCATCTGTCAAAGCCCAATCTTCATTGGCAACATACAAAGCCCAATTTCCATTGGCACCGCCAAAGCCCAATATTCATTGACATCTGTCAAAGCCCAATTTTCATTGGCATCATTCGAATCTCATCTTCATTGGCAGTCAAAATCTCAACCAATAAAGCAAAAAAATCGACATCTCTTTCCCAACATGTCATACAACATGCATCCCTAATCATAACATCATGCATACATAGCATAATCAAAGGTTATTTGACCGCTCGTGGAGGTCCATATTAATCCCTAGCTAAACCATCTGCAATTGTAGAGCGAGTTTATGTCATCGGGAAGACTCGTTAGTTTCCCCAATAGGTGATCAATTCAAAAGCCCAATTTTCATTGGCAAACACTATGTCCAGGTTCTTGCACCTGCGTCAATTCATCCAATCTTGTCCAGGTTCTTACACCTGCGTCAATTTAATCCCAGTTTTGTCTAGGTTCTTACACTTGCAACAATTTTTATTTCCAGTCTTTGCTAGGTTCTTACACCTATGACAGTGCATGTTGCTAGTTTTGTTCAGGTTCATACACCTGTAACAACTCAAAAGCCCAGTTTTGTCCAGGTTCTTACACCTGCGACAATTTTCATTTCCGGTCTTGTTCAGGTTCTTACACCTGTGGCAATTTATCTTGCCAGTCTTGTTCAGGTTCTTACACCTGTAGCAATTTATCCTTCTATTTTTGTTCAGGTTCTTACACCTGCAACAATTTATCAATCCCTTTTGTACGAGTTTTTACACTTGTAGCAGTTTGCCCAACTCATACACTATGGCAATTCATCATCTCCCGACTTTGTAAGTCCATTAATCTGGCATTAGATCTCCTTGCTTTGTAAGTCCATTAATCTGGCATTAGACCTCATTTTGCTCATGTAAGTCCATTAATCTGGCATTAGATCTCCTTGCTTTGTAAGTCCATACAAGTTGACTTTTGATCTTCATACGCCTCAATAAAAGCAACAATACATTGGCTAAAATCTACGGCGTAGTTGGGGCATCTCAAGCACCTTAAGGTTTTAAATAGAAAATCATCAAGAGCTCTGAGTATCAAGAGGGTAAAGGGTTCTATCCACGATGGACTAACTCTTGCTTGGCCAACTCAAAAAAAACAAAAAAAAAAAAAAAAAAAAAAAGTTTCAATTAACATGTCATCTCATGCATCAATCACGCATTACATGTTACAAACATATCTAATCATAATATGCATTCGATAAAAAAAAATAAAAAAATCATGCATAAACAAATGCATATGCACAACTCATGCATATGTGACAAGCGATGATGCTCGAATCTGCTTGTCTTTTCAATCTAAGCGATGACGCCTGAGTCTGCTTATCTTTTCAATCCAAGCGATGGTGCTCGAATCTGCATGTCCTTTCATTTCTAAGCAATGTCCAGCCTTATGCCTGCGGCAATTTATATTTCAGTATGTGTCCGGCCTTATGCCTGCGACATTTGCCCGGCCTTATGCCTGCGGCAATTTATATTTCAGTCTATGTCCAGGCCTTATCCCTGTGACAGTCGTCAGGCCTTATCCCTACGACAATTTTATTTTCTGTCTATGTCCAGGCCTTATCCCTGTGACAGTCGTCAGGCCTTATCCCTACGACAATTTTATTTTTTGTCTGTGTCCAGGCCTTATCCATGTGACAGTCGTCAGGCCTTATCCCTACGACAATTTTATTTTCTGTCCGTGTCCAGGCCTTATCCCTGTGACAGTCGTCAGGCCTTATCCCTACGACAATTTTATTTTCTGTCTATGTCCAGGCCTTATCCCTGTGACAGTCGTCAGGCCTTATTCCTACGACAATTCTATTTTTTGTCTATGTCCAGGCCTTATCCCTGTGACAGTCGTCAGGCCTTATCCCTACGACAATTTTATTTTCTGTCTGTGTCCAGGCCTTATCCCTGTGACAGTCGTCAGGCCTTATCCCTGCGACAATTTTATTTTCTGTTTAAGTCCAGGCCTTATCCCTGTGACAGTCGTCAGGCCTTATCCCTACGACAATTTTATTTTCTGTCTGTGTCCAGGCCTTATCCCTGTGACAGTCGTCAGGCCTTATCCCTACGACAATTTTATTTTCTGTCTATGTCCAGGCCTTATCCCTGTGACAGTCGTCAGGCCTTATTCCTACGACAATTCTATTTTCTGTCTATGTCCAGGCCTTATCCCTGTGACAGTCGTCAGGCCTTATCCCTACGACAATTTTATTTTCTGTCTGTGTCCAGGCCTTATCCCTGTGACAGTCGTCAGGCCTTATCCCTGCGACAATTTTATTTTCTGTTTAAGTCCAGGCCTTATCCCTGTGACAGTCGTCAGGCCTTATCCCTACGACAATTTAATTTTCTGTCTGTGTCCAGGCCTTATCCCTGTGACAGTCGTCAGGCCTTATCCCTACGACAATTTTATTTTCTGTCTATGTCCGGGCCTTATCCTTATCCCTGTGACAGTCGTCAGGCCTTATCCCTACGACAATTTTATTTTCTGTTTGTGTCCAGGCCTTATCCCTGTGACAGTCGTCAGGCCTTATCCCTGCGACAATTTTATTTTCCGTCTATGTCTAGGCCTTATCCCTGCGACAATTTTATTTTCAGCACATGTCCGGCCTTATGCCTGCGACTGTTGTCAGGTCTTATGCCTGTGACAATTTCAAGTTTTCAAATCCAAATCACCATGCAAGATAACGACCTTTTTGTCTCCAACTTTCTTTGTCCAATCGGACAAAATTTAGGATCTTTTTGTATTTAACTATCTTCCATCAAAATACGAGTACCAACGTCACTCGTCCTCTTTGATTAAAGATATTTAAATAGGGGCAGCTGTCATACCCTAAATTTTGCCCAACTTTTTCTTTCGCTCACATTCGAATTGTCTAGTTTTAATTTCTTTTAAAAAAAAATAACAAAAACATTTTTATTAAAAATATTTTATAATGTTTAGTTATTATTGTGTATAATTTCTTTCCTTTTTTATTTTTTTTTTTCATAAAATTCAAAAAAAATAAGTCAATTTAGTTTTTAATCATATCATTGAAAAATCCCAAAAATATATTAAGTATTCAACTTTTCCTTTTATCATTATTGTTATTAATATCATATTATTTCTTTCCTTTTTTATTTATCATTATTGTTATTATTTTTAATTATAATTATTATTAATTAAAACAAAACATAAGATGTAAAAAAAAATTAATTAAAAAAATACAATAAAGGAAGATGAGCATCACGTGCTCATCCCCTCCCCTTCCTTTTTTTTCTTTTCTTTTTTGATTATTAGCATTATTATATTATTATTATTATTATTATTTTAAAAAAAATCAAAAAAAGTCCAGTGCAGAATTGTTGCAGAGGAGTCCCTGGGTTTTGGATTTCTTTTCCTTTTTTCTTTCTGAATACAGTACCATGAATCAGAGGAAAACATTGATCAGAGCAAAAATTTTGCAAGGTCCCAATAACCTCCACTGTGAGGAATTTAATACCACAGGACAAAAACCAATTCACAAGTTGTCAATATAATCTCACAACAAACACAAAAAAGGGGGAGGACGATTTCACCAACAGGAGACAAAAAATCCATCAGAGAACCAAAAAACTCAAATTTCTCAAATCTCAAAATAACAAAAGCAAAAACTCAGTAACATCACAGAATAACAATTTCCAACTCAAACCCAGAACCTCAAACCAACCAAATCTCAGACCCAAAAAATACCACTGTCACAACAACAATTTCGCAACCTTCACAAATCAAACATTCAAAACACAAAAACTCACACACACACACATGTTCCAGAAAACAAAATAACAAAAAAGAAAGAGGAAGGAAGAATAAACTGAAAGAACGAGAAGGAGAGGAAGAAATTTGAAACAAAAAAAAACTTCAAAACTTTGAACTCCGATCTGCACATTTTGGTAAGGATTTTGTGGATTTTGATTGTAAATTTGGGTTTAGGAGAGGAAAAGGAATAATTTTGGTTTAGAAAGTTTGAATTTTGGGACGGTTTGTATCTCCGGCGCGGTGGCGCCGCCGTCTGGCCTGGCCGGCCACCGCGCCGGATTCTGGAGATATATGAACACTCATCGGTGTTCTTCAAGAGAGTGAGAGAATCTAGAGAGAAGGAAGAGAACTTAGAGAGAGAATGGGGAGAGTAAAATGAAAAAAACCGGAACATGCGAATATATACACCCAGCCGGTTCGGTTCGCCCACTGGTTCGGCTGAACCGTCTGGTTCAGCCCAGATTCCCTTTGGGCCTTTAGCCTGCACGCCCAGATCTCATGTGTGAAGCCCTGGTTGCTTTCAGCACCCCCTGTGGGTGCTGTTTGCACCCCTCTATAAGCGTTTTTTTATTTTCGTAATTTTTATGTGCTTGTTTTGTTTAGTCATTATTTATGGTTTTATTTGTGTATTATTTTTATATGGTATGTTTGTATATAAATATTTAAAATGCATGTTGTGTTAGCATTTATTTATTTATGCAATATTCTATTTTGTTTATATCGCACTTGTGAAAAATACAAAAAAATTATGCTATATAGTTTTAATTTTATTTTCATAAGTATGGTTTGTGTAAATATACATGTGAAGTTTATTTGTTAAAATTTCGTACATATTGTCGTAATATACGTACCCTCGCATACTTTATTTTCATCGTCTAAAAAAACAACAAAAAAATATGTTAAGAAACTAAAAGAAAACTTTTAAAAAAAATCTTCTTGTTAATAAACCTCGACTCTCGTCGAGAAATTTTTAAACTCTTTTTAATAAATGTATTTTATAAAACTTTTAAACATATATAAATCTTATCTTTCAAAAAACTAAATACAAAAAAAAAACAATACAATATTCTCAAAAATGCAAAAATATGAATTTTATTTCGTTTAAATCTTCTTTTTATTTAAATCATCAAAATTACTCTTTTTTCTAAAAATCGTGGATTAAAGAAGGGACCGGCGAATGTACATTCGTTCGTTTCTCGAATAGTCGAGACTTAGCGTGCGCTTTGTCTATCGACTATTTGTCTTCCACACCAAGAATATTCTTTTAAAGAAAACATAAAAAAATAAACAAACTCAACACATCAAATTAATTTTTTGCCTTAGCGCATTAAAACAAAAACAAACTCTTTTTCATAAACGAACGTGTTTTAATCCTTCTACAGTGATACAAACAACGCATAAGCCTCCCAAGCGCGAGCAGCATACGTTTAACCACTAGAATGCGATTTAAAACACCGTTCACTAAAATCAACCAACACATAATTATTTTTTACCCAAAGAACTACGTAAGCTTTGAATTTCCCATTGCACTTGGGAATACGTAGGAGCGGAATCCAACAACCGTCAAGCATAATAATAAAAAACTAATTTTTTCCCCTTTGTAAATATTTAAATAATTAATAGAAATTAATGCAAACAATTTAAAAACAAATTTTAAACCCTAAATTAACAAGAAGGTTCCCGTTGAGTACAACGGATGTGAGGGGTGCTAGTACCTTCCCCTTGCATAATCGACTCCCGAACTCGAAATTTGGTTGCGACGACCATTTTTCTTTTTTTTTAGGTTTTATCGATATTTTCCTTTTCCTTTGGGAATAAATAAAGTTCGGTGGCGACTCTGTGTCATTACCGAGTGTTCCGACGCTCGGGCGTTTTTCGCGGCGCGACAATTACTGCTTCTGATCACTAAAATGTGAACAGTTACAATGCCCCGACTAGTGCCCCCACTATTTCTCAATTTAAAGAGAAATTCAGTTTCAAAGAGATCAACATATTTTGATTCTATGCTCATATTAGCAGGCAACAACCTATAAGCTTTGTGTACCAACAAATACACATTCATAGCATCTACTATTGAGTTTAACTCTCTTGGAGTCGAGAATTTGAACCTACGTCAAATTACTCCAAGTTCAAAAAAAAAAATAAGACAAGTTAAATTGTCTTTTCTTCAAAATTTCATGAATAGAAATTTTGTTCTTGTGCTTCGGCACTCAATTTGACACAAAATAATCATTTAATTTAATTTCCCCCACTAATGAGATGCAATGCCAAAATTAAACATGAATGTAACAATGAGCTTGGTAAAAAAGATTCTATATATTTTTATTTTATTTTAATTTTTTTTTTATTGTTTTACCGTTTATCTCAAAAAGTAAGTCACAGTTGTTACATGAATAATTTCATTCTCATTAAAAAATGTGGGAATCATATTTTGTTCCTTAACAAAATGAAGTTACTTGACTTTCTCATTGAAATAATTTTCAATTTCAACTCATTGAATTGAAACATGTCAAGAACATCACTTTTCACTTTTCTTTTTCATAATATTTATGAAAGAATAATCTGAACAGTCATCAACAAAATTGATGAAGTATCTGTTTCTATATTTAGTGTTATTGTTCGAAACAACAAGCACTTTCTTATTTTTCTGATCTTGCTTTACAACTTTTTCTTTCAAAAGAAGACAAGTTATCAGACATCCAAGTGTATATTCTTTAGACTTTTGTTTATCCTTTTCAACTTGTACATCTATTTTATGTACAACTGAAATATCCTCCTTCAACACATTAGCAACACTTTTGTCTTAAAATTATAATTTATTTTGTTGCCAATGTCTGAAGTGATTCCCTTCAAACCAAAATGGTTTCTCATAGTCAGCGACATTATAATCTGAACCAATAATTTCTTCGGTAATCATGGCAGAAAGAAACGTCTTAAAATGTTGTTTTTTGATATTAAAAATAATGATTTTCCGAAAATTGGAACCGAAGAAAATTACTGGCTGAGTCGCGGGACAATACGCTCTCTTTAAGACGTTTCGTGGCACTGCCCAAAATTGTGCAAGCAGACTATCAACCACGCCGCCTCCAGGATAAAACAGCCCAGTAACAACTGTATACCGTATTTCTACTGCACTTGTAGAAATCGGTCAAGAATTACACATTCTTGAATGGTACTACAATACCACTCGAATTGATGCTACGACATCAATCTATGATTCATCGGTGATTCAGTGGTACTACAGAACCACTCAAATTGATGTTACGACATCAATCTATGATTCACCGGTACTACGATACCATATGTGGTGCTACAATACCACATGTATTGATGATACTTCAATATCAATCAATATAATGACACAGATGTCATTCTAATATGGTACTAAGACCAATTTTAAATCCAAGGGATTATGGTACTAAGACCATTCTTTATTTGAAGGAACTAGTGATACTTAATCACTCTTAAAATAAATTAATACTAATAATAAAATTAGTATCACACAATAAAACATAGAATAAACTTCAATGTTCTCTAAACAAATAGAAACAAAACCTAATACAAATCTTTCAAATTTGCATAACCAAATTAAGAGACCAATTATGGATAACTTATTCACTCTAATTTTAATATACCATGATTCTAACCAATTTGATTAACTGCAAGATATTTTTATTTCATTTCCAATTGACATACAATTATAATAATCATGTATATAATTCTGACAATTATTTCAATATTTCATCAACAAAAAGGTTTATTTCTATATCATATTCATACTAATATCAATTTCTATGAAAAGTTTCATGACATAGTATGACTATATAATAAGAGGTAATTAGAAACATTAACTAACCTCAAAATTGAACCTGCCAACAATTGCAATATGGATAGTATATGAAAACCAAGGTGCAAGAGAATTCCAAATATATATATAAACATATATATAAGCACTACATGAGCTAATTGAAAACTCAATTCAAGTATCTTGGGAACATCTTCACCAAGTCAAGACTCACAAGTGTCTTTGTTTCAAATAAGTGACTAGGCATTTAGCAACCTCTCGCACTTGACAACATTGAATTGCTTAGAGAAACAAAACATGGTTTTTGTTTGTAACATGCCGTTAATTTCATTTCTTGTGGGAATGAGAAAGCTTTTTTTTTTTTTGCTCACGAAACAAAACATGGTGTTTGTAACATGCTTTTTTTTTAAGACATACACATAGCATAGACAAATTATTAGTAAAGGACATAGAAGTGACTCATCTGAGATCAATTTGATGCAATATTTTAAGTTTTAACACAAGCATGCCTGATTATGCACAACATTGTCTTTGTTTGTACATATTTGTGTGTATATTTATTTATTCATTTTTTTTATCAGTATAGTATATGCATATTCTTTGCTATGGTCATCCATATTCTTTGCTATGGTCATCCATATTCTTTTTGTAGTGACAACTTTGTGTCATGTATTTTCTTTTATTAGCTAACATTTAGCACAAAAGGTGTCAAATAATTAATAAACTGTGTTATTTATTAATTTAGGAGAGTGCATGCTTCTGGACAATATCTTTAATTTATTAGAAATATGCTTATATAAAAACAGAACAAAGTTATTAACAACTTCCTCAAGCTCAATTTAGTGCTTCTTCACTATCTTTTGCACAAACCTTTCTCATCATGCATAAATTGTTTATATGATCAATGACAAGTACATGACACAGTACGGGACAGTAAAATTCAATAACCAGATAAAATATTTGTGGAAAAGTAGAGTTGAATAGTTTAATCATGCTTCCTTCAAAATAATCCAAAAAATATTACTTCTATGTTCAAGCTATGATTAGCATCCTTAGTTTAAAACCCTTTTAATAATACATGTTTGAAATCACACTGAATTCGACAAAAACTACAATGAATTATTTAGTGTTGGCGCAACATAACTAGAGGCTTAAAGTCACCGGCGGAGCCACATTGGGCTCAGGGGTTCACATGCACCCCTCAAACTATAAAATTTCTACTAACTATATTATATTTTTGTATTGATGAACCCCTAAAATTTAAGTCTTGCACCGATCTTTTTTCGTTTGTGAACTGAAAGTTCATTGTGCACTAAATTAATATTTCTTGCTAACCAATCAAATTAGGGTTGTGTGTTGATCCGAAGCACAACATGCATAAAAAGTTAACACAAGCCAATATAGATTTATATTTACCAAACGATGACGATAACAAAATATGTTTTTCTAAAATAAATATTCCCTTCGTACCACAATATAAGAGCATAATTATCAAGGGTGGCTACAGCAGAGTGTAGAACCCATGTCAGATTGGCAACTGCTATTTGAGTAATATTGGGTGGTATTGTTATGCTACGTTTCCAACAGCAGCAGCACCGTTGCATTACTGAAGCTGTTTTAATTTTTTATTATTTTTTAACTTTATAACTTATACAATTGCACTATTGCTTTACGATTTTCCAATAACTTTAAATTTAAAATAATATATTATATAGTTAATGGGACCCATTTTAAAGTTTTTATTAGTGATATGGATATTTAGAAAATATTAGGGGTGGTAAAACGGGCCGAGCTCGCCGGACTGACCCATTTAACCCGCCATTTGGGGCGGGGTGGGCTGAGGTTTTCAGCTCGGTACCTTAAGTTGGCCCACCCCGCCTAACCCGCTTAAAAAATGGGGCGGGGGCAGGTCGGGACGGGCATGCCCGCGGGCTTTGTTACATTTTTTTTACTTAAGATGAAAATTGGTTATCTTATCTCTTAAGCCCAATTCAATAATTTTGTTGTTATTTTTGATAAAAAAATCTGATTGTTTATTAATTTATTTCCCTTATAAAGTTTTTTTTCCTTTGATACTAGGGTTTCCAGCTTTCCATTTGTTTATTTCCATTGGTATTATGAAGTTGTTTTAATGGTTTTTTACATTTACATTGATGGTATTGTGAAGTTGTTTTGTTTTTGCTATTGTTGAAATTCTATTACGCGCTCTTAAAAAAATTTATTCTATCGGCTTCTTTGATCAAGCTAAATAATTTTGTAATTATATTAAATCCAAATTGTAATTAAAAAATAAAAATAAAACAGTTTGGCGGACCAGCCCGCCAACTCGCCAATAAACGGGGCGAGCATGAGTTATCAACTCAAACACCTAAGTTGACCCGCCCCGTCCCCCCTCATTTTTTAGCAGACTTTAGGCGAGGCGGGCCTAAACGGGGAGGGCCGCCCACTTTGCCACCCCTAGAAAATATAGTTGAGTGGTTTAAATAATTGAATAGTGTGAAGTAATATATTTTATTGGGTGGGGTTCATTTATACCATCAAGATGAGTAGCATGGATGTGGGTGCTCTAAGTGGTTTTGATAATATTACATAAATTAAAAAATAAAATTAATGTTATGGAAAAGAGAAATTATGAGTTAGATTACAAAATTGTTCTTTATTAATGATATGAAAAAGATAAATTGAATAATTGAAAGAAGATAAAACGATTTATAATTTAGTATAATTTTTTTTTTCTCAAAGTGACTTATAATCTTGTAGGGAGGAATGAATATTCTAATGGAGTATATAATATGTGATATTAGTTAACAATATGTATTAGTCAATTGGTTATGAATAAAATGCTCTAAGACCTTTTTCTCAAAAAAAAAAAAAAAAAAAGAATAGGCAACAGTAGTTATTATATTCTATTTTTTTGATATTTATTATATTCTATTTTGCATTTTTAATAATAGTGAATACTCCAATATTTAACAACGATAATTTGCAGTTTGCACCCCCTGAATCAGGATCCTGGCTCCGCCACTGCTTAAAGTAGATTCAATTATGAGACCTTTAAAAAATAAATAAATAAAATCTAAATATTGCTAAGTTTAAAGGTTGAACTTGAGTTTTGAGGATTTAATGTTTTTAACTTTACCAACTCAACTAAAGAAATCCTAGAAATTTAAATGTCATATTATATGTTAAATAACTAAAAGGATCCTTTTTAGGTTTTTTTTTTAAGTAAAAAATTTTGGAATCTAAAATCCTTAGTTGAATTGTTTTGCTCTTGGACCGGCCCTAAAATCGTTAGAAACTTCAAAGTGTAACTTTTCTGTAAAAATCTCGGTGGCATAATATGATTCTTATGCTGCTTTGATATGGCTAGTATATGACTTATGAGATATAAATCAATATCATAAATAAATTGAAAATTATTCAATAGAATACTTGAAAGAAAATATATACAAATTTTGATATTAAGAAACAAATCTTCATAAATGACCACCATAAGTGAACTCTTTCTTCAAAATTTTGGGACTTTTGTTAGGTTCCAACTTATCTATAACCAATGAACAATTCACATTAACAACAATTTTCCTAAGATGAATAAAGTCATCAACCACAAGCCTAATAGGAACCTTCACCACTATTAATAAATGAATTTGTCCTGATTTTTGATCTTGCAATAATTGATTTTGCAATTCAGGACCCAAATCACTATCTCCCTTCAATGTCATATTAAAAATTGTTGTTTCTTTTCCTAGTTGCAAGAAAGGATCGAATTGCCCCACGCAAAATTCGGACCCCGAATACATTATGCTAACTTGATTTTCTAAATAATCAAAACCAATATTCTCATTTGGATTTTCTGCTTTCATAACAACCATAATTTCAGTGTGTAGCTTATTGTTATTTTGTAGAGCAAAATCCATTACATTAAGATTTTCAAGATTGTAGCTAGGCATGTGTGGTTCAAGATAATAATATAATGCTACAACAATTCCCACTAAGATGAAAATAATTAGAAAGAAGCAACAAAAACAACATTTAAAACAACTTAAGCAATAACAACAAGACCTGAAGAATCCACAACATGTCCCTTCGGTAGGATGGTGCCTTTTAGGATTATTTAATGAGGCATATTGTTTGGGAACATAATAATTAGATGTCATTGTAAAAATATGTTGAAGGTGATAGTTCAATGGTTTATTAACATGGATTAATCCTTTGAGATTTTACATGATGTATTTTTCATTGGTTAGAAACCTTAATTAAAGGTTTTTGTTATATATGTATGGACAAGGTTTCTCTATAACCATATCCTAAAACTAGTTACTAGATTATTTTGCTTCCCTTAATTTAGGCACTAGCTTATTATGGTTGAGTTTGGTTGCTGATGATTTTAAATTATGGTCAGTGAGCTAAATTTTGTGTTCTTAAGGTGCAGATAAAAAATTAGATCGATTTTGATGGATACTAATATATAAATACAAGTTACAACACACGTTCTTTAAACTTTGAGACTTTTTTTAATATGCTAAATTATCGGAAGTCAACTTGCCTAAACTTTTTTGCTAAAATAAAGAATGAATGTTAATTTTGTTAAAACTATTGAGGGAGAATTTTTCCGCTTATTGTAGTTATGAATAAATTGAATAATTAATCTCTACATTTATGTATGGAGGACATTTACCTGAATTACTTAAAACAAATAATTATGCATAAAAACTTGTTATATGGTGGTAGTTCATTTCTTATGTTGTCTCCTCTAAAAATAATATTACACCGTTCAGTATTAATTCTATAGAAAACATATTTTGTAAAATTAAGTATTGGATTGAATTAATGCTTAAATCATTTAGATCATATTGCCTTCTAAACTTTTATATAAATATGAATTCATTTGATATATTAATGTTGAATCATTGAGATATATAAAGATTAATGTTGCTAGTTAAAATTACTTAAGATGTTAATCTTGTCGCACCTCAATAACATATTAAATTATTAATTCAGATTTATTTAGAAAGTCTTATAGAAGATCTATTTGGTATAAACTTTTAATCTAAAAGTGAATTTAAAATAAAATGTATTTGATAAAATTTATTCAACTATAGAAAAACCATGTATTTTTTATGCAAAATGTACATGAGTTTTGTTAAAATATGAGATTGCTTTAGAGTATCTCCAATAGAGTATTAGATTAGTCATCTATTCATTTTTTATTTTTTTTTATCTTTTCATTAAAGCAACCATAACATCAGAGGTGTAACTATGACAAAAATTGGGTAGCTTTGGCTACCTCAAAAAAATATTCTTTTTTTTTATTTATAAATTATTAATATATGTAATGTCTAGCTACCTCAAAAATATATGATTAGCTACTTTAAATAAATTTAATTGTAAAAAATTAGGAGATAAATATATTTAAGTTGAATAAGTATTATAATGTATTGTAAAATCCATTATTAGTAATATTTGAAATTCAAAGTAGTATCACCGTCAAAGGAGTATATATCTAGTCTAAGTATGCAATGCCTATATATATATATATATATATAGAAGGTATTGATGGCAGTCACATTCAAAGTCTCGGTTGCCAAATTTATTATACGAACTCAATAGCACATGAACATTAATTTAATTAAATAAATAGTAAATAAATGTGATCCTAGCACACAAATATAAGTGCAAAATGAAGCTGCATTTATGCTACCTAACAAATACTTGTGCCTACAATACAAGGTAAAGCAATCACGTAAAACAAACACTTTTAAATCTCTTGTTTTAAATTCTTACTGTTTTCTCTTCTTTCTATCAAACAAAAAAAGCTTAAACAATCTTGTGATCTAAGTAATCCTCATTCGCACCCTCTTTCATGTGACACTCTCCTCTTGCCTGTGAACATTTTCAATTCCATGTTTTTTCTTCTTTGCACCCCCTTTATTTTTTTACCTATATATATTTTTCCTTTGCTCACACCATTCACCATGTACTAAGAAGAAAATATCACAAGAACAACACATTTGAAATTTCAAGGAGAAAATATCCATAATGAAGAGGAACTTGGTCTATGTTTCTTCATTTGTCCTTGTTTTACTTTATGTTCCATTGATGACCTCTTCAAGGCACATAAGCTACTCAAATTCAAGTAAGTCTCCAATTAATTCTTATAGTTAAGATCATAAAAATTTGTCTCCATTAGCATATCTCGGTTGATAGGAAGATGTAATATGAAGGTACTAAGGCTCGAGGTTCGAACTCTAGTACTCCCACTTATTCATCTTAAAAGGAGGTCGTAAAAATCTATTATGATTATTAGATAGTTGAAATTAATCATATTTTTTAACACACATGTCTAATTAGAAAGGGTGTGGATAGAAGAAATCCCACCCTTTTTGAACTCTTTGTATTTTTCTGACATGGGCCCTTGGGCCTTATCTGTTTTCAATAATATTGACTTCTATTAAAAAAAAACACTTTTAATGTTTGCCTTCAATTCAACTTTATTAAAATAATACTACCAAATTAAATTGGTTAAGTGAATTAATTTAATGTGTCAAATGTTATTGTGTTAATTTTCATGTTCTTTTTTTTTTTACAATGTGTTAGTTTTCATGTTTTTCTCTTTATTGACAATGTGTTAATTTTTATGTTGATTAGTAGAACATGGACATTCGAATCTAGAAGTGGGAAATAAAATAGATGGAACCAAAGGAGCAAAACAAAGTCTGCATTGGGAAGGAAGATCAAAACATGCGCGGCGGCCGGACACGATGCAAGTAGCTGGGTCGCGGTTGCCGGATTGTTCACATGCATGCGGGTCATGTACGCCGTGTCGGTTGGTGATGGTGAGCTTGGTTTGTGCATCCCTTGCAGAAGCTGAATCATGTCCAATGGCTTACAAATGCATGTGCCATAACAAGTCCTATCCTGTCCCATAGAATGAATTATTAGAGAATTTCAATTTTTGTAACCCGGTGTAATATATATAGTGCCCATTTTCCTTGTTTTTCTTTTCTTTTTAATTTTCTCCTTTTGTCCAACATGGTAGAAAAGATTTCCTAGCAATGAAAATGGTTTTTGGCACGATGAAAATTATAAGAGTTGTTTTTTATCAATGCATAAATTATTGGAATTGTTAATTTTTGAGATTATGAATATCCCGTTGCATTGTTTGTTCATATATATATATATATATTCGAATTCCCTGCAGTCAGAGAATCTTGCAGTTACTATATTTTAATGGTCCAAATTTAAAGATTACTAAATAAATAAAAGACAAAAAAATAAATGGTTGAGACTTTCCTTGACTGCAAGGAATATACTACACCTCTTGGGCCGTAAATTATAAGAAAAAAGGGGCTATTATTGGTAGATCCAAAATTTCATATTACTATGGAAAATGAATTTTCATCTTCTATAAATAATATGGTAAAATCAAAATTATCAAAATACATATGGTTCTAGATCTGTATTGTTGACAAATTTAGTCATTAATTAAATTAGTAGTTGATATGTCGGTTTAAATAAAACGAACATCATGACAAAATGGAAAATCAAGCGAACATTGTATTAAGACGAGAAATCAAATAAACATCGTATCAAGATGGAAAATCAAATAATGTCACATTAAAACAACGACATTACGAAGAAAAATAAACTTGAAAGAAATTCTAAATTTATGTAAAAATCGCTTATTTATATTAAAACTTAAAAGAGATGAAAAATAATATACATGGATGTTTTTAGGTCAATAAATGATCCAAAACCATCCCTTTAATAGAAGAAGAAAAAATACTCAAAGAAAATGAAGAGTTCATCTCTCAGAACAAAAGTTAGGGTCATCACATAACTAGTAGACAAATTAAAGTGTACAGTACAACAAGTGTTGCACACCTAGGTTTTTTGTACAAATTAAATTCTTCAAAAAAATAAAACTTATAACCAATTAATTATTACTTTTATACATGAAAGAGTTATTTGTAAACTTTTGTATTTTAAAACAAATTATTTCATAAATATCTTTTTTGAACAAACAAAAAAGGAAAAATAATATTTATAATATACTCATTTTCTATATTTTTTCTTAAAAATATTGAACGGTTTCTATTATTAGTAATAATGAATTTTAAATATAAATAAATGTTATTTTGTTGACACTTATTATAAATAATATTTAATTATTAGAAGTTTTGATAAAAAAAATATTAAGACGGGAGAATGTTTCCGATCCAAAGTACAAGGATTATTATTCCAAAAAAAAAAAAAAAAAAAAAAAAAAAGTACAAGGATTATATCGGGATTTAGTCAGGAATCCTCTTTTCATTCGCATGAGCTATAAATCAAACTACTAACCTCTTTTTATGCTCGAAACTCTTATCACTTTGAACAATTTATTTTTTGTAATGATAATTTCTTTAACTATTTACCAGTATACATATTAAAATAACACATGTTATGGGTTCATGTGCTCATGCTAGCAGTGCATTTTTTTCTTTTGTTGCTCTTCTACTTTTGGAGTTATAATGTTATTAATTACATGAAATAAGTAAGCTCTAAGTGTGGTTTTGTATTGGTTTATATTTATTCAAAAAAAAAAAGTAGTATTGGTTTTATTTTGTCTTTTTTAGGCCAAATATGCATCTTTTACAGTTTTTAAATTTAAATATTTTTGGCAAGTTAGTCTTTTAAGTATAAAATAGGTCTTTTTAGTAATAAAATATTTGCACCATTTTTCTTTTTCATCCAACTCTGCTAAAAAAGGTACATATGTGACTGTTTTAATGTTAAGTTGACAAGTCCAAATATATATTGCTGTCAAATTATGTTGTTGATATTTTTTATAAATCGATTATTTAATTTATTTTGTTGATATTTTTATTTGTCAAATTATGTTTACATTTAGAAATAAGAAAACACGTGTAAATATTCATGTTTGGTGTCATAAACATTTATTGAACTTTTCACCTCAACATTAAATAACTACATAAACTATTTTTTTTAATATTTCTATATTAAATTCCTTAAATATGTGCCTTGAGGGAACATGTTAACATTTTGCTTAAAATAAAAAAAAAGGTAATTGACAATTTGGATCCTTCCATCTTCTTTGAAAATTCCTTTCTCCCTCGTATAAAATATCATTCAAATAAATTAATTATTTATATGTTATCAATTTAAATTACAAAAAAAAAAATAATTTATAAAATTTAAATTTATTAGGATTTTGTACAATTTCACAAATGCTACGATAAATTACATCATTTAAAAATACTATTATAATTATGATTCCATAAAACCATCATTTCACTCCCTTTGAATCTCATTCCACTCCCCTTTGAATCTCATTTCATCTCTCACTACAATGGCAAGGAAAAAACTCCCCAAATCCCAACGATATGAATTTGATGATGACATTGGGAATGGCTTCAGCCATGGTTACAGGTAAGAAGCTACTTGAAATTGCAGTAGTCAACACCATTGATGCATTTGAGTGGATTCCATTTCCACTCAAACCAAAACCAAATAAGAAGGATGTGTTTTCGTTTTTTGTTTTATTTTTTCTTCTCAGTCCTTGAGTTGTTGGATGTCGGTTTCTACACTTGTGTGACACGCAGGAAGAGAGTGAGAAGAATGCTTCCTGGTTTGATCGCAATGTTCATGTCCAAGTTAAATGGAACTTTCTACCTCGAGACAAAAAAACGTCAATGGAAGGAGATAGCAGGTGAACGCTTTCGAAATGGTCCACCTCCCAGTTTCACCATCATAAACGATGGGAAGCGGATTCAAATGAACGCACCACCACAAGTATGAACTAACATGCGAAACTGCTTAGGTGTGGTCCTACTATGCTTCTAAAATGCTTATGTAGTGTATAGATTAAAATGTTTAGTGTATATATTAAAATGTTTAATGTATAGATTAAAATGTTTGGTGTATATATGTAGTGTATAGATTAGGTGTGGTCCTACAATGCTTCTAAAATGCTTAGTGTATATATTGAAATTAAAATGTTAGTGGTGTATAGATTATGTAGACGTTTGCAAAATGGAATAAGACCCAAGCTTAAGAGCATCTCCAATAGTGCAACCAACATATAAGTATTTTGTGGGTCCTATTAAAGTCACCTCATCTTGAAGCAACTCATTCATATTTCTCTCCAATAGTGCAACTCTTAAAAACACATATTGAGTCCCATAATTTTATCTCATATATTATATTATATTCAACCTTGCTCATATTGATTGAAATAAATGAATACAAAGTACATAAAAAATAATATTTTAATCAAAGTAATGTTAAAAGTACGTTGCATTCTGAAAACACGGTTGTGCCATGTTGGAGTACTCCAACCATCAAACTTTGCATATAGCATCCAAATTGGTTGTCCAGGCTGGCGTACTAGCTCAAAGTACCAGCGCTGGAGTTGCTCTAAGTGTGGTCCTACTATGCTTCTAAATTGCAATCCCTAGATCTGACACTCGTTTTATAAAAGCCAAAATGACCAACCCTTGTGGTGTGGAGTGAAATTCTTCCAAAATATGTGTAGGGGATCTGACACATAGTAGCAATGCACTACATGAATTTGGACAAAGTGTCTTTTTATTTTTAGAAATATATGAAGAAAAAAAAAACATGAAAGGAATGTAAAAAGAAAAAAAAATGAAAAGAAATAAGAGATCAAATAAATCATTATGCATGTAATATTACAACAAAAGTTAAGGAGAATGAATTATAAATAATATATTTGACAGTGTTATGCTAGTAGTTTGTTGATGATGTTTTTGATGATTGATATGCATGACTCCAAAAGTCATATTTAATACATGAGAATGAGGGAAACTCAATCGTGTATAATTTATTAAATGTAAATTTATTTATTTTTAATTTAAACTTCATAATATATTGGTAGCTAATGTCATACATGTAATTAGTTGATGGTGTATTTGGTGATTGATGCATATGACTCCAAATGTCATATTTTGTTTTCTGGTTAAGGTGGAGCCAATTTTGTATTATTTATCTAATTAATATTATATATTATTTATCTGACATGCATCCATTTTATTTGCGCGATGTGCAATTCTGGCAGTGGCGGAGCTAGACTAAAATATCCGGGGGGGCCGTGATGGAGCTTCAATTTTTTTTTCTATGAAAGTTACAAATTCATAACATTAATTTTGACAAATCTTAATATCATATTAAATTAGAGAAACTCAAGCAAGATAACACTTTCAACTCACACATTTAATTAAAATCAAGAGAAACTCAAGAAGAAATTATAAACACCAAATTTTTTGTATTTTCTTAAACTTGATCCCTGGTTTCAAAGTTGAAGAAATTCATGGAAATTCAATTTGGAAATTCATGGATATATACAACTGAACATCGCGTCTTTCAATAACGTCTAAATTCGTAGATAATTCATGTAAGTTGTTAAGAAAACCTCAAATAATTTAATGTGTTATTGAAACCAATAAAAATAAGGTGTTCAATAAAAATGTAAAATTCTTAATCTCGATAGGACTCAATAAACATAGAAAATATCTCGAATCTAGTTGGCTCAAAAATTTCTTGTCTTTTCTCTCATTAGAATAGGTAAAATAAAAGTGAATTTGTCAATTGTTCAAAAGGTAAATTAAAATTAATGAAAATGAAAAAAATAAATAGAAAATTTAAACACAATAACGTCAGGTTATAGCTCTTTCCTTTTGACTTCAAGAAAGTTCTTTCTAAAAACAACAATATGAGATTGGTGTTTCTTTATCAACTATACACGCTAACTTGTATAAAAATGGAAGTTATATTTCAATAAACTTAAATCAAAAGTTTGATTTTTATACAAATTTATAAATTTGTATGAGAGTTTTTTAGGATTTTTTAAATGACCCCTTTTTATTAAAGAATATAAAAATGCCTCACTTTTAACAAAATAATAAATTTTATTATTTTTCGGAGGTTAAAAACTTAAAAATCAAGCAATTAAAATTTTAAAGGTTAAAATCAAACAATTGTGAAATTTAGGGGATCAAAATTACATTTAAGCTTTATTAACCATTAAGTTTTTTATTATTTATTTGTTATGATTTCAAGAACTATACTACGGTGAAGGATATATGAGTGTTGTTGTCGATTGGTTTGATTAATGATTTCGGCCTCAACCCTGTAATTATTGAATCAGACGTTGAATCTCATATGAAGGTCATTAATAGTCGAAGGTTTCTCATCCCGAAAGTGTAGCCGGTGATAATAAGTTGTAACCCTAAAGAAATTTTATAAATAGCTTAATCCTTAACTCAAATTCAATTGAGCTATCCACCTTACCTTATTATTATTTTTTACTCGCAAAAACTTTGTATATAGATAACAAAATCGAAGTTTGTTTTTCATTTGTTTACTCAACATACACGTTTATTTTTCTTTAGAAATGTTGCTAACTACTGATTTAAAATTAAACACTCACTCACGTTTTAGCAAAAGTGAACAATACTACATTTATCGAATAGACAAAAAGAGCACATTGTTTTTTTTTTAAATCATGTTAGAGCAACACACTTTTAATGATGTTACAAGCCACACTTTTGATTTCTTTTATAAATATCCACTTTGTTTCTGTTTCCTAACTAATCTCCCTGATGACCCCTAAATAGCAAGAGAAGCTTGTTTTTTAATATCAAAAACAAAATAGAGCATTAATAGTCGGACAAAATGAAAATGCATGTGTGAAGGTTGCTATATCACTTAAGTCAGTTTGTTACTTTTCAAAAAATAAATAAATTGTAGCTTGTAAATTACTACTCCTCCATCTTATAAAAATGTTATATCTGTATTATTTTTCTGCCACAAAATAATTTTCAATAAACATTAATGTAATATTTATTTATTTTTATGCTTTTTAAAATCTATATAGTTTTTATAAGGTGAAGAGCGTTTAGACATTAGAGAATAAAACAGGCTTCGCTCTCATCCTTTGCCTATATCTCTTTATTATTATATTAAAAAAATAAATATATACAAAAACTAAGGGGACATAAACTTAATCCAGTGAGGTCACACAAAAGTGCGTAGGACTAAAAGATAAACCAACTTCTATTAAGCTCAAGACAAAATAAAAGTCCCTATATGAGGCGAATGAACCGGCCGTCAACACAGAATGATCCACGTACCCACTACTCCCGGCAACTAGCAGCAAGCAATGATGGTTTTTTCAAGCTAAACAGTCCAAAATCAAAGAATGATTTGGATATTAAGACAAACCTAGCAAATGAGGCCTCTGTAACAACCTCTGATAAAACAAATCTTGTGAAAACAACCCAAAGTCAACTGAAAGCCAATTCGAGGGATGGTCATTCAACGGGGCCGAGCCCCACGAGCACAGACATTACCATCGACACTAGTGAATACTACCGTCAACACCTCATCTACGCACTTAATTAACTCTTTCGAGCAAAACAGACCGATATGGGTCGTGTTGAGTCCAACTCATGAGTAGCTTCCAACAAAAGCGCATAGAGATATGAGTCGACTTCCAACACATAAACGATCTGATTAAAACTCCTGCAAGACGACAACGGCGACAAAGGCGATCTCCTTTCCAAGTCCAAACCAACCATGAACAAAATATAAATCAATGTTTTCCAAAATGCCCTTATGGGTTAGAAAACCAAACCAACAGCATGTCGAATTCAACCATAGAAGACGTGAGTCAAGAAAACGACGAGTTGTCCCTGAAACCATGAAACACCCTCGGTGAAGCACATGAATCAGTCCAGTTCGGACCTCAAAATGTGCAAGAAACATGTCGCCAAAATTCATATAGTTTTCTGTTTATAAATCCAAATCGGTTATAAAAAGAATCGCACATAATTCAATATTTAATTTGAGACGGAGGAAATACTTATTTACTGTAAAATATATATTAGTGCCCTCAAAATTTGAGTTAGGATTTTTTTATTTTACTTGTTGCCAATTTTCATAACCATATATCTATGGATGAAAATGGAAATACTCCATGATCAATATAAAAGCCAACTGTCTATTCCTTTTCCATGAAACATCCCTAGCTACTTACATTTTTTTTTCCTTCTTTTTCTTTGTTAAATTAGTGGGCATCAAAATACAAACAATGAAATCCCATTAGTGCAAAGGGAAATGAGATGAATTTGGAAAATTTGCAACATGCTTTCACATCATTCATCAAATCCATTGACAATATTGATAAAAAAAATTAATATAAAAAAATTGGCATCAAAATTTTATGTCAAATTTAGTGTTTTAATAGCTTATTCTTAGACGACTCTTTCAATAACAAGTGATAAATATTAGAGAAATTGTGTTTTCGCATCAAAAAATTTATATTTTTGCAATACACATATAAGTTAGAAAATATAAAAAGTAAAAGAAAAATACAAATAAACATATACAATGTCACATACAATATTTGTATATTTTAACATTGAAATAACATCGTTTAATATTATACACAATTAAAGCTCAAAGTTGTAAAGTCTCTCACCTTTGTCCCTCTCATGACCCCTCCCTCTCTTACCCATCTCTCCAATCTCTTGGAAGGAGTCAATTCATCAATCACCCTTTTCCTTGGAAGGGTTTCAAAGTTGGTCCTAAAATACTCTCAAGGGTTAACAAGTATATCTCAAATCAACTACTACTACTACTACATACATATCCTCAATATTCTTTTTCACACCCCCTCAATATATATATATATATATATATATATATATATAATACAAAAGGAGCAATTAATGGTCCAAGAAAGTGTCCATAGAAGAAAGAAAAGAAGAAAAAAAAAACTAAAGATATTTTTAGAGTAATGGGACTGGGAATATATTAATCCCTTTTTTTTTCTTCTTTAATTTAGCCATGACGAATACCCATGAAGTAATTAAAGTCATGATGTTGAACCCTTAGTTGCTTCAACCATGAATCTGCCACACTTAATAGTGACATTAATCTTTCTTGGTCCCGACCACGATTACCTGCAACCCACACATTCCCACCTTGCATTTTGTATGTTGCTAATCCAAATGCTGGCAATGAGATGCTTTCTCCTTCTTTTTTCTTCTCTTGCCCACCCTCAATATCATCATCAAGGTCCATCCCTATATACAAAGTACAAACACCTTTCTATAATTAGTATGGGAAAATTAAATTGTCATACAAGTAATTAATTATGGCTTGATTAGGTAATTAATTAATGTGACACACTTAGATCCTATAAGCAGTTTGGTCCAGCTAGGCTGTTTATTATGGTTTAGTATTTTGTTAAAATATCACGTTTTTCGTACTCGTGTAAACTCGTATAGACTCTACCAAATAAATTTTAAAGTATTAATTTTTTGTCTTGTAAGTAGGATGTAGTATTGTGTACAAACAATTATTTTAATATTTTAGATAACTTTTACTTGGATACAAAAATTGTCATATGGTTTAATAAGTGATAAAAAACTTTATTTTTGTTCGGTCATTTACCTTTCTATTTGTTGAATCCAAAATATAGTTTTAAAATTAAATACAATACAACTATGGTTATTCAGTTCCCTATTTTTCAACAAATCAAATACCAATTAAAATCAATGTTATTTAAAGTCAAATTAATCTAATGGCCTAAAGATTAATCTAAATGTCAAGATTGAGCTAGGAGGAGCATGTTGCAAAGAATTGAGTTTAATTTAGGATAAAATTTAACTACAATATTAAAGGGGTGTGTGGTTGATTGCTCTAGATTAGGATTTGTGTTTCCTTAACCTTTTAAGGTTGCTTGTTCTTTTTTGTATCGCACTGGGTTTGGTTTTATGTCCCCCAGTTTATGTATCTTTTTTTTTTTAATCTACTTAGGGTGTTGCAGTTTCGTCTGCGCCCCATTTGCTAAAAAAAAAAAATACAATATTAAAGGTACATTTTTTCCTAATAAAAATATCATAAAAGTTGAGATTATTAAAGCAATTGTGCAAAGGCAATTGTTCGGTTGGACTCCCCTACAGTAGTTGGATAATGACACAGTTGGAGAGATAAAGACCCATTAATAAGCTTAGACACTTCTAATTTCATTGATTAATATCTTATGTCCAACTAAGATCTCATAAAAAGTAATTATGGACATTTTTAGTGAAAAATGACATCTCCAACTCTTATTGTACTATATAGTAAGTTTTTCCCTTCAAATTTAACACACCCCACAAAACAAAACAAAAAAACATAAATGGAAAATAAATACCTTGAAATGAAGATGAAAGTGTGTGGTAAGTGAGGAAGCATGTGGAAAGATCTTTAATTGTTCTTCCCATAGGAATGTGATATATTGGGTACCTGAAAAACAAAAAGTATATTTGTCAATAATTTTGTTTGTTACAAAGATACATAAATAGAAAGAATATATATGTTGAAACAATATATATATATCTAAGTGCATGTTTGGTATCACGATAAGTATATCAGAATCATGATGATCCACCGTGATTTTGGCAGATCACCGCAATTCTGATATATTCACTATGATACTAAACATATGTTAAGGATAGGATGAGGCAAAATTGGTTACCAAGCAACTGCCATCCAACTTGCTGGTGAAAGATCCACACTTCTTAATGACATCAACCCTGGGTATCTTTGAGCTAATCCAGATATCTGAAATTCATAAAATCATATATGCCACAAATTAAACAATAGAATCTATATACTTTTACACATTACCATTTATTTATGAATTATGATTGATGTATTTTAAGTTCTTTTTATAACAATCACTATTTTTAGTTGTGGAAGAAGAACTTATGCCATAATCCCATGACAAGTACTTTGATATGAAGTAAAGAAAAAAAAATATTCCTAATTTCCATTTTGATAAGCTTAGAGGAAAATTAGTCTCTACTTATTCAAAGGTCAGAAGCTAGAATTTATCTTGTTATGGATGCCTATCCTATTCACCAAATTCTTGATTCCGATTTCAACACATTCACGCAATCATCGAGATTGTACAATTCATGAAATCTTCACTGTTTAATTTTGATTCAACGGTCACTAATACACTGCGTGCGTGAATGCATTGAAAACGACAAATCATTATGGTAGGAATCCAAATATCACAATTACTTTTTATACATAATCAATTTAAGAAAACTAAAAGCATAACATGGATATAGATGAGGTTCTAATGAAGGTCATAAATTAACAACAGAAAGTAAGAAAAAGGAAAAAGGAAAAATAAGTCAAAATAATATACACACACCTTATCCATTAGAGGAACTCTTCCATATGGATTTGATCTTTCAAAATATTGACAATAGAGATGACCCAATCTATCATTCAAATGCCATAGACAATCTTGTTCATATCCTCCTTCTTCTGATGAAGTTCCATCCCATCTCCATAATTTATCACACTCACTCTCATCACTATAAGAATCACTATATGAATCCCTTGTCTCACAATCACCTGATTCTGTTTCTTCCCTAAAATACCAATTTCAAATTTATCCATTAGTTCATATTATGATTGACGCTGAATTTGTCAGAATCACGATAATATTATTTTACAAAGTTTCAACCAAATTTAGTGCTACCATTATTTCATCAAACTTATCATAATTCTAAACATACACTTATTATGGTGGGATTACTAGTTAAATTCCTAAAACCCATAATTTCAAAAGCATCATTATGCAACGAGTGTGAAAGTTTGACCATAAGAAACATTATCTTTCATAGTGGGGTTTCAATATCAATTATCAAAATGTCTTATTGTTAGAAATGTTGGAAACACCAATGAAAGCAACAATAGCTATAATAATGATCAAATCCAATTTCCAACCATACTGATATAAAAACCAGATACATCAATTATTCGATGAATTACCTGAAAGTATTGCTAGTGAAAATCTGAATAGCAGAAAGATAAGGTACATAGTATTGTACAAGTGTTTCACCACTAGTTAACGTGATTGGAACACCAGTTCCATAAGCACTCCATTCATCATAACAATTCCAAAGATCACCTAAGGTGAAATATTCAACTCTTTCTCTTTCCCATGGTTGCCATAAACGGTTAAGGTTTGTAATCTCCGACTGCAACAACAACAAAAAACAACATTAAAAACATAAACATTAAAAACATGAAATTTGAAGACAAGAACATATATTCTTAAATTCTTTAAATAAATTATTAATAATAAAATTGAGAATAAGACAAAACCTTAGGAAGAAACTGAGATTGAACAACAGGTGTTGTACAACGAACGAAGCAATCAAGGTTAGAATGCATTGACCCTTTATTAAAAATCATGACTTTTAGAGAGAGAAATGAAAGATATTCAGAGAGAGAAAGAGAGAGAAGGGAGGGAAGAGGAAAAGAGGGTGTTTTTCAGCTTCTCTCCCAACCCTGAAAACAGAGACAACCCAGATAAGAAAAAAACCAGAGAGAGAGAGAATTGAAAAGGGGTATAGAGATTAATTTGGGATTTCAATTTTGTGTTTGAAAAATATAAAAAGTTTCTATTTTTTGATGTTTAGACACCGAATTACTCGCAAAATCTAAGTGTCATTTCGCTAATTATATCTCTCTGTTTTATTTTTTTTTCTTTGTCTTTGCAAACAATGTTGTGAATTCAACGCTATGTGTAAATGGTGGAAGAGATTGTTATGGAAACAATGTAATTTATGGGTTTTCCTTGAAGAAAACTCAAAAGGAAAATATGGTATTGGCGTTGAAGGAAGAGAGAAAAAAAGAGCGTTAAAAGTGGAGGGACGGTGTTTAATTTAACAGAAAAGAAAACGGAGTTATTATTGTTATTGTTATTGTTATGAGATGAGATGAGAATTGAAGGGAAGAGAAGGTGTGTGTTTGTAATTGTATGTAGCTAGATGAAACCGAGAGAGAGAGATGATAATTGTGATTTGTGATTGTAACTGATGATGAGATGAGAAACAGAGAAGATGGGGGTTATGGGATTGGATGGATACAAACACCATTAATTATGGTATCACCCCTTACATTTATTTATACTACTCCAATTTATGTATTCCATCTGTCTCTCTATATTATTCAAAAATATTATTATTATTTTGATATTTTATTATCTGTTTTTTATTGTCGGATAGTTTAATAGTTAGAATTTCACATTTTAAAAGTGAATAAGCAGGTCCGGCCTTAAGGGTAGGCATTGGGTGCGACGGCCTAAGGTCCAATATTTTAAGGGGTTCAAATTTTTTTATACCTGCCTACTAATATATATATATATATATATATATATATATATATATATATATATGTAAAATAAAATTAATAATACTTAAAAGAAAAAAAATATGATTAGGCAAAGGAAATGTGTGTAGGATTATTGAAGAAATATCATTAAGGGGCCCAATTGGTAGAAAATATGATTAGGTATAATTAGTAAGATTAGTAAAGAATAGTTAGGCGAAAAGTTTGATTAATGGACTAGAAAGTTTTGAATTTTTGCTTGGTATGATTATTTGGTACGAAATTTTATTTGCTATTAATACGGTGAGTAAAAAGTTGCAATCTAAGTGTATGTGCATTGATGCTATTGAGATCATCAATGTCACAAGAAAGATTGAACGGTTTGGCAACTTTGTCAATTGAGAAATATATGTTGGCAGACATTGATGTTGATGGGCTTATCAATGATTTTGCATCTCAAAATACTCGAAGAAATCACTTCTTATGAATTTTTAAGTAATTTTTTTTTATATTTTGTAAAATTTATTATGTATTAATGCTATATATATTGAATGAAAGAGGTTTTTTTTTTAATGTTTGGCCTAAGGCCCATAAAATGTCAGGAACGATACTGTGAATAAGTGGATGTACTCGGGTCCGAATCCGAATTTCTGCATATAATGTGTGATGTCCTAAAAAACGAATGAGTAAATAAATCTTGATGTATTTGGCATTTAACTAAGTATGGTAGATTGGTTGTTGATTGTCACAAAAATATATTTCGATGAAATGGAGGAATTCAAAGCAAAGGATGAGAAGAAAAAAAATGCAATCATCATCGTCAATTAATAATGAATAATATTTGATCGGTTTATTTGACACAAAATAAGATATTTCCTTTATCAAAAAAAAAAAAAAAGATATTCCCTTTTTTTTTGAATGGCAAATAAGATATTCCCTTTAATATGAGTTTTTTCTAAACTCGTGTTATTGTGTTAGCTCAGAAGCGGACATTTTGGTGAAGTTTTTATATTACTTTTGAATTTTGATTTTGACCTGAGTCAATCTTATAAAATTAACTTATAAAGTAGAAATTATCTTTACTTATAAACGCATGTTTAAGTTTTACTTCAACTAATGCAAGGATCAAGTATGTTTTTCTTGTCCGGTGCAATTCTTAGTTTTTGGATTTGGTCTAATAGTTGTTTGGCAAAATGATTTGATATGATTTTCGATTTTAAATTAATTGAAATACAAATTGGAGAGGACTCAAATCCATAAAGTAAAGCTATTCATGTTGCTTGAGTGTTTGAATCTCTTACCACTTATACTAATCAAATACTCCCTCCGATCCTTTTTATAAGGAACAATTTGGAAAACAAATTTATTTATTTTTATAAGAAACAATCATTAAATTTATGCTTTATTAATTAAGCAATTTCATTTTTACCCTTTATCTATTTCAATGTTATGCATTAATTACAGTAACATATTCCCTATGCATTAATTACACCAAGATTATTTTTGGAATAGATTATAAAATTTTAAAATTTTTAATAAAAAAAAGATTTCTTGGTATGCGTGTTTTTTCCAAATTGTTCCTTATAAAAATGAACGGAAGGAGTATTTGATAAATACATAATATAAATAACTATACAATATTATATATCTTTTGTTTGATATAATAAAAATAATAATAATTTTATTATAGGACGAGGTTTGTTGTTATACCAGAACCCGTAGCTATCACTTTTCAAATTATGTTGGCTTCGTTCATAGATTTAAATTTAACAGGAGAAACAGAGCGGATTTTTTTATTTTACAAATGAAAATAAAGTTGATTCTTCTTTTATTAAAAAAAAAAAAGAAAAAAGAAATGTGATTGTACTAAGAAAGAAAACAAAAAAATAAAAACGTAATTACATTTTTAGTCTCTCTGTTTTCTCTCATTTACGAAATGACATAAAATGTGATGTGATGATAAAGATTCATTCAAGTGAATTAATTATTTACATTTTATTAATTATATTATAAGAAAAAAAAATTCTAAAGTCAAAATTAAAGATTTTAACATTTTTCTTGTAACTTTATGATTTTTTATCGTTAAAAATCATAAGGTTATATGTCGTATCATTTAAAATATATTAAATCACTAGTTTTAAGCACAAAAACTAATTGAGGACCAAAACTATGTGACTTTAAAATAGGAGGACCAATTTCTTAAATGAGTAAAAATAGAAGATTAAAACTATAATTGTCAAAACAAAAAAAAAAAGATTAAATTTATAATTAAGTCACTAAGTCAAGAAAAAAATAAGGTAAAGTGTAAACGTGGAAAACAAAAATTAGAAAAATTGACTATTCAACTTATAAAAAAAAAATATCACCACCAGTAGTATCCTATTTGGTCCATTGGATTGCTTAATTTAGTTTGGAGGTTATATTAAATGGTTACAACCTCCTCTCGGTCGTAGTTGCAGGGATCAAATCATGGTCCTTCATACAAAGTCAACATCAATCATCACTGGACCAACTAACAATGGGTACTTATCAAACTTTTTTGACGCTTGGACTAAAATAAATTGAACTACAACTTATATTTACTGCAATCATCAAATCCATACAATTATGTGTTTGTGGCCATTCGATCGAGATATAAATTCAAGCTTTAACGGGATTGCCAAATTATAAAGTAAAAATTAAAATATGTATTTTCTTATTATCTGATTAAAATGTGACAGCAATCAACGTCTTAACTGTATGATTGTGGAAAAATATCGACCGCATGAAATCCAATTGTGTCGAAGTACTCAACAACACAACTCTATTTTGTTTAAGAAATTCTAAAAAGTGTTTTTAGGGCACTTATTAAATAAAGGGTTAAATAAATTTTTAAGTTCCTATTTTTTTCAATCTATTAAGTCAATTCATTGTACTTTTAACATTTTTTTAATAAATCATTTAATAAATTAGATTTTTTGAATAAAAGAGAATTAAATAAGAATTTTTAAGGGAAAAACTTTAAAAATCATATAAAATTCATCTGATGCTGAAAGTTTCTTTTTATATAGTCTAAAAAGAAAATTTTAAATATTTATAAAGACAAAAAATATATTTAACTTTTAACAGAAAATAGATGGATATTTAATTTTTGAGTTCAAATATTGTGTATTCAACTTTTTTAAAGTTTACAGTAACAAAAACTGTTTTAAAGTTGAAAATTTTTCATTTTCAATATGAAATTCCAATTTTTTGCCGACTTAATTAGTATACTTCATGGGATTTAAATCAGCTGTTGTAGCAAAACTACAATATAGTAATTGATCGCAACCGTTGATTTGGATCATACGGTTTCAATTACATATAAATTTTATATTTTTATTTTTTTGGTACAATATAAATTTTATATTTTTATTACTATTTAACAATATCTTCCGTTAATATAAATTAAACAGTAAAACTGATTGGTTCCAGGTTGTTAGTTTTAATGTGAAAAGTTCCACTCTTTCTTCACCCGTTAACTTCAATGAAAGTGTTATGTGACTGGAAAGTTATTAATTAACATACAATGAAAGGCTTTTTTTATAATTGGTAATCACTATTTATATATAAAATACTGTATCCAATTACCAATACATCACTTTTTTTTTTCTTTCTAAATAACAATAAGACATCACAATCTTATATATAAACGATCTTATGTTTAAATTTGGAAATATTTTAATGAATTCGATCTTTATCAATTATCATAGTCAATTATGTCCTCTTCGTTAGAAATAAATAAAATTAATGAAATTTGAAATTCCCTCCTTGAAGAAATTAAGATGTAAGGCCCTCTATTTAACAAAAATTTTATCGATAAATATTAGTAAGTCAGTAGTTATGGTAATTTTTACATATTGAACGACCTGACCTAAAACTCCCGCATATATTTTATTTTGTGTCTCTTAACTCACCAACTACTTAAATCGGCTAATTGTAATGACTAAATAAATACCCAGATTGATCTTTTTTTTTTTTATTTATCTATTTTACCGAATAATCTATCATATATCTCCTTTTGACATTTCAATTATATATTGATGTCCTCTCGTGTTTGCTAGTTGCTACTCATTTTTTAAACCACAATTTCAACAAGTTATAATAGAAAACTTATGCTCACCACAGGTTATAATAGAAAAAAAAATTACCATAAAAGATTGTGATGTAGCAGGCGAAGAGGTTGACTTGTGAAGTTGTGATACAACTAAAATAGCCTAATTATGTTTTATTTAAATAATATGAACCTTTCTTACAAGTTAAACAGATATTTTATTTGTTTGTAATATCTAATTTAATTAACAGTGTCAATATTATTAGGTTGAACATATCTTCATTCATATTCGAAGTCAAAACCTTATAATTATATGTGTGAGTTTTATATGGTATTTATTACTTTGTCTACTGTCAAAAATATATATATTACATTGCATTATTTTTGGTTGAATTTGAATAGTATAAGATTGATTAATCTTATAAGGAGTAATGTTTTAGTTGGTTATAAAATTAATGTTAATATTATTATAAATAAAAAATATTAATGTTTATTTTATTATACTATACTATTCACGACTAAATTCAAGTCAAGTCTTAAAAAAAGTTGTTACTGATATAAAATTTGCTTAGAGCAAAAGAAAAAGTACATTTATAATATTGTGATTTACGATCTTATAATAATAGTAGTCTCTTTGTTCTTTTGCTTCTAATTTTGTACTTATCATTCAACCTCTCTTCCATAAAGCGAGAGATCAATGGAAGTTGGGGAAACCGCGTGAACGTAGGTGCAAGGACACTAATATATATACTTATATCATCAACAATTTAATTAAGGATAAATAATTACATGAATTCACCTAACAAAAAGTATTACATAAGTGATAGATGTATTCAAGTCTCTTAGTTATTTATTCAGAATCCGATCTCTAACTAGTGTCATGAAATCAAAAATATTTGTCGTAAGACATTGATTTCTTAAATGAATCTCAATTATTCAGAGAGATTAATATCTAAAATTATTGTTAGAAGAAATTTAGGTTTAACAAGCAAATAAATAGTTACATTTTTCTCTCCTTAATTAGAGATTTTTTTTTTGGTATATAGACTAAACAAAGCAGGAAAAGGCTAAATTGCATACATACATTGAAAGGAAAGACTATATTGCATTTTTGACTATCTAATTTTCACAAACTTATAATTTTAACCCACTTATATATTCATAATATAACACATTTCAGTCACCGTCCAAGTATGTATTGACTTTGTCAAAATCGGTGATGTTAGTAGCTTTAATAAAACTATCATTTAATAAAATGAATTTTGTGAAAATATCACATATACCATTTTTTTTACGGTGCCATTGTTTTGTTATGTACCCATACATACATAAAATAAACCTAATCATAAACTTAATTAACACGACGTACTTAGAATTATATTAGAGAAAGAGAAATGAAAAAGAAGCACGGTACAACATGAAGAAGCAAAGCCACAATTTTGACATGGTCTTAATACGCAAACGAAACTGAATTCGTTCAATTCTTTGAATTAGACAGCACGGCATTCTATTAATAACCTTATGGGCAATCATGAAAATTGAAAACTACTACTATTATTCAAATCAAATTAATTTATTAATTACATCATATTCACATTTTTTTTGACTTGGTTGAATGTATAATTTGTAATTTTGTTACATGCAATTCCAAATTTCTGAATTTCAGGAGGAATATATATAAAAGAATAAAAGTTAAAATACGCCAAAGAAAATGTCATAACCAAACAAAGTAGATTGATGAAATTGCAAAAAATATTGTGTGGGCCATTTTGTTTGAATAGTGGGTCTTCTCTTATGTGTGATTTTGGCTATTTGTTACAATATCACGTGGTCTTTTATATGCATTTTTATTTATATCCACAGGAGTATATAGGTTAATATCTTGAAATGGATAAGTACTAAAATAATCTTATAGTGAATTGCTATGCGAAAGATTCGGTACAGTGGAAGAAGGTACCTGCAACAAAAATTAGCACTCTGTGCTCAAGTCAGTTGATAAGTGAGATGTAGAATGTGATGTCGAATGATGCTTATATGAACGGAGTCGTCTAATCATCTTTGACCCGGCATAAAATATGGAAGATAGTTGAGAGTTTTTCCAACAATCTTTAGCGAAGGATGTAGTAATATGCATTTAATGCCTCTCAATCTAGTGTGTTGAGTGAGTCTTCTGATGAATGAGCCTTGCTTGATTGACCAGAGTCGAGGTCCAATCTAAAAATAATTAGAATGAGAGAATATAAAATATTCACTAGACACTTTTTTTTTTGTTAACCTTCTAATTTTTAAAGGAAGGGAATATGATAATTTGGAGTTTGTTGACCTTCGATCTACAACTTTAATACAGAACTCAAAGCATGAATCAATTGTTATCATGGTAAAAATTCTACTATAATTAGGTGAAGAATTATAGTGACATTGTTACCGACAGCTTCACATGTTCTAAGTAGTTTGTAAAGATCTAGAGTTTGAGTGTTCAAATTGGGTGATGACACTAGCACTACGCCACTACCCATATGACATATTACATCACATAACCCATTTATATTTGATTAATTTGAAGCCAATTATAAACGGGTGGGTGGGATCAATAAATTTAAAATTTATTATGTGATATAAATTCCACATTAATTTGAAGAGTTGAAATTAAATAACATATAAATAAGAGTATTCATTGTGTTAGAAAAAGTATAAAGATTTTGGATAAAAATGTGATATCATAGTCATTTGTATCGTTGTTCAATGGGTTAGTGTGTCGATTCAATTAGTGAGGCTTCTCCTTACGATCCAACAGTGGTATCAGAGTCCGATGGGGGAACAATAAATGAGAAGTGAAGATTCATAGACATAGAGAGACTCACAGAGATTGAGATTTATCAAGTGAGTTAAGTTTTACTTAGAAAAATTGAGAATATTGAGCAACATATAATAAATGATATAACTTATAAACTTAATGCGGTGAATGTGTGGTATCATAGTTACTTGTGTGATTGCTTAATGTTCATTGTGATGATCCAACTTAGTAATTATGCTCCTCCTCAAGGCCCAACAATAAAAAATATCCAAGTCGAGATAGATGACGTACGTACAAATATCACAAACTGGAAACAAAGTCTGATGATAAAATTCAACTATTCAACTGTGTTTAGTAATTATGACCAAATTTTAATTTATCAAAATAAATAGATGTCATTTCACATACTCCCGCCGTCCCAAAATATAAAAGAAAAAAAATTCTTTCTTATAGATTTGCATGTCGATTATGTGACTTGTTCTCAATATTTCTTTTTGTTTATTCTCAAAAAATTCAATGCAAACTGCATTTTGGTCTGTTTGGTTGGAAGAAAAGAAATAAGAAGGAAGGAAAATTACGCAATTCAATGCGTGAACTTGGACTAATGTTATTTTTTTCTCTCTTATCTTTTTCATAATCAATAAGCAATAAAAATTATTTTTTTCATCTTCACATACAACTATTTTCTAGAAAAATATAAAAATTATTTCAAATTATTATGTTTTTGTTTTTCTTAATAAATGTGTTTTTTTTTTCTTTTTCTCTTATAATTTAAAATTGAGAGAGTAATTCTCAAGCACAGAACAGGATCTGCTCCCCAAACACCACATATGTGAAACAAAAACTAAATATAATTGCTAGGCAACTAGGTATATTTTTTAAGGAAAATATATAGTTAAATGTCAGTATAAGGAAAATATATAGTTAAATGTCGGTATTATAGTATTCATTAAAATTAAATTATTGATAAGCTAATGTGGGGAACAAGCAGTGGTTGGATACGCGGATAATCAAAACAATCATCACACTTTTTAAGAATGTGATGTGAAGTTTATCTGCAATTGCTCTTCCTAGAGGCAAATGGTTTAAGAAAATAAACAATTAATCCAAACAATTGTTCTAAGGTTGTATATAATAAATATATGAAAATTTCTAACCAATGTTATTGGAGTAGTCTTTTAAGAATTTCATATTAAGAAATTACTCTTTAAAAAAATCAAGTAATTTCATTTTCAAAATATTTTGAATGCACAAACTTTTATAAAAAGTTATCAGTTAAATTTTCTAAAGAGTATTTCGAAAATACTCTAGCAAAATCCATAATATATAGAGACACTGGTGTGTTTACCGATGTACATTTTTAATAATAAATATTTTTATTTTTAAGACTCTTTTAATTGTGTATTTCAAACACCTTCCAATCAGCATTTATAAAATTAACTAAAATTATTATGGCCTTTTAAAATTATTTCGTGTTGAAATATATGCAATGCACATCAATTGCAACCGAAATTTAAAACTATAGCAATGTTACATTGGTCTGAGTGAAACTAAACTGATTAAATCTTTTAAAAAACTTAGGTTTGGCCATTATAATTTTTTTTTTTAAATTATGCATGAGAGGAGAGACGCCACTAAAAGAGTCTCGTTTAAATTTTCATAAGAGATTATTCATTCATGGCTCATGCTAATTAGTGTTCATGGCGCATTAGTTAAAGAATTAAAAAGAATAAATATTCCATTAAAAACAACATTATTCATATTTTAAATCTATTGACTTTAAATCTATTGACTATACTATAGTATTTAGTATAATTAACTAGTGTTTCGAAAATACTATTTAACATTTTTCTAATTCATTGACAAGTTCATTAAAATACTTTTGTACCACATTGAGATGGTTATCAAAAACACATCATCTTGTTTTGAATATAAAAGTCATAAAACATTTTTATTTTTTTTAGTTTACAAAGTCGTAAAACATTTGATCAATTGATGAATACTAAGGAAAAACTTAGTTTTAATTTACGCAAAGTTAATATATATGAGCATCCAACAAACAAACACACCATGATTTGGGATGAAGCATTTAAAAATGGACGCAATCAAAGGAATGGGTCATATACCATACCATGATATAAAAAGGAAACAATATTAAGTTGAGCATATAATTTGATTGAAGATAGAAAATTAAAGCCTAATATGTTCCGTTAATTTTGGTCAAGAATTCAATTTTGATTAGTCAGATTTGCTTTAGATATGTTAGGTAAATTTTTACAAGGGGCTGACTTATTAAGTTATTATCATTAATAAACATGTTGCTTTAGTCCAACTTCCCCTAACCTCTCCCAACCAAAATTTAAAGCCATAATTTTAATTATGATAATAATTAAATCTTCTCACTAGTTAGTTATGTGGAGTTTGGAGAGTACAGGTATGTTCCTAGATTGTTATGTTTTAGGACTTGTCAAGCCAAGTGTACAAGTTTTTATGTTTGATGGTGTAGGTCCATTCAACGGTGTGGGTGACAAATTTATGGCATATTTATTTATATAGTAATATAATAATATAAATGGCCTATGCATTAGAATGTTAGATCATTGTTAATTTTATTATTTTAATAAAATGGATATTGCCAACTTTACACTAGATTGAATGATCTTAAAAAAAGTTTCATATTCGAGTTTTGTGGATAGAAGAAACATGATTGGAAGAAGAGTTTTGTGCATTAGATGACTAGTTAAGAAAATTTATAAAGGTTAATCATCAACAAAATTGATATATATATTTAATTTTTTATATATAAATAAATACATAATTCTCATGATTGATTAAAAGCTTGGCCTGAATTGATATACTTGAAGTGTTAATTAGGAGTCTCCCATCGAGTATATTAAAATGTTAAATATGATATTTCAATCATGAGACTCTTCCATTTTTGAACTAGTTTTTTGGGTTGGGCTCTTTTTATGTGCTTAAATTATAATTATTGGTGTTTTTATTGAGAGCGGAGCCACACGAAGGGCTACCTATAGGCTGGACTAAGGTCCTCTACCAAATATCGATAGGTGAGTGAAGCCGTCGAAAAGGAAAAAGGCTACCATTGAGTCAGTGCCGATAGAGTGAAAGCCGTCGTGAACGTCGACTCTTAAAGGGCGTGACAATGTTAGGAGTTTCACATCGATGAGGTTCTCCCACTTATTGGATTGATCTTTTGGATTGGACTCTTCTCATGTACATAAATCCTAACATGAGGGGTCAAGAAGTACTCAATGATAAAGAGTTTCGTTTAAGTGAGTTCTTATGATAAAAGAGTCCCAAAATAAAAATCGTCTAGAAGCCTTAATTTTTTTACTCAAAAGAAGTTTTTAATAAAAAAAATTCAAAGTTGATTTTAAAAAACATATTTTCAAAAAAGCTAATTCTAAAATATGGGGTCTTGAAACCTCTTAATTAAGCTAAAAAAAATAATGCTGTAATGAAATTATTGAAAAGAGAAATAAAACTCTCTTAGCATCTGTTTTGGTTTCACGTTGGATAACACCAAACACGAGTTTCTCGTCTCCAAAAGTGATTCCATCAATTTTTGTGTTGTTTCGTTAAAAGTAAACGTGAATCTTTACGACGTGATTTTCCATTCAAATGTAGGTATTTCTGAAGCTACAAAGTGGAACTTTTGCGGCATCTTAAAATGATTTGGGGATTTCACTTTTATGACAAAAATACTTCCACTAAGTACCCCATGACTTCTTTTACACTTTCCTATAATTGTAAACTATTTTCCTCCTTTTCAACAAAATGGCGACAACGATGATTTTCCTCGAATTTGCTTTTAAATCCTATGTGAGTGTTTCATGTTGCAAAACTACAAAATTAGAACATTCTCTCTCTTCTTACATTGTCTTTGGGGTTTTTGGGATGAGTACTATTTATACTTTTCCTTCTTCATGGGTAGAGTACTCCTTGTACTTTTTCGATTTGACTCCCTTTTTAATATATTGTTTGCTTTTACCGTCTCAAAAAAAATCTATTTTCGTAAATAAACTTATTAATGAAGATAAATAACTAAAATTAAAGAAAAACAACATTGATAGTGTTTTAATTTTATTTTGTTGACAAATTCTATGAAATTTAATTCTATTTACAGTATAACCAAACACACATTTTTTTAGCATTAATCTTTCAATTCTTAGAAGAAGAGGTCTTAATAATTCGAAATTCATCCATAATATAAATAAAGTTTGACAAAAAAATTATTTCATAAATTTTAAAATTAAAACCTTTGACAATTCTTATTACGACAATGAAATATTTCACCACATTTGCATAAACGGTTAGAGTTATTATACATAAGGAATATCCTTATGCATGGTGCATAAACAAATCTCCACCATCCAATACTTTTTTAATCAATTAGATTTTTTGATCAATCAAATGCATTAAAGCATGCATGGTGAAAATTTATTTATGCACCATACATAAGGATATTCCTTATGCATAATAACTCAACCCTGTATAAACTATATAATTCATGAATTATATGTCGACAACAAAATTCCCACTCATTTAGTCAAAAAATCAAAACTCCCACTCACATTATAAAAAGAAATAAAAAATACTCTCACTTACATATTTGAAGTATCCACCTAGACCATTTAAAAACTCAAAAATATATGTCATCATTATATTTGATCCAAACATTCTTCCTATAATTGTATAGCTTTACTTTATCTTACAAATTAATTAATAAAGAGTTTAATCGACATACATTGTCGGTGTAAAATAATTTTATATTATATTTAATAAAAAACATTTATATCATACAATAGTTTCAAAAAAATCATATAAATATAGGATGATATAATAAATTATTAAATTTTCATTAAATATTTATGCAAAATTGTTTTACACTGTGAGTATCCTTTAAATCTATAAAAAAATGTCCATAGATATAAGGGCATCTCCAATGCAAGTGGCTAGATGAGATCTTAAAACTAAGCAACTAGATCTTATTTTATTTTACCATTGGAGTCGAGTGACATGACATGTAAAGTGACTTAAAAATAAGGGATGAAACTTCATAATGTAACTCTTGTCAATGAGTTCTTAACGATAAAACTTATTATTATAATAGAGATTAGTTAGACCCATATATAGTGGTTCTTCAAAATTAAGTGAATATATATATATATATATATATATATATATATATATATATATATAAATTAGTGGAAACAAATATGAATTGCTTATTTTAAGTCCACAAAAATTATCTTAAATCATCTATCTAAGTTCCACCCTCATTATATCATAAATTAAATATTAGTATTGCTGACAAGGCCACGATTACAATAGCTATCTCCAAAACCACACAAGAGCAGCCTATATACTTCTGCAAATTAGCAGCCTATATATTTTGTCCGTGTTTCTCGGCGGCAATTCGGTAGTTTCAGTATTCTTTGTCAATAACGACAAACAGCCTCAACAATATGGCAGAAAAAGGACTAATCTAACCCATCGAAATGGACAAAAGAATTAGGAGTCAATCCATTCAATTAAGACTTAGTAGTGTATGTATGATTTTTTGACTGTTGAGAAAAATAAAGTTTGAATGAATTTATTGTGATGGTAAAATAATTTATGTTTGATTATATTGAATTAAAAGTAGTTAAAGGAGTTGTGATCTTATAAATATATTGACTTAGGTTATCTTTGTCTTCACGTTGAAATATGCTTGTTTGAATTTTGCCCTATTAAAAACGTCAAATCTTAGAGCTTGCGATCAGACAAATGAAAATATGGTCAAACATACCGGTGGTTCGAAGGTTGACGATTATTATAATTATGATGATTATTATGATTACAAAGCTCTGACTCAAAAATTATACTAACATTGTTTCATTTTCAATTCTAAATTAAAACATTTGGTTAAGCGGAAAGAAAACCGAATCATCACATTCAAGTAATTTTAGATATGTAGTCATTTAAACTAACATAGTTTTTGTTTTTGTTTTTTTTTAGCCTTTTTTTAAAAATAAAAAATTAACACCACAATTTTAAAGGTTGTGTATTTTTTTTTTTTTTTTTTAAGCAAATGGGGAGCAGAAGGTGAAACCTACTGCAACACCCTAAATATATAAATAAAAAACAAATAACAAAGACATAAGAAGAAGGGGGACATAGACCAAAACCTTCTCCAACAAAAAAAACAAAAGAGATGGGGACTAAAGTCTAACCCATACAAGAGAAAAAAAAAGCAAAAAGAAAAAAGCAAAACAAATAAAATAAAACAAGAGCAAGAGAAAAGTCAATCTGGATGCCTACCCCTGGATCGGGTATTATGAACCTGAAAACCCTTCTGCATATTCTTTTTCTTGGCCTTAGACACCACCACAGTGAAAGGTTCTTCGCTAGTAACAGCACGATTTTTCAAAAAATTAATAACTGCCTCTATTTCTTCCTCATCGCTATAAATTTTATGCCCAATGTCCCCGACATCCTTACCCTCCCAATATTGCTTCAAAATGGCCAAGTAATGAACAACATTGGGATTTAAAACCTCTTCGGAAGTCTCGACTTGAGGATCCTGAATATGAGGGATCACAGAAAGGTCAGGAACCTCTTCAACCTGGGATTTAAAGGTTGCGTATTTGCCTTAATGCATGTAAGAGAAAATTCAGAGTAATTTTAAATATTCTATACTTTTTTATGAGTTGGCGGTGAGTTTAACAAAATTATAGTGTTTCACTGTATCATCAAAATCACAATTTAGTGATTTCAAACATGCACATAAATTTTTCGCACCTTTGATAGATATTCTAATTAAAGAATTGGTTGATGTTCTTTGATCAAGGAATCAAGGGTCTGTTTGGATTGACTTATGTTTGAGCTTATGTGAAACAATTTATGCAAATAAATATTTTTATATATTATTATAAGTTTTTCAAGGTAATTTATGTGAAAACAACTTTTAAAAATATAATTTTTATCAATAAAAACTTATGAATTATCATAGAAATTTATTTACATAAGTTATTTTTATAAGTTCAAAAATATTTCAAATCCAAACAGATCCCTTAAACAGTACTTCATAAATTTGAGAGTTAGATGACTTAATCCTTACAATTTTAAAAAGTAGTAGAAAGGCTGCACTGCAACGAAAGTTTCTCTTCCCACCTCTCATTTTCTTCTATACCCCTAATTTTAATGTTTTTGTCCTTGAATAAATATTTCAGAACGTATTTTCCAAAAAAATTTGCCTTGTAAAAAACTTGGAAATGTGTTTTCCGATTTTATTTTAATCTTCCAAATTTAAACTAGAAAAACTTTGATTTAGTGGCTTCATGCCCTAATTACATAGCAACTAGCTTCATGCAAGAATAACAAGATTGGATATAAGGCCCTTTAAAAAACAATTGTATCTTGATCAAACTCGTAATTAGTGGCTACTGTTTTTTATTTTTATTTTTTGTCAAGAAGTTGTAGACTTGTAGTGATGGCTGTTACAACACCAATCAAGTACCAAATTGAAGTTCGAGAAAGCAAAATGAAGTTTTAGGAAGTAAAATGAAGCTGTATTAGCATTCCCCTGCATATATCGCTTTTGGAATTTACGATTTGAAGATAAGAGTTTTCTGAAATTTTTATTACTTATGAGTTGTGTTTGGAAGAAGAAAAAGAAGGAACGAAAAACTGGAGATGTGGTTACAGAGCCAAACAACAGCTCCTTCATGGTGAAATTAATTCAATCCTCGCACCTTCATCAATCAAATATAACAAGAATTCAATTTACGGAACAAAACCTCCACTATGAAATTAATTTCTTCTGTGAACAGAACTCAAAATGTCAACCGTATATGTTTGAGAGAAAAGTTGAATGAATGGAAGGGATTGAATGAATGATAGTTGTGTAGGATTGAAAGGGGAAAAGGAACAGAGAGACAAAAACAAGAGAAAGGGATAATAGTTAGAACAAAAAAGTGATGATGACAAATTCTGAGTTTTCAATGGGGTTATGAAACTATGCTCGGTCGGAATATGAGTTCCGAAATAAAATTCATTTCGGATCATAGGATCCAAATTATTCTGGGTCAAAATTAAGGGCATTTCGGAATTTTAGTGGGACTTGAAAGCAATAAGGGGGGCCTAAAGGGCAATTTTCTATTTTTATTGTATGAATTATAATAGGCCCAATTGAAACCATATGTATAGGAAGTAAGTTTAATGTTTAACACTTTATCCCTTACTCCTTAGTGTATGTTTAGTATTACGGTAAACATGTCGAACATTAAGGTAAATTTTGATTATATTAACACATTGTTGACTTGAGTTATCCATGGACAAAAACCGATTCTTCCATCAATTCTGTCTAGGGCAAACTTCACAACATAATTTGACATTTGTATTTACGATTGTTAATCTTTCGTGTTAACTCTTAAGAGTTTACATTTTAGGTCATGAAAATGAGTTAACTTGAATGCAAACTCTAACTTTAGTAAACTCTCATGAGTTCATATCATTATACTTGATTCGAACACTAGGATGTCGCTTTCGCTCCTCTTATAAGCTTAATCAAGATTGGTATCACCACTTGTTGGAGAGTCCAGACTCCAGAGGAGGTTGGAAACAAAAACATGCTAATTATCTATAGCCAACAAAGGATCCAAACATTTCCACCTAAAATCTTAGAAAATTTGAAATATGAATCACTTCTCTTAGATATTCAACATTAAACATTTTCATGGTTAATATAAGACTATCATTCACCCTTAAATACCAACATGATCTACGGGAGATCTATGCTTGAAAATCATTTAAAACTTTAACATGACGGCCCCTTTAAATAGTTCTTAACCCTAAAACAATAACTTGATCAATGTTCATTCAACAAAAACAAGAGAAAACTTGTGAGTTAAGTTCGGGTATGAATAAAGCCACTAGGTTTGGTCTAGTGGTGAGGGGTTCGGGTATGAATATCCATTTTCTTTATTTTTCGTCGATCCAACACCAATTGGATCACTGTCTCAATTGTGAGGAGGAGTAATATCACGAACTTATACTTACACAGAGCGACATTGGGTTTTCAACGATCCTATATAAATCGTACACCATATGAGACACTTTTTCGCCCTATAAGCAACTCGAAAGAGCACCAATCACCAACCACTCAAAGGATGTTATCCTATCCAAAATAAACTTGGGCCTCAAGCCTGTGGTTAGATAAGCTATTTCTGTTCTCTCCTAAATCTGTAAAAACAAAACCAACTTAATACTAAAAATAAGCACTTAATGAATTAACCTCAATTAGTCCATTCCCACATAAAAAAACTTAAAAAGAAAAACATTATTTCCTTTGACTCTGTATATATGAAACTATGCATAATTAATCCTTTAATTAAGTGAGTCTCTTAATGTAATTTAAGTTTCGATACATACAATAATACAAAAACAAAACATCAACAACAAAGAAAAAACAATAAGAATCTAATAACAGAAACAGAGGAATGAAAACCAAAATTCATTTCCTCTAAATACAGAAGCACTTTTTTTTCTTCTTCTTCCTTATCTTCCCCTTTTAAGTGATTTCTCAGCAACTTCAATTTCTTCCAAAATCCTCACCCTTCGTTTTGCAGGAATAGGAGCAGTTGGTCCAAAACTAATATAATGTCCTGAAACAGCATTAAGAGCAGAGTACATATCTCTAAAAGAAGCTCTTGCAAGAAGTGCTTTTTCTCTTCTATACTTAGCAACCCAAGAATTTGAACTATCTCTTAAATCAGAAACTGCATTAGCTACATTTGGGTCATTTTTATCCAAAGTTATAGTTGTTCTAACCTTGTTAATAACCTCCTCTGTTTCTTTAATATACTCTTCATCTGTAGCAGCAAATGCAGGGGTAACATGTGCAAGAAATGTGGTGGTGAGGATGGTGGCTGTGGTGGAGAGGATTTGACGGCGGCGTGAGTGTACGGTGGTGGTTGGTGTTAAGGTGGAGGAGATGGTGGTTGGTTTGGTTTTGATAGGTGGGAGTGATTTAGGTGTGGTTGTGGGAGTTATGAGTGTTGGTGAAGCCATGATTGTGTTGGGAGAGAAAGAAAATGGGAGATTTTGTGTTGTGTTGTTAATAGAAGGAGATTTATTGGGTTTTTGCCACGTGTCCTTATCTTCTTATCTTTGGTTTTGGTTTTTGGATGAGAAAGCAACCAATGGTTTGTAAGGTATAGATCTATATCTTAACGTGTCATCATACTTTCCGATGATAAAATGAAGAATGAAAAATGCTAAGGACATTTAATTGAAATTTTTTATGAAAATGTATAGAATTAAGTATTGAAAATTAAAATATTAATCGTATTTGGATAAGATAGTTAAGTGGTCAACGATTTTAGTCGATAGTGAGCGATATTTGGAGGGAAGTTTGTATCTGCAGGGGCTTCGATGCTTAAGCCAATTTAGGATTTAGAGATACAAGTTTAAGAGTTAGGAAAAGAATATAATAAATGATCAATTTTCCCAATCTATAATGGATGGCTGTCAGGATATCTATGTGATCATAGGGATGAGCCGTTAATGCTCATCATCTTGGATCAAACTGCTCCGCCTATCAAGGATAGTGGACAGGCTTGAATGATGACGTGTCCTCAACGGAGGCGCACGTGCTAAATACTTCGTTTGACCTAATCTGAGTGGGTTTGATCTTTGCGTCGTCCTCGACGTCCTAATGTATTGAGCCGTACTTGACAATGGGCCAGTATTGAGCAAAGTACAGAACAAATATTTAACTTTAATTTTTTTAAATTGAATTTTTAAAGAGTGTCTTGGGTTTGAGAGTACTTATGAAAAGATCTAATAAAGAAATAAAAAATTTGTTAGGATTTAATGTATTAAATTATTGTTTAGTAATAACAATTATTTTAACAAAAGTATTGTGATGTGGTGTATGAATGAAATAGAGATCATTTCAAGATCTTTTATAACTTGAATGTTTAGAATTGGAAGTTGAATATCATTTAACTCTATAAAATTAATTTGTTAGATGATTATTGTGTCTATTTATAAATAAATTTTTTCATCATGTGCACATGTTAAAGAAGTTCAAATGGATAAATTTGTATTGAAACCTATTAATTTTATATTAAATGTATAACTTTTTAATAAATAATTATTGTTTTTCTTTGTAAATATGTTCAGACAATCTCATACTTAATATGAGACATATAAGAGTAGCGCAAAAATCTTACCTTTATTTTAAATTTTTTCTTATGAAAAAAATAGAAATGTTATAAGCTCATTTAAAAAAAGTATAAGCATTTAACTTATTTTTCAGCAGTTTAGGAGGAAAATATTAATGATAATGTTAGTGAAATGTCAATTAGTAATGTCATTTTCCTCAATTTAATATATATCAATTTTTTAAGGTTCTTGAAATTTTGTTCAACTCTTCCTTTTATTTGAGGTGTTTGAGTTCCAAAATTTGAACATACGTAAAATCCTAAATTTTTTAAATATGTATTTGGGGTTGTTCGAATTCTAAAACTTGAAAGTCTAAAATATAGTTTGAGTTTCAAAATTTGAATAGAATTTTTTTTAAAATTCAGGGGGCGCACAAGTAAAAGAAATTCTAGGGAAGTTTTGAATAATGAGCAAGTCGTTTTTTTCTTTTCAAATAATGGGCCCATCTGTGTAGATAGGTAGAAGGCCCAATTGTTGGTTCTAAACGAATTTTCTTGGGTCCATTTTTAAAGAAAATTGCTATATAAGCCCCTCATCTTTGCTCCCAGGTCCCCCAAACTGACAAAAGTGCCCTTGATCAATAATTTCGTTAAGTACGCGATGATCAATAAACAACTTCGTTGACTACTCGACGAAATTACGTGATAATTTTGGCCAAACCTGTATCTTGCGCATGATGCACACATTTTCTTCTCACAGTTACCAAACCGTAGTTTCGCTGTCTACCTGACGAACACGTTTGTTTTCGTTGTCTATCTGACGAACACGCTGGTTCTCGTTGTCTACTCAACGAAATTATGGATATAGCTGACAGAACAGCTGGTTCCTATCATTAGAACTATTTGAAATCTTAATCCCAAAAGTAGATCTAGGGCGATTTTGGTGTTGAGGAGACTTGGAATCAACTTGTAGGGCTCATATAGAAGGTACCCATGCTTGTTTGGAGGACTACAACAGGTAATGCGCTCTTGAATGCGTTTATTTTGATGTTTTATTTTAATTTGCTATGGCACTTAGTTTCGTCAGTTACCTGACGAAAATTTGTGTTTCGTATTGCACGTGACAAAATGATGATTAGTTTGTTTCCCACACCCCTTGTCTACCATGTAATTGTGTATGTGCATCATTCTTATGTTTTGGTAGTATAGTTATTTATTGTTTTTCAATTATCATTGCAAAGGTGTTGAAATTGCGAACCTCCGGCTCAATTGAATATATGTACAAAGTGATGAACCGAGCGTTGGTAACGATGTGGTTGTCCCCGTCGTTTCACAAGTTTTGGTACTTTATGACCCTGTCATTGCCGAGGCTAATGTTGCTGAACCCCCCAAATCAAAATCAATATACACCCAAATCAATTTCTAGCATGCAATAGAGTTTAAAAATCAAAATCAAACAACTATAACGACTGAGAACAACGTAAAATCACAAAATGAAACCAAAAATTCATAAAAGTACGAAATTTGACAAAATCTTACTTGGATTTTCGGTTTCTACGTGACAAAAACGTTGACACCGTGACTGAGGATGTTTTGACGATTCATATATGCTTGATTAGCAACAAAAAAAGATTGGAGATGTTGCTTGATGAAAATCGGACCCTAAATCACTCAGAAATCGCAACACAAATCAAACCCTATGTTTTTAGAATACTGAGTTTCAAACCGTCTGCATATTTCTCATATCACTGGTTTTCGTTGTGTAATCAACGAAAACTAGTGCGTTCGTCGCATAATTACCGAACTTAAGTATTTCATTAAGCAGTTCACGAAGACACTGTTTTCATTGCGTAGTCAACGAAATGTTGGTAATTTTGTTCAGGTGAATCGTTTCGTCGTTTGTGTACCGAATATTTTCAAATTCGTTACGTAAACGACGAAATATTTATCCACTAATTCAGGAGTATTTTAGAATTTTTAGAGGGCCCGGGAGAAAATATGGGGCCTAGATAGCAAATTTTATTTTTAAATAAAAGAGATTAAGACCATACAACATGTTAGTTAATATAATTATAATCTCAATCATCGATGTCTTATTCGACAAAAAGAAATTAATCTGTTAACGATTTAGGCAAGGCTAGGACTAGGAAGGTTTGAATTAGGTGCAATGTACTGAGAGGACTACCAAAAAAGTCATCAAAGAAAAATATGTTAAGAAAAGTTGATTACTATGTTAAAAAAGAACAAAAAATTGATGGATATGATCATAAAGGTACATGATCGGTATAAAAATGTGATAGGATGGTGAAGTGTCTGATGCATTTGAGTGAACCAATATATGTTAATATTTGTTAACGTGTGTTGTAAGGAGATATCTCTAAGGCATAGAAAATTAACATTTAATAAAATAGAAAATTTAATGTCAAAAACATTGAATTTATAATTTCCAAGATAATACTTTCAGATTTGCTTTCTTAAGACTATCTTTAATGGTGGTATTTTTTTTTAAATATCAGTACTTAATAGATATATCTCTATTGAAGCAAAACAGAAAATAGTATCTAATAAGTGTAGGGATAAGATATGAGACTCAAGGAGACTGTCTCACTTGCCTCCCGTTTGGACTGATCTTGGCTCAACGTTGAAGGTTTATATATACTCTTTTCTTGCAAAGGACTCAAATATGTTATCACTCCCTATCTCTCACTTCATGTTTTTACTTACTTAGACGTCAACTAACCGGACGCAACATTAAGCGTATGTTTGGTTTGGCTTTAGATACACAATTAATTTTGATAGAATTGATTTTGATAGAATTGATTTTAACAGAATTGATTTATGTTTGGATATTTTCATGTAAAAGTGAGTTAAACAAAATATTTAAGTATAAGAATCAATTCTAGAAACTAGAAGGTACTATTTCTAGCTTCAAGTAGAATCAATTCTAGAGACAGAATCAATACTACTTTTAAAAAACCAAACAAGTCAGAACCAATTATACACCTCCAAAATCAATTCTAAGTTTTCTAGAATTAAAACCGAGCACACTCAATCCACATGCCATAATCTCTCTTGTTCAGGCAAGATAAGTTACTATGAATAACATTTTCGTACTACTTACACTAACATATATTATATTTCCTTTTTTCCCCCACTACAAAAGGTGATATTTGCCCCCAATTAAGAAGATCTAAGCCCTAAGGTATGGTAGCTCTTGGTTTACCTTAAAGAGACTTGTACTTAAGGAATTGAGATTAATCTAAGGTTAAACTATTTATTTGGTCCTTTACGTTTATTTTAGGTTTGAATTGGGTCTCATACGTTTTAAAAGTTTGAATTTGGTCCCTCACGTTATCAACATTTGCATTAGTTAGTCAATTCCGTCAAATTTTTCACTAACTGTGTTTGATCCTTACACATGGCTAACGGTTTACACATGTGGACGTGATTTTGGACACGTGGAATGCCATATAATAAACAGAACATTCGCAAATAGAAAAAAAATACGACAAAGACATTTGCAAACACTAACTCTTTTTTTCTATTTGTGAAGGTTCTTTTTATTATATGGTTGTCAACGTGTCCAAAATCACTTCCACCTATCAAAACCGTCAGCCACGTGTAAGTATCAAACAAAATTAGTGAAAAATTTGACGAAATGGACTAACTAATGCAAATGCTGATAACGTGAGGGACCAAATTTAAACTTTTAAAATGTAAGGAACTTAATTCAAAACTAAAATAAACGTAAGGGACCAAATGAACAGTTTAACCTTAATCTAATTATGTAAGTTTGAACTTCAATTGCATGAATTTAGTTTCAATTGAGGTTATGTTTCACTACAAGAAAACCCTCATTTACAAACAAATTGTTAAATCATTTATTGGCGAAATTTTCCCTCAGTAAGTTATTGGCGGAAAAACTTGTCACAATATAAAAGATTCTGCCACTATATTTATTAAATAAAGAAAAATAAAAAACAAAAACATACTGACGGAAATAACCGCCAGTATCTTGAATGACAGAACTTCGTGCTACATTTAGTGACGGAATTTTCCGCCAATAACTTACTGAGGGAAAATTCCTCCAATAAGTGATAAATTCATGAAAATAAAAAGTTGGTACTTAGCATGACACCTCCCTTTCTCGTTTTCAACTTATATATTCTTTCCTTTTAATTTTTTATTTACACTTTTATTATAATAGCACACCAACCAATTGGGTCATTTGTGAAAAAATTTCTCTATTTTCACCTATTGAAAAAGAAAACCAGAGAACTCAATATTCACTTTAATATTTATAATTTAAATTTAATTTTATAAATAGTAATTTGTAATTATTTCTCTTTTCTTTTTGTAGAGCTAGTATCTAGATCCGTGCCAAGCACGAGTAAAAATGCGTTTGTAGATTTATTGATTTATAAATACTCCCTCCGTTCCTTTTTGTTTGATGTTTTAGAAAAAAAAATTTGTTTCAAATTATTTGATGTTTTGATAATTTAAGGTTATATTTTGTCTATTATACCCTCCTTCCTAATTTTTTTTTGACTAAATTTTATATAATCTTTTTATTGTATCTTTATTTTTTTACTAAACTTCTTCATATAATCTTTTTATTGTATCTTTTTTTTTTTTTTACTAAACTTCTTCATATAATATTTTTATGGTTTTTTTTCTTCTTTTCCTTGCATATTTGTTGAAAATCTTGTTACACAACATTAAAAAACTCAAAGTGACTATAACTTGAAAATATAAGAATTTTTAGAACACATGAACTTTTTAAATACTCTACTTTAAAAATAAAAATGTGACTACAACCCAATCACAATAAGTATTATTTCATGCCTAAATAATCATTGACTTCTCATACTAAAATTGGTTCACACTTCATTTGAATGAGTAGTTGTCCTATTCTTTCTAGCCTTTGTTTTTCATTAAATAAGTTTTCCTTTCTACATATGCCAGCACCAGCAACAACCACACATACAGCCAGCTCGCCACGTACTCTACATATGCCAGCTCACATCCTCATCAGAAATATTAGGCTGAAAATGAGTCGAGTCGAACCATTTTGAGCTCGACTCGATAAGAATTGGTTCGGCTTGAAATTTGGCTCGAGTCCGACACAAACTCTTTTTAGTTCGAGTTCGGCTCGTTTAAAGTTCACGAACAGTCTATTTAATGAGATTAAAAATACATTTAATCCATTTAATTTTAAATAAAAATAGTATAACAATCGGTATAACAAGATAAATTCTAATATATGCACAAACATAAATGACATTTGTTAGGTACACTCACACAAACCAAAATAAAAATTACTCCCTCCGTCCCAAAATAATTGTTACTTTAGGAATGAAATTTTGTTTCAAAATAAATGTATTTTTACTTTTTAATGTAATATTTTCTAATTTTACCCATAATTATTACTATATGCATTATTTCCGATGAAACAAACCTATAACATATAGGGATAATTTAGTAAAAAATAATTTTTTTTACAACATCATTACATATCATAAATGTGTGAAAAAAACCTTAAACGACTATTATTTTGAGACGGAGGAAATAAAGAGAAAAGAAATAAAATGATGTTAATTAGCGTGAGTATATTATTTTATTTTAAACTTTTTGATTTGTGTGTATGCCAAAATATTATATTTTATTTGAATTTATGTCTATGCAAATCTTTCTCATATAATGATGCTTCATATTTGTTTGTATTATATTTTTTTAATCAATGATTTGTATTAGAATTCAAATTTATTAGCCTATTTCTTATATATATTTAAATAAATAAACAAGTGTATAGTAAATACAAAAAAAATGGTTTGGTGGGGTTCCCATTTTATTTTGTTTACGAACAATAAGTTATAAAAAGTTAACAAGTCATCAATCCAAACTTATCTCAACCATTGAAATACATATATTATATCAATGGCTCACATTGAAATAAACAAACTTGTGCACTCATTGTGCATAGTAAACGGCACCTCATTTAATCCAATGGTGTATGCATTTGCAGCAGGATTGGCCATTGCAAAAAAAAAAAGTAGCATATTAAAATACATTATCAAAGGTGTATCTCATCTTGGTTGAGAAGAGACGCATCAACCATTTGTTAATTAGTGGGTTTTCAAAATTAACTTTTGATTTGCGGGCACAATAGAAATAAATATGACACTAACAACAACTAAGCTATCGTACACAATAGTTTTTTTCTCTTCGATTTTATATATAAGAAAATTTTAATTTTTTTTAGATTCATTTCTTACTATAGATAGAAATGTACTAACAACTGATTACATTTCTATTGAATTTAAATAGAAAGACATCATGAAAAGCAATTATAGTGAATTACTGAATTTATATAAAGCATTTCTATTGAATTTAAATAGAAAGGGTGCAAAGATTAAAATAAGAAGAAAGAGAGAAACAAAATCATGATAAGGAAAAAGAGTGACTCAATTCAAATGGAGGATGTTTAAATGTGTGACTCTATTAATCTGACAGCTCTGCACCATAATGTTGTTTCAAAGAATATTTTGATTATACTATCTATCATAATTCATTACTTTCTTTTTCTCATCCTACTTTACTTTTCCATATGTGAGAGATTGATTATTCATAATACGTTTTATTGAAAAATAATATCCACGGAGAAAATTAAAAAATTCTTGTGTTAATGACACTGAATAGAATTACAAAATTGAAAAAGTTAAGTATAAATGATTAGTGTAAAATTTATTTATAGGCTAACTAACTAATAAATACAGCAAGTCCGCAACTAACTATAACTCTAATACGTTTTCATATATTATAGGTTATGATTATAAAATACCTCTGTTATTTAAACATTAAAATAGATAGATATTTATCTCAAGTTAGTTTTCTATTTTCTACATATTACACATAATTAAAAAAATTACTATATTTGAGATTAAACTATTTTTCTATATATAAAAACACGGGTGAAATGAATTCTAGAGACTCGTCAAAATCTATAAAAAAAATTTAAGTTTATAGAATGCTTATATAACTAAAGACATGCAAACTAGTACTCTAAAGGTTAAATAGCATTTTTCATATATTATTGAAATAGCGAGACCCGAATCATTAACAATTGAACCAATATGCATTGCTTAAGATCAAACTTTTCACATTGAAAAATATTTTTGCTAAATAAAATGGAAAAATCATCCTATAATAATATAGGTGAAATATATTAAATATTTGTAACAAATTAGTCCTTTAAATTATATATATTTTTTTTTTTGCAATAGTACATTTTTTCTGATCAAACATCCTTAAAAAGTGTCTACATACATGACCCCTTAATGCTAAAGTGACATGTCTAAGAAGTGTTTAGGACACAAATATGATTAATTATGTCCATTTTCTTTCTTCTCTTTCCAAAATTCATATTTAATTTGAATGTGACATATCAAAATTTACTACATAAACTCAATGATAATCTAAAACTTTTATATCTTAAATTAAACAAATAAAATTTAAATGACTAATTTATTACAAACATCGCTTAATTTAAAGGACTCTAAGATGCATTCGTCGGATAATATATTAATTAGTTATGTCTTATTTATTTTTCGCCTTTACTCCTGTCTTTCTCATTCTCTGCTGTCTCCTCTGCTTTTGCAATTAATAATTTCACACCATTTTCTTCTTCTTCTTCCACACAAAAACACCTCATTAACACTTTTTCCATCACTTTTCTGTCTCTCTGCTAAAGGTTATGAATCAATGTACTTCTACTTCTACTACTCCATCTTCACCTTAATTTTCCACTTTTGAACCTTAATGTTTTCTTCTCAACATCATAGTACATAACATGTTTAATATCATACCATATTGTCAAAGAACAAGATCTCCATGTTGATTCATGTCTCCTTCATTTTTTCCTTATTTTTTGTGCTAGTATATTCTATTCATTTTCTTCTCAATGTATTAAAAGTTTCATGAACATTTACATTTTTTTAACATGATCACACATTTCCTTCACTATTTTTCACTAGAATGAGATGATTTAATCTTATCTTATATGTTATTATTATTATTTTTGTTATTTTGTTGATTTGATGCTTATCTTATTTATATTTATCACTCATTTATTATTGTACTATTGCAAATTTTGTTGTTTTCTTAAGAATATGATCATTACGTAACATATATACTTGATTGATCTTACAAATGCTATTTGTCTGATACCTCTTTGATTCTCACTTGATCATATCATATCATATCAAACATTTTCTCTCTTTTTTCTACTTTTGAGTTTTTCACTTTATTTCTTCTATATTGTTCTCATGAACTATCATTATTTTTTGCTACCATGTTGCTACAAAGATTAAGACATGAAAAATACTTTTAAAAATCTATAGTTTTGTGTTTCTGTCTTTGTTTTCTTCAAGATTTTACTGCACGGTTACCGGATTTGATTTAATTTAATTATCTTCAAACTCTTAATTTCGATGAGGTCAATGTGAATTCTAGGGAAGGACAAAAAATCAGACAAATTTTTAGTATATTCTAATTCATGTTCACATGTTAGGATTTTTATATTTTATATAATAATTGAGAGTTTCATTATCTTGTATTAGTTTACATTTTAACTAAGGCTTGATTCTTGCAGATTATATATATTAAATATTAAATTTCATCTGTCTTTTTCTTTTCAGCCAGTTTTCGTAATCCATTTATATAGCTTCCGGCAAATTGCGCATTTGACCGAGTAAAAAAGATGCTAGTAGTTTCCAACAGCAACAAGGTGGTGTGAATTGTGTAATACTTTCTGTAGTGAGAGGATCTTTGGAATTAAGATTGTTTACTCAATTGACTAAAGTTGGAATCTTCGAGTTTCGAATGAGATCTATAGTACAAAAAATAAGGAAGATAGCATGATATTCATCTAGTGTGTTCTTCATTTTGGAGCTGAGAAAATGGGGTGCTGTTTATCGACGAGCAATAGAAGTACTGATGACGCGGGGTCTTCATCTTGTCTAGAAATCGGATTGTGTGGTCAAAAGAAAGCGAGGAGGACATTCTCTAATCATGTTGGGTCTTTGCAAAAGTTAACATCCTTACCAAACAGAATATTCAGTAACGGAAAGAGTCGGTCTTCTTGTATATTTACGCAGCAGGGTCGAAAGGGTGTTAATCAGGATGCCATGATTGTATGGGAAGTAAGTATATGTTCATGTTATCGTTGATTTGATGATATTTGATATACTAGTTTTGATCTTTGTTTTCTTTAGGATTTCGTATCAGAAGATGCGATCTTTTGTGGCGTATTCGATGGTCATGGTCCGTACGGTCACCTTGTCGCGCGCAAAGTTAGGGATGCCTTGCCGATAAAATTGCTTTCATTTTTGGATTCATCTGAGTCGAGACGAAGTAAAGCTAGTTTCAAGAAGGAAATAAAGCCGGAAAGTGGTGAGGCGGAGAAGGATTTTTCTGCCGAGGAGGAGGTGAGTACTATGTGGAGAGAAGCTTTCATGAAAGCATACAAGGCTATGGATAAAGAGCTGAAGTCTCATGCAAATTTGGACTGTTTCTGTAGTGGAAGCACATCTGTGACTATAGTGAAACAGGTATCTCAAAGATCAGCTTCTATCATCCTCTTGGTTTTGTTTCTTGATGTGCAGTCGCAATATCTTTCCCTGAACCTTTAATTTCTTCGCTTTTCAGGGTTCAAATTTGTTCATGGGAAATATTGGTGATTCAAGAGCAATCATGGGATCTAAGGATAGCAATGACTCGATGGTAGCGATTCAGCTAACTGTTGACTTGAAACCTGATTTGCCAAGTAAGTCTAACGAAATCATCATTGATCCTTTCTTTTCATGTGTTTTTAGCTTGTTATTAACTTGTTCAAATTTTGATGTGAATACTCTTATAGGAGAAGCAGAGAGAATTAAGAAGTGTAAGGGTAGGGTATTTGCATTGGAAGATGAACCAGAAGTTCCTAGGGTGTGGTTACCTTATGATGATGCACCTGGATTAGCAATGGCTCGAGCATTTGGAGATTTTTGCTTGAAGGAGTATGGTGTGATTTCTATACCTGAATTTACACACCGGCTTCTTACAGACAAAGACCAGTTCATTGTTCTTGCCTCAGACGGGGTAAGAAATTTCAATTTCGCATCTATTTTTTTTTTTTTTTTTTTTGGTTTTTCACCACCAGTTGAATCTGGTTCGGGGGTCAGTTCTGTCATCAAGTGGTTCTGCACAACCTCTATTGTTTATTTGATTGTTCAGTTTGTTTGTTTTTTGCTATTTCAGAAATTGTTTAAATAATTAAGTCATGGAATGAACAATTACACCTTTTAGAAGTTTAATGTTAGGTGTCAAACCTCATATCGTCTTTTGGTGTTTATGCAGGTCTGGGATGTTTTGAGCAATGAAGAGGTTGTGCAGATAGTATCATCAGCACCGAGTCGATCATCAGCAGCGAGGGTTATAGTAGAATCTGCAGCACGAGAGTGGAAACTTAAATATCCGACTTCAAAAATGGACGACTGTGCTGTTGTGTGCCTATTTTTGGATGGGAAAATGAACTCGGAAGAATCTGATTGTGATGAACAATGCCATTCTTCCGCAACCATCCAGAGCAACAACAATTTTGGCAATCCAGTTGAGTCGGACGAAGGTCAAAAGTCCGAACCATCTTTGCGAAGGAACTTCACTGTGAGATCCTCAGAAGAAATTCAGAGAAGTGTAGGAGCAGAATCTGCTGATGTTGAAGATGGAACATCAACAGCTGAAGATCAAAACTGGTTAGGTCTAGAAGGTGTCACCCGAGTAAACTCACTGGTACAACTTCCTAGATTTTCTGAAGAAAAGCCTAACTCTTGAAATTTGTTTATTCAGTTCGAACTCATTGTTGTAATGCCTATAGCAACACAATGAATTCATGAACGATTATTTTTTTTATTTGGTTAATTACTTGTAGTAAACGACGATTAATTAAGGTCAACGAAACAATAAATATGCCTGCCAATCTGCCATGCATTAATAACATTCAGCTGCAAAAAATGTGACCGACATTAAGAATGAAGCTAGAAGCAAATCATAGTTTTCTTCAGATAGTTGAACATGACTGAGCCATGTGAAAGCTTCATTTAGTAGCCGCTATAACATTGGTAACATTCTTCCACAGATAGCATGTAATAAAAGTGAGGCCAAAATGACACTTTCCATTTAAAGAATGCAGTGTACTGCAATTCACTGAGTCACAAAATATCAACCAACAAATGAAAAGCTCAATGCATTGTTAGTTCCATTGTGCAAGACACAATTAACTCACCGAAAAATTTCACACCAAACTCAACAGAACATGGAACTATATAATACTCAGTCGCTTCCTTATAGTTTCAAACACAAAAACCTATTTCAATATTATAAAGACTTGTGATAAAATGGCTTACAAAGCTTCCTTTTTCATTGCACTTATTCTCATCAACAATATACTGCTTAACACTAGTCAAGCACGTAATATTATTCCGAAAAACTCAAACACCGATGATAAGAAAGAGCCTCAATGGTTTTTCCATTTTGACGGGATTCCAGGCTTCGGGCGAATGTTGCCACCATGGTTTGGTTATACACCGCAAAATCCATCAAATGGCACCGGCGCAGGAGAAGGTACAGGATCAGAATCAGGACCAGGATTAGCACCAGCTGGTGGCAGCTACGTTCCAGGTTATGACGACACCTTTGTGCCAAATCCTGGTGTCGAGGTTCCAAATCCTGGCAGTGGCGGCGCAGTTCCACTTCCAGCAACAGTTCATCCTTGAATTTGCTCAATTATAAACCATCATGAACTATTATACTAATTAAGCCTAGTTTCTAATGAAGCCTTATTATGCCTTTAACTAATTTAAGTACCTATCAACTTTGCTTTGCATCCATGAATAAGTGCTCAGTGTATACTATCAGTTACATGATATGCAGAGCCATTCTGTTATTTCCTTTTTTTAAGATTATGTATGCTGTAAGCTCTCATAATGAAATTTACTCTTACATGCAAAAATGTGTTTAAAATTATGATCATTGACTCATACTGAATATTTTCTAGCTGCACTAATGTTACTCAAATTGTTAAGGTAATATTTTCCTCAGTGTCCTACAAGTCAATGTGGGGATAAGGTTACAAATGATATATGTTATATTTGACTTGTAATAAATTAAATAAAATAGAGTCTTGTTGGTGCAACAATTAATGGAGTTGCTAGCTAGTAGCTACTACTACCATGTGAACATTAGGTCACAAGTTTGAGTAATGAAATATATTTTTTGGAAATGAGAGATGACTTACAATGGTTCTTATCCTGTACAAGGAAAGTCTTGGCACAACAGCTGTAATTGCTGCCTTGTGACTAAGAGGTCACATGTTTTTTCATAATTGATTGGTTTTTAAAAGGTTAATTTAATTGTATCCTAAACTTATCAGATTTTAAGTAATATGTTGACATGTTAGGAAATGAATCACCATCATAGTGTGTTTAAGAGTGTATGTCAACCATGAGGTGGATCTTGATTGGGTGCAGTCAGTAACCCTGACTGCATGCATTCAGTAGAATCAATACCATTTGATTAAAATCGGACAGCTCAGGTTTAACATCAGAATTTTAAAAGTTTTAAATAATCAATACTGCTTTTCAATCTAAGCAGTTTGATTTTAATCAAACGACTGTGATTCTTTGACTGCATCACAACTGACTGCATTTAATCCATTTCCTTAATTCACATATATGAACAAATGACAAATCCAAACATTCCCCTCTTAAATCAACCTTTCCTTCACATATAATGAACAAAAGAAGTGCTGCACATAAATGCAAAGTTGGTGTGCCATCAATATTCAAGCAACCACACCAAACTACTAAGAGTTTCACATGCAACATGGTTGTTAATTTATGGTCTTCATCTCCTCTACCCCACCCCAAACAACCAACCAGAAACAAAAACAGTAAATAAAAAAACATACAGTTTTCATCTCCCAAGTCCATTCCGAGAAAAAAAGGTATTTCGAGTTGAGTAACGAAACAGTTAACGAAAAACAAAGGAATTTTTCTCTGATATCAATGTTAACTTAGTTTCAGCATGGGATGGGTAGCTCAAGGGTTAAAGGAGTTGGAGGTCCAGGGCTCAAGTCCTGGCAAGGAGAAAAAAAAACTAACAATAACATTGTAATAGTAACAACTAACAATTTGACATTCCAAAAAAAAAAAAAAGTTTCAGCGATGTATTTTGATCTTGATTTTTTCGGTTATCCTTTTTTATCATTGTCGAGCATAAATGTAAAGAAATTATTAATGTAGGAAATGGATATGTTAACAAAAGATCAAATGTAACACACTAGATGAATGGTGAAAAATTTTTGATTCCAGAGCAAACGTTTCTCAACACAGAAAGTTGATAAATTTCAAGTATTACATTTAGGGCCTGATCAAATATGACACTTGCCGGTTGCAACGACCTTCAAGCTTTGAATTAGACCTGTAATGGAAGCCTAGCTATGTCGCAGAAGTATCCTGCCAAAAGAAAAGGATGTAAGAAAAAAGCAAATTAAAAGAAATGCTAGTTTTAAGTTGAGGAAAATTGTAGACAAAGAAGAAAAAATATATAACTTGTGACAAAAGATATTACAAGCTTATATAAAGCAAAAGTACCAGCAAAGACACCTACATACCAACTCCTAAAGCTGATAATGCCATATTGAATAAAGTATTTCATAGAAACCAACTGGTGTTAGTGTTACTAGAGAAAATAGGGAAAATCCCAGAATTACAGTAAAAGTCCTGGAGTAATATGTAACAGAAATTATTTTCTTTTAATAAGAGTTAGTTAGTTGGTAAATAAGGCATGTTACCTATAAATACATATAGAAAGTAGAAAATAGAGAATGATGATCTTATTATTCGTGTAGAATTGGGGCTTTTTGACATTAGGAGATTCTAGAGTTTCTCAAATATAGCATTCGTTGTTCATTGTTCGGTTTAGGAAGGAAACTGAACTGTACAACAGTTTGGTAAAACTGAACACCAATGGTTCATTCCGAACCGAACTGGTATAAAGATTCAGTGCACTGGTTTTGTGGTTTCAAACTGAACTGGAATTAGCTATTCAGAAAACCAAACTGTACCAAATTGTTATTATTAACTGATAATTAGTACAAATCATTTGAGAGACTCAAGACTCTCCCAACGCCAAAAAGGCCCCAAATCTGCACAATTGCACAAATAATAAGATCATCATTCTCTAATTTCAACTATCTACTTATTCAACATGCCTTATGTTCTAATTACCTAAGTAACTAACTCTTACTATTAGGCTGTGAACGTATCAGACCTATGCGTACCAATACTACAAGAAAACGGTGTCTTCCAGAAACATAAAAGAATTAAAAAGTACTGAGAAATTTTTTCTTATTTTCCTCAATGGCACTACCATCTTTCTAAACATGGATATTCAATACTTGGCCTGTCAAAAGTGCTACTACATTTTTCACCCTCATTTAATTTAGCCTTATATGTAAGCCTTGGAATGTGATTACATGGTACAAAAATATATATTCAACAAATTATCAAAATATATATTCAACAAATTAATGGATACTGAGATGGTTGATTGCAAATCAATTTTTTTTTTAATGGTATAGACCAGATGAACAAAATATTATAATGTAAAACCAAATTGCAAGCAAACATACTAAAAGGCACTAAACTAACGCTCAAGCGGTTAATGAACTCAACCAAAAGCCTAATCGTTCAGGAGAACCCATGTTCGACTTAGACCTTTAGGCCCCCTATAGGACTAAATCGTAAGACATCTCTGCGGCTTAGGCCCGCTATAGAAAAAATATGTGCCAATAACTTTGTCAAAAATAAAAAATAGTAATTGCCAACAACAAAAATAAAATAAAATTAGATTTAAACCGGATAAACTATGAAACACGGACACTCCTCGAATTAGGCGTGTTCTGGTGTTGGATACATGTCGACACCCACACGATTATGATTACATTGAATTAAATCATTTTGTTAAATTATTATCGGTGGTGACATCCCAGTGTCTGTGTGTGTCTGGTGCCCACGCTTCATAGCACATAAACAATTCCATAAAGTGACAGAATCCCAACATTAACACAACATCATAATGATGAATAAGATTGATCTGTTTCCAATTACGCTAAAATAACGCAAATATTTTCATCTAGCAGATTAATAACAACAATTAGAAGCATGCATTGAAGAAAAAACATCTTATTAAGCGCGATTAATTAAATAAAAATAAATGGGCACAATACCTAATTGAGAACAAATAAATGGGCACAATCTCAAAAATGATTAAACAGAGAAATGCCAAGAACATGAAGATGAAAAAGTAATCAACGAAGACAAAGAATTCGGTTGATCCATGATTCCTCTTTCTATTCGTTTTGGTCACTGCGGATTCGTTGAGCTCTTCGATCTTCACCATTGTTAGAGAATGAACGAAGGGTTTCGATTCGATCTTCACCGATGCGGTCACCCGTGGGAATTGCAATAGCTATGCCTACGGGCGCCAAAGAAAATCCAAAACAACAACCAACGGAACAGTAGAACGTTGTTTTGGAATTTATTTATAGGAGATTATCTCCAACGCGCTTTTTTTAGAAATTATGCTGATAATTCATTCTAGATGCTTTGGATTTGGGTTGTGTAATAATTGTTCTATAATTAACTTGTGATTTTGGTTTAGTTATTTAATTAACAGAATTTTGAGCATTAGAAAACATCACTTTAAAATGACTTAAGTTCCTATGGATTAGTTAATTTTTGAGTTTATGCAAACTACTTATGCAATATAAATTAGATTTTATGTTATTTTATAAGTTTAAACTAGTAAAAATTATATTTTTATAAGTTATTTTATCATAAACTACATTGACAAACTTATAATAATACATAAAAATTGCATAAGTTGTTTGTATAAGCTCAAAAATAAGCTAATCCAAACAGACCCTTAATCACCTAGAACCTGTGTGGATTAGTTTATTTTTAAGCTGATGCAAAACTGGTTTATGCAAATAAATAAGGTTTTATGCTAATTTATAAATTTCTATTAACAAAAATTGTATTTTTATAAGTTGTTTTATCACAAAGTACCTTAACAAACTTATAATAATATATAAAAATGTATTTATTTTACATAAGTTCAAAAATAAACTAATCCAAAATGGCTTTAATCACATTTAATAAATGATTAATGAATACGACGAAGTGTATTGAAGGTGATTAACTATGATTTTAAATATTTCCGAAAAAAAAAAAACTATGATTTTAAATATTATTTTTTGTCTTGACAAAGTGTCAAACACTATTAAAACTCACACACCAACAAACTTAGAATTAGATTAACTATGACTTATGAGTTCAAAGATAAAGGTTCATTTGTTATTGAACTAGAACTTATAAACTGATTTTGAACATTACTTAAAAACTCAAATGTTGAAATATATACATAATATAATTGTTTTTAAATATACATGACTATTATGTGATGAAATAAACATGATATCAATTAACCACAACTTCTCTTTTCTTTACAAAAACCACAACTTATGTATGTAAGTTTGTATACATGAGCTATTTCACTGTTTCCAGCAGTATGTATTTTATACACAATTACAGATGATAAGATAATTGAATAAACCCTCAAAGGAAAATTAAAACAGAATTTAACTTTCTTTTTTTCTTTTTTTGGTAATAGAATTTAACTTTCTTTAATGTGTTTACATATACACAATAATCTATGCCTCATATCATATCACTTCAACCTTAATAGTATCATTGCTGAAGGATGCACAAACAGTATGATTGTAGTATATCTGTATAATTGTCATCATTGGTTATTCAGTATTTGGATTGCACCTTCAATTGAGATTCTTCAAATTTTCAGCCAATTTCCAAGGTTGATGACTCTTGTAACTTCCATGAACCTATATAGTTTTTCCCCCATACTTTTACTCGATTTATTCCTGGTAGTACAAACATATAATACACGAAAAAAAATACAGAAATCGTTAGCTGCTTCGATTCAAATCTAATGTAGGTTAAATGACTTTACCGCCATTAACGTTGCATATCCGACATGACTATTTTGGGCATTTGAATTTTATAGCAATTGCAGATTTTGTCACAATTGCAGGTTTATTATCAACACGAAGTGGTATATTTTCACTTAAACATAATGAATTCAGTGTACAATCTAAGACTTGAGTTTCAATCTAGTAGTATCTATAGGATAAAAAAAATAACTTAATTAATCAATGTAATACTTGATGTCGGTATCATACACCGACACATATCTGATATCGGGTGACATTTAATATGAGAAGTGTTCATACTTGATTGAACAGATTTAAATAATTTGAAAATGTTAGATAGCGGAAAACGTTGAATTCATAATAAATAATTACATTTTTTTCTAAAAAAAGACAAATGATGATTCAAAGTTTAAGATTTATTTATATTCATAACAATGATGTTAATCGGAAACTATTGTTCAAGTTAATTGATACTTATCAAAAAAAAGTTAATTGATAAGCTACAAGAAAATAAACAGAGAGAAATATTTACATTTAATTTAACTTCGTCCATATTGCCGGAGGATCCTATCTTCAATACTAATAATTCATTAATTTTCTAACTCTAAAAGAAGCAACTAATTTATAAAATAAGCCATCTTCACTAGAAAATAAGATTTAAAAAAGAAAAAGAAAATAAGACTTTAATTTAATAGGTGAACAAACATTCACTTCATTCAATGATGTTGTAGATAGTTTATGAGTTTGAGAAAAATTGAGTATTGCCCCACGTGATAATTACAATTTACAATAATAATAATAATAAAAATAATAATAATATAAAGAAATCATTAAAATTAATGAAACAAAACAAAAGAAATAAGTTCACTTAAATTTTAATTGAAAAAAATACAAAATCAGTGACAAAGATTTACATTTGTTTGGATAATCCTTGTTCCTCTAATATCAAAGCAAATCAATGTTTCACTTTCTTTAACGTTACTACCAAAACATTAATTGTGCCCTTGAGAATGTGGGATAGTTCATGGGTTGACCGATGAGTTTATGATAATCTCTCATTGCATCCATGTGGTCATTAAACCCGGCAGTGTTCTTGATTTGCTCAAGTTTGAGTCGAGCGGTTTCTCTCTCGTAATCGATGATTTTCCGCAGTTTTCTCATATCTTTCCAATTAGACTATGTGATCTTCACTTTTTGATCATCAATAAAAGTAGAACCTAATTTTTTGTAAAGAGTTTCCTCAAATGGAGTTTCATGATCATGAACCCTAGATTCTTCTTCTAACTTTAAATTCTTTTTTTGTGCAACCACACTAATGGTTACAATCTTTCTCTTCTTGAGGGTAACTGGTTTTGCCTTGGATACTGCTCTGTAGTGTTTTCCTAGTAACAATTCTAATTTAGATTTTTTTGTAGTTGCCATTGATGGTATTGATTGAATCTGGCTAATTATTAGGTATAGTAAATGTTGGAGTTTTGAGTGCAACTGTATATTATGATTTGATTAGATTAGATATAACAAATATATATGTTTTATATCTTATCTTTCTTTTCTTTTTGTACAAGTTTCTTGATTTTCTTTTTACAAGTTTGTTGATTTTTTTTAGCATCACTCTCGATAAAACCCTAATTTCTATTTTTTTTCATGTTTATCCATTAGAGCAATTTTGATATCTAATTTTATAAAATATTAATTTTTATATTTATCTTTCAATTTCTTTTAGTATGAAAAACTTCATTATTATCTATTTATCTTGTATCAATTACTCACTTATTTATAAAGTCTACAAAAATTACTCACTTATTTATACTATAAACTCGCTTGTATTTCGATTTGGATGATTGATAGGTATGTATACATATACCTATGTAGCACTGACACTTCTTAACGAATATGTGTCCGATGTTTCATGTGTCTTTGTAGAATGCCGACACATTGGTTACATTCAATTAATCATTTTCTCAAATTTTTGTAGGTGTCGACGTGTTAGTTTTGTATCCGGTGTTCATGTCTATATCGCATGGTTGTCAAGATAGGGAGGTAACTCCTAAGATCGCACGATCTTATGTGCTGGGGATCATCCACCGTGCTGGATCGTATGAAAAATCGTTAGAAACGTTGAAATTGTGAAATCGCAGAGTAAGATCGTAAACGCGTGGGAGCGGCGCTCTGCCTCGCACCGTTTCGACCCATATTAGCACCGTGTTGACCCAGTTTCGTTCTGTTTTGACCCGTCGACCCGTTTTCGACCCGGAACGTAGAAGTTGACCCGTTTTCATTTCAAAGAGGAACTCTGTTTTTTTTGGGACTCGGTGCTTCCAACTTGGGAAATTACAATTGAATGCACAATTATTTTAATATAAAATCTTTTACTTCCCAAACGAGTGGGTGGGTTTTAATTGAAAAATTAATTACTTCCCAACTTGGGAACTCTCATCTTTGCAACTACTTAATGGAAGAAAAAAATTTGTTACGGTATAATGCTATAATTTATGTTTAGGTCAAACTCTCTCATCAATATAATTAAATCAATAATAAAAAGTTATGTTTTATTAGAATAATCATGTTAAGGTTTTTTTTTTCTTCCTTGAAGGTTATTTTTTAGTTTTTTTCTATATTTTTGTGTATTTTGTGAGATCTTACGATCCGAGTTACGATCTTACGATTTACGATCTTTATTTACCCCAACGATCTTTGGTGGGATCTCGATTTTGACAACCATGCTATATCGTGCTTTAAGATGTAGACACAAGTCTGAATTGCCATTACGGTTAAAACGTGTGGAGCAGTGTTTTCTCTAATTCATTTCATGATAAGTATCATGAGGTTGAGGACCCTATGGAACCTTAACATGCGAGAAGAATAATACAACAGTCTTCTTACCTTAGAATTCTGGCTTGAAGTAGATGACCCTGTTTCTGACACTTCCTCAGATTTTCGAGATTCTGAATTCTCATTTGAATATCTAAAAACAAAACAAGATTGTGTAAATAATAGAATCATGTTTCCAATTTTTTTAATGATTATGTGCAAAGTAAGACAAATTTAGGCTATTTATATAGTGTGCAACTGTTCATCCATATTAAGTGTAAGAACCAAACTAATGACTCGAAAATCCATTTCAAACCAATTGAATTGATTATCATTATTTCCATGTTTGGGTCCAACACAATCTGTTCAAAGAATATTTACTCTATTGTTTTATACCAATTATTCTAGTCCATTGCGATCTTATTGAACTCTCACCATGCATTATTACTTCTAACAAGTTAAACATCCATTCTTGAATGAGAATTAATCACAAGGAAGTATGAGATACTTAGCATCGAAAAGGGCATGAAAAAATTTCTTCTGACCGGGAAAAAAGTGTTGTGCAATTGTTCATAGAATATGACGAATAACCCTAGAGAACTTACGTTGAAAGTATCGTGACCCAAATGAGCTCAATACAGTCCACCCAAAGAAGCCTTTGTTCAACAGGAATCACACCATAAGTAATCAGATGTGCAAAAGGCCAAAGCTTCCAACCTGCCTGTGAAGCATATTAGAGCTAAATTTTAGTCAAACAATTTAAGCTCAAGTCAAACTATTTTCATATAAGATGTTTTTAAGCTATCTTGGAGAGCTTATGGAAATAAGTTGAAAACAGCTTAGGCCTTAGAGACATGTCATAAGTTGTTTCCATTATGCTCCGCCAAACAGCCTTACAACTTACAAGTGCTTATGTCAGTAGTTAAGTCTAAATAAATCAATCCAAACAAGCTGTAAGAAAAAAATAGGTTCTTACGGTAAGCATGGGCACAAACGTTGACTTGAGTTCACCATATATGTTAGGCAAAGAGTCGAAACGCAACAAGCCCAAAACGACAAAGTAGATGCTGTTCCAAATAGCTGACCACACAGTTTGATCAAAAGCAACTTTAGCAGGGACAACCCACCATTGTTGGAAAGGAAAAAGAGTCTGTGAAACAATGCAAACAATTTTAGCCATTGACAGAAATCTAATCTAATAGTTCCAAACCAAATATATGTTCAATAATCAGTTAATCACCTCACATAGTTGGTAGTAATAGTGAGAAAGAGATCCATGGAGAGTAAAACCAACAAGACCTGATCTGAATAGCCGCGCCCGATCAAACTCAAAAATAGGCTTTCCTTCATAACACTGTATGTTTTCGTAAGAAGAAGTTTATAAAAACCCTATACAGCATAAGCACTTCATAAATTTTGCAAGTCAAATTCAAAAACATACCTGAGCAATCCAATCTCCAATAGAGTATACAACTCCACTTATTGCCATTTTAGCTAAAACTGGATTTGCTTTCAGAGATTGCTCATAGGCAATCCAGTTGTGTTCAGGCACATACTTCAGTATCTCATAAAGTGTCCAACCCTGAATTACAAGACCTTAATCAGCTTTAAACTTCTTCCATACATGATGCAGAGAATGTACTAGATTCAATCAATCATCTTCCCCATTTGTATCTACTATTATATTGTTTTAAAGTGACTTGTTTAACCAGCAAATTGAAAAGCTAGGAGGTATCATGTTTAACTATAAAGATCATGTCAGGTTAAAGCCAAATTAAGAAATACAAAGCCACGAACTAAAAATCGAGCAACAAGTTAAGAAAGAAAAAAAAAAATCTTTTTCTATAGGTAGAATAGGATCATCACATATTCTTGTCTTGTTTGGATATACAACTCAATTAAGTGCTTATATAATAATCGTGTATCATACAAGCGCTTATGTATAAACTATTTCTATAACAAAAGATAAAATAAAGTTGAACTGTTTTCATATAAACTATAAGTTGTTTTCATAAACTAACTTGAAGAGCTCGAAAACTATCCAAAAAACTATTTATAGACATGTCATAAGTTGTCTCTATAAGGGGTCCCATGAAGATAGCTCAGTTGGTTGGGACTCTCCACCTATTCACCTTAAAGGGTGAAATTCTGACCAATAGACTATATGACCAGAAAAAAAGTTTTATGTATAAGTTCTTCCAAAGAATCTCACAAGTACTTATTTCACTAGATAAGCACAAATAAATCAATTCAAATAGACCCTAAATCTCATTGGGCACAATTAATAAATAAAGGGTCTTCCTAACCATAGATTTTGGTGCAATTAATAAAACTAGTTAGCCATTTTGCCTAGAAATGAAAAAAGAATAGAACTTTGAATATAAAATTGAAGATACTAACATGCCAATAATCATGATCAATGGTGAGCAATTTGGTGACAGCAAAAGCTCCAAATCCAAGAACAATGGTGGCATTGATGGCACGGCTGGTGAGGATATCATCATCAGGAGCAACTTGTGTGTTACTGTTATCATCCTTGGAAGGCGAAGAAGAAGTGTGAAGGACATTTATGTCTTTTGACACCACAGGAAGTGTTTCCCTATCCTCTGCAACGGAGGTGATGACACGACGACGTCGTTTTTTGGTTTGGGAAGAAGAAAAGGGAGATACGGAGTTGTGAGGTTTGCAGAAAGGAAGGAAGAGGGTGGTTGGTGTGTAAAGGGTGGAGAAAGATGAAGAAATTGACATGACAGAGATTATGTTAAACGTTTTTCGAGGATAATTTAGTTTGTGTCGTGTAAAATTAACCCAACAAGTTACAAGGGTGATGTTTTATTGTACAGAGTCAAAGAGGAAGAAGGTTCCACAGAAGAGGATTTATGGGTTCGCAAAATCAATCAAAATTTTGATGTTATATAGTATCAACGGTGTCAGTGTGAAAATGGGAAGTACAAATAACATCTTAAGTGGGAACTCAACCGGAAGTAGGCTGATTGATGTCTTCTTTGGAGGAAGAAGAGTATAAGTTCACGGCACTAAGAAAATTGTTTTAAGGTTTAAATGAAATTAATAATGAGAAATAATAATAATAGAGGAAGGATCTATTGATTTCAGGAGTTACTCCGCTTAATAATTCGATATCGGTATTATATTTCTTCTATTTGATCGTTGAATTCAAATATCTCATTGATTAGATTAACTTTATAAATTTTTATAAAAATTCAAAATCGTTTGATACTTTTTCTGATAACTTCAATTGAACGTAACAAACTTTTCAAAAAACCGTTAAATTTCAATAGTCCGAATACATAATGCCGATATCGAGTTATTAAGCGGAGTAAGTTGATAAAGATTTATTCCTGAAGTCAACGGATCTCTCCTCGTAATAATAATATTAATAAAAATCATAATGATTATGAAGCCACATAATTAGATTTATGTTAGAGTCAACTCAAAGGTCAAACAAACATTTAGATTTAAATTTTTAGGTTAAAAAACAAAGCCTTAAAAAATTGGGTCATGCTAACTAGTGCCCTCGGGGTCGAGGGCACTAGTTAAGGGTATCAAAATGGTAATTTTTGCATTGAAAACATCAATTTTTTTACTTTTTAAATATTGATTGCACAATTTTTGAGGTGGACTTACTAATTTAAGTATCCTTAACTAGTGCCCCGGGGGCACTAGTTAGCATTTTCCTAAAAAATTTAATTTAACTATACGGACCTATTGACTATTTTGAGTTGATAGAGCGTCAGATTCCACTCCTTTTGTGTCTGTTCTTGCCTAGTGAATTTTCAGTTGGTGAATTACATTGCACTTCTAGAAGTGATGAAACTTTTTGACAAAAGATATAAGGATCAATGAGGATTGATGATGACTTATGGTCATTACATGTTCTTTTAGGTGATTTCAAGGCAAATATAGGATATTATGTATGTTTTTAGCCTCAATTTAGTGAAGTATTGCATTGAAAGATGAGATAGCTCACATTACAAGAAAAGGAAGGAAAACAAAGGATTCAACCAATTTCTATTGCGTGGCACGCAATTGGATCTAAATCAGGTGTTGCATTTTGTGATTTGGCGTGCTGCGCAGGAATGAGTGGTGTGGCATGCAATCCAAAGAAAATTGAAGTGGTGCTCTCTGTCTGTGTTTTGGCGTGTCGTGCAGGAAGAAGGCGCGTGTCGCGCATGACTGGTTGTTTGGTTGAGGGTGTGACACGCAGGTGACAAGGCGTGACGTGCAACAGGTCTTGATACAAGTGGCATGACACGCAAGAAGGGGCGTGTGGTGCGCAGCGTAGTTTTGAATACTTCAACTATAAAAGGCAAGCTACACTTCTGGATCTAGGTTCCAAATTTTGACACAAGTTAGCGACTTTGGAGCTTCATTCTAGATCTAAACACAAGTTGAAGTGAAGATTCATCAAGAACTCCATTGAAAATGGATCCTTGTTCAATTCTTTGTGTAAATCTCTTTGTAATTGTTTACATAAGTTTGAAATAAAATTATATTATAAAAAAAAATTAAAATTCAAAATCATGAAAATCCTGGATTGTGTTGCAAAAAATAAATTCAAAATTAATGTAATTTGCCCAAAAAAATATTAATTGATTCAGTTTTAAATTCAAATTTAAGTTGCAACTTTCGCTGAAATTGTGAGTTAATTACTAAAAAATAGACTTGTAAAATAAATTCTCTAATAATTAATATAAAAATCAATCATCAAATAATGAACATAAATGACTAGAAAATAAATTAAGCAAAAATAATCATCTTATTATAGTTACACTATATTGATAAATCAATTAAGATAAATAAAATTAAAGTTTCTGATTAATTAACTAAAGAAGGAGTGTTACAATTTCCTTAAAATATCTACACATAAAATAGATTGATAAATATATAATAAATGCAGAAAATAATAATAACGACATATAAAATGTTATAAATTATTGGGATGTTAGAATCATCGCTATCATCATTTTTTTCAGTGTACAGAGGACGTATTCCACATTCTTCCACCGTGCTTGATTGAATACGAGTGGGAAGAAATGGCTCATCATCATCACCATCATTTTTTTCAGTTTGCAGAGGAGATATTCCACATTCTTTCATCGTGCTTGATTGAATACGAGTGGGAAAAAATGGCTCATAATTACTATCATCATTTTTCTCCCTGGTGTAAAGAGGACATATTCCACATTCTTTCACCATGCTTGATTGAATATGAGTGACAAAACCTGGCTCATCATCAATATGATCATCATCATCATCTAGGATCTCAAAAGTGAAGCTGTGGGCATGAAAGAGCTCGTCGTCACTTCTTAAGTGCAATTGATGCTTCCATAGCAATGTGTGATCTTGGTTGAGAAATCTATCTTGACTACTGCAATTCAAAGTGCCTTCAGGCATATAGCAGTGGTCATAAGAGTACATTTCACCATCTGATATAAATCCAAATTTGTACATAATTCTAGCATTCCCTATTCTCATGACATACATATCTTCTTCTGATCCCAATACAACACACAAAGCGAAACCAATAAGCCTATTTTCACTGCACAAATTTGGAGAAACTTTTTTCGTAGTTACTGAATGTCCCTTGCAACAGTCATGGAACCAGCTAGGAACTGCACTCCCTGGAAAACAGAAGAACACTGACCTGTATGCATCAGTGATCTTAATCCATGCTTTCTCTCCAATATTACTCCAAGAAGCCGCATCTAGTTCTTGACTATTGGTGATATGAAATACGAAGGCACCTCCTCTGGAATCAGACCTTGAATTTAGCACCATTCTCTTAATGGATGGGCAATCAAATGCCGAAACTTGGTTTAGATTTGTTGGAAGCTTTAGAACACCTTCAAGCAATTTGCAATCGCTTAAATTAAGTGATTTTAAACTTGAGAGGTGAGCCATACTCTCAGGAAGGTTCACAATACTGCTTCCTTGCAGTGAAAGTTTAGTCAAGGATGACAAACAACCAATATTATTTGGGAGTTCGTTTAATCTGCAGCAGCCAGAACAATCAAGTTGGGATAGAAGATTTAGTTTAACAATACTGTTTGGAAGTGAGACTAGATTAATGCAAAGTTTCAGGTTCAATGTTTGAAGCCCAACCAAATACTCCAATGATGAAGGCAAATGTTGAATTGCTGTTTTTGTTAAGTTAATGTGCGCAAAACTTTCGGCGGGCTCCAAGATCTCTGGAAAGGTCCTGAGCATTGAGCAACCCTGGAAATCGAGTTCTGTCAACTTCAATTTAAAAATGCTGTTTGGAAAAGTCTCAAGTGATACACAATAGGCAAGGTTTAACTTGAGGAGTTTGCTGAGATTTTGAATGGAAGATGGAATAGTCTTAAGCTTTATGCAACTTTGCAAGCTTAATTCTTCAAGCCCGACCAAACGATGTAAGGATGAAGGTAGTTCTTTTATCGCTGTTTCATCTAAGATGAGTACTTGTAGATTTTCAATAGTATCCTCAATTTCAGGTAACTCTTCCAATTTTAAGCAACCACTGAGACAGAGTCTTCTTAGAAACTTCAAATTTAACAGTTCAGCTGGTAGGCAGGTTAGGGACGTACAATTTGAAACATCTAACCAACAAAACTCATTGATACTTGTAGAGCTATGTGAATCAATTTCGAGAATCTCGTAACCCCCCTCACCATCACAATGTTGTACTATTGTGTCATCATTAAAAACACGTACTGGTGCGTTAATATTATGTTGATAAAAAGGAGGCCAACTGTCTGATTGAAGCACAACAGTTTTACAGTTGATTAAAATTGTTTCAAGGTTGTGGCAACCATGAAGAGCAACTAATCCAGATGATTTCGACAGAATATTGCTATGAATATCTAACCTCTCAAGTTTAGTACAACCATCTAAACATAACCAGTTAAGCTTGTCGAGGAAGCTAGAGGAGTAAACTTCAATCAAACTTATACAGCCACTAAGAATTACTTCTTCAATATTTGGACACAAAGAGAGGTCTTGTAGTCTTTTTAGCTTCTGAGAATACCCAAGTTGAAGCCTTTTCAAATTTGGTAAAGCCTGGAAAAAAGTGAATAATGAACAAAAAAATTATTGAACTTGATCCCATTTATAAAGGTGAGTATGTACAGTATTGCTTTTGTGTAGAATTTAAATTTTGGTAAATATGTTTTTATTCTCTATAAAAATACAAATTTTTAAGATTAGTCCCTCAAAAAAATTATTCTTTTTTAGTCCCTATTTATATTTTATACGACTAATTTGATGGTCTTTGGATCGCTTATTTTTATGTATTATTCATAAGTTTGTCAAGATAGTTTATGAAAAAACAGTTTACGAAGATGCAATTTTCATTAGTGCAAACATATGAATTAACATAAACACTTATTTATTTGCATAAACTATTTTTCATAAGATAAAAATGAGTCAATCAAAAATAGACTCCATGTATCTAAAAGGCAAAATTACTCTCGTAATCTTTTAACTTAATTTCAAATAATATTTCAAATAATATTTTGGTACTTTTTTATGTTTATTTTTGTTTTGTCATTTTTGGTCAATCATCCATGTTTGCATTTGATTTTTCAAATTTCAAATCCTATGATTTTCAACCCTTTTTAAAATAAGTTAACCTTTTGCAGTTATTATTTTAGGCATCGTTAATAAATATATCTCTAATATTTTTTTATCGCGAATTTATTTGAATTATAAATATTTCAAAATATGTTTTTGTTTATAATTAAAAATTGAAATAATAGTTATTTAAAATTTTCATCAACAACATCTTATTCCCTATGTATAGTATAGTTATTTAAATTTTTCACATTTTTCCAATTATATCATCTCCATATAATTTTTATAATTATAATTTTACAAATTTTATTTTTATTATATAAATGCTCATGTATTAGAAAATATTTTAATCAATTGCTAATTTATATATTATTAATCATTAATTACATATGTAGAAAATAGTGGGACAGTCCCGTGAGCTTAACTCAGTTAGCGGAGATATTACATTATATATGCAAGGGGTCGGAGTTCGAATCCCAATCATCCCACTTATCTCCTTTAGGGTGAAATTTCTAACCACGTGACAAAAAAAATAAATAAATAAATAGTTGTGGCTTAATATAGAGAAAGCAAGGGTAATATTGACTTTTTAGGTATCTTCTTCCTTTCATAGATTTATATGATTATATTATATAATATTTTAATTTTTTTTGGTAATTAAAGAGGGATAACGCCCCTATTATATAATATTTTACTAAATTTAAATGTAATTTTCATCCTTATTTTACAAAATACACAATTTTAATTTTATTTTTTTATATAATTTTAGTTCTCCTATTATAAAAAATTCAAAACATTTGATCCCTTTTATTTTAACTTTCAATTTTAATGATGTGTCACATTATTTAAATGACGTGACTCTTACACACATGTTTATGTGGCTAACTTCCTTGTTAGATTGAATTTTTTATTATTTAAATCAGATATTATTATTTCTTAAATTAAGAATATAATTAAAAAAAATGAAATTACAAAATAATATAGAATTAAAGGTGATACATTAAATCACCGGATTGAAATGGGAAATTAGGAGAAAACATAAAACTAAACTCTAACATTAGAAACACATAACGTTGTATGTTGTCACGTATTGGCATACTGAAACGACCAATTCTACGTTTGATTTTCTGGCTATGCCTCTATTACTCTGTTGTGTTTAATGCAGAATTTTGGTTTCTATTTTAGTGCATAATTAATGCATAAGTTTAGTGCATATAAGTGCGGTAATAGTGTATAAATAAGTATAGGGAAATGTTAACTTGTGCCCTTAAGGGCACATGTTAAGAAGATAAATGTGGAAAAAATTTATTGAACTTGTGGTGTATTACATTATCCGAGCATTAAATTCTTTGTATCATTAAATGTTATATTTCTATTTTTAGGTAGCTTAACATGTGCCCTTAGGGCACAAGTTAACATGACCCATAAGTATAATATTGCAAAATTTTACAGTAACAATGCAGAATATTGGTGGAGTATCAGTGCAGAATTTTGTTGCAGAATTTTAGTGCAGAAAATGCAGAATTCTAGTGGAGAATTTTGCACTTGACTTGCATCAATAAATTTTTACAAAATATCATTTTCCTTTTGTAAAATATAGGTGAATTTAAGCCTATTTCATATTATAATTCTATCACCAAAATACAAAAAAGTACACAGCATAAACTTGAATTGAAATACCTGATCCCCCTCCCAAAGTTGTTCAAGATCGCTGCAAATCATATATAGCATAACTAGATTTTCTGGGCAAAAGTCTTGCGGCAACGACCTTTGAGGTAAACAATCCCAACGAAGAATTTTTAAAGTATTTGGAAGACTACCAAGAAATGTATGAAAGGTCACATTTGAGACACTCGGAGTTGGTAAATCATAATCATCATCCAAATCATTCCAACCATTGAAGTCGATTATTCTAAGATTACACATTTCCTTAAAAGTGTCAGCATGTAGTTGAACTTTCTTTATTTCTTCCATGTCTAGGAATATACACTGGATTGCATCCGTTCCCTTTCCCTAAAAACATAATTAACTACCAAAGATCAATAAATAGGAAAAAGTGAATCAATAAAATGTACTCTCTCCAGACCTATATATAAGAAAAAATTTATCTTTTAGGTATATTGGAAGTTTGATGTATTTAATCCAATTATGGATCAAATACATCAATCATTCTATAAATCTAAAAAATAATTTATTTTTTTAATACTAAGAACTAAAGGGAATAATTTTTTTTCTTAAGAATAGAGGGAATAATTGTTAATCTTAATTATTTTGCAACATGTGGGAAACTATAAATTCATGAGATTGAGTGAGGTATCAAGTGAGACTTGAGGACTAAAGAACATACCATGTTCGTTTTGAAAACATCACAAATATCGTTAGACTTCCATAATCGACTACGTTTTCTAGGATCTTTATCTTGAAGTCGAACAATTTCATGCCCCATATCTTGTATTAAATCATGCATCCAAACATCACCTTTTGAAATAGATATAAGACACCTATCTTCAAGAACGTCCATTCCAATGCGAGCAGAAAAACCACAACAATCCAATGTTTGTTCTACAACATTCTCACGTTCTCCTCTATAGAAGCACGCTATGTCAAGAAATATATCCTTTTGATCGTCGTCAAGTCCATCATAACTTAACTTCAACAATCTGAAAATTTTAAGATCGGGAAGCTTTTCTAGCTTTTGCAACTCACTTTCCCATGCTTCCTTTGTTCTTCCATAAAGCAATGAGCCCAAAACTTTGAGAGCTAATGGAAGCCCTTTAGCATAATCTAAAACCTTTTCTGTTAAGCTCACAAAAGATTCTTTTGGATGGTTTTGTTTAAAGGCAAATAAACAGAAGAGTTGTAAAGAATCTTGATCATCCATTTCCTTAACTTGATATATTTCATCAGCATTGGCATTCTCAAGCACTTGCCTGTCTCTACTGGTCACAATGATTCTACTCCCCTGGCCAAATTCATGATGTGTTTCAATTATATCTTTAAGTTGATCAGCATCTTTCACAGCATCAAAAACAAGAAGACCCTTTGTCCGTTTCAGCCTTTCATTGTAAGAATTGGATTCGGAAGATTTAATATCTTCCCCTAGAAGTTGTGATAAGTATTCTTTTTTTACATGGGATAGTCCAACTCTTTCTATTTCTTGTTGAACATTTCGAATGATGCTTTTGGAACTGAACTGGGTTGCAAGTTTTCCAAAGATTGCATTGGCAATTGTTGTTTTGCCTATCCCTCCCATGCCCCATATTCCTATGATTCGAACAGTCGGCGACTCGAGGAGCAACAAGGATTGAATTTTTTCAATATGGTTGTCAATTCCTGTCATTCCTTCACAATCACTTGTGACACAACGATTTGATTTTTTCACAATGTCATTCACAATCTCTGTTACAAGTGTGCTTTCTGGTCTAACAAATAATGAAAAAACTAAAGCATTAGTTTTCTCTTCTCTGTATAAAAACTAATTGAAAGGAAAACAAATGAGTTAATCACACATATACTAGTATATTACCATCTCTTCTCTCTATATAGGATATTTAAAGATTTATGTGTCCATTTTATAAGACTATCTCTAAATACTCGATTAATTTCAAGTTAAGTAGTACCATTTAAGAAAAATAAAACACGATAAATGATTTTAGATTGATTTATGGTTTTTAATTTTATTCAGAACAAACTTAACAACTTTATTTAGTCAATAGGATTCAGTATATAGTAATTGCGTAAATATGGCAAAAGCATGTAAATAAATTAGTCACCTGGTTTTTTGTGAATCCCAGCCTGAAATTCCAGCTACTTTGGTTAGAGAAGTCTTCCACGCATCCACTTTGGCACCAAATCGTTGATGATGCTTAACTAAATCATCTGCATAACTTTGTCTTTGATGCCTAACATTTGACGGATCCACCTTATAGAAGACCGGTATGACTTCCCTTCCATATCTCTCCTTACATTTCAGTATCTTTGTCAGTTCATCCAAACACCAACTGGAAGAAGCATAGTGTTCCGACAAAATGATCACATAAATCTTTGATTCTTCTATTGCTTTGTACAGTGCTGGTGAAATCTCTTCGCCTCTGTCAAGACTATTATTATCTATGAATGTTTCAATGTTTTTCCTACGCAATTCTGCATAAAGGTGACTCGTGAAGTTGTCACGAGTATCTTCTCCTCTAAAGCTGAGGAACACATCATACTTTGGAGTTGTTGGATGAGACATAGCAATAACACTATAGTAGCAGAATTATTGGCACCCAACAATGAAAGGAGCTGAATTTCTTTACTAGATCTTGGTTTTGTGTGCTTTTTGCATTTAGCATGTATGAACATTTATAAACACTTGGTCACGAAACTTCCACGCCTTTTCTTTCTATCTTGTTCTCTGCTTGACTTTGCATCAGCTACACTACAGTAAGTCTTTCAAAAAATGATAAAATTAAGCTAGAGACACTTTAATCAGAAATGTTATATCTACAACTTATTTTTACAACATATACTACTATTCATTTATACTCCCTTTGCACACATGTGCTCTTTCTTTTCCATTTTTTTAATTGTTTTTCCTTCTCTCTTTCATCACCACTGAAACACACACACTTATAAATATTACTTCCTCCGTTCCAAAATATAAGTTGTTTTGGAGAAAAAATTTATTTTAAAATATAAGTTACTTTACAATTTTAATGAAGCATTTAATGTTATTTTTCCTGGTATACCCTTAACTTTTTATTTCTCTCCTTTCTTTTAATTTTTTCATTTATCTTTCTCATACAATTAATGAAGGACAATTTTGTAAACTTACTCATAATTTATCTTTTTTATACAACAATGATTACATTTCTTAATTTGTGTAATATGGTCAAAGGACTTATATTTTGGAACGGAGAGAGTGATGCTTATGCAGAATAACATAACATTTGTAAAAATAAAAAAACAGTTGCTGAGATCTTACGATGCAATGAGCATGGAGGAAACACCAAGCAACTGAAGTTTGTCCCCCTCATGTTTGATGTAATGTCTCTCTAACATTCTCCATATAACCAACCATTGGTCTTCTCTTTTTCGGCATCTGAGAAACGAGCAAAACATACATTGTTAATGAAATAACACATTGATTTGAGCAATGAGAATCATAATTTAACATGAAAAGCAGCATTACCTCCATTGTGCAAAGGTAATCGACAATGTCAGATACATAAGGCTCATTATTAATCTCTTCATTGGGATGTATTTGTGTGTTGTTTCTTGGAACTCGCTTATACAAATTGAAGTTAGGGTTTCTCCGAACTTGGAATTTCTGTTTGGGCTGATGTTCTGGAAAACTTAGATCGGTAATTTCGCCTAAAACAACCCGCTGCCATGTGTTAATATGAGAGAACCTGCAAGGTCATAGACATATACACTAGTAGTAGATCAGAAATAGACATAGTACACTACCCATACTCATAATCTGCTATCCACATTTTTGGTAAAAAAATTGATCAATTATAAAATATGATATCATTTTAAAATACGAATATTATAAACAAAACTATTAATAATATCATACTGAGTATATGGCGTGATGACAATTAAGGTACCCGTACCGGCAAACTAAGTACTAAGGTATTATTTTAATTATATTATATAATAATAATATATGTAAATTAATTTAAAAAATGCAACATGATTATATTTTTTTTGAACAAGTAAAAATGAGATATATATTGATAAAACACAAGAAATGGTAGACTTCTAAGCACAATGCGTGCTAAGAAGTGCTACAAGAGTTTACAACAATATCCAAGAGAGTATTATTAATAAATATAGGGTCTTGCTAACAAGTGCACCTGGTGCACTCTTTAAGCATACTATTTAAAGAAGTTTTTTAATCAAAAAGTTAAACAGCACAATTTTCAATGCGTTGACTTTATAAATTTTTATCAAAATTCTATGCAAACTTACTATTTATGGGGCTTAAATATATTTATTTATAACATAATACAAATATATCACTAGAGAAATGAACTTTAGCACGATATTACTAATAGTTTTGTTTATAATATTCATATTTTAAAATTATATTATATTTTATAATTGATCAATTTTTTTATACCAAAAATGTGGGTAACAGGTTATGAGTATGGGTACTTAGGTACTTATAGGGTATGGACACGGGGACAAAGATTATTACCCGTGTGGATATAGGGATGAGTACAAATATTTTTCAAATTGCGAGTAGGGGGTTATAGTACCCTATCCATTGACATTCTTATTCATTAGAAAACATAAACCAACTAGGGATATCCGGACAGATATGATATTCGTGTCCATTCTGTTAGATAAATATAATATTCATATATATGCGGATATCCGCTAAGCGGATAACCCACGGATTTTAACGTACCCGTGGATATTTACAGATAGTCATGGATAATTTTTAATTTTTTTTTTTGAGATTTGTGTAAAAAAAATTAATTACTTGAAATTTTTGTATCTTCATTTGAAGAAACAAGAGAAAAATTAACACATAAAAATATTCATACATTTCACTTTCAATTTAACAACAAAAGTTAACACGTTGATTTTCCTTCTTTTCACCAAAATATAATGATATCTATACACTTCTCTTAAGGAAAAAAAACTCATACATTTCATTTATAATCAAAACAAAATTCATCACAAAGTTATAAAAAGTTTAAAGATTTTTTATATTTGATAACTAAGAATATTAATGTAATTTTTTTATTTACTAACAAATACAGATATCCATAGATACAAATAACATTAAACTCGCATTAATATATCATATTCATTAACTAACGAATAGTTGAAATATTCATTTATTTTATCCACAAATATTCATTGAATTATCCGCTCCGTGTCCGGGAATTCAAATGACCCCTATTTATGCCCACGTTATATTTATTAGTATTTCATATGAACATTTATGGACAAATTAATCAGTTTTCCATTTTATTTTAGGATAAAATATGTTCTATATTTTTCAGTCCCTATTGAAAATAGAAATCATCCCAAAACATAAAAAATATAGAATTCACCAAAAATATAAATATAAATGGCTGCAAGAAGAGTAAAGGTTTGGATTAGTATGTTGTGATTTGTGAAAGACGACATCAGCATAGGATTGATCGTTGAGAGAAGATACTTAATGATTATTATAGGAAAAAAAAATTAATAAGAAAATTTGAGAAGAAAAATTGTAAGAATAAATCTTCATCTTTATTTATATTCACCATCACCTATGATTTCTATAAAAAGAGAAGATTAAATGACATCGTCCTCTAAAATTTTGTCATGTATTAATTCTTGCATTTTTTGTGTAATTTTTTTTTACAAAATAACAATGTTCATTATTATATGTAGAATAATTTTCATCCGCCTTTCAAAATAAAGAAATAAAAATTCTCATTCAGTACTGAATTTGGAAATCTTGTTTGTCTCAACTAAACATGTAGAAATAGTTATAGCATATTCTCACGGCAATCTCAACTTCTCAAGTCACAAATATGTCCAGATTGGTGAACGATGCATCCAAATAGAAAAATCCATAGAGTGGGGCTTGCACGCAGTTAAGTACAAATAAATAAATATATATATATATATATATATATATAATTCTTACAAATTTTTTTTTTTTTTAATCCCTATAAAAAAAGACATATTTTAGTTCTGTTAATTTTTAAAAATTTTAAATTTTTTTAATTATCCTTCAACTTTTAATTTTTTTAAAATACTATAAAGAATTTCTTTACAACATTTTATAATTTCTTAAAATAAAATAAAAATTATTATGAATTTTAAAAATTTTGAAAGATGAAGACAAAAGTGATAAAATTTGTGTAGTCAACTTCTTAAAAATGTAAAAAATATTGTCAAAAAAAAAAAAGGTGTAAAAAACATTATTTCAATGCAAAAAATTCTCTTTTATTTCCTTAACTAAACAAAATAAAAACTATTCACGAAGAAAGAAGATTCACATTACGTCTGGTAAGAAGATATGAATGTCTTATGGAGAAAAAGCATGAGTCAGAAAGTTGGCATTAGAGGAGACTCCAAGTTTAACGAATAAATTTGCACATCGATTCTTCTCTTTAAGTGTGTGATAAAGAGAAACATTGATTTGGGAAAACAACTCTTTTATATCTATGATCAACACAACATAAATATAATATTTAACTTGGATACCTTTGATGAGGTTGACACGGTGTAAAGAATCAGAGTAGCAAACAAGAGTTCATCAATACTCATATCATAGCTTTAGCCAGCAAGAGACTCTTATATTGATAGCATACAGTTCAGTGGGCAAAATGACAGATGACCCTTGAATGAAACTTGAGAAGTTTACAAGATACTGACCGAAAGTGTTGTAATATAATGATGTCAAATCCATATTAAACGAGAGAATCGAGACAACTTCCATCCATATTAAGAATGACATAAGAGTAATTATTATTGGTTCCACTTGATATATCTATCAAATAACCAGTCATTAGAAGCGGGGGAAAAGCAGTTTCTGAAAGTTTTCACCATAGCTCGGATATTAAAAGAGAGTCGACTTAACGACCAAATCTCATTGTTCAAACACATTAAATTGCGATTAGATAAAGTGAATTTTTTTTTATGAGAAAAGTAATGTTTTACGAGAGGCCTTATTTCGTCAATTTCATAAAAAAAGAGGTCTTATTGTGTCAATAGAAATACAATAGAAGAGAGTTTTTTTTTTCTGTGGTCAAATTGTCACGTAGGATTTAAACAATTTATAGTTAATTTAAATAATTTAATTTTAAATTTAATGGTAGTTGTTTATAAATATTTGAAATTTGACCCGACATATTTATATTTTTTATTTATAATTATTTTTTATTCAAATTTAATATTGATTTAACTATTTTAATTAAAATGCATAAAAATATTAAGGGTCATGCTAAACAATGCCTCCGGGCATTTGTTAAGCATATCAAAAGTAGAAATAAAAAATAAAATTAATATTGATAAAATAATTTTTTACATTCCTCGAGCATTGAATGGACAAATTCCGAGATCGAATTTCTATATTTATATGCTTAACTAGTGTCCCGAAGATATTGTTTAACATTTTCCAAATATTAATTATGAGTATAATATTAGCATTGACGTTTGGAATGACAAAACATACAACCGATAATTTTTAAGTAACAAATTATAAAGAATATGATTGTAAAAGAATGAAGATCTTTCCTAATTTTTTAGTTGAAATTTTCTACGTAGTTGCTGTGATTTACTTCAAACACCTGCCATGTCATCTAGTATACTCCAAAGCTGGTTCGTCTATAAAGAATTTGTGCAATAGTTTATAGCTACCTACCACTAAAGTTGCTCTTATAGTACTATATATAGAGAGACGTTTCTTAGCTTTAACTTATGTATGTTTTTCTTGTTCTAGCTTTAACTTATTACAGGGAAAGAAAAGAGATTATGCCTAATATTGTAAGAGCAAGATCCAATTTGAATCATGGTCCTGAAATGACAATTAATGTTGTTAATGTTTATAACATTATGGGAGTAGAAACCAATCCTTTTCATGGTCTTGTGGCCTTCAAATCAGTTATCCAGATAATCCCAGTGCATTTCAAATTCATCCAAAGACAATGTTAGTATCTGTTGCTAGCTTTCTACTATATTGCTTGGCCTTTTGGATTAAACTTAAGTTTGCAACAAGGGTTGATACCATCATGGAAGTGTTTGGTTCTCTTTCGACAGTTTCTTTGGTGTTGATGTTCTTCCCAAAAAATTGGGAATTATTTGTATACATTATTATGTATTCAATATGGTTCATTTTTCATGTATTTGCAATGATCAAACCCTATTTTATTGGACTACGTCCACAAAAAAGAAGGAAGTTTCGACCGCTCCTGCCAAATACTTCAAGAGATTTGAATTAATTGAATGCATGGTTGGACTCGTATATCCTCCATATATATGTTGTTGATATTTTCACTTAGTGATCGCTAAGATCGTTACTAGATAAGTGTCGTTTGTTATGGTAATCGAATAGCTTGCAAATATACTTAATTATGGGTCGTCGATTTGCTCCTTTTGAAATGGGCGCCCTTGATGGACAATTTGTGATATATTTGAATTGACCCTTGGCTATTTTAAAAGGTAATGGATCTATAAAAGTCCTGAAGTCTGAAAGAAAGAAAAATTCCAATACGAAAATTTTCCTAATGTGAGGTGTGTATCGATGTGGTATACGTCCTACACTTCTAGACTTGCAGCTCAGATGTAAGTTGGAAATATAAGAGTTCATCTTAAGTTAGCCAATCTTTTTTTGTATGTCTATGAAATGCATACTTTGACGTGTGTGTTCGAAGTTCAAACTTCAGCTCCTACATATACATAATACAATGTTTTCATCAACTGAGCTAATGTTACGGATACATGTGCTCATAGACCTTTAAGTAATGCTAAAATTGATATGATAATTGACGATTGTCCTGATTTGTTAATTGTTAAGAGATGTAGAATAGGGTTATAGAGCTGCTCATGGCTTTATAGGAATTGCTAGAAATGTAGGAACTATGTTGTAATGGGGAAATCTTCCCGAACATGTTGCCTTTATCATTTGTAATGACCTTCTTTTGTTGCAATGAATGAGAAATTTCATGTAAAAATAAAAGTGTTCATGTTAACATCCTTCTTTTGTCACCATTTTACATGCTTCTTCTAGCCCACCAAATACTACGGAATATTAATAAAAGACAAATTACATACGATTGATTGCACCCATTTCTAACGCTTCAAAATTCAAACATTAAAACAATTTCAAAACAAAAATCCACAGATAAATCAGCACCAATACCAGAAAGCAAAAGAAACACCATCTTCCCCAATCCCCAATAAAGTAAAGAAGATGACCAACTTATCTTTTATGGGAGTTTATATCAGTGAACTATTATATTTCGCCTAAGTGTTGTAGTAGTAAATTGGTCTGGTCTAAATGGTACTACTTTCGATTTCATGTATAAACAAATTTTCACTTTTTAAGCGTATTCAATTATTAATATATTTGATTCATAATAATTAAATGAAATGAAAAAGCAAAAATTTGCTTATAATGAAACCAAATGGAATCAGTCAAAAATTACAATAAGAAAATAAAAATTACAATCTTAAACTAACAACCGCAAGAATAAAAGATTAAAGATGCATTTGGTAGTAGCAAATGCAAACAAAGTATGATCTTCTCTATTCATGGACACTTCAATTTGAAAAAAATTAAAGAAAATCTCAACTCTCAAAGAAGCATAATTAGTATTTAGAGGTAAACAAGTACTCAAATTCAAAAAACATAAAAGGAGGAAAAATTAACATTTTTCAAGATATACATAAGTATTTACACAAGCAATTTCATGAGTAGAAATCTCACCACACAACATCAACACTCAAAATAAACTCAATTTTGTTCATGCAAACCTCATCCTATATCCAAACATAGCTTATAAAAAGTACCAATGTCCAAAACAACTTAAAAAATGGACATGTGAAAATCGCTTATACACAAAACAAAACCTTGAAAATTAAAAGTGCTTCTGAAATCTACAGAAAAATAAAACACTCCAAAGAAACATGCGGATTCATAATTGACTCTTCCATTAAAACGCCGTCGTTTCTCTCCACAACAACCTCCTCACTCGAACACTTACCCGGCGGCGGAAACCTCCGACCGGCCATATCCTTCTGCCGGAGCTCACTCCGACAAGTACTACTACTTCCAACCGTTCTCTGACACGACGGCGACCTCGATCGCCGGCGGACACCCTCGCCGGAGTCACGGCGGACTTTATCGGAAAATTCCCTACGACGATCTAACCGTGAACCCACCACCATTTTTTTCTCCGGTGGAGTTTCCGGTAATCTCGCCGGAGATTTTGACCGCCGTTGCTCTCTCCCTTCAATTCTACTCCTCTCACCGGCATAAGAACGCTTCCTTGATCCATCAGAGTGATTCCGATTCCGATTTTGATTCCGGTTCCGTCTTCCCTCTCTGATTCTTCTCTTACTTGTAACTTCATCTTCTCTTGTTTCCGGCACGGTGGCGGTAGTGGTGGTGGAGTAGCTTTCACCTACACTGCATGGTTCTGAAATTAGAGACATTTCTTCAGAAGGTTCTTCTAATGGTTTATTCATGATGGGGTCTTTTGTAATTTCCATATTTTGCATTTGGGTCTTTGTTTCTTGTGTCAAAATTGGAACTTGTTGAGGTTTAGAAATGGGTGTTTCTGTTTCAAATAAAATCTCTTTCACAAATTCTTCTTCAACAATAAGTGGTGGTGATTTTGGTTGTGGCTGTTGAACTTTACATTTTAGTTCTTGAGTGGCATTTTCATTTTGTTGGTTTTTGAGGGTATTTTGGTCATCTTTTTTTGGGGGGGTGATACAACAACCCATTTGAAGGAAGTTGTGAAGATTGAAGAGATTAGAGATTAATTTTAGGTGGCAATGGTTTAGTGGTAATTGAAAGAAGGTTGTGTTGGAAATTGCATGGCTAATTTGGTTAACTTTGTTTTGAAAATATTGTTGATGGAAAATGGAAGGTGTTAATGGTTATAGAAGTGAAGTGAAAGAGTAAAAGGAGCAACAAACATATAGAGACAACTAATGAGGTGAAATATAAGTTGATTGAGGGAGCATGAACAAGATTATGTTGGATCTGTTTAAATAGCTTTTTTTTTTTCTTTTTTTGGTTTATTAAATAGCTTTTATTTGATATTGCTATTAATGAAGAAATAAAATCAGTAATAAAAAAAATTCACATATATATTAATAAATAAGTAATTATATATGAATTAAAGGCAAACGGACAACAAGCTGTGCCGCCAACCCTTTTTAATAGCAAAATCAATTCGGATAAAAATAACAATGCATTGAATTGAATTTTCTTTAAGCAAAAAAAAAAGTTAAGTTGGGTAATGGGACTCACCAGAAAGTTTCAAGGGTGTCATAGAAAAGAAATGAGTTGATAACATTCAAAAATAGATATTATTTCGGTTGTTAAATTTTAATAAATGAAGATTGGTACAATTAATAAAGATTTTGTTCAATAACACACAGATTTGAATTCAAATAACACTAGGTGATCATATTTTACTCACCAACTATATCCTCACATCAATTGCATTTTGCAAGATTTGATCTTATTTTTCGACTGTTACAACATGTTTATATTGTAGTTACTAATTGAACAAAACATTAAAAGACTATACACATGTGAGGAGATTTTTTAATTTTTATTTTGTATTGAATGAGTTAAACTTGAAATTATGTTGAAATATCTTGAAACTTTTTGATATTTTTTTAAAAGTTATCTAAAACATAAAAAAAATCTTATCATAGAGAAAGTTTATTAAATAATTAAAAGTCATTATCTAATTTTCAATAGTCTTGCATTGATTTATGTTAAAATTGATTTAGTTTTTGTTTAAAAAATTTGGTATCCAAAATCTTGAAAGGAGCACATTTCAAGGCCCCGAACTAACACTACTAGGTCAATCGAATTGAGTTTTATTTTTTATTTTTTTGTGAAACAGTGTTAAAAGTGATTTTGTAACTAAATAAAAATGTAATAAGAAAATTATTCAAATGATTAAGAGAAAATCTCTTACTCTATTGGTTCTCGCACATAAAATCTCTTGTCATGTAATGTGACACGAGAAAATCTACACCATTAAAACAGTCTACCCTTTTTTTAAAATTTTTTATTATCAAATATTAGGCTAATATTTCACTGGACCATAAATTGACCGTAAAGCATCCTCTCTCAACGTAACACCTATTTTGTCATCTTTCTAGATTCAAAACTGTTTGCGCTTTTATTACTTTATGTAAACTAGATTAATATTGTTTATTAGAAAATATTTTGTCTTCGTAGTTCATTTTTTGTTTTTGTTATGAAGTCTAATAGTTAGAATTCCTCCTTTTAAAACAGATAAATAGAATGTTTGAAGTTCAAATTTCAATTCCTGCATATAAAATGCAATGTTCTACCAAGTGACCGATATAAGTCACCGGAACATATCTAGTATTTCTATTACCCGTAAACATCATTCTAATATTTTACAAAAAATGGAAAAGATGAATTCAAAAGAGAATTTTTAAATTTTATGCAAGAAACGGAAAAAGAATTCAAAAGGAAGTTCTAAAAGTTTATGCAAGAAATGGGAAAAGAAGATTCAAAAGTTAAACATGTTGGACAAGGTTGTCAATGTCATGCTAAAGAAATTAACAGTGTAAAGCAGAGGAAAATAATAAATTAAAAAGATGCTTACCTTTTGAATTGTCAATTATAAAAGGTTAAAATGATGGTTTTATAACTTTTTTTTTTTAAAAAAAAAAAAGAAAAAAAGATTGACTTATCATAAGCACTTATGTTACAAGCGTGTTATTATCCAACAAACATAATTATAAATTGAGCTTATGCTAAATGTTACGATGGATTTCACCTACGAAATACAAGAGCCTACGAAAGTTTTCCATGAAATTGATTGATATGTGTGGTGCCGATGGAATAGCCGATCAAAATTTGCCATTATTCATTCTTGCCTCCATTGTTAGTAATGTTAAGCATTTTCCTTATAAATTTGATATGTAGTAGCATATGCATCCATGGCTAAAATCTTATCATCAACGAGAACTGAACATAAACCGAGTGAATATTTCAACACTAATGCACAGGAAAGTTCAATTATGATTCGCATGCAAGACTACAGCCTCACCAAAATTTACCCCACCTAGGATTCTACCATGACATACAATGTCCCAATATACACACAGCAGACCCAAAGTACAAATGGACCACCAAAACCAAACTTTCCACATTTTATCAAATATTATAGAAGATTTCTTTCCCCACCCCCCAGCTTTCTTTTTCACCCCCTGGGTTTCCATTTTTAACCATTGAAAAAAAGTTCAGTACACGCGTACTGAACTTTTTAACGATGTAAAACACTTATTTTTCAATATCGAAAAAGTTCAGTACGCGTGTACCGAACTTTTTGGAGGTAAAATCAAGGGTAAAGTTAGATTTCTGGGGGGTGAAAAAGAATGACGGGGGGTGGGATGAGAAACCATCAATATTATATGCTTGAGGAATGTATCATAGCCTAAAAAGAATCACTCAAGTATTCAAGCTTTCGAGTGTGTCTCAGCATCTCCAGCCCCCACAGTTTGTTGAATTACAGATACTAACCAGCCTGCCATAAGTCCCCACCCCAAAAAGAATACCACACAGCTCAACAAAGGCTACCATCTAATGATTGTAACGGTAACACTAAACATGGCTTTGGGACATGTTGGCACCATAATCATATATATGCTCTTGCTGCCATGTCGATAGTAGTTCCAAATTCAATATAAACTTTAAGTTATAAACAAATAAACCCAAATTCGGTTGCACTTGTGAATAAACACCTCAATTCAACCATATAAAAATCACAGTTTGTACATGGTTTCTCAAATAATAGTTTCAAACTAAATACTTTCCATAGGTATGATAGTAAGTAAAAATTGCACGGGTTAAAGAGAGCAAAAGTTCGGGACAGGTAGATGAGAACATTGATTTCATAACCTTTAAATTGCATTTTCGAAATAAATTTACCCACTCATTGATGCTTGTGTCGGGGAGGGGGATGTAGACAACATAAGCCCGTTTAATACCATTTTAATGATAGATTACAAGTGGTATGGGCATCAACAGAATGAAGTAAGCCTGCGCCTCTTCTTATACATAATGCACCTTAGTAATGTGTAAATAACAAAAATGGAAGAAAAAGAATGATTAACAGGTACTCAGCATTGAGAAGATGCAGCCCGATCTGAGTCAATCATGGATTTAATATAGTATTCACCTGCCTTGTATGATGACCTTACCATGGGCCCAGATGCCACATATCGAAATCCCTATCAAATACAAAATAGAATTAATACATCATTCATACCACATGATCAAGTTATGATTACTGCTACAAGAAGCTTTTAATATGTTAGAGCTTTTCCAAAATTAACATGATGCAACAATTAAAAAGGGACATGTGCCATGATGATTACGCTTGCATGGTGTGGTATGAATGTCATTTACAGTGCTACAATTAAATTTCTATAGGAAAGGTCATCCAGGGTGTGCTAACAACTAACAACAAAGTAAGGGATAAACAAGGCTAAATTTACTAGGGATTAGAAAGACATTATTTTACACTGACTGAATATGCAAGAATGATGCTGGATATGACTTTATCTTCATCAACTTTTGAGGAACATATACCAGCAAGAAGCGCAAGTTTTATGTTCTATGTACAGTGATCAGTGGACCAAATATTGTAAACCACTACCACCACAAGATTTTAGTAAATGCTGACTGAAATTATGCTTACGGCAAAACTATGATATCAGCTTTGGATGCTAATAGTAATTATTTCTCATCCAGCAAAATACATCTCTTTCATCTACAGTAAATAAAGTACATATAATCAGAATTACGGGAATAAATGCTATAGACATACCATTTCCATGCCAAGAGTCTGATACTTCTCAAAGGCCTCAGGCGTAATATATTCTGATACTGGCATGTGGCGCTTTGAGGGTCTCATATACTGACCAAATGTCATCACATCAACACCAGCTGCTCTCACCTTCTCCATTGTCTTCACAATCTGGTCAGGTGTTTCCCCACAACCTAACATTATTGAAGTCTTAGTGAGGGTTCCAGCAGGGGCATAATCCTTGGCCATCATTAGAACATCCAAAGACTGCTTAAAATTGGCCCGGTGATCCCGGACAGCACTCTGAAGCTCTTCAACTGTCTCAATATTATGTGCAAAGACATCTAATCCTGATTTGGAAACCTTCTCTACACATTCAGCATTTCCTCGAAAATCGGGAACTGTTGCAAGAAAATTAGTTCAACAATTGTCAAATGGAGAAATTATATGTAAAGTCCCCTTAATGATATATAACTTGCCACCACTCCGATTTATACCCTATGCTCAATCCCAATAAACACGATTTCTTCTTTAATTATGATTAAAAGCCATACTGTTAAACAGTACCAGTTCAATAATAAACAGCAATGTATGAGAAATTCATCCACAGAAACTGCATACGGAATTTGCATTTTAGGTACCCGCTAATTCACCTCTCTATCAAATAGCTCTAGTTGAAATAGAAACTCACAAAAGATAGTCCCCCCTTTCACATTCATGATCCAGTAGCTCTAACTGAAAACCATACAGATGCTCATTTATTTTAAAAAATAACTTGTGCCAACCTAATAAAATAAGGCTTGGCTGTTGTTTAAAATAAGTATTGGATATCATAGAAAAAGATTTTCACACAAATGACCATGTTAGTCTATTTTCAGGAACTACAAATATTTAAAATGCATACCTAAGGCTTCTATCAGCATGCTAGGCTTCAGTATCTTCAGTTTCTGCACTGTTTCTGTAAAATGACCACTCCCTTGATCAGGTAAATCATCACGGTCAACACTTGTTATAACCACATAATCCAAACCCCATGATGCAATTGCCTCAGCCACATTGGTGGGCTCATCGGGGTCAGGTGGTGGAGGAGTCCTTGATGTCTTAACATTACAAAATCTGAAAAATAACATAAATACATTATATTGAAGTGTTCTAAATTAATAAAAATATTTCCACATACAACTTCAACAGCTTTTAGAAGTAATTACACGGACTTCCCCTTTCAATGGCGATTGTTTCAAGTCATGTAAATTCATTACTGACAATAATATTCCTAAGAGTATGATGATAACGATCCGATCATAATCCTGGATATTTTTTTTAAAAAAAATGTGTAGGCAAATCTTTACAACATTTCCAAGAATAAGGTACTTATACAAATTAAATAAAAAAGTATATACTTTCATGAGAACCTATTTTCTCTACGCACCCCTCGAAAATATTTTCATTAGAATATGAAAGTTATTTTTTTTCTGGGAATCTTTTATACATAGGAATAATTTCATTTAAAATTGTAACAAACATGGGAATTTCATCATATCTACTACACATACTTAGCAGCTAGAAGAAAAACGGAGCCACTCAATTCAACTTATCATTACAAACTTTTGAACTGGCATTATTCCACTACAAAAAGCCCGTAAACAACCAAAGTATCACAATTGCTTATAACAATTTCTGCATTTCCCAGGATATGCGCGCACACACACATCCATACTTTATGTCATATTTGCATTTTGCAATTCCCCTGAGTCGATTCAAATATATTTAGTGCAACACCAACACTTCATATTGAAGACATATCATATGTCCGACACTATTTCAACTTTGACACCGACAAATGTCATTACACTCGATCACTTTCATTTTCTCAAATCATTATCAGTATCAACGTGCCAGTGTGGTGCATCCATGCCTCATAGTTTAATTTCTATAATAAAGCTACACTACCAAACTTAATCTCCTTAATTCACAAATAATCATCACATTGAATGCTAAAAAACCATTAAAATACTAAAATTGCACTAAAAAACATAAAAGATTAAAAATCGATTGGTGTATAACCTGCAACCTCGAGTACAAGTATCTCCAAGAATCATGATAGTAGCAGTGGCAGTACCAGTTTCACCACCAGACCAACACTCTCCCAAATTAGGGCACTTCGCCTCTTCACAAACCGTATGAAGCTTCAATTCACGAAGCTTTTTCTTAATCTGCACGTATTTCTCACCTCCAGGAATCGATTCCTTCATCCATTTCGGTTTCGGAAGCGGTTTCTTCTTCGTTCCAACCTCAACAGAGTACTCGTTGTCTGATTTCATCGAAATGAAATCGGACAAGGTCGGCGACTCCGTCGCCAGCCGAGCACGAAGTCCGGCAAGATTCTGCGGGAATTCAGACGAAGCTGCTGCGGTGGTTGTTGTGGTGGTGGTGGAAGATGAATAGAAGTGTTTGGTGGTGCATTTTAGGTTTCCGGCGACGGTTCTAAACCGCGAATACATCATCTCGTTCGTGAAGTAACAATCACAGATCGCGTGGGAAGATAGATAGAGCGAAAAAGAAGAAGCACGCACACCAACCCCAATATGGGCCTGGGCCAATACTTAGTTTTCATAAATGTTAAGAAGGTTTCTCTCCCCACCCCCTGTCTTTCTTTTTCACCCCCTGGGTTTCCATTTTTAACCTAAAAAAACTTCGGTAAACGCGTGCCGAAGTTTTTAACGATGTAAAACATCTGTTTTTCAATATCGACAAACTTTGATACGCGTTTACCGAAGTTTTTGAGGGTAAGATTGGATTTCTGGGGGGGTGAAAAAGAACGACGGGGGGTGGGGAGAGAAACCTTCAAATGTTAAAGCCACATCCTTAAAAAAATGTTTCACCTCCTATTTTAATTTTGTTAAAGTATTCAATTCCCTATCTTAATTTTTTTGTTTCTATTTTATATTGTGTTATTTAAACTTATTTAAATTTAATTTTCAAGATTCACTGTAAATGGTTTTATATTTAAGTTAGAATTTGAAGAAAACATAAAAGAGAGTTATTAGTTTTTGAATTCCCTATAATAATGGAGTAGATTTAAATTAAAAAAAATTGAGTTAGTGAGGATAAATTTGTTCAGATGAATGTATAAACAAAGAGTACAGGTAATTAAATTTAGAGTTGCATTTATATAAATGGTATAGATTTCACTTTCAATATTCAATTTATATATTTTAGAATAATGTTCAACTAAAATAGATAGTTAATTCTTTAGTTCACTATAATGATGAAGTAAATTTAAATTTTTTTAAGGATATAACTGTCCAAAACTAATGTCAGACCAAAAAAGTAGTTACTCTAAGTTAACTTTAGAGTTATGTTTTCTGTGCAAAAAAAACAACCTTTAGAGTTATGCTTATATCCTAGTTGTTTTATGTTGAAAGGGTTGGTAGTTTAGAGGAGGAGAGAAAAGGACTTTGGGGAGAGAGAAGGGCAAAATAGAGAGAAGTCTTGCATCTTATTTGAGACAGTGATTTTGTTGAGATGATTAATTAATATATTTTAAATTTAAGAAAGACAAAAAAAAGTGAGCACAAAATTGAAAATATTATAACAATATAGGTTGGATTTGAAGAATTTTCTAAACCTTCTAAAATCCTCCACCAATACATTGAGTTCCCTCAAAATAGCTTTTTCTTTTTCTTTTTTTATGAAAGGTAGTGGGCTACACCCCAACAAAAAACAACTAGATTCATCTAAAAACAGAAATAGAAGAAGCATTTGTCAACACAACATTAAAAGAAATCACACAAAATGGTTAGATTCCCTAAAAAATATAGCTTAAATAAAAGTATTGCTAAGATGTTCAAATCATACAAAATGACCAACTTGATATTTTACCAAAAAGACTATTACAGACTTATTTGTTATCAATCCCCTTCACATGATGAATCAATCCACCAACACCCTTTGAAGGACATAAATTTGCATGCTTTAGTTCTGGTACAATATACATGAACATCTGAATTTTCCTAGTGGCTTGCATGAACAACAGTCTCAAAACCAATGTTGTCATGACTTTGCTAAACCATACTTACTGTTGGAATGAGACAGAATAGGAACCAGTGTTTGGATCTTGGACTGCTTTAAAGTTGTCGACGCTCATCCCAAAGCGACCCAAGAGAGAGTTGCCCATATCTTTCAGTTTTGCTGCATCAAGAAATACTTATATCTAAGGAAATGATGATAGTGAAACATATACTCGGGATCGCTTGAAGCGAAAATTAAGTACACATACAATACAGTGTTGCGAGCTAATCACAATTTAAGATGAAACTTTTCTTTTATAAAAAAGAATAATACATCTAGGCAATCGCCAAAAAATAATGAACTAATAATAAGCTTTAACCTTCATGTGTGGTTCAGCACCCCGAGTGCAATTTAGAATAATCTTAGCTTACTAATTAGTTTTGCCTGGATATCCATAGAGGTATACGGCATTAAAAAGAGCTATAATCTTTATGGTTGGGTTCATTGCAAAAATGGATTAGTATATGTCTTATAGTTTGTGACTTTACGTTGGGGGCTATGGAGTTTGGACCCAACATAGTATCGTTCATTCCTTTACAAAAGAGTATATGCTAGGATGTAAGATGCATGCATAGAATTGAGTGCTACGACTATGAGGTTATTGTTTTGTGCATTGCAGGATCTTATCATTCGACCGATGCATTTTGGGTTTTAAAAATATGCTGAACCACTATCACTTTAGGCATGCTTATGGGAAAATAACCATTATTTTGTAGCCTTGATTAATCCTCAATTTCATAACTTAATTGTCTAATCAAATTTACACTTTGTAAATTGATTTTGATTCCCAAGAGTTATAAACTCGTATGATTATATTTGTTAGCTACAAAGTTCAATAACCACGGTGTATACAGCACATCTCACCTACCTTGAGCTGAATTTCAATATTTCATTAGAACAACGCGGATAAAAAAATATCAAGATTTAAATCAATCATCATAGAGATTAGAGACTGTGGTACCATGTCAAGAATTATTTATCAGAAGATTGAGTTGTTTGATGGAAACACATGAATGATTTTTAAGTTATGACTCTTGACATTCAACAATGTAGTGCCAAAAAACACACATTTAACAATGTGGAAAACAGGAAGCGCAATAAAACCATGACCATGCACCACCCTCCAAAAAATATAAATATATTTGAAAAAGAATGAGAAAGACAAAAAGTCTTACCAATCATTTCTTCCTTCATCTTTTCTCGCTTTACTGCAGCAAGGGGCTCTAGCCGGCGAATGGATTTCCCAGCTTGATCATTTGAGGGATCAATTTCTAAGATCTTTTTCATATCTGTCAATTAGTGAAAGAAAAAACTTGGTCAAGTGAAAAGAGCTGGTTATGATTCTCATGAATAAAGAAGAAAACTTGTAAGAATCCAAGTGCTATTAGTGTGCAAAAGTCATCCTTATTAAAACAAAAATAAACGGGTAATAAATAATCAAGTAACCATCCCGAGGTTAGCTATTAATATTACAGTCACCAAACCTTCTTATTTAAGAAACTACAACTCCCTTGCTTATTAATTTGAAAAAAGGAAATAGAGTACACTCAAACAAGGTAAGTGTAATTCCTGAAACAAGGAAGGGTGTCAAGCAAAAGAACTGAGCCTAAAGTAAGGGTTGCAGATATAATTCCCAAAAACTGTCAGGTTTAAGAGGTGAAAACCTGAGAGGACATTGGTATAATACGCTGCCCTATACTATAAAATTTGAACTCACCAGCAATGGCTTCTTCAAAATGCTCAAGCTTTTCATTGGCCTCTCCTCTTCTTACCAAAGCTTTGACATACACTGGATTCAACTCTAATGCTTTGGTGCATTCTTTAACTGTGTTTTCATATTTTCCCTGAGGTATACCATATAAGAAGAAAAAAAATAAACTCGGTCGATCACAAACAAAAAAACATGCAGGAGATGTTAGACTCCGTACTGTAGCAGAGCAAGTTTAATTGGAATGAAATTATTAAAATGTCAGCATGTATATGACTAAAAAAAGATAAAAAGGAAAAATGAAGAATGAAGTATCACACTTCCATTCTTATTGACTAATTGTATTTTGCTTAAACAGGCCAATTTGATTTAAACAAATCGGTATCCGAATTTGCTAAGATTGATAGCATTAGGGAACTCATAAGTAATAACTATGTGCACACCTGACCTGAGTAAATTTATAGTACATTAATACCTATCCTCAAATTTGAAATCTACAAGAAACTTGGTTGATACTCAAGCATAAATATAGTAACTATAGAGTAACTATTTTTAAAAATGTTAAATTGCATGTGGTTGGATCATAATGGTCGCATCTCCAGACCTGTTTCTAGTTCTAGGAATACTAATCTCCAGTATAGATGTATCTCAGCCACATTCTTTACTTTTCATGGTCCTTGTTTCATCTAAACTTTTATGGTTTCAAGGTTGTCTTATCATCCCCATAGTAATTACCCTCTCTCTAAAATAAAGTTATTAAGAGTTTAATAATCATACAAGGTAGCATAAAATGGTTTTAGACAGACATCCGATCATATTTCATGTTCTTGTCACATGATAATATTATTCCTTTAAATTGGTTTAGACTGTGTTAAACGGTGAAATATGATTAGACATTTATGTAAAACCTATTTAACCTGTGTCGACATTTGGTTGTTAAAATCAATTTTTTTTAAATCAAACAAATAATGGCACTTAAGTTTAGTTTTTTACTCTTCCAGATTAATATGTAAGAAAAACCTTAAAGAGCTGAAAGCAAAACCAATTGCAGACATCAACTTATAGTGTGGCCTCTCAAATGAATTCAAACATAGAAAGGTCAAGAACCAACAGAGATCACTAGACAGTGTCTGTCAAGCAAAAACAAATTGAGATTAATAGCTTATCTGGGTGACATGTATTAAAGGCACAATACACAAATGTGCTAACAACAGCAATTCCCATTAACAGCACAAAAGAATGCCATACCATTTTAAGAAAGCAAACACCACGGTTTGCATGGCATATTGATCGTATTTCCACAGATGAAGGCTTGTCTGGTGCAACTTGTAAAGCAAGTTCATATTGTGTTAATGCCTCCTCATACTTCGCATCAACAAAAAGTTTGTTCCCTTCTGCCTTTGCTTCATTTGCTTGAACCAATGCTTTCTGTTACATAAAACATAGCACTGGATAACTGTCTTTCATCATAAAGAAACATTTCTTTAAGAAATCACATCAAAATTAGAAAACTGGCAACAAATTATTTTTCACAAATAACCAGTATGAATTTGCTTTCCTTTTTCCACAAGTGAGAATTAGCACTAATCTATCTGTTAGAAGTCCCACATCGGATATGAGATGGCCTGAATAAGTGTTTATAAACTAGAGGCAATCCTCACCTTACAAGCCGGTTTTGTGAGGATGAGTTAGGCCCAAAACTTAATTCTAAGATGGTATCAGAGCCTCTCTAAGATCCATTGGACCACCCGCTATCGGGCCACCCACCGTTTATATCCACGCACCAAGCCCAATAGTGCTGGGCGTGAGGGGGTGTGTTAGAAGTCCCACGTCGGATATGAGATGGCCTGAATAAGTGTTTATAAACTAGAGGCAATCCTCACCTTACAAGCCGGTTTTGTGATGATGAGTTAGGTCTAAAACTTAATTCTAAGACTATCTAATGAAACCTATTGGTTGTTCCTAAAAAATAACCATTACAAGTTCAAGGAAGGATTAGACCCATTGTGGGTCTATTGTATCTACAACAAGGGACTAATTCCACAACTCAAATAGGCAACCTCCCAGTCACCCGAAAGCAACGCCAACTGTTGTGCACCAAGGCTCCCCTTCAACATTAATACAGCTAGGCAATATTTAATTTGAAATGCAGGCGCACACAAAATATAAGTTGGTTTTACAATGCTTCAACATCGTTAAAAACCTATTGGAAGTTCCAAATACAATTATTAGACAAAAGTATACTAGATAATTTTATTAGACCAAGAATGTATAGAATCTCTCCAACTTGGGCTACGAGGCAACCACCCATATCCCCAATTGTGACACAACTCCTTAAATTCATCAAACCATGGCTACCTCCCTACAACTAGATTTATGCGGGGAAAACCTCTCGTGCCTTAAGACTTATCAAACCAGTGAATTTCTGCATGCCTTACTCATCAATCATATCACTTCTTGTCAGTAGAAGATGATGGTAGTATAAGAGTTTAATAAGGCCTTGTTTGAATAAACATTTTAATTAATCACTTCTAGCATAAACACTTATCATATAATCAATGTCGTAAATTGTGGATCCCAGAAAATAGCGGTTTGCTTAGATTACTATTCTACACTACAACAATATAGCCGTAATTTGACAACACTTTATAATAACTACCATATTGCGGAACAATAACGATTTCCTATGCTATAGCCGTTATTTGACAACATTGCATATAAGTACTTACTTATGTATAAACTATTTCTATAACAAAAGATAAAATAAATTTAAAACAGTTTTCACATAAGCTATATTTTCATAAACAATCTCATAAGTGATTATATCGGTAGATAAACTCGAATAAATCATCCAAACAAACCTAGATATATTAAACTTCTGGTGGAACCAATTGGAATTAAATGATTAAAACTGCATATAGTGTATCTATAAGTACAAATAAGTAATATTCCACTATTTAATGATTTAATCAAGTACTACTATTATTGAAGAAAAATTCGAAAAGAAAACTAAACTACCAAATAAAATTGTAACAATCAGAAGAACACAAAAACGTAAACTACTAACAAAACCCTAAATTTCAGAACCTGTATCAGTTCTTCATCGTTGATCGACGCATCATCAGAAGAAATGATTCTCTGAGGATCAACCTGCTCATTCTGTTGGTGCTGTTGCTGATGATTATCTTGTTGTTCCTGTTTGATTGCACCGGCGTCATTGGCGTCGACGTCGCTGTCGAGATCGGTGTCACTGGCGGTTTCGAAGCCGTCGGAAGCGTCGTTAGTTGTAGCGGCGTTGGAGAGAATCGCGTTTCGATCGTTAGTTTCGTGGTGGTCGATTACTACCATGTTCTCGAAGGTTTGGATTAACAGCAACTAGAAGAAGAAAGTGATTCTGTTTCTCTGCTCTCGGAAGAAAATTTTGTTTTGCAATATGTTATTTGCTAGAATGAATCCTCTCAATTTATTTTTTCTCAATTTTTACATCTCAATTATCGATCAACTTTTCCTCATTTCTTTTCAATTTAAATACTACTTTATATTTATAATTCAATAGTTTAAAACCCCATTTTATTTCCTCAATTTTTTTTTTCAAATTGAAAGGATCCTTTCTCGTTATTTACTTACGGGGATTATTAAGAGTTTTTTGAACAAAAAAAACATTGAAGTGCACAGACTGTGTAAACCACTTTACACAGTCATCCAATAGTATTCTGCCACATCATTTACTTTTTTTTTGGAACCAAATCATATACTCTTCAAATATATTTTGATTTAAAATAAGGGAAAAAAAAAGGAAATGCACTGACTGACTATGGAAATTTTACACAATTATCCAATTAAAATCAATTATTTTGTCATGTCATATTTTATTATATTTTTAATAATTTAATTAATTAATAAAACAAAATCACACAATCACCCACGTCTTTAACTCTCCCCGAAAAGACAGGATCAAATTGTTATATCTTCAGCTGATCTGAAGTTGTTACAGGATCAGATTGTTCAATTTACTCATGTTTCTAAAGGATTACGTTCACGTTGATCATTCATGCAACTTATTTGGTTATGTTGTATTTGAGTTATGCGGAGTGAGCGGTATAATAGAGTTTTCAAAAGAAAGTACAATTCACTAGATGCTCAACAAAGTTAAATTACATCTGTTTTGGTGGTTGAAAGCCTATAATGCTAATATTGGTGTAAACTCTCATAGGTAGTGGTCGACCTCTGTTGTTTGCTTGGGCATCAGCTAAGGTCTCTTGTTTTTCTGTGTATTTGGTCATGTGTTGATTGTATACTTTTAGAGATTCTTTCTAGCACACCTCGTGCTAGAAAGGACTCTCCGTTGGTTTTAATATAATCCATTTTTGCCAATTCAAAAAATATAATTCATTTTTGCTTGTTCAAAAAAAAAGTTCTAATTTTGTGCTTGGGAAACCAAACTCTTCATGCTCATTCACCAAAATCTCTTTCGCCGCAATTGCAATTTTGCTTATTAATAATTGAGTTTATTGTTTTAGTGTTAATTACTGCATTTTGTTTACAAATTATGTCTTTTTTTGGAAATTATGTCTTTTTTTTCCAAAAAAATTATGTCTATTTAACATATGTTTTGGTGCTCAAAAACTCATTTCATGGAAAAACTCAAATCATAAGGTAAGGGTTATGGGATATCAAGTAAAAGTATTCTCTCTATAGCAATGTGTAAGCAAAATGAATATTTTTAGGTTCAAGACAATGAAACTATAAAAGTATGTTTGCCTTACATATTGTCATAAAGAAAGTCACTATTAGATTCATTATATCTCTGTAAACTTTAACAATATCATATTGTCACCGGGGGTCATGAATTTATCCTACTCAAAGTAATAATAAACATGATCATTTAAATTTAAAGTAGATAATCAAATGACTTTTAAACATGGTTCAAGAGGAGAATGGATCCTCTAAAAAAAATTATCTCAATTTCTCTCAATTTTTACATCTCAACCATTAACTAACTTTTTCTCTTTTTTTCAAATTCCAATTATATTCAATGTTGGAGTCGCAGCGGAAATTTGACTTATAATAATGATATGAAATATCACTCTCATTAAAGTTAAACATGAAATAATGTAGCTAGAATAATAACTTGTATGAAGGAATATATGTCTAAAGAATAAAGATTGATTATAAGAGAAAGTAATAACTTTGTTTATATATATGTTGTTGTTAGAATGTTGCTTGATGATTATTACAAACAACCTGCTTAGTTTAAATAAGAGACCATATGCTTAAAATTGAGAGGGCAAAATTAACGTAAATCTAAGCCTCAAATTTCTTTCCTTTCTATTATTCCTATTTCCATATTTAGGTATTGAATAATTCCACAATTTAAACATTATTCCACTTTCGTCCAAAATTTAAAGGTTTTAAATTATGAACGAGGTGGAGAATTGTAGAAATAATTCCACAATTAAATTGTGGAATTATTCAACACCTAAATATGAAAATAGGAATAATAGGAAGGAAAGAAATTTGAGGCTTACATTTACGTTAATTTTGTCCTCTCAATTTTAAGCATATGGTCTCATATTTAAACTAAGCAGGTTGTTTGTAATAATCATCAAGCAACATTGCAACAACAACATATATATATATATATATATATATATATATATATATATATATATATATATATATATATATATATATATATAAACAAAGTTACTACTTTCTCTTATAATCAATCTTTATTATTTAGACATATATTCCTTCATACAAGTTATTATTCTAGTTACATTATTTTGTGTTTAACTTTAGTGAGGGTGATATTTCATATGTTGCTTGATGATTATTACAAACAACCTGCTTAGTTTAAATAGGAGACCATATGCTTAAAATTGAGAGGAACAAAATTAACGTAAATGTAAGCCTCAAATTTCTTTCCTTCCTATTATTCCTATTTCCATATTTAGGTGTTGAATAATTCCACAATTTTTCATAGGACTCTGGTAATGAAAGCATAACAATAGCCATAATATGTAAGCCTTAAAGCAGTAACAAATCTCCCCCATAACATAAATGCATGTAAGCCTCAAATTTCTTTCCTTCCTATTATTCCTATTTCCATATTTAGGTGTTGAATAATTCCACATTCTCTATTTATAATCTTAATGGTTTAAGATTTCACATTATTTCATCAATTGTTTTTACAATTGAGAGGATCCTCTATCGATTTAAAAGTGTAGAGATAGCGTCATGATTTCTAGTCCTTTATTTGTACATTGTAGCGAATAAATTACTTTGCCAAAAAAAAATCAATGTCTTTTAGTGGTGGCAAAAAATTTGATGATAAATTTGCGTTTATATCAATTATTTTAAATTCAATTTGCTCCTTATTAATCAAAAATTAATTAAATATAGTTTTAGTCTCTTTAAAATTATAAAATTTTGAATTTAATCCTTATTTTAAGTAAAAAAAAAAATCTTTATTTTATTTTTTTAATATGAACTACAACTACTTGTACTAGTCTACAAGTACTTGTTTTTTTGTAGAAATTAATAAAACTAAATACTATTCCCTCCGTCTCAAAATATAAGCAAAAGTTGGTCAACGAAAATGAATGTATTTGATCCAAATTTTGAACCAAATACGTCAAATTTTTTTGACTCGCTTTTGCTTACATTTTGGAACGAACGAAGTACTAAAATTCGAAACTTTCCTGTATGCACTAAATTCAAAAAATCGTTGTAACAGAAAGAAAAAAAAAAGTTAATACTAGTTGAGTAGCTCAAAAAAAATGGGGTGGGATGGGTAGCTCAATTGGTTATACTAGTTGAGCGAAGGGTAAAGGAGTTTGGAGGTCCAGGGTTCAAATCCTGACAAGGAGAAAAACTAACAATAAGTTAATATACTAATAACTAACAATTTGTCATTCAAAAAAAAAAAAAAAAAAGAAAAAAAAAATCCTAATTTAAAAAATTTTAAAATATATTAATGCTTCTCCAGTATTACCAAAGGGGCACTATATTCCAGCAAAAAATTTCAACACCGTCCATTGAAAAAAAAGTTTCAACACTACTACCAAATAATGTTACACTAACACTTGTTGAATTGTAAGCAACTTATGCACAGATAGTTTGTTTCTACCAAATATATACAGTATACTATAAATTATAAGCGACTTCAATCGTTAAGTATATTGCTTAAAACCTGTAAAAAAAAAAAGTACTTAATTAGTTTGGCCTCTAAGATAAATTTGTTAAGCTCCACCACAGTATTTTCTTATAACAAAATTTGATTAATGTCAACCTTAAAAATTGATCGGAGTTTGAATCTCAATTTTATGGTGGCATATTGATACATGTGGATTTGGCGAAACAAAGACATCTTTGATGAAAAATACATGTAAAAAAATTATATGTTTTTTTTATCAAGTAATGTAGTGGTTAATAACCTCAACCCCCTGTATATATAATGCAATGTTAAGCCAAATGAGCTAAGCTCATGAGACGCTTTTTTTAATGTAGATCATAATTAGTAACAAAATTTAATTTTTTGCAATTTTGCACAAAAGTTAGTCATCATGTTATTTTTATTTTAATTCTATATTTTTATTTTAAAATAGAATTAGAATTAATTGGCTTAAATGCAGTTTTACCCCCCTATTTTGAATGATTCGGAATTTTACCCCCCTATTTTAAAATCCGGAATTTTACCCCCCCTGTTTTATAATTCTTTGGATTTAAGCCCCCTATAATATTTGACCAATTTTTGCTTATGTGGTGTTTACATTATCCATGTCATTAGTTATTTACTATTAAATAGAATTAAATTAAAATCTTAAAAAGGAAAATAGTGAAAAACGTAAGGGTTGAAACACGTTCACACTATGGTGGGAAACCTAAAGGTTGCAAGTTGAAACATAAGGGTTGCAGAATTTAGAAAATATAGAAAACGTAAGGTTGCAGAATCGTCGATTCCCGTCACCAGCCGCTTTCCTTCGTCGATTCAAGTCACAATATTAAAATGGAGAATAACAAGACCCTCATTCATGGTTCAAGTTCAATGACTAATGTTAGGTATTTCTTTCTCTAATTTTCATGACAAGTCTAGAGTGTGAATATATACCTATAAAGGGGATACCAAGTTTTGATGCAGTATTTTTCTTCACCAATCAAATAACAATTTTTTTACAATAATAACATCAAACTTTGCAACTTCTATTGTCGCTGTGATAGTGCTTTTGCAGCCTATTTTTGTTTAGGATCTGATATGCTTCTATTGTCGCTGTGCGTGCAGATTTTGTTTGTTTAGCAACTGGTATGCTGGTTTTCTTTTGCTGCTTTTTTAGCTTGGATAGTGCCTTTTGCTTTTTGTTGGTTGTACCTTTTCTTGAGGAGATCATAGCATGTCTTATGCTTGATTTTCCTTTTGTCATATATATAAAATTTAGCAGTGTTCAAAAAAGGGTAATTTCCTTAGCTTTTATTGTCCATAATTGATGCCTAAAATATAATTTTATATGTATGTAAATATGTTGCAGCAATTGTGAGTTTACTTTTGATTTTGTATGTAAATATTTTGCTATCATGTATGAATTAAACTTTGGTGTAAGATTATGTTTCATTCCTTCATCTTCCACATTAAGTTTTAGAAAGACATATTTCCATATTCTTTCATCAATCTTGTGTTGTCTTTTTTTTTTGGAAATTATTTTAGGGCTTGTATTAATATGATTTGGACGATGAAAAGATGGAAAATGAAGATAGTGATTATATTGCAAGTGATGAGGAAGATGATGATGATAGTTACATTGATGACAGTGAAGAGGATGAATGTGAGGATTGGAGTGTTGTTTTTCCACCTGAAACATTTTGCTTTGTTAATACTAATGTAGGTGCTATAGCAAAGACTACTCCCACAACTGCAGCTGATTTTCAAGATGAGATATATGAAGATTCTGATTACTTACATACTCCACCAGAGAGTGAAGATGAAGAACCTATTAACAAGTATCCAACTTTTAAGATGGGTGATGGTAGTATTGGAGTTCAATTTCAAATAGGTTTGACATTCAACAATAAAAAGCAAGCACAAGAGGCAATTAAAGAGTATGCAATGGAGACTAGGAAAAGTTTACACCTACAGAAAAATGAAAAAGAATTCATGGTTGTAAAGTGTGTAGTTGGGTGCCCTTTTTGTTTGAGGATTAGTAAGAGGAGTGGAAATGAGTTTTGGCAAATTGTAAGCTTCATTAATGACCATACATGCCATAATACACCTAGAAATAGACAAGCCAAAACAAAGTATCTTGCTAAGAAATTTGCGAGTACACTCCGACATACTCCAGAAATGAAAGTGAAGGGGTTGGTGGCTTTGGCCATTGAAAAATGGGGTGTGAAGTTGTCACATGATCAAGCATACAGGGCCAAGTTAAGGGCAATAGAAATTATCCAAGGAGCTGATCGTGATCAATTCTTATATCTAAGGAGCTATGCAGACGAGTTGAGAGAATCCAATCGCAATAGCACAGTTATTATTCAGTGTGATATGGCTAATGTGGGTCCCGTTTTTCAGAGAATTTATGTATGTCTAGAGGCATGTAAGGCTGCCTTTGCATTCACATGTAGGCCTCTCATTGGTTTAGATGCTTGTTTCTTGAAGGGAGAACATGGAGGACAATTGATGGCAGCTGTCGGTCAAGATGGAAACAATCAGATGTTTCCCATTGCTTATGCCGTAGTAGAAGCAGAAACAAAAGAGTCGTGGCAATGGTTTCTTAATCTATTACTTGAAGATCTGAATATTGTACAACACAATCAATATGCATTTATCTCAGACCAGCAGAAAGTATACTTTACAAGTGTCATTGTTATAAGTTAATGCTCTCTATTATTTGTAATATTTTCTTACCATTGATATTCATTTTAGGGTTTGGTATTCATTGTTAATATGCATTTATGCTAATTGGAAGAAAAAATATCCTGGATTGGAATTGAAGGAAGTGTTTTGGATGGCAGCAAGGGCTACAACTATACCAGCATGGGAGAAAGCAATGAACCGGTTGAAAGCAATGAATGAGAAGGCTTGGAAAGACATGAAGGATCTACCACTTGCAATGTGGAGTAGATCTCATTTCAAGTTGGATACACAATCAGATTTACAAGTTAACAACATGTGTGAGGCATTTAATAGGGCAATATTGGAGTATAGAGACAAACCCATCATCACTCTTTTAGAAGGAATTAAGCACTACCTCACAAAAAGAATTGGAGCCCAAAAGGATCTCATGCAAAGGTATAGAGGGAACATATGTCCTATAATCCAACAACAACTTGAAAAGACAAAGAGGGTAGCTAATGGATGGTCCCCAACTTGGCATCATGATGATGATTATGCCATATTTGGAGTGACAAATGGAACAGAAACATATATTGTGGATTTAGTCCAAAAGACTTGTACTTGTAGGAAACGGGATTTAACGGGTATCCCGTGTTGTCATGCTATTGCATGCATATGGCACAACAGAAAAGAACCTGAAGCTTTTGTTTCCTCATATTACAGGTACTAATTTTAGTTTGAATTCATGTCATTAATGTTTTACTTCTATTAGTCCTATTGATGTGTACATTTTTGTTTCAGGAAGAGTACTTTCATGGCTACTTATTCTCACATCATTTTTCCAACAAATGGTCCCCAACTATGGCGTATATAAAAAACAGAGGCAATTAATCCTCCTATTGTGAGAAGAGCTATAGGTCGGCCCAAAAAGAATAGACACAAGGCTAATGATGAGCCAAAAAATCCACCTCATTTATCGGCAAGAGATCTACCAACACTGACATGTAAAAAATGTAAAACGCCGGGTCATAATAAGAGGACGTGTGGAGGAAAGTGTGCTGCTGATAGACTGATTCCAAAAGGCGGAAATAAGGTGCTAATTGAAACATATTTTTTGTCTTGTATTTTTATTTTGTAATTATGATTTTTTACTGAATATCTATTACTGGATATTTATTTTGACCAAAGCAAAAGAAGGGAAAAAGGTCTGGTACACGAGGAGCAAATGGTGCTAGTGGGTCTAGAGGTGGTGGAGCCGGTGCTGGTAATTTTGGTGTACAAGGAGGTGAAGGGGCTGCAAGTATTATAACTCAAGGATCACAACCTCCTCCAACCCAAGATTCCCAAGCATAATATGTTTATTAATAATGGTTGTTTTTTTATTTCGCTATTAGACATATTATTGGAATATTTCGTTGTCATGCTTGTTTTATGACTCAATTGCTAGGTTATTACTACATGAATACTCTATCGTTATGACTCTGGCATGTTTTTTGGGATATAACTTTGATAATAGTTATCCAAAATTTTGGAGGTGCATAATGATTTTTCTATGTATTTTTAATGGATGATTTTATGGTATTTTATTTGTTTTTCCAGTATTTTTTGTTTTTTTGTTATGTGGTAATTTTTTGTAATTTTTTCAGAATTTTTTTATATTTTTTGTCCCTTTTTTCAGAATTATTTAGTAATTTTTTGATTGAATAAATAACTAATGACGTGGATAATGTAAAAAACACATAAGCACTGTCACATAAGCAAAAATTAGTCAAATATTATGGGGGGGTAAAATCCAAAGAAATATAAAATAGGGGGGATAAAATTCTGGATTTTAAAATAGGGGGGGTAAAATTCCGAATCATTCAAAATAGGGGGGGTAAAACTGCATTTAAGCCGAATGAATTTAGATTTGATCTGGTAAAATTAATTAAAGAAAAATGTTATGTTATTCATGAGAATGGATCCTCTCAATTTTTTTTCCCTCAATTTTTCTCAATTTTCACATCTTAACCATCAATCATCTTTTCTCCATTATTTTTAGAATTAAATATTGTTTTATATTTCTAATCTAATGGTTAATTGTCACACTTTATTTCCTCAATTTTTTCCCCCACTTGAGAGGATCCATTCTCGTTATTCATTCACTCGGTTTGATTTGATTATTTATTTATTAATTTCTGTATTTTTTTTCTTTCTATTTCTTTCCCTCAAATTAAATACACCTTAAAATTTTAGCCAATCTTTTAAAAGGGAACACACATTCATTCCAGACTTCATGATGTCTTTCCATTGCTATGTATAGCACTTCTACATTATACATAAAAAAGAGTTCAAATGAAGAATAAAATTAAAAGAAGAAAGCTACACAATAACTTGCTGCCCATTTGTATATAAGTAAATAGGTTATAACATCACATCATTTAAAATAAACATACATTAATAACTCATTCTTGCAATATAAACATAATTTCAAGTGATTTTTTCTAATATTAGTAAATTGGGATGAATTCTTCTCTTAAAAGAAAATACACATAGTTAAATTGATGCATGGTTGAAGCAAACACATAGATGTGAGGTTTCACTTTCTTAGGGATCTCATTAAGGATGAGGTTATTCAGTTGGTGCATTGCTCATCTGTGGATCAAGTGGCAGACATTATGACAAAAGCTCTGAGCCTTGAGAGCTTCTGTAGACACAGAGACAAACTTGGAGTTCAGAAGTTGGAGGTTGTAAACTGATTGTGAAGAAGTGTTCGGTTTAGGGGAGGATTTGTTAGGCCTCTTGCATGTATGCTAGGCACGCGTGCTGAGCCAGCCTGGGCATGTCACAGGCGCGCGCGCGCCTCAGCTAGGCTTAGTTAATTGATATTTGGCTTAGCTTGTTAGTTACTTGTTAGTTAAGCAATTGTAACCACCACTTGTATGTTGCCTATATAAGGTCAGTTTGTGAATGAGAATAACAAGGAGTATCATTTACTCAACAGTATCTACCTAGCTGGCTAGCTAGTTATGTAAATTATGTTACTCTTTTATATTGATTGTCCTCCATCTTTTTTGGTCAACTTAGTGTTGGAATTTGACATGAATAAATAGATTGATCGGAGTTTGAATCTCGATTTTTTGGTGGTATGTTGGTACATGTGGATTTGGCGAAACAAAGCCATCTTTGATGAAAAATACATATAAAAAAGTTATATATATTTTTGTCAAGTAATCTAGTGATTAGTAACCTTAACTCCCTGCATATATATAATGCAATGTTAAGTCAAATGAGTTAAGCTCACGAGACGCTTTTTTTAATCTAGATCATAATTAGTAACAAAATTTAATTTTTTGCAATTTTGCACAAAAGTTAGTCATTATGTTATTTTTATTTTAATTCTATATTTTTAATTAAAATAGAATTAGAATTAATTTAGATTTGATCTGGTAAAATTAATTAAAGAGAAATGTTATGTTATTCATTCACTCGGTTTGATTTGATTATTTATTTATTAATTTCTGTATTTTTTCTTTTCCTCAAATTAAATACACCTTAAAATTTTAGCCAATCTTTTAAAAGGTAACACACATTCATTCCAGACTTCATGATGTCTTTCCATTGCTATGTATAGCAGTTCTACATTATACATAAAAGAGTTCAAATGAAGAGTAAAATTAAAAGAAGAAAGCTACACAATAACTTGCTGCCCATTTATATATAAATATATAGGTTATAACATCACATCATTTAAAATAAACATATTAATAACTCATTCTTGCAATATAAACATAATTTCAAGTGACTTTTTCTAATATTAGTAAATTGGGATGATTTCTTCTCTTAAAAGAAAATGCACATAGTTAAATTGATGATTTGACAATCAAGACATTGAGTTCATATATTAAAGAGTTTTCTTATAACGAAATTGTTTGGAAGAATTTGAGTTTAATTCCCGATGAAAATAATTTTTTGCCAAATTTTACTTATCTCGCGATTGAACTTTGGATTATTAAAACCCATTCTTCTAAAAATTAATTTTAAAAAAAAATAAAAATACACAGATAATTTGATGCCATATATGTATCTCAAATTAATGACTTATTCTATAACATAAAAAGTCTATATTACCGCACACGTGACATACTTTATTAATTTATTTTGTGATAATGTCTAAAAAATATAACTATATTTTATAATGTGTTTTTTTTATAAACAATTTTTATAGTGTGTTTGGTTTGAGAGAAATAAAAAAAATAATATAGAAATCAATTAATGAATTTGGATTAAAAGGTATTTCTATCTAATTTTCGCTAAAAACACATAAATCAAATTAATAAAAAATGCCATGGAGATGTATAACCAGTCTAAATGACATATAGATGTGTGAATATCAGACTTTGTTTGTGATCATTTGAGTTTTGAATGGGAGGGTGCTGTTTGCTTTTTCTTCTAAATTAAAAATACAATAAAATAATTTTTAAAATAATTTAAATGTGATTTAATATTACAATATGATCATTTATCATGTTTTTCTTACAATTACTTTAAAATATTAACTATATTTCAAAATATATGCCTAGACACTGAAAAACCTTTCAAAAACCTCAAGGAATCTATAAAAAAAAATCTAAATATTACAAACAATTTTGATACAAATCACAAGAAATGTATTGTTCTAAAAAACAACTGATGGTTAAATCCGCCTTTAACAAAAATTACAAAGTTAACCAAGTTGCTTGAGCTCAAGTGACAAGGAGCTCATTCCAAGGACGTATCCGAGGAATATCATATTCGATTTTCAGGAGGAATAATATTTGGATAGTGCCTATGTTTCTACACATAAGTCGAATTTATCGCTCACCCTTTGATAGATCAGAAATCGTTGAGAAAGAAAAAAAAAAATCACAAAGTTTAATTTTCTCTTTCTTTGTTGAAAGTTTTATTTTTCTTCTTAACTCCTCTCGTATGAGAAAGTTATTTTGACCAAAGGAAATTAAGTACACATGGTCAAGTCAATTAGATAGAAAAAAAAATCCATCCAAACATTCAACAAATTTGCCTTTAGTCAATTTCCTTTTCATTAAACTTCACTAACATGATGGGTCACTGTTCTTAATGCAATCAAATTTGACATATATATATCCTCAATTTTTAAGTCACCATCACTTTAATTTTTTTTTTCTTTTCAAAACATTCAAATTGAGTGTTAAAAGGAATTGATACTTCTATTTATTTAAGGAGTTTGACTTATCATAATAAATGTTTCTTTAATATTGGTTAAGAATTTAACACAAAACTAAATGGTTAAGAGAGGGAAATGTTATTATGCATAAGCCTGATATTTATGCACGGTGCATAAGTCAATATCCACCCTCAGATCCAAACAACACGTGTAATAATCATAACTGAAAAACTTTGTATTTTTGTTTGCTCAATTTCGGCCACATTTTATATGCGATTCGATCACCGATTTCGAAAACTAATACCTAATTCATTCATAAAATCGAACGACGATCAAACCGGTATAAAGAACGTCGAGTTTCATTGATTATTGAGGGAGAACGAACCGGGTCGACGAACCGGGTCGACGCGACCCGTTTCTGCAGAAAATGGGTGAGGAAGATTATGAACAGTGACGCGCCTCCACGCCCACTCTCACTGGCGGCGCGTGGGGGCGCGTGCGGTGCCTAGGGGACTCCAAATTTTTTTTATTTTTTTTACAAAATAATAGGAAATAATTTTCTGGAAATTTTGGGACCAGTTAGGTATTTTTCTGAGACCTGGAACTATTTTTAGTTAATTAAATGAGGTAAATATGCTTTTATAAATATCAGATATTAATAAAATTTTCCCAAAATTTTATTTAGGGTATTTTGAATTATTTGGAACGGTTGGGGATACCTCACTCTCTCTGATTTTATATCGTGTTAAAAATTTAAATTTATGACCATTATTATAGTTAAATGAGCATTAGTGCCAATATGTTATACACTGAAACCATTTGTATAGTTAAATGGTTTCATACTATTATACACTGAAACCATTAGTCTAATTAAAAGGTTTCATAGCGTTATATACTGAAATAATTATTCTAGTTAAATGGTTTCATAGCGTTATACACTGAAACCATTAGTCTTGTTATTTGGTTTCAAGATGTTATACACTGAAACCATTAGTCTAGCTAAATTGTTTCATAGCGTTATACACTGAAACCATTATTTTGGATAAATGGTTTCATATGGGCATTAGTGTCAATATGTTATACACTGAAACCATTGTTATTAAGTAAAACATCACATAACCATTTTACAAAACCATGCTACATAAAGCAAAAAATCATATAAAGCAATTAGGGTTAGTTTAGTTGAGAAAAATTTGGATAGTATGCATGAGATATTGGATTCGATCATTTTTTTATTGTAAATAAAAATATCCATATTATATATATATATATATATATATATATATATATATATATATATATATATATGTAATTAATGTATGAAATTTTATTTATGTTGTGATTATGATTGATAAAACTTAAAATTAAATTGTATGTTTGACAAGTATGCTTTATATATACATGAACCATTAGTTATTATGTTGGGCTTCGAGGGGGTGTATGACGAAAATTAATTAAAAATTGATTCTTATAATATATACTTCAAAGGAACAAAAATTATTATTCAATTGGAAACGGGGGGCGCGTTAGAAATTAGGGTGGGGGTGCGCTAGAAGTTTGGAGGAGGGAAAAAAATTGGGGGGCGCGCTAGAAATTTGGGGAGGAAAAAAAATTGGGGGGCTCACAAGAAAATCTAGGTAGAAAATGAGAAAAAACTGGGGGGGTGCGCTAAGCAAACGGGGGGTGCGCAAGTAATAGGGTAGTATATGGGGGGCGCGCGAAGTAACTAGGGGGTGCACTAAGCAACTGTAAGATTGATTATTTTAAGGTGGACTTTGAGTGGAGTGTATAACAAAATGAGAGGAGTGCAAATAGGAAGTTTATGCACGGTGCATAAGCATGGGCTTATGCACCATAACCAAACCCACCAACTTTATTGTAAATAAAAAAATATTACTGCAAGTAGGTTACTAAATTTGATCTAGAAAATTAAAAGTTTGTCTAATATGCATGAAATTTTAGTTTTAATTCTCATTAATTCCATTATAAAAAAAATTAATATTAATAAGAATATTTTTAACCAATCCACAAATTCTAAATACTGATATTATTAGATCGAAATTCTAAATATCCTTTTTAAACTTTTTTTTTTCTCTCTTTATTTATTTACACATAAAATTACACAATTGCGGTAGTAGTGTGGCTAGAGATAATATAATTTCTAAGTTTTTTTTGCCAAAGAAAAGGGGACTAAGTCCAAAAAAAGAAATTACAAAGCAACAATTCAGAGTGTAGTAATTCCCAAACTATCATTCAAATATTACTGGTCTATCTCTACTAGTGGGATATCAAACATAAGGTATTCAATTGACTGACATCCTATCGAAATCAACATATCAGCTACTTTATTTGCTTCGCGATATTCATGTTGAATTCTAAGTTTAACTAATAGTGCTTACTACTTTGTTTAAAAAATAATAATAAATATTTTGAGTCGGCCAACTACTAGAATTCATTATACTCTTAATTAATTTTTGTACAAGATCTTATTTTTTTACTAAATTTTTGCACACAATCTTAAAAAAATTATTGAATCCAAATAAAAAAACAATTAAAACAAGTGTTATTGGATGTACTAATTGGCCCATTGCATTACAAAAGACAAGAAAACACAGTCCATTCCATTGATTAAACATCAACAAACAAACATGGGCAGCAAAGCACACTCCAACATACTACCACACTAACCGTACGCGCCGACGTAAGCGCGTGACAACAACCCATTCTAACATCAACAGATAAGCATGTACATGTTTTCCACTTTCAGATCAGTGTCATCACACACACAAAAACACACGCACTCTTTTCTTCTTGTTCCATAAACTTACTCACACAAAGAGAAAAAAAAAAAAAAACTTTCTCATAATAGAATAGAATCTCCTTTGCAGCTTTTTTCCTTACTTTCTTCACCTTTTTCTTAAGGTCAGTGTTTTCATCACACTACTCCTCATTATTATTATTATAATTAAATTAAATAATATTTTATCCTATATAGTATTTTCTTCGATTACTATTATAAATAAATAACTGATGTATCTGATTTACATTCACGACGATTATATAAACAATATGATAAAAGGTTTGGAATTCAATGTCTATGTGCTTGCTTTATTTTCTCAACTTCCATTCACACCACTAATTTGACTAAGAATCTTAGCCGTTAAGTTTATTTACACACTCAACATACTTTTTCTTACTTTCCTTTTATATCTTTTTTTCAACCATAGTTTTCTTAAAAGTTATATTTTCAGCATTATCTCTAAAAATCCTCACTTTCTATGTAAGTTCATTCATTTTCTCAGATTTGATCCTTCTTTGTTCATGTATGATATGTTTATGCATTTTTTTTGCTTATAGAATAATGGGTTTATTTTATTTTATTTTTTAAAAAAGAAATCTTTATTTTTTTTTTCTTTTGGTTGGTTGAAGTTTTAATTCAGATTAGTTGTTTTTGTTGTTGCTTTTTGCAGTTGATGATTAAGGTTGATTTGGGGATCAATGAGTGAGATGAGATCTACTTTACAGTACAAGAGAATGAAGTTGAAATTCAATATACAAATTCTATTTGGATTGATTTTGATCTGTATAGTGCAGTTTTCACTTGCTGCTACTAATCCTTCAGATGGTAATGATTCTTCTCTTTTCATGTCTTTTTGATTTTCTATATCTACAGTAATGCTTTTGGTTCATAATTGATAATCCAATTTGTGCTTCTATGCCTCTTTTATTAAGTAATTTGTGCACATGTTTCTTGTTCAAATCAAAATTATGCAACCTTGGTTATAGAGGTTTATATTTATAGGTGTTTATGGACAAGTTATGTGAGAAAGCTTCTGATAAAAAATGAATTATAAAGGTTTATTTCAAATTATGGGAAAACTGTTGTTTAAAAGACTCTTAATTATATCAATGTTACTTTTATTATTTAGGTCAAATGCATATGTAGGTCCTTTAAGTTTTGCATTTTATCAGATAGGTCCTTGAAGTTTTTTTTTTCCGTATCATCTAGGTCCTTTATCTAGACAGAATGTATGTGTCCTGCCTTTGGACCAATGCACGCGTAGGCTACTGAATTGTGTGGCAGTTTTTCAGTGAAACTTGAGATGGTTCTTTATATATTTACTAGCCGATAAAATGTTTCGTTTTTCATTCTTGCAAAAACTTTTTGTAATGTTCGACGTTTTCCTTTATGAATTGCTACTCTCGACGTGTTCTTTGATTATTTTTTATCTATATGTGGTTTATTATGATGTGATAGTTCTAAAATTTCGTAATTGTATCAGTTGCTGCAATTAATAGATTATATGCTGCATTGGGCAACCCTGTTCTTCCTGGGTGGGTTGCTAGTGCTGGAGATCCGTGCGGAGAAGCGTGGCAAGGCGTTCAATGTAATGATTCACTAATACAAGAAATGTATGTTATCTCTTTTTCTTGCTTAATTGCGATTATATCTTACAATGTAAGTGACCGTTGGAACACGTATCTTTAAATGTATGACAGAACTCTGATTGGTGCAAATTTGGGAGGAGAACTTGGCGATAGCTTGGGAACATTTGTTTCTATCAAATCAATGTAAACAAAACTCTTCTCCACTCTTGCCGGCTAGTATTCTCTAGTCTTTTTGTTTCCCTCGGCATATGTGCATGGCATGAGCAAATCCACTTGTTAGTTCATGAATTTCTTCTGCTTAACGTTTGTTATTTGCTTCATGTTTTTGCGGCAGATCTCTAAGCAACAACCACATCGGAGGAATTATTCCAACAAGTTTGCCAGCCACCTTGCAAATGCTGTATGTGTTACCTACCTGTGTAATATTATCTCTTCCAACAAATTATGCATAATGACAAAAATGATTTGTACTTTCGCAGTTTTCTTTCGGGTAACAATCTCACTGGAAGTATTCCACCGACTTTATCCACATTGACAGAACTTACCGCCTTGTAAGTTTGTCGTTTCTTCTATATACATATTAAACTCTAACGGTAGTTGATGTTAACTGTGATACAAGTGTCTAAATTTGAATCGCCACCTTTCAGGTCTCTTAATGATAATCAGTTATCTGGGGAAATACCAGATGCCTTTCAGTCTCTTACGCGACTGACCAATCTGTAAAGCCTCATTTCAATTAATTTTTCACACAAACACACACATTGCTGAAATGAAACTCTTTCAACTTCATTGTACATAAAATGATCTAATGTTCCACAAACTGTTATGCAGTGATTTATCTCATAATAACTTGAGTGGAGAATTGCCTCCATCTGTAGAGAGTTTGTCTGCTGTGACGACCTTGTGAGTATCGTTTCTTGTTAAGGTGATTTGTATATTTTTTTATCTGTTAATGATTCTAACCTTTTCATTCATTGTTTGCAGAGATTTACAGAACAACAACCTGTCTGGAACACTCGATGTTTTACAAGACCTTCCACTGACAGATTTGTACTTCTCTTGACCATGTTTACGATTTGATACAATCTTTTTAGTTTTTAGACTACAGTCGTTCTCTTTCTTAATACGTTTTTGTTCTATCTTTTTTGAACAGGAATGTTGAGAACAACCAGTTTTCTGGAACAATACCTCCAAAGTTGTTAAGCATCACCAACTTCAGGTGAAAATCTTTAAACATAAAGTATTTGCTTCTTTATCCTTATATGAGATGATTTCCTGAGTCAGATGATTGGGAAGATGGAAATGGAACTCGGCTTTTCAGACTATGTTTCAATGAAAATATCCGCGATCCTGTTAATTCCAAAGATGTGCGGTGTTGCAATTAAGTAAAATATTTTGGCATTAAGCTTTATTTTCTGCACAATTTCTGTAGCACTTGAAGTTCAAAACAAGCAATTAATCTCAATATCATTTGTATTTTTCGTGCTTCAATAACTCATTGTGATATTTATATGCAGAAAAGATGGAAACCAATTTGACCTTAGTGGTAATGATACTATAGCTCCATCTCGTCCACCTCATTCTCCAATAACAACATCACCATCAGGAACGGTGGTTCCGGGGACGCCATCTTCTGGACGTGTACCTAGTGGACGTGTACCTACTAAACCGGCTGATGGACCAACTGCATCAAAAGAATCAAGTTCCGGGAAATCGAAAAAAAACACCAAAAGGGTGATTTGGATAACTATTTCTGGTGTATTGGGGTTTATAATTTTGGCACTGGCACTTGTTCTCTTTCTTCCAAGATGTAGCAAAAGGGAACGAGGCGAAAGAACCTCCAAGCAACATCAGATTGGAGCATATGGAGGCGAAAGAACGAATCCTTGGAATAATGGGGCACTAGTCCAACCACCTAGTCTAATCGAGAAAGGTAAGTTTACTTGTGTTTTTTGTTTCATAACTCATTTCCTAACATTTAATTTTCCCTGGTAAGGACATTACCATTTTAAATTTTTAATGATTTAACTATCTAACAACATTTTTATTTTCGAACAGTACCAAAAGTGGCTGTTGCAAGGCCAAAAGAGAATCCTCGAGTAGTGAAAGATGAACCAAAAGTGGAAACATTGCCGAAGCTATTAAGTCACGATATAGATATGAGTGCACTAGATTTAGATTCAATGCCACCTTCACCACCACCTCCTCCTCCACCTCCACCTCCTGCTCCACCACTTGCTACTGCGAAGGTGATTGTCGAGCCAACCACATCCACTGGAGGGGCCAACATCAATCCTTCCAAAAGAAGTTCATTCCTTCCCACCTTTGCAAAATCTTTCACCATTGCATCCCTTCAACAGTATACAAATAGCTTTTCTCAAGATAATCTTATAGGATTAGGCATGTTAGGGAGTGTATATAGAGCGGAGCTTCCTAATGGGAAGGTAAGATTGTTGCTTTTCATTTGATCTTGATTTATATGAAAAATGACACAAAATGGATTTATGTTTGTTTTCTGTCTAACTCAACTTACCGTAATTGATTCAAATCTTGACACTTGCGCTTTCTGTATGAATTGTTAGATACTTGCTGTGAAGAAACTAGACAAGAGAGTTTCTGATCACCAAGAAGATGACGAGTTTCTTGAATTAGTAAACAATATTGACAGAATTCGGCATGCAAACATTGTTGAGCTTATCGGCTACTGCGTAGAGCATGGACAAAGGCTTCTGATCTATGAATACTGCAATAATGGGTCGATGTACGAAGCACTTCATTCAGATGATGAAGACAAAACAACACTGTCTTGGAATGCTCGCATTCGGATAGCACTTGGAGCAGCCAGAGCCTTAGAGTAAGTTTTTTTTTTTTGTTGCTAAAAACTTGTAATTAATGAGTACATACTAGAACTTTCTGCAAATTTGATTTGCAAAAATAATAAAATATAATATTTACCAATAATGCATCGTTATGTGGAACTTATGAGTCTAATACTTGGCGTTGACCTCTTTCTAGGTACTTGCATGAGCAATGTCAGCCACCTGTTATACACAGAAATTTCAAGTCTGCTAACATTCTCCTTGATGAAGATCTATCCGTGCGTGTATCTGATTGTGGTTTGGCTCCATTAATAACTAAAGGCTCCGTACGTCAGGTAATAGAGTATGAGATAAAAAAAAATGTTTCTGCATTACAGCAATCTGATTGCAGTCATACATTTTCAGCTCTCAGGACAGCTGCTAGCAGCTTATGGCTACGGGGCTCCCGAATTCGAGTCAGGAATTTACACGTACCAGAGTGACGTGTACAGCTTTGGAGTGGTTATGTTAGAACTTTTGACTGGCCGTCAGTCCTATGACAGGTGAGACCCGTTAAAAAAATACTTTAGCATCTATTTTCAGCTTTTCATGACTTTAATTCATGTATTGTGTGCATCTTGTATAGGAAACGACCCCGAGGTGAGCAGTTTCTTGTAAGATGGGCAATCACTCAACTTCATGATATTGATGCATTATCAAGAATGGTTGATCCTTCTCTAGATGGAGCTTACCCTGCCAAATCTTTGTCAAATTTCGCAGACATTATTTCTAGATGTGTTCAGGTAAGCTCTTCAGTATTTCAGTCCGAAGGATCTGGATTCCCTGATATAGGTGAACAATACATTTTCACGCAATAAACGATCTCGGCCGTTAATTTAAGATCGAACAGTACAATAGCTAAATCACTTTTAAATGGTCTTTGCCATTGATTTAATCGAACGGTCGAGATTAAAAACTGCGCGAGACAGTTGCAACATGGAATATGTTTCCGAGTCTTGCATAGTTTACTGATTTTCTTTTCTTGTCTATAATCTAATGCAGTCGGAGCCGGAATTTAGGCCAGCGATGTCCGAGGTTGTCTTGTACTTGCTAAATATGATAAGGAGGGAGTCTCAACAAAATGAATCAAATGAAAGATGATAATTGGTAATAACAATGATAATGATATTTGGATATATCAATGAATTGCAAGAAGAGTTTACCTCTACTATTGAAGACATGCAATGCATTTTCATCACATTCCTAAGGAGAGATTACTTCCAAATTCCAATGAAATACTAACCATCATCCAATATTCACATGCCAAGTTATTCAAGGTGCTTTATCCAATCAGCTTCAGAGAATTATAGGCACCAACACCCTTGTATTTATTTATATAAATATTTATTTATAATTTAATGTGTGATAATTTTCATGGTTGATTAAACCATGCCACGTTACCATGGTGGTAATTGACCCATTTGTTTATTTGATGATTGTTCCATAAAGTTGATGATGGAATATGATTCTGTAGTGCATCCTAGTTAATTTTATTATATGTTCATTCTTGGTCATGAAATGAAATTTTTTATAATTCTTATATAATTTGCATCCAAGCATTGGTCTACTCCTTGGTCTCTCTGAAGACAAATATAATAATTGGTTATAATATATATTTTTTGGGAACAAAATATGTGGATATGTTCACATGGAATAATTGGTTAAAATATTTATTTTGACTGGAACTAAATTTTTTGAGATATCTTTAGTTTGAAAAAAGAACTAAATTGAAAAAACAAATATCATTGGTTAATAAAAAAAAATAAAAAATTGTACTAAAATAAATAACAAGACTCCATTGATCTGAAAATCAAATCCAAACTAATTAAATTTGTCTATTAAAAAAACTGTTAAATTTTTTTTCTATGATCATTCTGAAATGAACCAAACAAAAACTATCAAGACAGAATTTGTTGTGCATTTAGATCCTACAAGATTTGAAGGATTAATCTATATGTTAAATGCTGAGATATTTAGTTGGACTTAAGTTTTTTTATTTTTCTCGATAGACTGCAGAGATATTTGATATGTTGCGGTGCGACTTTGAACACGTAATTTTTTTATTCTATCTTTTATGCTAGTATCACCGTGAATTGAATAATAACTAACTAACATAACAACATGCATGCTCATCCATCCATGCATCATTTCTTCTCCCTTCTCTCTCAGTTACTTCTCTATCTCTCTCTCTCAACAAAACAAATCTCTTCTTCCATTCTATTTTGATCATTATCAATTTCATTCCCTCATCATCAATATTTCCGTACTAGTATCCATTTTTTTCCTCTCAAATCTCTCCATCGAATGACAATGAGTAACTACGATACGAATCCCTTCGCTGAAGAAGAGGTTAATCCTTTCGCGGTAAGTTTCTTCTATATCACATTTTCTTCGATTAGTTCTCGTATTTCATCACATCATTCGTCAATTAATTGAATCAACCATAATATTTCTAATGTTAGATCAAAATGTATCTTTCAGAGCTAAGCTCCCGTCATTATTCTCTGATTCATCGATCCATTATATGATTAATTATTTATTGATATATCAATTTTGATGACAAATACGATGATTTTTATGTATATTTTGAACTGCGTGTGTGTGCAGAAGATAAAAAATAAGAGAGATAAAAATAAACATATACTGTATCAATATTTTGATGAATTATATTTTGATATCAATATTTGATGACATATACGGTGATTTTTGTGTATATTTTAAAGTGCGTGTGCAGAAGATAAAAAATAAAAGAGATAGAGATAAACATACACCATACAAATATTTTGATGAATAGCTTTTTTTGTATGTATTTTTTGTGTGTGGAGTAATTAAACTTAAACATGATTAGTGCCATGAATCAATTGAAATGGATCATAGAAATATAAAATTTGCATTTTGATTAATAATAATATTAGGATGGAGGTCCTAAAGGAAAAGGTTCAGGGCAACAGAATTATGGTGGAGGTGCATTCTACACTACTGTGAGCTCTTCTTTGCTTCTATCATTGTGTATATAAGCTTACAATACTTCATTTAATCATATAATGAAAAAGGATGCATCATCTTGTTTTAACTTTTCATTCATTGATTATTACCTTTCTACCTCTTTTTTACTCCTTGCTTAATTTTACATTTTACAGAACCCGGGAAGTACAAAGCTCTCACCACTTCCTCATGAGCCACATGATCGCGGGGCAACTGTTGACATTGCTCTTGATATGCCAAAGGTAGAGACTGAATTATCAAAATGTTGAAGTAAATGTCAAAATTATGACCCCAAAGTATTGTTGCTGACAAAAAATTAATTGCATATTTTTTTTTTCCATAGGACCTCAGAGCAAAGGAAAAAGAACTTCAAGCTAGGGAGGCTGAATTGAAAAGAAGAGAACAGGTAATTCATCCTGATCTCATGTTTGATTGCTTTGAACCTCAATTCTCTTTAATATGAGTTAGTAACTTGTTTAGCAAGATTCAGTATAATATGTTGTTATTTTAAGACTATGTACCTAAGCATTTATTAATGATTCTATCAATTATAAGTAAATTTAATATCAATAAATGATTAATACTTTAGTTCAGCTTTGAGTTTATGAGCTGAATAAGCAGTCATGTCATACCTTGAATTCCAAATCAGTTCATGCTATTTGAGTTTTCTCTGCTATTGATTTGTGTTTATAGACTTTTATATTGTAATTTGGTAACTCATGATCTAGTGATGTTTTGCAGGAGCTAAAAAGAAAGGAAGATGCTATATCGCGAGGTACTTTAAGATCATCTATACTTATAGAAGTTGACAGGAATGATGCCTTAATTTTAGTGGGTTACATTTTTGTTTTGCAGCTGGAATAGTCATAGAAGAAAAAAATTGGCCGCCTTTTTTCCCTCTCATTCATCATGATATTGCAAAGGAAATACCGATACATCTTCAAGCGATCCAGTATGTTGCATTTACAACATGGTTGGGTATGTTTAAAGTTTCTTGCATATAATTTTAAACATCTTTTTATGAGAATTTATTTTACTATAATTACGTGTCTTAGTTTTGAACTTTGCAACAATCTGCAGGTTTGATTTTTTGTCTTTCGTTCAATATTGCGGCTGTTACAGTAGCTTGGCTCAAAGGAGAAGGTTTGTGTTATATCTTACAATCGATTATAGTCGGCATGTAGCAATGTTGTTATTCACATAAATTTGTTTTACCTTGTAGGACTGTCAATTTGGTTTCTTGCTATCATATACTTTATTTCCGGTGTTCCTGCATCCTACGTGATGTGGTATCGTCCTCTTTATCGTGCTACGAGGTATATTTCTATATGATTGGATCCAATTTTACTGGTTTGACATGTTTTTGTTTTATAATTATAATTATGCGTCATCTCTCGTTACAGAACGGACAGTGCGCTGAAGTTTGGCTGGTTTTTCATATGTTACTCGGCAAGTTTTATATTCCTATCAGCAACTATTCATTCTGTGCTTATTTTGCTAAGTGTTCTTATATAATTTTGTTTTCCCCTTTTTCTCCAAGCAGTTCCACATTCTGTTTTGCGTTTTGGCTGCGGTTGCACCTCCACTTGTCTTCAAAGGAAAATCTCTCACGTGAGTTTTCTTCTAATCTTTTCATTCCTTTTATTTAACATGCTACTTGATCATTATATTATGACAGTAATTTTTCTTTCTAATTTTGCTTGTCAATCAAATTAATGGTTATGTTGTTAACAGTGGTGTACTGCCTGCACTTGAGATCCTCACCTACAATCCATTGGTTGGGGTATGTTCCAACTTCTAGTTGAGTTATTGTTTTACTTGCTTCTAATATTGCATCGTGTGTTGCGAGACGGACTGAATATATGTTTATAATTGAGGACAATCATCACCTTACAAGCCGGTTTTATAGAATTGAATTAGGCTCTACTCAATTTTAAGATGTTATCAAATCCTCCTTCACGATCTGTTGGGCCACCTACTATCAGTTTTCTGATCGGGCCACCCACCATTTATATTCGTGCACCAAACCCAATAATACTAGGAGTAAGGAGGTGTGTTAAGAGTCTCATGTCGGTTGCGAAACAGCCTGATATATGTTTATAAGTGAGGACAATACTCACGTTATAAGCCGATTTTGTATAGTTGAGTTAGGCCTAATACTCAATTCTAAGACACCGGGCTTCTTGATAAGGACTCATAATAGAATTTGATATCATTTTATCCCAAAAGAAAGTTTTATTTCCATGTCTTGTCAAGTAATGGTTATATTTTTAAATGATATAGTAACTGAATATTTGTGCTGAATGGCAGATACTCTACCTTGTTGGATGTGGTTTTTTCAGCATTGAATCACTGCTGAGCATATGGGTTATTCAGGTTTTCTTAATAATAGAACATAACATATGTATTCTCTTGAATCTACTCCTACTTTCTTGTTTGATGATTGATTTATATTTGCAGCAAGTATACATGTACTTCCGCGGCAGTGGGAAAGCTGCGCAGATGAAACGCGAAGCCACGATGGGGGCCATGATGCATGCTCTATGATAAAATATGGAAAGTGACATTTGCATCTTTTTTTCCCCTCAGTTATCAGTTCCTTGCACCTTTTTCATTGCATGTTATTCCCTAGGTTTTTTGGCTTAGGTTTTGAGTCAAACTGGAAGATTAAGATAGAAACTGTAGTTGTTCATACATAGGATATGCTTCCTTGATGTATAACTTGTTTCATAGAATATTGTTTATGTTAATATTGACAATTACAGTTCTGATTTTCAATGTTATGGACAGTAAGTATCAGGAGTTGACTTATCTGCAAAGACCCTTTGGAAATTGCATCCCTGTGTTTGGAAATTTTCCATCATTCATACGATCGGAATGTATACCCTTGGTCGATCTAGATTGACCGGTCCAAAAATTCCTAATTTAAAATTTTGTTTTAGAATTTAAGATATTGAACTTGAGTTTGAACAGTCTAATCTTAATCGAACAATCACTAATATCTCAAATGCGTGAATGCATGACTGCAACGTGGAAGCCGAGTCATGACAATTAGATGCACTTGTTAGTTAGGTACTTAGTTTATGGCTGTATAATTGATAACAATGAGAAAAAAACTTTGTCTATTGTTGACAAAATCAAGTACTAATAACTATACATGATGATTTCATCGAAGAATTAAATTCAGATTTTGCCGAACAAATTATCGATCTTAAATGAAGTTCATTAACCACTTCAACCACTTTATCATCTCCTTTTTTATTATCATTTTTCTTTAAAATTTATTGTCTCAACCAAACCAAATGGAAGAGAGTAGTAAGAAATAAAGGATACTTATTTTATATTACTGTGGTACAGACAGTGTCACAGTGCTAGTAATTCAATTTGATAAGAATATACTGTCCTATACATGGCACATTGGGACATATTAAGGCAAACTGACCTAACCAACTGCCACCAACTTATTATTCAGGTCCTACACACCCTTACCACATTTATTAAACCTCCACATGTTGCAAAATTCTGTTGTTCATCTTGACCATCTCAAAAAAAAGAAAAAAACCTTATAGAAATCAAACTTTGCCAACTTGCCTTAGTTGGTAATTGACTTGCTCATATCGACAAAGGCGCGTGAATTCAATTCACACGGTCGATGTAAGTATATTTTTGGCGGCTTATTTATAAATACATAAATAATTCTATGAATTTTAAGGTCTATTCGATTCAACTGTTGTGAATTCGATTAAACTCACACAAATAACCTTTGATGTGTGGAGTACATAAACCAAGCAACCAATAAGCGAGAAAAACAATAATAATTACGAACAAAATAAACAGCGAAAGCGGTAAAGAACACAAGAATATTTGTTTACCCAATTCAGTGTTAATGAACGGGGGAGGGCAGCCCTCTCCGTTCCACTTATCAATAGAAACTTTTATTACAATGAGATTCTCCAATAGAGTTGCAAGAATTAGTGTTTTCCTAATTCTACCCTAGTCCCGAATCTCTCCCCGTGACCAAGATCAATATGTGTTTACAAAGTGATAGAAAGTTTCCTCAACCCTAGAGTCTTCCCAAGAACTTTTTCTATTAACTCTAGTTTTTATGTTGGCTCCAAAAACCCTAAAAAACACATTCTTCCCTCAGAAAACATAAACAACTTCTTTTATACGCGTGTTAGCGCCGTTGTACCCGCGCCCGGCGCAGGAACCAGGAGCTACAGCCAAAACTGGCATGCTCCTGGCGCCCAGCGCCATGCTTCCCGCGCCGGTTCACCAGTGAGTTTTCAAGGCAATATCCAACACCAACTTGCTTACATTATTATATATATATAATCAGGATCCGTTGACACCAATTAGTTTGACACCAAATGTTACACCTCTCAATAACGTTTTAACCGATATAAATTTTATAAAATCCACCGTTGGATTGAAAGTTTATATCATATAGATCATTTGTGTAAACTGTCAGACAAATTCAAAATCATTTGATATGTTATTTAGACGCATAAAGATTAACGGCATTTAAAAAAACACCCAAACCGTTAATTTTGATGTAACTCAATAACATATCAAATGATTTTAGATTTATCTGACAATTCATATAAATGATCTATATGATATAAACTTTCAATCCAACGGACACTTTATTATGACACTAAAAGAAAAAGGTCATAAAATTCACATCTTGATTACTAAGAAAGCTCATAAACATTATGAGCCTCAACTAACTTATTGCCAGCTTCATTTTCATATTTATTTTTGTTATATTTATACACACATCACCACCTCTCATCTACTACTATCACATTTCAAAACTAGAAAACGACACCACATTAAGAAAAAAAAAGAGAAGAATGGTTTGCTTTTGTTTTTTGGTAGACCAGACAAAGGAGATGCAGAGGAGCAAGCCAGCGGCGGGGATTTGCTCACGATGCGGCGGTTGTGCTAGCGTGGCGGATATGAAGACGGCTACAAGGTTTTGCTATGTTCCATTTTATTGCAAATCTTGGAAAGCCATTGTTTGCACTTTTTGTGGAGCTGTTCTTCGTTCTTACCAACACTAAGATACTATAAGTAGGTCTTAGTACTAGATTAATAAGATTAATTATCATTAGTAGTAGATTATATATATTTAGTAGATAAGATAAGAGTAGTAGCTACTTGGTTGCTGCTATTTAATTAGTGCTAACACATGGATATTGAATGATCCATGATCATGAGATCTTATAGTTTCAACTTCCAACTCTTTTCTATATTATTTTATTTTTTTGTTTTCACTTTTTCTTTAAGTTGGAAGTTGGAACTTGTTTTCAACAATTTTAGCTCCTATGTACTTTGTTTTGGTAAATTAATCCAAATAACATATTCTTATATTGTGTGTAATTTCTTCTTTAAATTTGTTTTTCTTATGCTTCTCTTCAAAGACGGTTTCTCTTCCCACCCTCCATTTATATGCGAAAAATTTCCGGAAACATTTTTCGAATTTTTAGTGTAAATTTTACTCAAATTTATACTAGAAAAAAATTTAGGAACGTGTTTTCTAATATTTATTGCATGCTAGGGAGGTGAAAAAAAAAACATGGGGTGGGAACTGGGAAGAGAAATTGGCCTCTTTAAATGGAACCAAGAGATTGAGTTTGTAACTTGATAGAGTTCAAATCCATTGCAAAAAATAAATTAATTGTAAAATGATCATTAGTATATTTTGATAATTATGTTCTCCTTTGATTAAAATAAAAATGTATGATTTTTGTGGTGGCCTGAATAAGTAAGATACACAACTAAAAATATACTAAGAACGTTGCAATCATATTGTAAATGAATGTTTAATAAATTACTAGCAATAGATAAAGAATCTATAAAAGAAACTGAGCATAATGACCCCCAATGAGTTACCAAATCCACACAGATACTAGCCTATGATGAGGGGATAGCATCTCGATCAAGAATTGATAAAAGGTTAAAAACCTTTTGTTTGGAGAGGTTTCAGATAGGATATAGAAGTTAGATAAAGATAGTTGAGTTGACACTATTAAAGCATGATTAATTTATACAATAACGTGATAGAGATTTAACTCTCAACTTTCAAGTCAATATTTTGTCACAAAAGACAGCTCACCTTTCAGCACAAATATAGCGTTCCTGCTTATTCGGTCAGATTTCGAATTACGTCGTTAAATCTTGTGTTAAATACTCAACCCCTTCAAGTTGAGGTTTTTTTGGTACATCCTTCAATGTTTGTCTGTCAAAAATAAAACAGACAAAGGCACCTTAATGCAATGTCCTTTCTTTTGGGGAATCCCGTACGCTCTCACCATCAACCCATGACATTCACCATTAGTGCAGAATCAATAAGCATGAAAAACAAATATGTCCAAAAAAAAATGAAAAACAAAATATAATAATTTGATGCAAGAATTTTTTTTTTTAAGAAAAAAATAAATTTCATGAGAAAATGTAAAAAAAAAATTATTAATTATTATTCATAATTAAATAACCGAAATGATAATTATGGCGAAGAGTTTGATCACAAACACATCGGGAAAGAACATGGGAAAGCATCGAAAGTAACTTAACATCCCTCCAACATGTTTTCCAGACAACAACAAAAAGAAGATTTAATTGGTTACCAAAATTTCGCGAGTCATTCGTCGGCCAATTTTTTAATCTTTTTTTCACAAAAATGATAGTTCGCGAAAGGACGTGGCAAAATATCGAAAGTAACTTAGCATCCCTTCCAATATGTTTTCCGGATAAAAAGAATTATTTGGTTACCTTAATTTTGTGAATCATTTGTGGGACAATTTTTCATTTGATATAACAGTCCTCTCTTTCACGAAAATGATAAGTACAGCGAAGAATTTGATCACCAACACATCGCGAAAGGATGTAGAAAAGTATTAAAATAACATAGCATCCCTCCTAGCATGTTTTTCGGACAAAATATAAAAGATTTTGTTCTGGACTCGGCCTCAAACCCAATCCCCGCCACTATCAAACCTTATAACAGTGCGCCAACCACATCTGGAAAGAGCATAATGCATATCTTCGGATTGATGAGCATTTACTGCTCATCATGGCTCAATAGCCGTTTTCGGCAGCCACTTGATGGACATTTATTGCCCATCAGGGGTCTTGGCTCAGCGTTGTGGGCTATATAAACTCCTCATTTTGAAGGAGTCAGGTACGCATTTTTACCTCTTGAAAACCATACTCTGCACAAACTAACTTGAGCGTCGGAGTGTATACAGGTACACAACCCCCTTCCACTTCAACAAGGGGCTTGCTCGTGCTCAAGAAACTACCGGTGAGGTCATTCTGATCAGGTAAGATCAGATTTAATTGGTGATCAAAATTTCGTAAGTCATTCATGGGACAATTTTTTGCTCCTGGCGTAACAGTCGTCTCAAAGCAAAGGATACATAGTTCTAAACACAATATTCGATATAAGTGAAAATGACAAAACCACATATTAACACAAAAGGTAGATTCTATAATCTCAATCAAATTTTTTTCAAATAATATCAAATCGTTAAAGCTTTTCAACTCCTTACAATTTGATCCAATAAAGCGCAGACATTTTTCAGATTAGATGTGTCCATGTAAGACACGGTGTCAATGTCAAACACCGACACAACGCTAATATTTATGATTACAGTAATTGAATTATGTCATTTTCTCAAATTATTATTTGTGTCGACATATCAGTGTCGTATTCGATGTCCGTCCTTCATAGAGTCCAATCACATAAACATGAGTTATTATTTATACACATCCCACATGAATGAAATTTTCCTTGAGTAAATATTAATTTCAGTCTTTAAATGTGTGGCAACAAGGAGGAAGATAAAGAGTGATGTACGCAATTTACGTGATTGTGTTTTTTTCTATTGTTTCTTTTGTTTTTTTTTTTTTTTGTTTTTTTTAATCTTAACCATTGATAGATTTTTATCCACGTGTCACGATCTGAGCAAGATAATGGATGGTAATGGAGAATAAACTAATGAAGCATATCTTAACCCCCAAAATAGTCCTTTTGCAATCACGGTTTAGTCGTTATACATCGTAATTAAATGTGTTTTGTGTTTATCAATTTAGTTAGGAGGCCGACCAAAAGATAAAATAGTTCTAATAAGGGTTTTAAGCTTCAAAATTTTGGGTTAAAAAAGTCTCAAAAAGTTCAACTTAATTATAAATATATAATATGATAAACTAATTATATAAATATTTTCCTAACTAAGTTGGTTAGGATGAAGGCCTAATATTATCTCTGTCTAACAATCAATCCCTGAATTTTCGAAAATTACATATTTTAATATTTTTATAAGCTTTGTAGTATTTTTAAAAATTTCACTAAAATATTTGTTTTAGGTCACTACACACAAATGTGTCAAAAAAAAAAAAGGTCACTACAAACAAATAAGAAGAAAACGACATCGTTTGGTCTGGTCTAACACTAAAATATGTCCGTATGAAATTGGCGCGGCTCTAGGGTTTATGAAAAACGTTTCCTAAAGAAACCGAAACCCTCGCTGTTTGCCGAAATGGAAACTAAGAACAATTTCTTCATCCTATTAATTCCATATCTTTCTCTCTCTTTTTCTAACCCTAATTCCCAATGGACAACGACGATGATTTCGCTCTCGCCGATTCATTCATCAATTTCGATTACGCCGCCGCCGCATATTCCCCCACCAACGCTCCCGAGCTACCTATTGATCCGGATGTTACCGTCGGAAATTCCGGTGTCCAGGAAAGGTTTCAGAGTTTCTCTTTAGTTGATAATCAAGTGAATGAAATTGAAAATGATGACAATGTTATTGAAATTACCGGCGACATTATCTTTAATGATGGTGAAAACGATGAAATTAGAGGCGAGAGTGAGATAATCATTGATGATGTTAATGAAATTGAAAGTACTACTGATAGTGATAGTGAAAGTTCTAGCATCAGTAGTAGAAAAAGTGAAGATGAGAATGAATTGGAAGAAGGTGAGATAGTAGATTCCGATGTGAGTGTTAATGATAACAGTGAAGATGATTCGGCGGAGGAGATTAATGATGTTCAATCTCGACGAAGAATTTATAGGTCAAGAAACGACTTTGAGGTATTGCTTTTTTTTTTTTTTTTCTTATTGATTGTAAATTAAAATGTTTGTTCATTTGACGATACCATTATCATGTTGGAAATTTGTATAATTTATTCTAAATTGCAATGCAGGTGACATGAAAAGAAAACTTTTTTGATTTGTATTGATTAGATTAATATGATTTTTTGGGTTCATCTTTTGGAGGGTATAACTTGTTAATTGAGATGCTAATGATGTTTTGCTTATATTCAGTTAACGACATGTGCCTGGTGGGTTTGAATCCTGTGGTTCCAATCCCGCTATGCTTCTGTGCCGACAGATGATTCTGACTTGATTATACTTTCACTGCTTTGAATCCTGTTGAAGATGGGCTTTTGATCTGTTCAATCTTCGATATTTTATTTTGAAGCTTCTTTGGGAGGATTGAAGAGAGTTAAAATCAACGTATAAGTTCTTATGTTTCGGCGTAGGAGAAAATGTCAAAACCACTGCTTTTTAATTTATTTACTTTGGTGACTGGATATTGTTTAAATTTGTTTTGATTTGGGATTTTTGTGGTCGTGAACTTTGCAGAATCTTCCTAGGGTCCCTCCTGTGAATGTGAACTTGGGACCACATCATACAATGCTGCCGGTTGGAGTTGTTACATCGGTAAGCCGACTGAAACAAACCTCGTCTCTGATAAAGGAATTTAAAGTTACTTTGTTGCATTAATATTTAATAACATCAATTAATGCCAATTAGCATTGTAATCGGCTTAATCAAGTATCATATTTTACAGATTGTTGATGCTAAAGTCATTGTGGAAGGGGTGGAGAAGCATGCCCCTCTTAACGAGGGTTCCATTCTCTGGATTACTGAAAGGCAAACCCCACTTGGTTTAATTGATGAGATCTTTGGACAAGTTACAAGTCCATATTATGTTGTGAGATACAATTCTGAAAATGAAGTTCCGGAAGGGATCCATGAGGGAACATTGGTTTCTTTTGTTGCGGAATTTGTAAATCATGTGCTAAATGACAAAGATCTCTACCAGAAAGGATACGACGAAGATAGCTCTGATGATGAAGTAGAATTTTCGGATGATGAAAAAGAGGCCGAATACAAGAGAAGCCAGAAACAAAATAAAAGAGACCCAAAGAATCGAAATCCCGAGACAATGGAAAACAACAGGAAGAAAGTTCCACCAAATAATGTTTCCATCCCTACTATACCCGTTGCACCTGCCGCACCATTGGTTGCTCATGGTCATTGTCGTCCACCCATGCCAGGCACTAGACAAGACTTTTTTGGTGCTGCCCATGGTCATTCTTCATCACTTCCAGGCACTGGCCAAGGCTCTTCTGGTACACCTAATTTAAATCCACCATTTCCACATTCGAATGGTGGTCCAAACTTGTTTACAACCGGTGTTTTGACAAATGGGGTGCCACTTCCGCCTCAACAGCCTGCAGTGACTACTAATGGATTTCCTACGAACGGTGTATCATGGCACCCAGAAAATACTCAATTTTCTCATCCGTTGCCCACACAAGGAATTCCATTTCAACCACAGTTCAACCCTAGCCAGATGTTTCCTCCACCAAATGTATATCCTGGAGGACAGCCCAATATGCATGCAGAACCCATGTATGCACAGGGGCCAATGAACCAAAACCATCAATCACCCTTTCCCCAATTTCAAGCACCTACAAATTTTCATCCAAACTCTATTTCAAGCAGTCAAGGTGGTCCTCCGAATCAATTCAATCCACCAACAAATTTTCATTCTAGCTCTATTTCAGGCAATCAAGGCGGTCCTCCAAATCAATTCAATCCACCCACAAATTTTCATTCTAATTCTTTTCCAAACAATCAGAATCCTCCACAATTTCACCATCAATTCAATCCGGGTGCTTATGATGGCCGTGGAAGATCATTTTCTGCTGGCCGTGGAAGAAGACCATTCCATCGAGGGGGAAGAGGTTGGCGACCAGCCAGATAAAGATTATTGTGTACTATAATGCACATCGAAACAATTTCTCTGGTAGGAGGAACATTATGGAGCAATGTATTGTGTGCTTCATTTTGTTGTGATTCCTGTAATGAAGATTAATTCACAGCTTTTAGTTACCACAGGTCATTTGTTTTCATTAAACTTTGACTTGTATATAGTATTGTACTGAAGATTTTCTCCTTGGTGGCTTGGTTTACAAAAATACCTTCACTGGGGATGAATTGTGAAAAGGAAACTTATGAAAGAAGTTATTTATGCAAAACAGTTTGCAGTTTTATAGGTACAAGCTTTTGAAAGTTTGATTTGCATGTTTCACCTACTTCATAAGTGGGTTTATTGGCTATGGTTATGTTATGGACCATGGAGGATTAATAACACATAGTATTTGTATGAACAAGCCTTTACTGTTCCATTGATGAAACCCGCTTACGAATAGGCATTAAATTTTTTGAAAAAATCAGCATTAATTTGTAAGCTCGGATAATAATGAGAATGAGAATCATCGATACATTTGTCATAGATTGTATATCATTCATGACTCAAAGAATACAACTTCGTCATTTTAAAGTAGAAACAGTCGGATCTAGATCTTCTCCTATTCATTCTCTAGTTTTCCATTCTGCTGTAATTTTTGCAATTTATCCAAGCTCTCTTCAAATTTATTTATTGTAATTTAGGTATTACATGAAGCACAAAAGAGATGACTCACTGAACACATAGGATAGGAAGATATTCATTCTCGAAAGTCCTATCTTTCAAAATATTATGAAGTAGTAAAAGTGTAAGCTCATAATGGGTGATGATAAATCATTTGTTAAAATTAACATACCCTTAAAATTCAAGTTACCTTAGTGCACCTCCAATGTTATTATTATTTTATAAAAACAAAAACCTATTTTAAGTTTCGTACACTATTATCAAATAGTCTCTACAATGCCATGTCATATTATATAATTTGTATACATTTTACTACGAGATTATGTATATTTTAAAAACATTGACTTTAGCAAATTTTATTCATTTGTTCTTAAGAGAAGAAATTGATAGTTTACTCGATAAGAAATTAATTTCAGGGAGGATTAACATATACTATAGTATAGGGCTTGTAAGGTTCAAAACATCCAACCATGCAGCATCCAAAATGTAATTTACTGTTGTGCATGGTTTTCTAGCTCACTTACTGAGTAGAGCAGTAACTTCCTATCAATTTTTTCCTCATGTATAATAAACATTTGATTAATATCTATTTACAAAACTATAACCTTTTCTTGAATCATCTTAATTAGTTCAAGAGAACAATATGTTTTTTTTTTATATATCTTACATGTGATGATGTGATTAGAAAGAAGTAATGTTAATAAAACATAGAAGAAAACTTATGAAGTTAATCATTTAATTGAAATAAATTAACAATCCAGTATATTAGAAAACTTAAAAACTTTTAGGACTGGCAATTCAGTCAATATGAATAAAAGGGTACCAAAAAAAGTCAACATTTAGGAACATGATTTGAAAGAATTCAAGCTTTGGCATTGGCATTCCTTGTAAAGTCAGTACAAGTCTGGCAAGTGCAGTCCGAAAAACGGCATATGTCACACCCGAAGCACACACAAGAAGTGCAACCTTTGCATGCCGGAGAACGAGTGCATCCTCTGTAAACTCTGCGACTACCTCTTTCTTCTTCATCGTCACATGTAATTCTGAGATATAGGAAACACCGATTATGAAATGCATAAACAACAATGACTATTATAAAAAGATTGAAAGTGCATATTCTATTGATGTCAGATAATTAAAACTGAACCTATCAAGGAGCAATTAATTATGTCCATGAGTTGAATCTTTTGGGACACAATGCAATAAAGCGCGCATAAGATTGTCCTTGCGATTAATCGCCATATATGTATCTGCGGACAACAAAATAGGCAATGTATCTGCGGCGATGTTTTCAGGACCAAAACTACCAAGCCTGTTTTAAATCAGCCATGCATAGCGAGACTACGTAATATAATTAAATAAACTCTTAACTGCTACCCTATTAGAATCCAGGGCCAAGATTGAACACCATTTATGCAGAGCAACCAATGCAAATAATTATAATTTCGAAAAGACGAGCATCCCCCAAATTGGCATTTGCCAAAACACTAAATTTTCAACATATGTAATGTATACTTGAATTCACCTCAGAAGTGTAAATTGCAAAATGCAAATGATATAGTGATATAAATGTACTGTTATAATAGTACTATAATTATAGTCAGTGTTACTACAGTGTGGTGTAAGATACTAAAATAGCTTGGAAAGTGGCCATAAACCATAGCCTTCAAATATAAAAAAATGTTAATGGCTCAAACAAAAATTAATTAATTCAGAACATACTTGTCATATGGAAGATCAGAACATTTCCAATTTGGATCAGCCATAGCATCATGGTGAAGGCGGCAATCCTCTTTGGTTCTCAAGCGGAACCTACGCTCTTTGTTACATCTAGTACAACGGATAAACTCATCACGGTGGCACGCCTGCCCATTTTGGGATTTGTGGGATCCATTGGCTGTTTTTAATGCTTGATTGTAGTATTTGAGCAGAACTGTTTTATACAATGGAACCTTCTCACCATTAACTATTACCCATATATTGTTCTTCCATTTCCTAGCTGTCTCTCTTCCAGAGTGTTTCTCGAACGCAGCAGGAGTCAATTTGTCTATCGGTTAAACATCATTAAATAAGGTAAGATTTAGATTATGTATTCAGTTGGCAAAAGAATTGAACTTACTAAAGCAAAAATAAACATAACAAAACAACATATAAACGGAATTATATGGAATATGTAGTCACATTGTAAGAATTAGAGATATAAGACCTAAATTTCTATTAACAGGCTTAGGATTCGTCCATATAGGGATCGATTAAAAAAATTTATAATCTGTCGACAACATGCAATAGTATTAGTACTTAAAGCAATAACCATTACATTCAACTGATCAAGAACAATTGTAACCTACAATTGTTGTTGAAGCAATTACCTAATTTCATGTGGTGCTAATATGCCAAAATGCAGTTTAGAATGCATGGTATATATTTAAAGAGTAATCCCAAATTAAATGCAAACACAAATATCTCATTACACAAACACATGCACTAGTAAAGTCAAAGAAGAGAATGAATCTTAGAAGTTAGAACTCTCATTCTTCTTAATCTGCCAAACAGATTTCATTGACTTGTAACAAATCAAAAAGAAGAAAGCTTAGTATTTTACTTCATACTGGTCTAAGAACATAGAATCAAAATTTTCATTGAGACAAATCAACATACACTTTAACCATGAAACAAAACAATATCACAAAAGAGTTCATAGTCTCAATAAAAAACAAATAAAACATACACGTGTCAAAGGTAAAAATGAAACAAAAGAAAGACACACACACCCATATAGGAAAAAACAAAAAAGTCTACATTTTTATTAAAGAGAAAGAAAAAGACCTTCTTCACAACCAGGTGTACATTCACAAGTGATTTCAAGATAACCATTAACAAAAATCTTAAGCTTTCCAACAGCATCACCATATCTATGACTAGTACAACCACACATTACTTCAACAAATTCTCCAACTTTCTTCACCCCATTAATATCCTTTAGCTCATCATCACTGAACATTGTGAACCCACTTTCTTTTTCCAATCCGTTCGCCATTTTTTGTTAAAAAGACTCTGTTTTTATCAAGAAGAAGGAAAATTAGGTAATGGGTCAGCGAGATACGCGGCGAAAAAAATCTGAAATAAAAGTACAGAGGATATCCTTGAAATGATAGAGTTTCTGAAAAAAAATCTTAGCCACTAGGGAAGAGATGAGGAAATCCAAAACAACACGGTTCCTCCCCCAAGATTTTTTCTGAGAGATCTGGCATAGAGAGAGAGATGAAGTGATGTTGAAGTGAAGAGTAGTTAAAGGCGTAGGGGAGGTGCTATTTGCATGATGACAGTGGGGAGGAGAGAGATTGTTTTTGTTTGTTTAATATAGGAAGACCTTTTCAAAGTCTTATGAAGTCATCATCATGGGAGAGGTCGAAGTTTGAGATGCTTGTTTTTTATTTTTTGATAAACAAAAGTATATTCACCCACATTTGTGAAGATTAATACCCTTAAAATAACTGACATTTATTTAAGGGGTTAACATTTCTCGATAAATGTATTTTCATACGTACCAACCAGAGATCAAATTTAGCACCAAATAGTTAAGGGGTCAAATATCTACTATTGTGTCACGCTATGTTGGTGAGATGGTTGTTTTTTAATTTTACTAGGAAGTTGAACTTGGACTGTGCCACTGTTCTCGGGAAAGAGGTTAACCCCAAATTCCAAGTATAACAAAAGTGATTGAAGTAAAATTTGTTTGAATTTGATTAATTTTGTTTTAATTTTAATGTAAATTTGTGGGATTAATGAAAGTTATAGTGAAAGATGAGTTAAATAAAATGATATGGCGAAATTTTTTATTTTTTTTAAAATAGAGTGAAAAATATTTAGTGATTGATTGATAGTGTAAAATTATTTTATATTTTTGATGGATTTTTTTTTTAAAAAAATGAATAAAAAACATATTTATAAATTTATAGAGGGTCTTAGAGAGATTTTTTTTAATATATATGAATAATTCTAGTTTTTTTTAACGCAAATGCCAAAGAGTGTATCCGATGCACTTTTTAAACTCCTTAAATAGTAAGTTTGTATAAAATTTTTACAAAAATATATAAAGCCAACGCATTGAAAATTGTGTTGTTTAATTTTTTGATTAAAAAATTTCTTTAAATAATATACTTAAAGAGTACACCGGATGCATTTGTTAGCAAAACACTTTTTTAATTAGGAATTGAGGAGTAAAAAGAAAAAGAGAGGAGAAAATATTTTTGGAAAATGAGTTTGATTTCCTATCAGTATCACAGTGGAAACAGGGAAACAAGGTTTCAGTAGTTTTTTATATGATTGATTGATGGGGGAGGTGTACTAGTACCGGTGTACCACCACTTTGTAGTTCTTGTGGCAATATACAAACCCTTTCACTAGTTGGATTGACATGGATTTCTTTTTTTTGGTAACTCATTGACATGGATTTCTATTACATAACTCAGTGATAAGTTTGCTCATGGTTTATACTTATCTTAGCGGTGGATAGTCAGCGAGATTAAGTTTAAAGTTGTCATCTAAGTTAAATTGTAGGGTTAAAAAATAAGGTATAATTTGTTTATAAAATAGAGATTGATTTTCACAGGTTCGGATTTGTTGTTTCATCGAGTTATTGAATGGTTTGATTCGGTTAGAAATAAAAAATTGAAAATAAAATAAAAAACAAACACAAAATGAAAGTGTTACAAATCCTAAATAAACATAAAAAGTAAGAAAAAAATAAAAATCTCAAATAAAAATAAATATATAACATTTGATTTCAACGAAGTTAGACCAAAAAGATGAAGAAAATTAATTTTGTTTCAAAATGTTTCATAATTGTTTCAGTCTCTATGGATTTGAGGTGAAGTGAGAAAGTGTGAAGAGAAGGCATGAGACGAGCTTAGAATGTGTATATCGCAAAAGGAAAGTGTTAAACGCGAAAGTTTGATTTACAAATACGAGCGGGTTTCGGATCCCATTGGTCCGGTTCTCTCCACCTGGACCCGCCCATGTAAACTCTGCACATTATTTGTAGGCACGAGTATGCCGTTTTATGCTATTAACTTGGATGCTGTGAGCTTGTTCGCAGATTCATCCTTTTCGTTTTTAGCGGTATTGAATTTGTATTTGAATCTGATGTACTCTACCGATTTGAATGAATGAATATCTTTTATTTTGGTCAAAAAAACTCTGCACAAATCGAATTTTCAGACCGGCTAACCCGTGACCCAATCCAAACCGCTCATTTCTCTTTTTTTTTTTTTTCTGGTTTTCTCGGGTTGGATCAGACCATGATTTTTCTGTCCACTCCTACTTATAGCTCATAATTAATGATGATGTATGATTTCTAATCGATAAACAAATTAAAGTGTTTAGTAAAATTAATATTTAATTAATCAATAAATATAAAATGACATAAAAGAATTAAATTTCTATTTAAGATAATAATTTGATTTTATTAATGTAATATACCTTTTATATATTATTGTTAAATTAAATTTTATATTCTAAAACTTTATAATAAATTTATTTTTATTTTAAATGTAATATATATTACCTACTTTTTTTATATAATAATAACTAGTTTTGAGACCCGTGCATTCGCACGGGTCTATTGACTTTTATTTATAAAACATTGTTAAAATATAAGTGAAGTCGTGTACAAAAAAAAAATAATAATAAGTGGCGTTATTCTGTTATTTTTTTGTAAAAGTTATTAAATTAAATAATTTTTTTCATTAAAGCAATTGTTCCGTGTATGATTTTTATGTAATAAACTATAATTAATAATAACAAATATTTATTATCAGTTCCTTTATTATTAAAGCAATTGTCCCGTGTATTATTAAATTTCTTTTATTAAAATTAAAACAATTGTCCCGTGTATTATTATAATATATATTCATCAATAATTGTTCCGTGTATTATTATAATATATTATTCAATTCTTTTTTTTTATTAAAGCAATTGTCCCGGGTAAGATTAATTTATATATTTGTTTTATTCTCTTTTTTAAAAAAATATTATTTTTTGTTATGAGTAGATTTGCTTTATGATTATCTTTGGATTTTTTTGTTTTGTAAATTTTTTTTATGAGTATATTTGTTTTATGTTTATCTTTTATTTTATTTTATTTTGTACATATCTTTTTCTCAATTTAGAGTTAAAATTACATTTAAGGGTATAAACGGTAAAATATTATTAAACGTGCTAAGGACAAAACAGAATTTTTAGTAGTAGTTTTTTTGATATTTGTAAATAGAAGATGAATTAACAAACTAAAAGGAGGTGGGAATACTTTTACAATCCAACGTTAAAAGTACGTCTAAAAAATTACAATCAGGAGTAATTAAAATTGGAGAAAAATAAGCATCAATTTTTTTTTATTAATAAGTCCGCACTTGATTTGACTTCTCTGAAGAGTCCGCACATGAAACTTGGGATTTTTAAGATTTGTTGAAAATTTGGCGCTACACCAAATGAAAGGGAAGGGGGATCGAGGTGACCAAACTTTAGATCTATTTCTGCTTTATTTTAGAAATCTATTTACTTGAATCTTTAACTAATTTGTTAGAAGTTCAATTATTAATTGTGCTTATGAGAAAAGATCACTCCATATTAGATCATAAGAACGCCATTCCAAAAAAAAAAATCATAAGAATATCTCCGATAAAAATATTTAACTAAATTTTTAGAAATTACGAAATATAATCACTCTTTGCGACTCAGTTTTGCATTTTGCAGAGCAAGATCAAAACTACATATATCCATCATTAATTCACCAAAGTATTTATGATAGCAACTAGTAATCCAAGCATACACCATATCATAAGACAAAATTAAAAACGAAACAAACAAACATATATATGAAAAATCAAAACATTGAAAATCTTCCAAAACATTACATATCATCTAAACAAGAAAAACAAAACAATTGAATACCTTCGAAATTCCTAAAAACAAAACAATTAAAAAGAAAAAAAAAACCTTAAATCCTATCTATATCTTCATCCTCAAACTGAATGTAATCAATATCTTCATCATCTTCTTCGTCACCATCATCGACGTAAAGTTTAGTATTCTCAGGAAGCTCGCCATAAGCCTTAAGAAGCCTAGCTTCATCAGGCATGAACTTCAAAATAACATCAGCGTTATCATCTTGATAATCACGTAGTCCGACGAGAATGATATCGCCGGAAGCGATCCAAACTTTCTTGTGCATCTTACCACGGATATGACAGAGACGTTTGGTTCCAATACCGTCCAAGCATATCGCTTCACATCGACCGTTACCGAGCATACGGAGAACCTGAGCGTAATCTTGACCATCTTCTTTGAAAATGAGTTCACGTTTCTCATCATCGGCTTCGTTCTTTCCTCTCTTTCGATTCTTTCCTCCCTTTCCTTTGTTCTTCGGCATTGTTGTTGCTTGATGAGATTGGGCGCTCTGTGTGTTTTGGATGAAGCCCTAGTTTATGATTTGTTCTATATATAGAGCTAAAAAATAAAAAACTTCTAAATCATATCATGTCTTTAAAAATAACAAACTAATCTTAAAAATTCTAAAAAGATATTCGAAAAATTAAAACAAATATTAAAGTATATATATCTAATTATAAAATCTTCAAAGATACTAGTTTAAAGACCAATCCATTAACTTTTAAGTTTGTCGTTATATTACGTAGAAAATTTATTTAGAATAAATTTTATTTTTTTTATATAATACTGTAAAGATATAAGTGAAACTGTCGTCCGTAAAAAAAAAAAAGTGAAACTGTCGTGTTATTTTTTGTAAAACTTTGTATCCCACTATTTATCCAATTTTTTATGTATCTGTGACAAATAATGGTCCCGTGTGTATTATTTAATAAAAAATTAGAAATATTTAGGGTAGTTTAATAAATTTGATAGTAATTAAATTTATTATTACTATTATTAATAGTGTAACAAAAAAATTATTATTAATAGTTAGTAGTAATTAAACTTGATAGTAATATTGTTTTATGTTTTTGTTTTTCTTTTGTGAGGAAGAAAACAACTAATCAACAATGATTCTACGGGTAGTAATTTCCATAGCATCGGCTAATAAAAAAGAGCTCAAATGAGGAGGGCACTGCTCATACAAGCGAATTCTCGATCCATGCTCACAACCCATGTTCGCAAGCGCGTCTGCACACGCATTCGCCTCATGGTAAGAATGACACATTTTTATCTCCAAGTAAGAACACTATCACCAATAGAAATATTAAGTGTGTGCACTAATCACTACAACACTTGAATCAACATACACCTTCATCTTTGTGGCACCTCTATGACGCGCAAGACAAAGACCAACATACACGTTCTTTATTTCTTTTTATTGACAATTTAATCATTTTTTCACATTTTGATATGAATTTAAAAGTTCAAATCTATAAATTTTTTTCATAAAATACAAAATCATCCTTTATAATTTAGGTGTATCAATTTTGATATTATATGTGTCCACACTTAGTCTGATATATTGGCACCAAAAAATATAAATTTATTATTGATATGCATTAAATTTTTTTGCGTCAAAAAAAAAATAAAAAAATTATAACATAGTTACTACAACTAAAAAATGTACAAATTGCAAATACTAGTTGTGCGGTATGGTTTCCTACCAAAAAAACACACAAAATAATGTCATATTGAACCATGATTAGCATAAATAATGTCCTATGTGTGCTATTAGCATTCAAATTAAAGCAGCCGTTGATTGATAAATTTATGTCTCACATGCACTACATATTTATTTCACTCCGCAACATGTTTGGTCTCTATTAGTATTTAGTCTCTCTCTCAACTACACATAGTGTTATGTAATCAATATTAGGGTCCATTTGTCCTAATTTATTTTTGAGCTTATGCAAACAACTTATGCAAAATAAATTAAATTTTATGCTATTTTATCAGTTCAAACTAATAAAAATTGAATTTCTATAAGCTATTTTATCATAAACTACTTTGAAAAACTTATAATAATACATAAAAATTGCATAAGCTGTTTGCATAAGCTAAAAAATAAGTTAGGCCAAACGAGCCCTTAGTGTACCAGTAGCACTTTAGTTCTCATTTCTCAATTTTGCATTGATTGGTCTGCAGGCGAAATTTGGGCTAATTCGGATTACACGCTATAACAGCGTGCCAGAGTAGTTGATTTTGGCCGTCCGATCTTAATCTAAGGGTGGAAATTATTAATGTGCTTGCACTATTTTTTGTGTGTCTCAATCTGCTATAGTACCATCACAAATTCATAATTGTATTGATTCCATTTCCTTATCTTTTAGCTCAAGCATTGTATATAAGTGTGCTTATAGTAAATAATACATTAATACTCCATTTTCAAAGTTAGGTGAACACACAACAACAATTTTGAAGTACTTGATTCAATTTTCCATCCAACCACTTAGGCAATTACATCTTATTTTTATTTACTCTATTATTGCAATGCCAATTAATAATTAGTTGGATTTTGATTGTTCATCAACAAGTATAACTAGCAGCTATGGTGATGATTTTTTAGTTGAGATTAGGTTCATGTACTGTTCTACTATAATTTCTGGAGATAAGTCAGTGAAGTATCCTTTTTCTACATCCAGTCCTTCTTGTGCTGCCAACATCTCGACTAAATTCTGCACCCTATCAGCTCCAACTCGATTGGGTTCCAGCAGCATGCAAGCTATTTCAGTGGAATCCTGGCAAACAATCCCGAGTGTTTGCACTGCAGGAAGCCCGCCACCACGAGCACTAACCTTCCTTGCAATCCTTCTTGCTGCTGATACATCGGTCGACAAGATTGGTATGTTGTATAGCCCGACCCAAGGGCGCGCACCGATCATTGAGATGCCTTTGGCTCTTGAAACAACAGTTGGTCCTTTGTCTGGTGTTTGAGGTAGGATATCAGGCATAGTCCACCCTGCCCATTGGTTTCCCATGAAATTAGGCCGATAGAATCCAAGCTCGCGCCTTATTGTGTCGAGTTGTTTCCCTGTTGGGTGTGCAGCAGCATACAGAAATACAGGTACTGCACTTTCACATATACAAAAGTGCGGTTAAGTGTCAAAAGAAAAACGGATGAAATTCTCTTGCATTTGTAGGTCTATTATTTGTTGGTGTCGACAAAATATTTTAAACAATACTTAAAACTATGTTGGAAGAACTACCTACATAGATGCAACACAAAAAATGATGATGCGCCAATGTGTTACATTCTATTAATTAAGTCCTTTGTGAATTACCATTGAATTGGTTGGCAAAGTCTGCCGCCACAGCTTTTGCCAACCAAGCCGCGTCATCCAGCGATGCACGTGCAAGTGGGTGGAAAACAATGTCGTCGACTGCGCCTAAGCGAGGGTGAGATCCATCATGCAATTCAAGGTTGATGGCATTGAATGCAGCCTCAGCCATGGCAACCACTGTTTGTTGCAAGGGGCTGTATATGGAATTTCCTGTGCAGTCGTGCAAAACATACGACACAAGGCTATACCTTGCTCGATTGTAAGTTCTATCATGAAATTTGTTCACAATGACAGTTTCTGGGTTCGACCTAGCAGCTCGTTCAACTGCATCAAGAGTAGCAATGTTGCGTCCTTCCGAGATAAAGAACTTACAGCACAGTAACATGGATTGATCTACCGTTTTCTTTTGCTCCTACACAGAATAGTAAGAGAGTGAAATTTTGTTTCATTGAAGAATAAATAAGATTGAGTTATCAAGTAGTAGTTTCTAGAGGATAAACTAAAAAATAAAATATACATTACACAATTTTTTCTTCTTTCCTGGTTCCTTTCCCTTTTCTCTTTGTATTTGGTAAACAATTTTCAAAACAATTAAGGAGAACATTATGCAGATTTTACCACATATATGTGCTTAATCAGTTAATTAATAAATCAACAAAATTGCCACCAACAACTAACTAGTATCATGTACATAAACTATGGTTTAATGTTAACATCACACTAATCAGAGCAAAAGAAAGATAAGGAAAGAAAATTTCTGACCTTGGTAGTAGTATAATTGAAAGCCATGATGATGATCCTTCACTCACTCCAGCTGCAAATCTGTTAGAACTCGTGTCCAAGGTGGGGAGAGTACTATATTATATGGAACTCTCATTTTCATAGTACATTACTATCATCCAACCAATTTTGTCTCCACGTGGCGCCACGTCACTCCATTATCATACAACAAAACAACAAGTTACTACGTTGTTTATCAGTGTCTTCACAGTCACACTCAGTCACCTTTACTGTAATATAGGTACAAAATTTCCAACGCGGATAAAAATGACTAATCTCTCTCAGAAATATTTTGGAGAACAAAAAGTGTGTTCTCTTCTCTCAATTGAATTCTTTTTATATAGAAGCTAAAAACCGAACCCTCGACCTGATGTTTTATAACTTCAATCCTATTAGACTTGGTTAGGTAGTTAGGAGGTGGTTACATAACTACCTTGAGTTAGTTAGTTATGGTTACTTGTGTTACAAGTAATAGATGGGTTAGGAGTTTTCCTTATAAATAAGCGTGTACCACATGCATTGTATACAACTCATTCTCTATTTTTTTTCTTATCAATAAAATCTTAACACTTTCCTCCTAGTTTTCTCTCTAGTTCTTACTTGTTATCTTCTTCCTCTTATCTTGGATTACCCTAACAAATTGGTATCCAGAGCCCTTTGGTTCTTAGTGTAGAAAGCACAAAGATTCAGTCTTGTTTGGTGTTTACATTTTCCTTCATTCAGAAACAATGTCAGGGAATGGTTTACCAAACAATCTTCCAATTCTTGAGGGCAAGAATTGGGAAAGATGGAGCAAACAGATGAAGTCTCTCTTTGGTTTTCAAGATACATGGGAAGTGGTGGTTAATGGTGTGCAAGACTTGGTGGGGAATGCCACTGAAGCTCAGAGATCAGCACACAAAGACTTAAAGAAGAAGGATTGCAAGGCAATGTATGCAATTCAAGCTGCAGTAGATTCTGCAAATTTTGACAAGATATCTAGTGCTGAATCCTCTAAGGCAGCCTGGGATATTTTGGTGAAATATTATGAAGGAGGAGAAAAGGTGAAGGGAGTGAAGTTGCAGTCTCTGAGAAGGCAATATGAGCTTCTGCAGATGGATAAGAGTGAATCCATTGGAGCCTATGTGTCGAAGGTTCAAAGCATTGTCCATACAATGAAGAGCTGTGGTGAGGTGATGACAGATAGGATGATTGTGGAGAAGGTAATGAGAACTCTAACTCCAAATTTTGATCATGTCATTGTTGCCATCCAAGAAACTGGGAATGTAGCTACATTACAGTTGGAGGATCTTGTCGGATCTTTAGAAGCACATGAGTTGATGATAAATGAAAGGAAAGGGGTTCAAGAATCTGTACAAGCCTTACAAGTTCAGGCTTACAAGAAAGCTAACAGTCACAAAGAAAAAAAACAAGATAAGGGAAAGAATGGCTCTCAGAAAAAATTTGATGGAAAATCTGAATCCTTCAAGAAAGGAGGAGGAACATCAAATTCAAAGAAAGGGAAAGGCAAGGACAAGAGTCACATTCAGTGCTATAACTGTGAGAAATGGGGACACTATGCTTCAGATTGTTGGTTCAAGAAAGGCAAAGAAAAGGGCCAAGACTCTGATGATGAAGCAAAACTTGTGCAAGAAAAGGTTGAAGACAAAGCTGTGACTTTCATGGCTGCATTATCAGAGGTAGAATCACAAGACAAAGTTGATGCTGAGACTTGGTTCTTAGACACGGGGTGTTCCAATCACATGACTGGTCACAAAAACTGGTTAGTGAAGTTTGATTCTGGAAAGAAAAGTAAAGTGAAGCTGGCCAATAGCAGTTCATTGCAGTCAGAAGGCATTGGTAACATGGTTATCAAGAGAAGCAATGGAAGCTCTGCAGTAATTGAAGATGTGATGTTTGTACCAGGTATGGACTGTAATCTTCTGAGTGTTGGACAGTTAGCAGAAAAAGGTTTTTCAGTTATCATTAAGAATGAGAAATTTGAACTTTATGATCCTGCAAATAACCTAATTCTGAGGACTCTTTTGGCCAAGAATAGAACTTTCAGAACTTTGATTCACACAAACACTGTTCAGTGTATGAAGGTAGTAACAGATGAGAAGTTGAATTGGCTATGGCACCTGAGATTTGGACATTTGAATTTCAAATATCTAAATCAGCTAGGGAGCAAAGGAATGGTACTTGGCCTACCTAAGATTGAAGCTTCAGAAAGAGTATGTGAAGGTTGCTTAGTTGGTAAACAACCTAGAAATGCTTTCAGCAAGAGTTTGCCTATGAGATCATCAAGTGTACTAGGTGTTGTGCATTCTGATGTGTGTGGTCCCTTTGATGTGAATTCACTTGGTGGTAATAGATATTTTGTTACCTTTGTTGATGAGTATAGCAGGAAGATGTGGATATACTTGATTCAAACCAAGGATGCAGTATTTGATGCCTTCAGAAATTTTAAGGCATTAGTTGAAAATCAAAGTGGAAAGAAGATCATAGCTCTCAGAACAGATGGTGGAGGTGAGTATACTTCCAAGAAGTTTGAGTCATTTTGTGTTGAACAAGGTATAGAACATGAAGTCACAGCTCCCTATACACCTCAACACAATGGCTTAGCTGAAAGAAGGAACAGGACTATTCTTGATATGGCAAGGTGTATGGTGAAGCATAGGAACCTGCCTAAAGCTTTCTGGGGTGAAGCAGTTCACACTGCTGTGTATGTGTTGAACAGGTGTCCAACCAAGAAGCTGAAAGACAAAGTACCTGAGGAAGTGTGGAGTGGTAGAAAACCTAGTGTAAGTCACTTCAGGATTTTTGGTGCTTTATGTCACAAGCATGTGCCTGAAGCAAAAAGGAAGAAGCTTGATGACAGAAGTGAAGTCATGATCTTGGTAGGATACCATGTCACAGGTGCTTACAAGCTGTATGATCCTGTCACAAAGAAAATGATCTACAGTAGAGATGTTGTAATTGATGAAGAGAAATCCTGGGATTGGATTGCTGGTTGTAGTTCAAGCAGAGCTCAATTGAATCCAATCATGAATGAAGAAGATAGTGATTCTAGTGATGAGAATGAAGCACCTGCTGCTGTGACTAGAGACAGGCCTGCCAGAACAAGGAACATTCCTGCTAGATTGCAGGATTGTGAAATTGTTAATGATAATGAGGTAAATGCAGATGGTGACTTAGTTCATATTGCATTGATGGCTGGTTCTGAGCCTATCAATTACACAGAAGCCTTGAAACACAAGAAATGGAAGAAAGCTATGGAGGAGGAGTTGGCTTCAATTGAGAGAAATCAAACTTGGGAGTTAGTTAAACTTCCATCAGATAAGAAGGCAATTGAAGTAAAATGGGTGTTCAAGCTGAAGCTAAATCCTGACAATTCTATAGCAAAATATAAGGCAAGGCTGGTGGCAAGAGGTTTTCTGCAGAGGGAAGGAATAGATTACTCAGAAATCTACTCACCTGTGGCAAGAATTGAGACTGTGAGACTTGTCATAGCTGTAGCTAATGCAAGGAAATGGCCTATGTTCCACATGGATGTTAAGTCAGCCTTTCTTAATGGTCCATTAGAAGAACTTGTCTTTGTAACTCAGCCACCTGGATTCATGATTGAAGGGAAGAAAGACATGGTCTACAGATTGAACAAAGCTCTATATGGTTTGAAACAAGCTCCAAGAGCTTGGAATAAAAGGATAGATGGATTTCTTGTGAAACAAGGTTTCAGGAAATGCAAGTCAGAATATGGAGTATATGTGCAGGAAGCAGCTTCAAGCATCATTCTGATATGTTTGTATGTTGATGATCTGCTAGTAACTGGAAGTGTCACAGCTGAGATAGAGAAATTCAAAGAAGTAATGAAAACTGAATTTGAGATGACAGATTTGGGAGAAGTGTCTTACTTCTTAGGATTTGAACTTCTGAAGAATGGTAAAGGTCTATTGTTGCATCAGAGAAAATATGCAGGAGAAATTCTAAAGAGGTTCAACATGATTGAGTGTACCTATGCTGCAACTCCTATGGAGGTGAACTTGAAGTTAGAAAAGAATGAGACAGAAGAGATTGTGGATCCTACAATTTTCAAGCAAATTGTTGGATCATTGAGATATCTTTGCAACAGCAGGCCAGATATATGCTTTGCAGTTGGGCTTGTAAGTAGATTCATGGATAAGCCCAGAAGGTCACACATGAATGCAGCTAGAAGAATACTTAGGTATATAGCAGGCACAATGGAGTTTGGAATTCTTTTTCCAAAGTCAGTTCTGAATGAGAAATTTGAGATTGTGTGCTACTCTGATGCTGATTGGTGTGGTGACAAAGTAGATAGAAGGAGTACTACTGGGTATTTCTTCAGATTTATGGAGGCTCCTGTTGCTTGGTGTTCTAAGAAACAACCAGTTGTTGCATTGTCTTCGTGTGAAGCTGAGTACATAGCAGGTGCATATGCAGCATGCCAAGCTTTGTGGATTGTGACTATGTTGAAGGAGCTAGGAATTGAAGCAGAGAAACCTGTGGTTCTGCAGATTGATAACAAGTCTGCTATAAACTTAGCCAAGAATCCAGTTTTGCATGGTAGAAGCAAACACATAGAGGCTAGGTTTCATTTCTTGAGGGAGCAGGTGAATCAAGGTAGCTTAGATGTCAGGCATTGTGCAACAGATTCTCAGGTTGCAGATGCTCTAACTAAGAGTTTGAAAACAGACAGGTTTTTGAAGCTCAGAAGTGAACTTGGTGTGTATCAGGCGCGCGCGCCCAGCATGGCAAGTTCTGAAGCAGTTCTGAAGGACAGACAAGTTTGAAGTTCTGAAGAAGTTCTGAAGCAGTTCTGAAGGTCAGACAAGTTCTGAAGCAGTTCTGAAGGACAGACAAGTTCTGAATCAGTTCTGAAGGACAGACAAGTTTGCAGTTCTGAAGGAGTTCTGAATGACAGATAAGGATTTCTGAAGGATAGACAAGCTTGCAGTTCTGAAGGATTTCTGAAGGACAGACAAGGTTGCAGTTCTGAAGGATTTCTGAAGGACAGACAAGTTTGCTTAGGCTTGAAGTTAAGGGAGCATGATGTTTTATAACTTCAATCCTATTAGACTTGGTTAGGTAGTTAGGAGGTGGTTACATAACTACCTTGAGTTAGTTAGTTATGGTTACTTGTGTTACAAGTAATAGATGGGTTAGGAGTTTTCCTTATAAATAAGCGTGTACCACATGCATTGTATACAACTCATTCTCTATTTTTTTTCTTATCAATAAAATCTTAACACTTTCCTCCTAGTTTTCTCTCTAGTTCTTACTTGTTATCTTCTTCCTCTTATCTTGGATTACCCTAACACGACCACCTGATTAAAAAGTCCAAAACACTTACTACTTGAATTAATGATTAATTGCAGTTTTGGTTTCATTATTTTCAATTTTTTGCGGTTTTGGTCACCCTATTTTAAAACTCGACAGTTTTGATCCCCTAACGCATATTTTGTCTAAAATATGATGATACAACTTGTTTTAAATGAACTTTATGAAAGTTTTTTCTTACAATTTCATCGATGTTGATATTTTTTCATCATCGAATCATATACCACGTCGTTTAAATCATATTATATCGTCAATTAATAGTTAAAAATTATGTTCGGGGGACCAAAACTGTTGGGTTTTAAAATAGGAGGACCTAAACTGCAAAAAGTTGAAAATATGGGGATCAAAACTGCAATTAAGCCATTAAAGTAATTCATCACTAAGATGGTAAGATTATGGTAACACTATGGATGTAAGCAGATAAAAAAATCCAATTAAACCGACAATCAAAACTGAAAAAAAAAAAACTGATGTTTATGGTTTGGATTCAAAACCGAACCGAACCAATTAAAAATCGACGTGGTTTGGTTCGATTCTCGGATTCAATTTTTAAAAACCGATGAACCGAACCAATAGGTATATTATTAACCATATATTTATTTAATATTTTAAATTCTACTTATGCATATACCGTTTCAATGTTCAGATTACAAAAAAATTGGGAAAAAAATTGAAACACTTAATTTAGTTTGCTTTTTTACTTGATGTTGAATTATGAACTTAATTTTATATATGGTTGTATTTTGTATTTAATAGTGGACATCATCTATGGATTGTATTTTGTATTTGAAAATTTATGGATTGTATTTTGTCAAATATCAACTTTGTTTGAATTAAAATATGTGTTTGAAAACCATTTAAAGTATGGTGTACGGTGATAATTGATTACATATGTGTTATGTGTGATTGAAAAAATTATAGAAGGGAATATATCGAATAAAAAATAATAGTAAAGAATACATAAAAAATAAAAAATGCTCAAACCGATTAAAGTATCCGAATCAAACCGATTAGTTTGGTTCGGATTCATTTTTGAAAAACACCAAAAACCAAACCAATAGAGAGTTCATTGGTTCGGACATCGAATTCACCAAAAGTCGATCTAAATTGGTCCAATTACATCTCCTAGATAACACTTACTACTATAATTTTCTTTATATAAGTGTTCACTAAATTTAAAAGTTTTCCATTTCTTAAATTCACATGCCATCCAACATTTAAAGGTTCTTATAAAAATATAACTTTTTCATAACGTGGAACAACAAAATTGTATTTAATAATACATAGCATTCTGTCGTGATCAATAAACACTTAAAAAAGTTAGTTCCAATTTTACCTTTTTCATATTTTTCTATTACTTGCTCAACACGTAAGCCCACAGAATTGAAAGTGTTAATCCACTGAATTGGATTTTTTTTTTAGCTGGTTATGCTTATTTTAATTAACACAAATTAAACCTATAAAAGTACAAACTTAAACCAACCACTGCACTATTCCATCTTTGACAAACAAACAAACATCAATAGCCAAACCAGAAATTCTCCTAGGCACAATCTTTGGTTATTTATTGATGATGACTCATTTGGTTTTGCATAGCAGAGCTAATTTTGTCTATGAAATAAAAAGTTTGTTTGTTATAGATTTTTTAAAAATAGATTCTTATAGTGTAATAAAATTTTGTGTAAAAAAAATTTACAAAGAAACTTTTTATAAAAGCTTCAAATGAAAATTTGGTTTGAATAATTATTCTTAAAATGTCATTTTAGGCATTTCATCATTTTATTGAAAATTTTTTTGATATCAAAATTTCAAAAAAATCACTTTTTTGAAGTTATTTCAAATGGATTTTCATAAAAATCATTTTTGAAATACAACTTTTTGTAAAAATTGAGATTTTGACTATGTTTTAATCTTCAATAATGTACGTTTATGTTATATAATATCAAAATTAGTGTTTGAATTTAGAAAAAAAACAAATATAAAAAAACTTATAATATTTTGAAAAACGATTTTATAAAATCTATTTTCAAAAATACAAAAAAATAATCTATTTTTTTAAAGTTAAAACAAACGCACCCAAAGTTTTCCATGTGAAGCTGGATAAAGATGACCAATGAGGAAAACAATACACAATTAAATAGATGATGTTTGATTAGTTTATACATAACAGACAAAAAATGTTAAGCAATATCAATGGTTGCAACATTTACACCGTCGGCACATTACAATCAATCATGTATGTGATTTTAGAAGTAATTATGATAAAAAGTCAAATATTTTAGATCAAATATGTATGATTAATTGAGAGTGTAAAAACTTTTTACACTGACAGGGTATATAAATTAAGGAAGGCCAATTTGATATTGGAATGAAAATTCACCAGATGGCATAAACCTTCTCAGGACTCATGCTCAGAGCCTGTGGACTGTCATGGAGTATTTTTTATGTCCCGAGTTAAGTCAGTTTGAATGCTATGCCCATCCTCCTCTTATCCAATACATGCCACTACTCCCTAAAGAGAGCACGATCGAAGTAACTGGCCTACCTGCATACTTGGGAAAAGGAGCAGAACGAGCAATAACCATAGTCACACGGTTCATAATTCGCTTCGGTACGTGGTACGGGTTCGGGTATGCGGTACGCTACCTTTAAAGAATTCGGTACGTGAGGGGTATGCATAGTCGTTGTTAATAAAAAATTAAATAAAATATTTGATGAAAATATTAATTAGTATTAAATTTATGTTAATTAATATTATTATTCTAAAGTTTATATTAATCATAAAATTGAGAATCAAATTTCCATCAAATAAAAGTTAAGTGTATGCTGATAGCACATGTGTTTCGTGTATCATTGAGGGAAAACAAGTCACCGAAGTGTAACTAACATTGAGAAGTAATCAAAGTTAGAAATAAACAATTTGTTAGATGTTTCAATATACAACCCAAATCCAATATACATTGTACAAAATGCATTGTACTAGTGAATAAGTGATGTTATACTTTTAACCATCATATTCACACCTAAGTCTAAATCAGTCTCAACATTCTATATTTTGTTCTTATTTGATTGTTGGGGTGGTTCGCCGGTACTTAGGTTTTGAAGAATTCGGAGAGAATTACAACGAACCAATTCGCAAAAGTACCACGAATTGGTACGAGCGAACCAATTCGTGGTTCGTCACCTTTGAGGAGAATTATGTGACTATGGGAATAACTGCTGAGTAAACCACCGAAATGGTTTTCGTCCTGGAGGCATAAAAGAAGAAGAGGGAAACACAGAAACCTAAGTTACTTCTAAATCCTATCAGCAACATACTTCTAAATTCTAATATATTTGGCGCCTTTTGTGCTATGTTTTAGCTACTGATTATTATATTTCTTAGCTTATAAAAGAAAATACATAACACAAAGTAGCCACTACCAGAAAGAATATGCATGGTCATCATGGATGACCTTATCAAATTTCACTGGTATGTCAGTGCTTATAGCATTTAAATTTTTTGCATCAAAATGTCCTTCTGCTGGTCCTTTCAAGGTCTGACTATTAACAAAGTTAAGAGTATACATAAACTCTTAAGCTTATAATATAGACACAAATATGTACAAGTAGACACAAGGACTGCTGTTAATGTATTTAGTTCTGCAGCAGCATAATTCTTCATCATCAATTATCAGTAGTATGAATCATATAGGAGAGTGCACAGTTTCAAATCTTTATAACAGGAAAACCAAAGGAAAACAATAAAAATCAGGGTTGCAATAAATAAAATAAAATAGTTGATATTGGGTGAAGAAACATAGAACCTCGACTTTCACAAATCAGAAAAGAGAAATGTTTTAGTGGGCTAGTATAATACAGAAATGATGACTGTTCTTCACGCCTCTTAAATTGATCAGAATCCCTCGTGTCCCCTAAATCTACCAGAAGATATCTTTTGGTAGTGCAAATCTTATCAGAGATATCTCCCGGTAGCTGGATTTTGATGGTTCATCAACAAGTATAACTAGTTATGGTGATGATTTTTTAGCAGAGATTAGGTTCATGTACTGTTCTACTATCATTTCCGGAGATAAGTCAGTATAGTATCCTTTTTCTACATCTAATCCTTCTTGTGCTGCCAACATCTCAACCAAGTTCTGCACCCTATCAGCTCCAATCCGATTAGGCTCCAACAACATGCAAGCTATTTCAGTTGAATCCTCACAAACAATCCCGAGTGTCTGCACCGTAGGAAGCCCTCCACCACGAGCACTAACCTTCCTTGCAATCCTTCTTGCTGCTGATACATCGGTCGACAATAGTGGTACGTTGTAGAGCGTGACCCAAGATTGCGCACCGATCATTGAAATGCCTCTGGATCTTGAAACAACAATAGGCCCTTCATCTGGTGTTTGAGGTAGGATATCGGGCATAGTCCACCCTGCCCAGTGGTTTCCCATGGAATTAGGCCGGTAATATCCAAGCTCTCGCCTTATTGCATCGAGTTGTTTCCCTGTTGGGTGTGCAGCAGCATAAAGAAATACAGGTACTGCATTTTCACATAAAACAAAAAATTGAGTGTAAGTCTAAAACATTGATGCACTGAAGTATTGCATTTCATGAATTAAGTCTTTTATGACTTACCATTGAATTGGTTGCCAATGTCCGCCGCCACGGATTTTGCCAACCACGCTGCATCGTCCAATGATGCACAAGCAACTGGGTGGAAAACAATGTCATCAACCGCTCCTAAGCGAGGGTGAGCCCCATCATGAAATTCAAGATTGATGGCATTGAATGCAGCCTCAGCCATGGCCAGTACAGTTTGTTGCAGAGGGCTGTATATCGCATTTCCCGTGCAGTCATGCAAAACATACGATACGAGGTTGTACCTTGCCCTGTTGTAAGTTCTATCATGAAATTTATTCACAATGACAGTTTCTGGATTCGACCTAGCAGCTCGTTCGATTGCATCAAGAGTAGCAATGTTACGTCCTTCCGAGATAAAGAACTTGCAGCACAATAACATGGATTGGTCTACCGTTTTCTTTTGCTCCTACACAAATAGTAAGAGTAAAATTTTGTTCCATTGAAGTAGAAATAAGACAACACATATAACTTATAGTCACAAGCTGTTTTCAGCATATACAAAATTTACTATCATTCTCACTTCTTTTGCTGAAATAACCAACAAAATGAAACCTTACTTTATTTAATGAATAACAATTAATTTATAAGAGTTATAAGGTTGACTTAATGGTCAAGGTAAACGAGTTAAGATATAATTCTAGCTACAATATCAGCATTTAAATGTCATTTTTATTACACTAATTAAACAGATGCTGCGGATTTCAAGATAGGTTCAACATTTGGCATAATTAGGTTCAAAATTATTATTCCTATAGTCCCTTAATTTCAGATAACAATTTAGTCGTTTATCTTCTTTTCACATCATTCTTGTCCTTTTTTCGTGTTTGTATATAAGTTTTTAACCTTTAAATCTACAGGTTTTTTTTTGCATAATATATATTTATGATTGAAAGCGCATAGAAAAAGAAAATTATAGATTTGAAGCTTAAAATTCATATCCAAACATAAACTAAAAAAATAAAATAAAATTATATCTATACAATTTCCTTTATCATCCTTATACTCCCTACACGAAGGGGTATACCCTACACCATGTGAGTCACTGTCAATTGCTATTACTTCTTTTTTTTCTTTCTTTGGTACATTGCTATTATTTCTATTTATTATTATTTAAAAATAATAAAAGTTGTACCACTAAAATTATTGAAAAATAAGAACTTAATCTTATCCACAATTTCTAACACACGTGACTTTCTTAGGCAAATATTGAAGTAGCTCCTAGAAGATAAAATTATTAAAAAAATAAAAAGAAAATATACATTATTCAAACAAGAACATGATTGAAGTAAAAAACTTGCAGGTCTATTGTTGAAAATAAAAGATAACATTTCTTAATCAGTTGAAACAAGAACACTAGCACATAAACAGCACCACTTGCTAATTTTTTCCAAGCATTTCTCAAAAACCAAGAAAGAAGTTCAGAGATAGTGAATTTAAAGAAAAATAAACAAAATTAACAAGAGGGTTAGTTAAGAAAGTGGAAGAATTAGGAGAAGATTATTGTGTATATAAAAGCTTAATAATCAATAAAATTGTCACCGTAGCAGTAACTAATTAACTTTATCTATATATAATATACATACTATACTATGGTCTAATGTTAATTAACATCACTAATTAGAGATAATGAAAGAGATTTTCTGACCTGAGTAGTATAATTGAAAGCCATGATGATGATGATGATTATGATCCTCCACTCCAACTGCAATCTCTGTGTTCACGAGTTACTTAATAAATGGAACTATATATCATTTTCAGTTTTTATTATATGGTACAGTCCAATTAAATATATCAATATCTTACTGGCCATGTCCCCCACGTGGCGCCACGTCACACCATTATTATCAAGAAGAAAACAAGAAGTTGCTTCCAAAAGTATGAATTGCATTATTATATTATATTATATATACTATATAAAAGAAAACATGAATTTTATGTTACTTCTCCAAAGTCTAATAGTTACCTTACAATTTGATTATGAAAACTTGAAAAGAGATTGGTTGTATAATAATAGTATTAGAAGACTTGTATATGAAGAATCAAGGTTCCCAATTATTAGAGGTATTATCGGGAAGAAATCCAAAAAAATGTGTTAATGAATGTCGATTCAATTGATAAGAAGTTGACTCATATTCTGCAAGAATGTTGATTCAACTTTTGCTTCTAGCGTAAGAATCTCTTTGGTGGGTGACCCATAAGTGTTTTGAGCCTTGAGACTCTTGTGAGCTGTTGAAACATAACTCACTTAAATTCTTTGAACCTTGAGACTCTTGTGAGCTCTTGAAACCTAACTCACCTAAATTCTTTGAACCTTAAGACCATTATAAACCTTCGAAACTCAACACACTCAACTTGGAACTAGAAAAATACAACTTTTTAGTGTTCACTCAATTTAAAAGTTTTCTGATACTTAGATTGGTGTGTCATTATTCACTCTAAATACATATCTCAACAAAGATCATTCTGTCCTTTTCAACAAAGGTTTAAAAAAGTTCAGTTCCACCTTGCTTTTTGCCTCATTTTTTTATTACTTACTCAACACATAAAGCCCATAGAATTGAAAGAGGTAATCCACTGAATTGGATCTTCTTAGCTGGTTATGCTTATTTTAATTAACACAAACTAAACCTATAAAAGTACAAACTTAAACCAACCACTGCACTATTCCATCTTTGATAAACAGACAAAAAACAAAAAATCAATTGCCAAACCAGCAGGTTATGATAAAAGTCAAATATATCTGATGATCACACAGTGTAAAAACTTTGTGCACTGACGGTGTATATAAAAGTAAGGAAGGCCAACTTGACATTTGGAATGAAAATTTACCAGATGGTAAAAACCTTCTCATGTCATGAAAATGTAATTTTTCCACATCAAATTCTCTTTTGAAACAGCTTAAAGTAACTTTTAACAATTTCTTCCTGTGAAAAATCTGTGTAGTATCCTTTCTCCACAGAAATACCTTCTTCCCTTGCAAGGTTTTCAACTTCTTGTTGTACTCTTCCACCACCAACATTCGTTGGATCCAATAAATTACAAGCTACTTCAATGATGCCTTCACCATGTGTAAGCGCCATGGCCTGTACCGAAGCGAGTCCACCACCTCTTCCACTAATACGTTTTGCGATTCTACGAACAGCGCTAATATCGGAAGATAATAGAGGGACATTATAGTTATCAACCCAATTGGTTGCTCCAATGACCACAACACCTTTTGCTGGAGTCACTTGAGATGGACCACTATATGGTTTCAGTGGCAAAGTGTCTGATTTTGGCACACCAATCCATTGGTTTTCATTAGAATTTGGCTTGAAATAACCAAATGTTCTTCTGATTGAATCAAGTTTCATCCCTTCTTCGTGTGCTGCTCCGTATAAGAAAGTAGGAACTGCATGATGTGCATTTGAACTATTTTTAGAAATATGATCAACATGTACTAATAGACAGTTTCATAATCAATTTTATACAAAATGGTAATCATGAAAATAATCATATGCAAACACACAAAATATATCAGTTGTTAGTGTGAAATTATTCATTAGATATATCAGTTGCAACCCAACAAAAGGCTTAGAGTTTTGATGAAAGAGTTCACTGCTAATGTTAAGTTAATACATAACACAAACTTGAATATTTGACACCTTTTGTGCTAAATGTGATTTCTTAGCTTATAAATAAAATATGATACACAAATTTGCCACTACCAAAAATAATTTGGATGACCTTATCAAATTTCACTGGTATGTACTTCTAGCATGTAAAATTCTGCATCAAGATGTGTCTTTCTGTTGGTTCTTTCAAAGTCTAACAATTAAGAGTATACATATACTCATTCTTAAAATTGAGAGTTTGGCCTAACTCAACCCTACAATACCGGCTTTTAAGGTAAGAGTGCCTCTACTTTATAAACTCATACACATGCCATCTCACATCCGATGCGAGACTTCTTAACATTCATAAACTTATATACACTCAAATATGTACAAGCAAGGACGGCTGTGTATGTTTTCAGTTCTGCAGCAGCATAATTCTACATCATTGAATATCAGTAATTATTCAACGGTGCTAATATTGAAGGAAGTGGCTTCTGGTAATTGGTAGAACCAGTGAATTTATGAAGCCATTCTTTATACTTAAGAGAATGCTTTATTAGTTTAGTACACAATAAGCACAGACTGATAAACTTAATGTTTAAGAGAATCCTCCTAAATAGCCAGAAAACAATTTTTTCTGTGTCTAGAAGCTTTCAACCCCTCCCCAAGAAATAGCATCCTCCTTTAGCACATATGAAACTTTAAGTCTATGTTCGGTTCCACGTATGAAACTTTAAGAATTACTTTTAACCGCAAATTTCATTTTTATTTTTTTGGCTTTCACCACCGATTTAATCTGGTTCGGGGGTTAGTTAGGGCATCAAGTGGTTTCAGCCTCCTCCCGATCGCAGTTGCTAGGGATCGAACCGTGGTCCTCCCTACCAAGTTCAGCATCAATCACCACTGAACCAACTAACGATTGGTAACCGCAAATTTATTATGTTTGGCTTCTAACCTCTCAAAATTGATTCTATCCCCAAAATCAGTTCTAGCTAAAAGTAAGATTTCTTGTGTCTAAAAGTTAACATAGAATCAATTCTGAAATTTGTTAAAAGTGGCAGCCATATATACACAAAAAAACAATAGCAATCCAAACATAAATTGATAACAATATTTTCCCCCCTAAATGCATCTAAACATAATCAATGCAGTCATAATAATTTTCCTCAATGCAGAACCAAACAAACACAAAATCATGCTAATACTAACCTTGCAGATTAGAACCGATGCGAGCGGCTAAACACCTTGCAGTACTAGCAGCATGACCTAATGAAGCATCAACCAAAGGATGAAAACATATATGATCAACAACTCCAAGTCTAGGATGAGTTCCACTATGAACCTCAAAATCAATATTATCAAATGCAGCTTTCACCATAGCCAAAACAGCATTTGTCAAGTGACATGATTCTTCTTCATTAGGCACTGAAACAAATTCAGAAACAAGTGTGTAACCAACTCTATTATAAGTCACATCTTCAAACTTGTTAATTATTGGTGCTAATGGAAAAAAATTAGCAGCTTTTTCAATTGATTCCAATGCACTCTTGTTTCTACTTTCTGATATATATACTTTGCAGCAACCTACAAATGATTTCAACATTTTTAATTTTTTTTTTTTTTTGACTTTGTAATAATTATACAATGAAACTGTTTCGTATTGTGGAATCAGACAACAGTAGCGTAAAACATGTTCCGTAATCCCTTTTACACCACAAAATTATGAACAAACAAAACCTTATCTAGGTGAAAGCAATGGTGGAGTATGAACCTAGGTGGTTCACAATGGAGAAAGTTTTACAACCGTTGGATCAAGTGGGTCAATGGATCTGAGAGTAAAATCATTCAACAACACGGAAACGTTTGATTGAGAATCAACGATGGTTTCATTTTTATACGTCCAATGTCTTCATTTTCTGCGTCTTTGAATTTGAAATCGTATGAATCATATATTAGAGTGCAGAGTTTCAAATCTAAAAAATAAAAATCAGGGTTGCAATAAAAAAAATAGCTCATTGAGTTGATAAATAAATTGTTAAGTACGGTTTTTAATGGAGTGGCAATAAATTGTTTTTTTTAAAAGGGAGTGGCAAATAAATTGTTAAATTGGTAAAGGTTTCGGTCGCACTTAAGTATCTCGTCGGTTTGATTTCTGATTTATGTAAATGGAGAAAATTTGATTGGAATGAGAATTCACCTTGTATATCCAGCAAATTCTTCGGTAGAGATTAATCATGTCAATAACGATGGAAACTTCATACCAATATTATGATTAAAAAAAAAAATTGTTTTTTATAAACCTATTTAAATAAAGTGCTACCTTCCCCAAGTTTCTCTTCTCATTTCATGCACTTGAAATCTTTGTTACTTTTGCAAATTTATATGTTAAATTGTTAAAATGTTGTGAGTTGTTATCCTAATATTAATTTCAATTGTTAAACTATTTGATTTTGGGGATGGATAAACGTAGTTTAGTGAGGATAGAAACAGAATTAGTAATTGAGATAAAATTCAATTTAGGTGTTTGATAAAATGTCCATGAGGAAAATTATGATAGATACAACGGAATTATATTAATGGACTTAATTTTGAATGTCTTTCTCCGAGGCATTTAAAATAGGGTCATTCTAAACAGTGTTCTTGGGGCACTTGTTAAACATACCAAAGTAGAAATAAAAATAAAATTAATATTGATAAAATAATTTTTTACAGTCTCGATGCATTGAATGCACAAGTACCGAGACAGAATTTCCATATTTATATGCTTAACTGGTGCTCCAGAAGCACTGTTTACCATTTTATTTTAAAATATGCATCATTCTTAACGATATAAGATGGTTTTTGAAGATATGATCTTCTAACTATATATTCGCACGGGGGACAACATGCATTTTTCTTTGTGTGCATGAGAAATCTCTAGCAAATACTCTATTTTAAAGGTTTGTGCACATTTTTGCATTATCAAGGGTTATATATCAAGAAAAGCGTAAAATGTAGTAAGGCTAAACTGTATATTTGGTCTGTTACGTTTATTTTAGGTTTTAATTTGGTCCCTTATGTTTAAAAAATTTCAATTATGTCTCTTACATTTGTTTTAGGTTTTAATTTGGTCATTTCCGTCAATTTTGTCACTTGTGACAGACGGTTTGCATAGGTGGACAGGTACACAAGGACACTTTAACACTGCGACACGTGTACAATTGAAAGATAAAACTGACGAAAATGACCAACTTATGCAAACGGTGGAAACGTAAGGGACCAAATTGAATCTTTTTAAACGTAAGGACCAAATTGAAACTTAAAATAAACGTAAGGGATCAAATGTGTAGTTTAGCCAATGTAGTAATAACTGACGATGAAGGTGAAGATTCATATATAAGTGAAAATGTGGTTTACAAAGACGTGTTTCATAATGTTTAGTAATTAACACTGAATCATTATAAAGATCGCTTTATATGTTTTTTTTATGTAATTTTATCATTGATTTATGATTTTAATTACTCATTGTAGTTTTATATGTACTGCATAATTTCAGTTTTAATTTATCTGTATTTTCTTAAATTTTTTATTTACAATTTTTTACTATAAGAAAATAAATTATACACATAATATTCTACTTAATTTGTGCATCGCACCGGTAGTAGTATAGTTTGGGACAAAAAAAAAAAAGAAGAAGAGTTTTTTCCCTTATAATGTGCGACAGAGGGAGCACAAAATTTGTTTTCCCTCTTTTTCATGTGTTAATGACTCTTAAATTCATATATATCAATCACCAGAACACCGCCAACCAAATGCATGCATACATCACTAACCAATTTTGAAATTTAAATAAAAAAATTAAAATTTTAATATTAACAAAGCATTCACAATTCTCTCATATTCTCATATATTAACTATGACTTTTGAAGTCATGTATGTTAATCACCAAAAACACCCACAACCAATTGTTATATGCATAACACAATCAAAATATTTGAATTCATTCACCTTAATTTTTATGTAATACTATACGCTTGATCATTTATGTTATCTCTTGTTTTATTTTATTTTTATATTTTCTTTTGTTTTTCACTTTTCTTTCCTTACATTTAATCTTTTTTGCTCATACATTCATTAAAATATAAAAGACAATTGTACAAACTTATGAAGTACAAATTTACTACAAAAGGAAAAATATATATCCTCAAACTATTTATAATACAAATAAAATAAAGTTATGATCATCTAATATTTATACTCCCCGGGTCTTATTTATAAGTAAAAATTACTTTTTAGATTTATTAAACAATTAATGTATCTAGCCTATATTTAAGCTAGATACATTAATAGTTGAAACTTGAATGAATCTAAAAATTATTTTTTTACTTATAAATAAAGCCAAAAAAATACATAATATTTGGTGCCTTTTAAATACGGCCCCCTCGACAATCATTTATCTTAAACCATATTTAGAATCATTATTATTTACGTGTATTTATTATATAAATTTATTTTATTCTTCATGTATATTCCATGTTGTTTTTATAATAAATTATTTTCATGCAGATCCTTGCATGCCTTATGCTAGATTTCCATGTTGTTTTTATAATAAATTATTTTGCAGACTCAAAAAAAAAAAAAAAAAAATTCTTCATGTATATTCATTAATATTTTTATCTTATATCTGTGATGATGCATTTTATCCATAGTCACACGACTACATGCCTATGTATTTTTTGTTATTCCTAAATTACTTATTCCACTTTTTTTTTATAAAGTGAATTACTTATTCCACTTGACAGTTACCACCTTCCTTTTATTTATAAGAAACTAGCCGAGATACCCGTGCTCGCACGGGGAGAGCGGCGTCGCCGCTCCCATTGTACTTAATTACTCCATAACATCATATTTAAAAGAGATGATTTAGTTGTTAAGTTGATACATGAAATGATTAATGTGGTATTCCAAAATATTAATGTTAAAATAATATTTGAAATTGATAATGTTAAAAAATAATGTTATTGAAAAATAATGTTAAAAAAATATTAGAAATTAATAAAGTTTTTTGGAAACATGCATATTTTTATGAAATAGTAATTTTTTTATTTTATTTATCAATGCATGTCTGTGGATGAAGAAATAAGTATTGTTAGTGTATTTGAACCAACCATATAGTTTTTATATAGTCTCCCAAAAGTAAAAGTCCATTTGTATATAAGTAATAATATAGGCGTCTATTAAGAACTTCATATTAATATGAGTAAAAATATAGATTCAAGTATAAAAAACGAAAATAGGTTCCCGTGTTTATATATGAGTAGAAATAGAAGCGCCTATTAATAATTTCCTATTAATATAAGTAAAAATATAGATTCAAGTATAAATTATGAAAAATAGGTTCCCGTATTTATATATGAGTAAAAATAATACTTCTTTCATACATGTATGAGTTTAACTTCCCGTGAGATTTTTATCAGTAATCACTTGTAAGAGTGATTTAAATTATTTTTTTTCCAGCGATGCAAATTGTTATCTCCTCGTTAATTTTTTAACAGTAATAACTTGTAATAATAATTTTAAAACTTTTATCAACAATAAAAATTGTTTTCTCCCCTTTAACTTTTTTAACGGTAATAAATTGTATTTGTGATTTTAACACTTTTATCAGCGACAACACTTCTAGTATCCCCGTGATATTTTTATAAGCAATAACTTATAAAAGTGATTTAATTTTTTTCCAGCGATGCAAATTATCATCTTCCCGTTAATTTTTTATCAGTAATAACTTGTAATAATGATTTTAAAACTTTTATAAGCATTAAAAATTGTTATCTCCCCTTTAATATTTTTATCAATAATAATTTGTATTCGTGATTTTAACACTTTTATCAGCGACAACACTTGTAATCTCCCCGTGAGATTTTTATTAGCAATACCTTGTATAACTGATTTTAAAACTTTTATCGACAATAAAAATTGTCATTTTCCCATAAATTTTTTCATCTGTAATAATTATTATAAGTGATTTTAAAACTTTTATAAGTAAATTTATAACTTGTACTCATATAAAGTATCTCTAATTTTTTTATTCTTTCAAAAGTTTTTCTCTTGCAACTTAGCATAATTTAATTAATTAATTTAATAAAAGATTGAGAATTAATAATAATAAATTTTGATTTTAAATACATATATGCTGGATTGTATTTAATTTGAAATCCATATACTATATCCTTTCTTTCCTATAATTGTTATACGGGTCTCAACTACTACCTCTATGTATTTTACGTATTTTATTTCTTTTTCATTTGCTAAGCCTTTTTCTCTCTCTTCACCAAAGAAAGAAATCCTAAGAACTCTCACAAACAAACCCTAGCCGCCGGCCGCTGCAAAATCATTCACGGCCATCCCTACACTGCTTCCTAACTTCTGTGGTTGTTATATAATCACATCTTCATATTTCTATTTATTTGTTTCCAGATGAAAAGAATTTTTAATATCCCAACCACCATCTTCTATGTTAGATCTCCACCACCATAGACTAATTTTTGAAAAATCACCACTGTAAAAAGACTCTCCTACTTCTCCTCTACAAAATACACAAAGAAAAATTAAGATCGGAATACATTTGCATATAACCACCGCGCCAGAAACTATATCCACTGTGCCGAAAATCGCCATCACCGTGCCGGAAAATAAGATAATTTTTTTTTATTGTTATATCTCATTCATCTCATGCTCTCTTTATTTTGTGGTTGTCTTCTTTGTCTGACTGTCTATTATTTTTAGTTTTTGTGAAAAAAGGGTTAGTCTTTCTTTAATCTAGATTTGGATGTAACAAAGAAATAAAAATAACTATGATGAAAGTTGCAAACTCAACTTTTCTAGATCTATTCTTCTGTTTGTTTCTAGATCTTTGATTTTTGTCTGAAAAACAGCAAGTATTTTCTTAGATTTTTTTTTTTTCATTTTCTTAGTTCAAGGGCAGTTGATAAAGTTGAGAAACTAATTTGTTGATTTTGGATTTGAAATTCTGCTAACTGATAATATTTTAATTTACAACTCTAGATCTAAAAATTTTATAGAAAAATAATCCTCAAATTTTATAGAAAAAACAATCCTCTTAAAGTCTTCAGTTTTAGTATTTTCCCGTGTCATTGTTTTGAGTCAGCCAGATAGCCAAGAACACTGTAAAAAATTCCATTGATAAGAATAAATAAGATGAAATAAGAGATGATATTTATGTTTTTTCTGTTTGTTTAACTTTACTTACCATGTTCTTTTTGGTCTGTTGTAGGGACGGACAGATCATCTATCCTACAAAATACATTTTCATTAGTTAGAAACATGAAGATGATGGAAAATGTTAGATGAAAGAATTGTTAAATGAGATATCCATCCATAAAGCTAACTGTAAGTAATGTGTTTAGTTTTATAAACTTCTCATTTGCTTACTTTGCAGTCAATAACTTATCTTCCCTGCAAAAAACAAATTAATCATAAAGTTCTTCAACTTTGCTGTTTTGCAGAATATATTTGATACTATTTGTTTCCCTTTTCTATTTTCAAGAAATAGAAAAAGATTACAAAAACAATTATACATCCAAAGTCTTTTATGATTTTCATGCTTTGTATTTTTATATATATTTACATATTTTTTGAATTCAAAAGATTTGTCCCATACAGGTGATAAAACTAAAGAAAAGGACATCAACATACAAGTAAGAAGTTTGAACGTATTGAAACTGTGGTGGAATTGAAGAACAATTATAGCATGGTCAAGAAGCAAATCTATAAAATAAAATGTCAAATGTGAAGAATTCATATTTACTTCTCTTTGTTGTTGCTTGTATTCTTCTTCTTCTTGCGCGGTACTTGTGTCATTTATTTTCCTGCACACAAAAAAATGATCAAGAAAAATTAGATTTGAAGTTGAGAAGAGAGAAAAAATTAAAATGAGATAGAGATGCAAGAAGAAAGTAAGGTGGGAATTAAAGAAGAAAGAAAGAGAGAATAAAATGAGTGGTTTCAAGTTTGAAATTAGTTTGAGTAGAGGGAAAATAAATGAATAGTACCGTGCAGTACAAAAGCTTTTCTTTTTGTCCTTTTTCCCTGCCACCAGCAATATTTTCCTACAATATTTTGACAAAAGCCAATTTCTGCTGGACAATAACCAACGTACAATAAAAGTGGGAAATCATGTACAAAATTTTAAGTTTAAATTGTATAATAACAAAATCCGTTGTGTAATAGAATGATCACATAAGAGACAAAAATAAAATGGTGAAAAATGACCACAAATGCCCTTAAACATATGATATCTTTAAAAAATTATTGGAGGGTATGTTGGTATATTACCATGTATCTTGTTTATATAAATATATATATGATATATGATAAATTAGCTTCTCCTCCCATTTTTCATTGTAATATTTCTGCCGTAAAAAAATTTATACATAAGATGGTTAATTTGAAAAAATTATACAAAATCAACATTTTGACATTGATATTCTGACACCGCTAATATCTGACAACGCTACATATTTATAAAAAATCAAAATATATACATGTGCATTTAAGTTGAACAAAATTTTCATTAAAATATGATAGTACATTTGACATTTATTCATCCATCTACTATTGAAAAATTAAAAATTACGTAATCAAAATGTAATATATTTAATCTATCATTGATCAATATTATTGTTTCGACGCATCTTTAATCCTTGTAAATATGTCTAAGAGTAGACATGAAGAAAAATAAATAAGTTTGGAACACTTATTCGACACGTTTGTACGAGTGTCTTGTAGGTGTTAAATACCAATCCAAGAAGTATAGAGTAAAAAAAAAACGTTTTTTTGGACATCGAACACCGATACATATCAAACACCGCGACATAATTATATTATAGAGAAATTATGATTTGTAGAATATTTTCTCCTTTCCTGTTGTTTTTCCATGGTTGCACGGTAGGAGAGTTGTGATATATGTACAACCTAAAATGGTTGTCAATTAGACAACCATCTTACATATAAGTGAATGAATAAAATAATAAAAAAATATATTGTAGTTAGATAGTATAAGTATAGTTGTTGGACAACTAAATTGATGTCAAAATAACATTTCTCTTCTATTTATGTATTCACTTTTGATAATCTTTATGTATTAAAACTTTTTGGGCTTTATTTACACATTTGTTGTAAGTTTGAACCCAATCAATAAGAATGATATTTCTTTTGTAAAAAATAAAAAATAACGATTCATTGCACCAATATTAAATGTAGGACAAAAATATCCTTTTTGAAATTTAAATTCATATATCTATATGCAAAAAAGTTACATTTTTTATGACAAAATGCATAATTGAGATCAAAATTATAATAAATATGAAAATAGAAGATAAAAATTTTGCTTCATAGCTTTTTATAAATGCAGTTTGGTTAATTCTAATTTTTCTGTGAAGATTTATTCTTTATCAACTTAATCTTATGTACATTTTCTCTATCAATTTTCCTTTTTTTTTGTTTTACCGTGGAACCTGATAATAAAACCAAACAAAGTAAAATATTTTAATTTTTAATGTTTGATACGAATTAACACAATATATTATCAAAAATTGAAATATAAAATACATAAATAATTCAAATCAAACCAAAATTAGATAAAAGTCTCATACATTAGCGCAATAAAAAATGGTAAAGTCCTATAAGTCCTAGCTCAACTGGCAAAAATTTACCGAAATTGCAAGGCATGGACGTTATGACCGGGGTTCGAACTCCGATTCTCTCACTTATGTGAGAATTTCTTATATTTACTTTGTCAATTCTTCTATGTACCAAAAAATAAAAATGGTAAAAAATGGTCCCTTTTTTGTGACCAATCAATTCTAACTAATAAGGCATAGCCACTTGTATCGATATTTTTAATAAATATTTCTCAGAAAAATGGAGAAATAAAACTAAGGAATGCACATTAAAATAGCAAACTAATCCTACATGTTATAGTTCTAATAGCAAACTTTGCAATATTAGCAACATATGTCAATCTATATTTCTGTTTGTCTAAACATCTACTTGTAATTTTTATATGAAGATATATTATATATGTCAGTTTTGTTGATATACTTTCTCCGGTTTTAAATATAAGCAAAAATCAAAATGTATTTGGCTTATATTTGGACCAAATACATTTTGACTTTTGCTTACATTTAAGAACGGAGGAACTATAATATAATCTACATAAAGACCTATGTAGTAGTAATCTCTAGTAGCTATAATTGCTTCTGTTGATATTTCCTTTGCCAACCTTCAAATTGAATCAGGTTGCACTTTATACTTCTTTCTTGAAGCTGCCAACATAAATAATGATAAAAATCAACATATAATTGTCTAAATGAGTAAAAGGATTTTATGTCTAATAATATAATTCATTTTTTAGATTTATTAAATAACTTATGTATTTGATCTATAATATATCAATTACTTAATGAACCTAAAAAGTTAACTGTTTTTTTTTTTTTATAAAAAGGATCGGAGGTAATAGTATGCTATACCTCAAAGACAGATATAGTATGTAAGAGATCATAAAACTCTTCTAAGAGTTGCTTCTCTTGTGCAACAACTTTTGCCAATTCTGATACTATTGCAGCAGTCTTGTCAACCTGTTGACAGAGAAAAATTTCCATATGAATGCGGTCCTCAAAGATTCTAGAGTTTTGTATCACAATATGTAGACATTTTCCGCGGCAACTTTTAAAGTGGTTATTAGAATTTATGATGCCTATATTCAACCACAAAAGCTAGCTTTAGAGTTGAGGTTTGCACTACATTTATAAAGGTTATCTATGCCTTATATCTAGCCAATGTGGGACTTCTAACACACCCCCTCACGTCCAGAACTGAACAAGCTGGAACGTGGAATCAACAACGGGTGCCCCAAATATGGGAGGTCTCCACAACAAACGGATCTAGAATAGGCTCTGATACCATATTATAAATAAGTATGATGCACTACATTTATAAAGGTTATCTATGCCTTATATCTAGCCAATGTGGGACTTCTAACAGTGGTTAAAGCATTTCAAATAGTTAGTTAATCACGTTGAATATTAGATAGTTAATAGATATATCAGGTGTTAAACTTATTAACCACCAACGTAACTTTTTTAACGACAAATCTAGATGTGGTTAATCATAACTTTAATTTTTAGGTGTTCAACTAAATGTAGATTTGAATACCTGAAAATTGTGGTTAATGTTAATCCCATCTAAGTTCTTAAGCAGTGAAGTTAAGTTACATTATTGATTAATGAGTTTTAACATCTATATATCCATTACCTATTTACCGAGCATAATTAATCATCTATTTGAACTACATTAACCACTTAAAATTTGCCGCGAAATGAGTAGCATAGTATATATGTATTGTGTGACCAAACTTACTGCAGGTGAAAAAGAAGTTAATATTGGCTTAATGAAAGCTGTGAGATCAGAGGCCAGACGAATTGCAATCGATGTAAATTGTACATCCGCCTGTAAGTTAAGCATAAAAGTTCTGTCAATGCATTTGAAATATTCGTAATCTCATGAACATGTTTGAAAGCGCTTTATAAAATCAGAGACGAATTTGGTGGTTTACTCAGTTTTAACGACTAAAATGCTTAGTTATTCTACGCGTCAATTTACCTTAGCACCTTCCAAAAGAGGAACTCTGCAAACAGCAGAATGCAAACACTCTTTGGTGGCAGTAATTGTTGATACATGCTGCCTTTCTAAGCTTCCCCAAGCTTCCAATAATTTCAACTGCCAAAAACAACAATGCATAAGTTAAGAATGAATTCTGAACTTGGTAGATGTTAATTAAATTAAGTTTATTGCTTACTTGATAATATAAGATGAAAGCTATTTTCATTTCAAGCTTTTCTTTGGCAAGTTGTATCTTCTTTTTCATAACAGAATTTCTGAACTTGGTGAGACCATCCCAAACACATATCAAATTGTTCTAAAAGTATTCATAAACCAAGAATATGTTAATTCAATTTCTCATTATCACATAAAGAAAATAGATTTAAAGATGCATTTGGATTTGGAATTAGCTTATTTACATATTATCTTGTCTTATCGCATATAAACTTTAAGACTAACGAGCTTATAAAAATAACTTATGACATTTGTATAAACTAATTTCATTTTATTTCAATAAACTTTCGAGATAACTTATGAAAACAACTTATAACTTATATGTACGTACCTGGGCTTGGTGAGAAATGTTTGCATTCACAACTTGTGATTTAGCATTTGCATATCGCCATTGAATCAAACGATTATCAAACATACGAAGCTTATGAACATCTTCATTGTTTCCAAAACCAACCGGCGAATTAAGTCCAAGAGATTTCTTACTCTTGAAGAAATCAAAACCAAAATTGAGAAGTTTTTCAACTCCTTTCGCCTTCACAGGACTCGAAAATTCTGACCTACCAGGCGACAAAGCCCATTGAGATTTCGAACTCTTATACCCCGTAATCGAATTAGTCCTCTTCATCATCGTTTTCAACGAATCACCGTTTAAATTCCCAATGTTCGAATCCGAAGTTCCTCTTCTAGCCCTTCTCAATGTTGCATCACTCATCAACCTTGAAGGAACTTCCATCACTACCTTTCTTGCCGGAGAAACCAAACCCTCATCGTTCGATTCGGTATCAACAGAGCTAGTTAAGCTTGAGTTTCTCTTGTATAGTTTCGCATTTTCGTCTAATGAAAATCTTCCCGGAACAATGACAGAACCATTGTTAGTATTTATCTTCTTCATAGAAGGAGAACTGAGTTTTCCAGTATATCTTGCAGAACCACCAATTTCTCTAGTTTCATTATTTTCAAATCTTCTATAACTCTTTTGTGATGGATTGAAACTAGTTTTGTTATTGTTGTTGTGTTTGTGTTTGTTTTTCTCATTTTGTTCTATGATTCTGTCTTCTGTGATATGATCAGCAAGTGTGCCAGAGTTGTTATTTTTCGCCGAAGAAGGCCAGAGTTGACGGCGTAAAACAGAATCTTTCTCTTCAGTTATTCTGTGTCTTCTATTGTTGTTATCATCCTCCGAACTCCGAATGGATGATTTGCGTATGACGGAGGAAGGGGAATGAAATTCAGTAGATTCAATAGAGGTTGAAGGAGAAGGAAGAAACCGCGAAGTGATCACTTCGCGGTTTCTCTGATGACGATGTTTCACCGGTGAAGTATTTTGCGCCTTCATCGGAGACACGTGTTTGGATTCTCTACAACTGCAGTATTAGAATTGTAAGAGTGTGTTTGTTGGTGTTGCTGTTATGTAACAGTTGAGAGTTGAAGCGGTAAAATTTATGTATAACTATGAATAAATAATAACTTAGCCGGCATTGAATGAAATTATGATAATGCCCTTTTTGTGTGTAATACAAATGGAAGCATTTGGCTTCATCTGATTTGAGGGGTGAAACTTGAATCTTTTGTTCAATGTCTACATGCCATATGTTTGAAATTTCTGGAGTTAAAATTGTTGATAGACATTCTATAGAATGAGATTAGGATTTCAATCGTCAGAGAAAATAAGGATTAAAAAGAGAATATATATAGTAGTAAAATAATCTATAGGCTTCGTAGTATAAGCCCAATATATTATTATTTAAGTTTAATTACATTTCAAATCAATATATTTACCAACTATTCCGACAATATATATTTTTTCGACTTGTATTTTGACTCCAAATCAATATATTTATTAACTATATTTGACACTTTTTTTGTCGGGAAATCTATTAACAACACTTTACGTGTGAAAAAAATTTGCAGTTTCATGGCCCATTTGGCCTAGCTTATTCTTGAGCTTATATAAACAATTTATGCAATTTTTATGTATATATATGATTTTTTTTACTAGTGGTAATATGAGAAATATCATGGGATTTTTACCATTGGATGAAAGTTTGATTTGAAAGGGAAATCCTGTTGCAAGGCTTAATTGCTTACCTATGTATGGTGGATGGTCAAAACTTGGTTAAAAAATAAAAAATGACCTTGAGCAAGTAACCTTTGGTTTGATCTAAAATATACATAAGAGGAAAATATTTTCTTTATTTGACAACGTATAATTTGTTAACCAACCACAAAACAGAACTTGTTACTTCGTTGCTAGTTAGTAGTTCATACGTACAAGGTAGAACCATACAAGTTTCTTCTACTCTTCTTCATAAATTTGTTTCTTAATCATATAAAAGTCTGAGAAGCAACATAAAGATGTACCAATGTAACTCTTAATCAAATACAATTATCATATTTTTTAGGTAAAATCCACCTTGGACCCTTTATGTGTAATAGATTAATCTTTTAAATTTTTTAAGTTTTAAATTAATCCTTTTAATTTTCTAAGTACTAAATTGGCTCTTTTACTTTGCAAAAGATTAAATTGTTACTCCGTTGATGATTATTCGTTACAAAAATGCTTATGTGATTGTTACCCTTCAACAACTTTTATTGCTACTAACAAATTTTGATCATTTGGATCACTACCAACAACTATAAATAGTGTACCATCATAATATCCCTTTAAAACAACATCAATCAAATTACATTTTAAAAAAGAATTCAAGACACATTGATTTTTTCAGTTAACGGCCATATAATTATTTTGTAACTGTCACATAAGCGCGCACAATGTCATATCATTCAATAAATGGTCGCATGAACATTTTTGACATTCTGTTGCAATAGAAGATGAGAGAAATTAATGTTTCCCCCACATGAGATTGTACTTTACAGTCCCAATTTTCAACCAAAGTTAGGGAGCTCCATTGAAGTGTAGCTCCCTTGGAGTAATCAATATGCATAACTACTTATCTTGTAGCTATACATGTTCGAAGCAACCAATTAACTTCAGTAGATGAATCAAGCAATACCAATAAACAAGGGTGAATCAAATGTAATTAGTAAATTGCTAAGAGCTGTGTTGCAAATCCCAGGGTCAGAAAGAAGAATATTCATCTTGACACTTGTTACAATAGAAAAAAGATGATAAATGAATACATGAAATGTTCTTTTATAAAAAGATAGTAGAGAATCAACAAACTTAACTACTATGACAAAATCTAACTAACTTCATAACTAAACTTTATACTTCCTATTAAGTTGTCTGCAATCAGATTTTTAAAAAAAAGTTTTGAAAATGCACACAATTAAGAAGCTATTTTTTAAGATATATTCTTGAATATTATACTTTTTATTTTTGGGAAAAGTTGGAGCAAATAAATAATACTCCGGGAATGTCAAAAAGAGTCTACGAATGATTCATATTGTTTGTGTTAGGGTATATATTGTGGAATTGAATTATATGCGGTCAATTAAAATATCTAAATCGTCTGATCGATATAGAATGGTCAATAATTTAAGATCAAATATAAATTATTTTTTAAATGTGAAATTCGAACTAAAAATTTAAACAATCTGATATTAATCAAACGCTATAAATATGATCAACTGTAATGCAGTCACTTCTCTCCGACCGCATACAATCCGGATGCATATATTGCCAAATTCTTCCACTTTAGTTCTGCCGGCTTATCCCTTTTTTCTGTCATTTTCTCCTCAAAGCCATGCCTTTGATGTGATTTACCGATGTGATTATAATAATTAATGATAAATGCCTCTTTGTTCTAAACATGGTTAATACCACCGGTTAGCCTAAAGGATTGGCTACAGTTTATATCATTGGTCAATTTTATCTTAACTGAAATTTACATTTTTGTTTGTACTAAATGTTGGTATGTTAGTTGGCTGCTCATTTCATCTTCGAATTTTCTGTCAATTTGAAAGCAACATACTGCCCACTAGGAGGAGAAAACAAGACAAATATTTGCACATAATTAATCAGAAGCCCTCAAATCAATTAAGCTGTTCTGCGATAAACTATGCATGTTGCGAAACATGGCCAAATGTGTCTAAAATTACAAGTTTCCATTAAAAAAATCATACGCCCGTTTAATTCAAATTCATGATAAAATCACTTCAAATGTCATTTTTCAGTTTTTGAAAAAGAAAATGATGTTAATTAACCATGGTGATGGAGGCACAAGACCATCCATTAAATAGTTTTAACTCTTCTCGACAGTATTACTACCAGAACAGTGAAAATCAAGAATCCATATTCTACATCAGATGACTTGCAACTCATACAAAACGCACTTAAACATACAAAACATAATCTAATCACTACAAAAACCAGCAATTGAATAAACTACAAAAACCAAGAAACCAAGGCAACCAAGCATAAGTCAAAACACTTTAAACAAGATAACTACCCAATCGTTTCTGCTATTTTAATCACTGCCACTATAATAAGATTACCATTCGTTACATCTAGGCACAGATGACAGCAAGATTATTGCCTATTTCAAAAACATCCCTGCTATCCACACTCTCTCAACTTGAAGCTAAATTAACAAAATGCAACCACACTAACCAGTGGTAATCCCTTAATCCTTCACAACTACATCATGCCAAAACAGCCAGCAAGATTTAAACACCACTGTGATATTGAGTATCAGAATCTTTTAATCTTTGAGGACAACCAATTCCAAGTAATAATTTTAACATCGTCCAAATCTAATTTGACAAAAGCCATTCTGTTTCTAGTCTTTCATAACACCCAAATACATGGTGTTTATATAACTATTTTGTTCACTCTCTTATTAGGGCTGGACACCAAACGAGATACTACCAATTTCAAAACTAAAAAACATAAACCATGACTTAACAAAGTACAATAAGGCACATTTTATTTGTATGCATCAAATGTTAATATAGTAATGATAATGGATTTGGCCAGTAAGAATATAGACTAACATTGAGCCCTATTAGAGTTTTTGGTCTAACAATTTATAGGCAGTTTTTATGAAAAATACTTATACATACACTCGAGCTTTTTAGCATGATGAGAAGAAACAAGAAAAACAACAGCACAATTATTAGAATCCATATCAGGATTTCAATATCCCTTATCTCTTTATATAATAATAGAATAAAACGTCAACTACAGTCTACAAACAATAACAACAATCATTCCTTTCACTGCAAAACCACATAAAGATTACAAATATGCTCTTGACTACTTCCTAAAATGGCCGCTGGAACCCTCCTAAACTAAATAGAGAATGGAGGAAAGCTGATTCACTAATAACAGGGATGTTCGAAAATGTACCAAGAAGAGCACACCTAATGGAATGCATGGTTATGATAATATATGCCAACGCCACAGCAGCCCAGTAATACATCCCAAGTGTTCCCTTGAAGTGTATAAGCGGCATGAAATTACTTGCAACCCATACTATCTGTAGAGCAATTTCTAGTAGCATTCCACTCATTACATGGAATCTGAAGATAAGGGGGAAGTCCCTATTTTTTACCACTACCACGATAGCGAAATAGCAGTATAATATAGGGAACCATGCTGGCAATCGATTGACAGCTCCTGGGATATAAAATATCACATTTTCAAATAATTTGAATTTTTCAAGTAAAGGTTCTAGGTAATACCCAGTTGCAGACATCTGAAGTGCTATTAGATAGGGTATACATGATAAAGTCCTCCACCACCATTCTGGCTTCTCAGCATTCGCAGGGATTCGAAAACCAGACCAATGATATATATAAGCTTGTGGACGGGTACTAAAACTGCTTCTTCGAGGTTTGGGAAGACTGAGTGAGAGGAGACCATGGTTACCAGTAGATAGTGGAGATGAAACAGCCGTGAGTCGTGTAGCTGATTTTCCTGAAATAAAAAAATTGGAGAATAAGAAACTAGAAACAAATTTTAGGCACTGTAACAAAATAACACGTGCAAATTCAAAACAAATTCAAAAGCGTTGCATTTAGATGGCATAGTGTATACTTGTCTTCAAGTCTTAGCATCAAAATAAACAAAAACGTTACAAGATAACATACAAGTTTCACGAATCCTACTAATTATTCTTACAACAAGATCTAATATTTCACTATAATCATCATACAAATTCAACTGGGGACTGGCTAAATTCTAAAAATCACAGATAAATCCATATAAAAAAATGTTGTGAATCATGATGCATACTTACCCAGAGAACTGCTCGCAAGAGCTTTGATGGTAGGAATCTTTTTCCTACAGAATGTAACGTGTCTTTGTTTCAATTCTTTATGCCTAATTGAAAACCAAATACACGTAAATTGTGAGTTTCAAAATACAAAGAAATGATAACCAACAAACAAAAGAAAAACATACATAACTCACGAATCACATCCACAACAACAACAACAACAAAGTAATCAATCTTGAAGCATTTGAAAAACATCTACACATCGCCAACAAAAATCTTTTCATCACTACACCTTTCAGTAAAAACATAAACATGTGTGCTGATTTTCAAATTCCTCAACACTATTACAAAACCCCTTATATGAAGCACCTAAATTATAAATTCTAACATTCAAAATTTGAGTTATAATATCAAAACAGAAAATTTTAGACGGCAAAAATACACAAAAACACAAAGATTAATCTATTCCTTGTCAATTTTGCGTGTCGATTTAACATTTATTTTAAAAATTATATAAGTTCTACTTGAACTTTCCAAAAACCTAAATAATCAGAGATAACATATCTTCCTATAAAACCAGATTAATTAATTTCAAATTAAAAAAGAACAAGCAATGATACATGATAAGTCATAATCTAATCCAAAGTTGAAAAATAACATTGACAATTTGATTTGATTAATAAGATAAGATAACAAATATTTTAAAATTAAATGCTAAATACATGTTCTTGTAAGCATTTCTAACAACGAAATCAAAACAAGATTATGAAGGCATGTTAAATATGAAATTAGGTTGTATGTAAAAATTGCAAAACGCGAATTATCGAAATTGAAATGGAGAAGGGAAAGGAATAGTCATGGTGAATTACCAGGGAGAAGGAGTAGTGCGGAGAAGAAAAGGAGGAAGGAGAAGAGAAGAGTTGGTTACGGTTGTTGCTGCGGCTAATTGACCGGCCATCGTTTTCTATTATCTTCCTTCGTCTCGTCTCGAGTCTGAGTGCAGCTTTGCTCCTTTTCCTGAGATTAAATAGTTTAATATTAAATATTTTTTTAATAAATAAAAACAAAGCAGAGAAACTGTCTTTCTCTTCCACGCATCGTGCAACAATACATACAGCACATCTCTATCTTCCAATCACTGCCGCCACTAACACCGTCCCTCTTTCTTTCGCCGGCGCCGAGACCCTCTTCCTCTTCTGTTTATCTCTATGTTGTTTCCCTTTTCTATTTAAACCCAATTAAATTAAAAACACCTTTAAGAAAGAAAGCATGAATGAATCGATCAATCCCTATAAATCCAAATTCAAATCTGAGTAAAAATTGCGTTTAAGAGAGTAAAAAAGGGCTGCTGACAGGAAAGGCGGAGGGGACGGCGGTGATTGGAAGAATGGAGAGGTCGGCGGCGAAAGGGAAATAAGAGAAACACTACTTCTGTTGTATCAGCGATGAGGGAAGAGGGAGAAACCACTGTTGTTGTATCAAAACGACGATAAAAGAGGGCACTGCGGGAAGGGAAAAGGTAGACGACAGCGCCGGTAGAACGAGAGGAAGAAGATGAAACTATAGTCGTGCAGAGGAAGGAGAGACACAAACAATGAAATGTTGGAACGGTGAAGAGAGAAGGTAGAAAGATACTACTAAACTGGAAAGCGTGTAATGATTTTAGTTTAATCCGAACCGTTCAAATATTATTTGCCACGTGTTGCGTATCGGTAAAGAAAACAGGAGAAATGGAGCATTTGTGGACTGGAGCAGATCTGGACTCCTCGAGTCTTCCGTTAACCAAACCGCTTTTTATTATTCTTTTCTTTTTTTTTATAAAATATTTTTGTAGTAGTTGTTTGTTGTACGTATATCAGAACTGTTGGCTTGTCTATGGAAGGATCTCGAATTTTGAGGACCGCAGGCGGTGGTATTCACCACCCTTTTATATTTTTGTTTTGGTAATCGGTTTTCATTATATTATTATTTTTAAAATGTATTAACTTCACATATTTTTGTAATTTTTTTATACAATATTATTATTTAAAAATTATTCCGGAACATTATTTAGCATTTGTTTTATTTTTAAATGAGGAAGTTTTATGAATCTTACAAAAATAATTTACTTTTTGACGATTATAAAAAGATTTTTTTTTTCAAAAAGAATAAAATAAAAGAGTATTTTAAAAGTTATATATATTCCCATAAAAAATAATTATAATTAAAATCAAATACTTTTAATCTATTTATTTTGACAAAAAATATTTTAAATGTTTCTTTTCTTGATGTAAAAAAAATACTTTTAATGTTATTCGCTCAAAGATTGAAGGGAAGTGTTGATTATTCAAGGGATGAAGACATTTGATGTCTTAGTGATTTTATTGATAGTTCAATTTTGATTGATTTACCGCTAACTGAAAGAAGGTTTACATAGTAAAGGTTAGATGGATAGGTTTTGAGTAGGTTTGATAGATACTTGTTTTCCAATAAATGGTGTAATGTGGTTTGTTTGATCATGTGCATATTGTCTTGTGCGATATTCATCTTAACCGGGGCAGTTTTTTTAGCGTTCACCAGGGATTTAATTTGGTTCGAGGGTCAGTTCTAGTATCAAATGGTTCTAGCCCCTTCCGATCACAGTTCAACGCCCTACCAAGCTCAACGCCGATCATCACCGAGTCAACTAACGTTTGATATCTTCCTTTTATGATGTTAAAATATTTGAAAGATTTTGATGGTTACCAGAATTTTCTGAAAGTTAGTTGGAATGATATTCAAGAGATTGGTTGGGATGGTTTTGTGCTAGGAACAAATTTTTTTAAAAAAATTGTAGTATAGTCTTCAAGATTGGCACATGAAGTGAAATTTCACCTGTACGAAGTAGGATGTTTAATACAATGTTCCAACCATAGGGATGTTGAATGCAATGTTGGAACATTCACAAACAGACAGTAATATATGAAAATAAAAACAAGGCACAAGTAAAGGACACAATATCTTTGTTAACCCAGTTCGGCGCTTAAACAAGCCCTAGTCTGGGGGATACCAATCCAGGAGAGAAATCCACTATGATAGTTCTAATCCTAAGCTCTCAGGAAACACCCATGTTTACACTTATGACTTAGACACTATCTAATGAAACTTCACCTCAGGAACTCCTAAGATTGAGAACCCTTCTCACCTCCTACTCAACCACTGAACAAGTGATTGTAACTGACACAACTATAGAGATTTGAAAACACTTTCAGAAACAAACTCTCTCCGTACTTAAAAGCTTAGGAGAAGTAAAACACAAATACAAATCAAACTAAGTCCTAATCTTGTAAAAGAGTAACAAGATAGGCTCACAACAGAAAACACTTGACAACCCTAGAAATGCTGTACTTAGCACAATACAATACACACACATACCCTAGCTAGGTTTACAATGTAGCTTAAATACAAAGTCTAGAAATGGGCCTTTGCACATGTTGGGCTTCAAGTCTTCAGCAACAAAATCCAGGTCACATAAACACAAGGTATCATGAGTATCCTTAGTCATAAAAGAAGATACGATAGAGCAATAAAAGCTTGAGATACTTTGACCATGCATACGAGCTAGGATCCTGGAATAAAGGCGTGGATTCCAAAAATAGACAACAGCGCATTAAAGAGGCGCGCTTTCAGCATATCCTGAATTAGTATCCAGATGTTGAAACATTGTGTCCAACATTGTAGTAACATATTGTGTTACCAAAAAGCAGCCAACACACAAACACTAACAATCTCCCCCTTTGGCGAAATTTTTGGCTAAAACAAATTGGGGTCATACAGACAAGCCAATGGAATATTTAGTACATAAGTCCTTAGATCAACTCAAGCACACAAATCATAAGGCAGTTATGTAACAGAAGAAATATTCAATGGTTTGTATCAGAGGCAAAAAAAAATCAGCAGAAGCTAAACAACCAATTCTTGACCTAGATCCATTAGACAGTGTTTCAACATTATTCAAAGCATTGAGAATGCTCCCCCTCAATCTTATCACATCATCAATAGGAGTTTTACTCCCCCTCAATTCAACCTGACTTCCTGATGGTTCAACATCCCATCCAACATGCATTCATACAGATAGGCAGAGACAGATATAAACATAACACAGATAACACAGATATCACTCCCCCTTTTTAGTCACAAAATTTGCCACAAGGGCATATAATAAATAGCCAAAAGTACCAGGTGTCATAGCAGAGAAACAAAACAAGACCAATTATCCAGGGCTGAGCCCATAATAACAACCCAGAAAATCATCAGAAATGAAAAATAGCACACAAAAAACAGTAAGGAGCAATAAACTAGTCTTCAGAGCTACTTGCATTTGAGTCTCCAGCCTTCTCATCTTCTGCCTCAGCATCAGTGGCTTCATCAGCATTTTCATCATCAGACCCATCAACCACATCTGTTGCAGCATCTTTACCACCACTAGCCTGTGCAGTCTCAACCTTTTCCTTAGCACAAGCTGTAGCATTTTGCTCATCTTGCTCCAGAGCCTGAATCATAAGTTCAAACTGAGCCTTCCTTTCATCCATCTCAGTGATGGTCTCTCTAAGTGCAGCCACAATCTCCTGCATAGTCATGACCACTGCAGGTGCTGCAGTCCCAGATGCTCCAACAATGTCTGGAACATGATGTTTCCCAAACAGCTTGTAGTGTAGAGACAGAGGAGAATCCCTCTTTTTAGGAACATCAGATGCAATCTTGACCTGAGGGACTTGGTCCAAGATGATATCACAGAGCAGTGTTGGAAAAGCAATAGGAAGCTTCACAGCAGAGCTCTTGGCATGCTTCACAGTCTGCTAAAAAATGTAGTCTCCAAAATTTGTTTTGTGACCTGTCCCAATGAGATAGATCATTTTTCCAAGCACACTAGCCACATCAGAGGAGTGGGTTGTAGGAACCCAATTGTAAGCCCTAATCCTGTTAAGAATAGCATACTTAACAGAGAGTTTACCAGCAGAAATTTTCCCCTTTTTAGGCTAGACCTTCACCTGATTTGCAGTTATCACTTTGCAAATCTCATTCTCAGAAACAGTAGGACTAGTACATTCAGCAGCATTAATACCTAGGTAGTTGTTGATCACCTCAGGAGAGAACTTCATCCTTTCTCCTCTCACCCAAACAGTCTGAAATTCTGAGCTAGCTGGATCATCACAATCTTCAGGGATGTTCACCAGAAATTCTTTGACCAACTGTTCATAGCAGTCACCCATCTCAGTTATAGTTTTCAACAGCCCATCATTCTTGATTAGATCAATTACCTCAGTCATTTTCAGGGCATCATCACCCAATTCTCTTTCTAGGGCCAATCTCCTGTGAAATATGAACTTCCATCTATGGCCATAAGCAGGATTGTGGAAGGAGATTTTGTCAGTGGGTACATCTTTGACAATAGTAGGAACCCTCTTTGCAACAGATTTCTTGACAATAGAGTAGGTAACTTGGATGTTTGGCAAATCCTCAGAAACATCCTCATATGATTCACTGGAGGCAGCAACCTTTCTCTTCTTTCCCTTAGAAACAGATACCTTGGGAGTAACCTTACTCCACCCCTTCTTGGGTCCAATCATCACACCTTTTCCTACACCCTTCTTTGCAGCTTTGGGTGTTTCAGACACACTAGGAACAGCCTTCCATTTACTACTTCTTAGCCTTTTACCAATACCAAAGGCTTGTGATATAGGAACTTCATCTTCCAAATCATCTATGTCAATAACAGGAGCTTCACCCTTTTGGTGAACATAAGTTTCTTCTGGATCAGTTTCAATCTCAACAGTCTTCTGGGGAGTGGCATGCTTAGCAGCATTGCTTACTGAATGAGTTGACAAATTGTCATTCTCATTTGCAGTGTGAAAGCCAGAATCATTTTCAGTACCAACAGGAGCCACAGTTGGCTGAACATGTTGTTGGTCCAAGGATGTTCCAACATCCGGTCCAACATCCTCTACACCAGTAGGAATCTCAAGGGTTTCATGAACAGTATTAACCCCCTTTTCAACAGCACTTTTGACAACAGAGTCCACATCCATATGATCTATTGCAAAATTTAAGGCATCTAACCCTATGTTTTCATGAGATTTTAGAGTTTCAACAGTATTACCTTTTTCATAATCTGAAGGGATAACCTTGTCAGAAGGTTTTGGTGATGCTTCAACATTGATGTTCTTCTGCACTTGACTGGATGATTCAACATTCACCTTGGCATTGAGGTTGAAAGGATCATCTTTCGTGAGTAAATCATGCATATTCAGGTTGATTTTGCATTGACCCTTTTTCGGTTTGGTAAAGAACTTCGAGCCGGGGTTTGAGAAAGCCTCTTTCTTTATGTTCTTTGAGGTGGATTTGGCAGGAGTTGCATGTGACATTTCTTCAGGTAAAATAATGGTAATGGGTTTGACATTCAAGGGAGCATTGGTTTCAGAGGTTGGAGAGACAGGGGTTTGGTCTTGATCATTGACAGGTGTGGTGTTTTTGGAGGAAGGCATGGTGGTTGGGTGGTAAGGTTCGTATTTGACGAGATGGTGACGGAGTGAGAGAATAGAGACGGCAAGAATAGGATTAGTGTTATGAGAAGTTGAGAGAGTGTGAGGTAGTGAGAAAGGGCTAAGTAAAGTGTAGTAGGTTAGTTTTAAAAGGAAAGAAGTTATTTGATATGATTTACCTAGGAGATCGTGCAGCAAATTATGGGAGAGACAAAGAGCGGTTGCGCGCTGCTCCTTCCTTAATTGCTATAACTCCTCATGCAAACAAATTCCCAACTTGCCCCTCAAATTTTCAAATTGTTTTGCATCCAAGGCCTTGGTGAAAATATCAGCAATTTGTTCTTCTGTGCTCACATGATCCAACACTATAATTTTGTCTTCAACCAAATCTCTGATGAAGTGATGACGGATGTCAATATGTTTGGTTCTACTGTGTTGAATGGGATTTTTGGATATGTTTATGGCACTAAGATTATCACAGAACAATGTTAGAACATCCTGTTCAACATTGTATTCTTGAAGCATCTGTTTCATCCACAATAGCTGAGAACATGAGCTCCCTGCTGCTATATATTCAGCTTCTGCAGTAGATAGAGCCACACTATTTTGCTTCTTACTGAACCATGAGATCAAGTTGTTACCAAGGAAGAAGCAACCACCAGAGGTGCTTTTTCTATCATCAGCACTTCCAGCCCAATCTGCATCACAATAACAAATCAGCCTTGAGTCTTCATCATGTGTATACAATATCCCATAGTCACTTGTCCCATTCACATACTTCAGTATTCTCTTGACCTGAGCTAGATGGCTAACTTTTGGATCAGCCTGGTACCTAGCACAAACCCCAACAGCAAATGTGATGTCAGGTCTACTAGCAGTTAGATACAGTAGACTTCCAATCATACTCCTGTACTGACTTTGGTCAACAGATATTCCACCTTCATCCTTGCTTAGTTTCAAATGTGTAGGTACAGGTGTTCTCTTATCTGTAGCACTGTCAAGTCCAAACTTCTTCACTATATTCTTAGCATATATTGCTTTGTGAGATGAATATGGTGTCTTCCATTTGTTTGACTTGTAATCCAAGGAAATATGTTAACTCACCAACTAGACTCATTTCAAACTCTGACTGCATTTGAGAAATGAAATGTTGGACCATCTGATTCGACATCCCACCAAAAACTATATCATCCACATAAATCTGAGCTATCATAAGCTTACCTTCTTCTTCCTTTACAAATAAGGTTTTATCAGAACCACCCTTTCTATATCCATGTGTTACTAGAAATTGAGTCAACCTTTCATACCAGGCCCTAAGTGCTTGCTTTAAGCCATATAGAGCCTTTTTGAGTTTGTACACATGATCAGGGTAATTTGTTTCTACAAATCCCTTGGGCTGTTCCACATACACCTCTTCTTGTAGATACCCATTCAAGAAGGCACTCTTTACATCCATCTGGAATAGTTTAAATTTGAGAATGCAGGCAACTCCTAGCAGTAGTCTTACTGCCTCTAACCTTGCCACAGAGGCAAAGGTTTCTTCAAAATCAAGTCCTTCCACTTGAGTATATCCTTGAGCCACTAACCTAACCTTGTTTCTAGTGACCACTCCCTTTTCATCAGACTTGTTTTTAAACACCCATTTGGTACCAATCACATTTACCCCTGCAGGTCTGGGAACAAGATCCCAAACATCACTCCTTTTGAACTAATTAAGTTCATCTTGCATTGCTTCTATCCAGCATTCATCAGTGAGTGCTTCTTTGACATTCTTTGGTTCAAGTAAGGACACAAAACAAGAATTGCTAATTACCTCATTTGATTTTCTGGTAGTGATTCCAGTCTGAGGATCTCCTATGATAAGGTCTTGAGGATGATTCTTTTGAACCCTGACTGAAGGTCCTCTGTTGTTAGTTGCGGTGCCTCTGTCAACTGTTTCTTCACCATCATCAGCTTTGACTGCTTCACCAGATTCAGTTTCTAGTGATGTTTCAACATCTTGTTCAACATCCGCACTTTTTTCTTCATACTGATCATCTATCACCACATTGATTGATTTCATCATGACTTGAGTCTTAGAGTTGTAGACTCTGTAAGCCCTGCTATTTGTTGAGTATCCAAGAAAGATTCCCTCATCACTTTTAGGATCCATTTTTCTTCTTTGTTCTCTGTCAGTCAGGATGTAGCATTTGCTCCCAAACACATGGAAGTGTTTTACAGTTGGCTTTCTTTCTTTCCACATCTCATAAAGAGTGCAAGATGTTCCTTTCCTCAAGGTCACTCTGTTATGAACATAACATGCAGTGTTCATTGCTTCTGCCCAAAAATGATAGGGGAGTTTCTTGGCATGAAGCATAGCTCTAGCCGACTCTTGTATTGTTCTATTCTTCCTTTCAACTACTCCATTCTGTTGAGGAGTAATTGGTGATGAGAACTCCTGTTTGATTCCTTCAGATTCACAAAATTCAGCAACCTTGACATTTTCAAACTCCCTACCATGGTCACTTCTTATTCTTACTATTCCTGTGTCTTTTTCCATCTGAAGTTGCAGGCAGAGATTTTTTAGAGCTTCATAACTGTCTGACTTTTCTCTTATAAAATTTATCCAGGTGAACCTTGAATAATCATCAACCACTACCAAGGCATATCTCCTACCTCCTATGCTTTCAACCTGCATAGGTCCCATGAGATCAATATGTAGTAGTTCAAGAACCTTAGATGTTACCTGATGTTCCAACTTCTGATGAGACATCCTGGTCTGCTTCCCTATTTGACAGTCACCACATATTTTTCCTTCCTCAATGCTCAAGTTTAGTAGTCCTCTTATAGCTCCAGCATTGATGGCTTTCTTCATACCTCTGAAGTGTAGATGTCCCAACTTTTGGTGCCACATCTTGACCTCATCTTCCTTACTCATGAGACAGGTTGAAGGACACATTTGATCATCAGGGGATGACCACAGATAGCAGTTGTCCTTGGATCTTCTTCCTTTCATTAGGACATTGTTATGATCATCAGTTACTTCACATTCAACTTGCGTGAAGTTCACCTTTAGCCCTTGGTCACATAGTTGACTAATGCTGATCAGGTTAGCAGTTAGTCCTTTCACCAACAGAACATTATTAAGTCTAGGCAGACCTTCCCTCTTGAGCTTCCCTATTCCAACAATCTGTCCTTTAGCACCATCTCCAAAGGTGACATAACTGGTAGCATAAGGTTTCACTTCTTCAAGATATTCACTGGCACCTGTCATATGCCTAGAACACCCACTGTCAAAGTACCAGCAATCCTTGGATGAAGCTCTTAGTGCAATGTGAGCTATCAAGGCAGTGACTTCCTTGTCCTTTGGTTTCCATACCTTAGCATTTGGATGACCTCTTTCTTCTTTCTCTTGATGATACCACTTGGGATAGCCGTATAGTTGAAAGCAGTAGGGCCTGATGTGACCTATCTTACCACAATGATGACACACCCACCTTCTAGGTCTTCTTCTGGGTGAAGAACCATGATGTTGAGCGGGACGCTTCAACATCTAAGTGCCAGTTGTGGGATTGTATTCACTCTCAGCAGGTACAAACTTCTCAACCTTCCTGGATTGTTTGTTGTTCAGATTTCTGTAGTCAAAATCTATCCCTTTCCCTTTTCTTTGTTCTTGAGTGTCCAGAATTTCATCAAGCACTTCTGTACCTGTATTCAGCATTCTTACTTGTTTGAGGGTATTCTCCAATTGAGAGTTCAAGAGTGTCACCTCATCAGTTAGCTCAGTGATCTTCTTGAGTCCTTCATCTCTTTCTGACATGAGTTGGCTAATGGTTTTCTTTTGTTTGTGCAGTGTCTTGCAGATTTCCACATCCTTCTCATACAGCTCTTTGTAGGTAGCAAGAAGATCCTCATAAGATAGATCTCCATTTTCAGACTCAACATCTGAACTGCAGACACCAGTTAGAGCGGTTACATGTCTAGCTGACTCACTTTCACCTTCAGAATCACTCTCATCTGACCAGGACACCACTAGACTTTTCTTCTGCTTCTTAAGGTAAGTGGCACACTCAGTTCTGATGTGTCCATAACCCTCACATTCATGGCACTGAACACCTTTAGATTGTGATGGCTTCTCATCACCCTTGTTTCTTTTGAACTTATCTGACTGGGTGTTGATGTTGAATCGGATGTTTTGCCCATTTGGCCCTTGTCTCCCATCAGCTTGCTTCCAAGCCTGTTTGAATTTTCTCCCAATCATAGCCAGTGCTTCAGCAAAACCATCATCCTCATTTGCTTCTTCTATAGCCTCATTATTATCATCTGTATTAGACATGAAGGCAATGCTCTTACCTTTCTTTTCTCCTCTTTCATTTATAGCCAGTTCAAAGGTTTCCAAGGTGCCAATCAGTTCATCAACTTTCATGCTGTTGATGTCATGAGCTTCCTCTATAGCAGTTACTTTCATGTCAAACCTATTTGGTAAAGATCTGAGAATCTTTCTCACCAGCTTTGCATCTGTCATCTTTTCACCCAGCACATCAAAGGAATTTGCCATGTCAAGAATGTTCATATAGAAGTCTTGAACAGTTTCCTCTTCCTTCATTTTCAAACCTTCAAACTTTGTGGTAAGTAATTGGAGTCTAGACATTTTTACCTTTGAAGTACCTTCATCTACTGTTTCTAAAATGTCCCAAGCTTCCTTTGCCACAACACATTTTTTTATGAGTCTGAACATACTTCTATCTACTCCATTGAAGAGTGCATTGATAGCCTTTGAGTTGTAGGTAGACAAGTCTTGTTCCTCCTTGCTCCAATCAAGTTCTGGCTTCAGTACCCCTGTTTTGTTGCCATCTTTGTCAGTGATTACTGGATGTTCCCACCCTGTTAAGACAGCCCTCCAGACTTGAGAGTCAATAGACTTCAGGAAAGCAGCCATTCTTGACTTCCAGTTGTCATAGTTCCCACCTTCAAGTAGTGGGGGTCTGTTGACAAATCCTCCATCCTTCTCCATAGTATCAGGAATTAGTTTCCCTAGATCTCACCCTAGTAACAGACAGGGTGCCTGCTCTGATGCCAATTGAAATTCCACCAGTACGAAGTAGGATGTTTGATACAATGTTCCAACCTTAGGGATGTTGAATGCAATGTTGGAACATTCACAAACAGACAGTAATATATGAAAATGAAAACAAGGCACAAGTAAAGGACACAATATCTTTGTTAACCCAGTTCGGCGCTTAAACAAGCCCTAGTCTGGGGGATACCAATCCAGGAGAGAAATCCACTATGATAGTTCTAATCCTAAGCTCTCAGGAAACACCCATGTTTACACTTATGACTTAGACACTATCTAATGAAACTTCACCTTAGGAACTCCTAAGATTGAGAACCCTTCTCACCTCCTACTCAACCACTGAACAAGTGATTGTAACTGACACAACTATAGAGATTTGAAAACACTTTCAGAAACAAACTCTCTCCGTACTTAAAAGCTTAGGAGAAGTAAAACACAAATACAAATCAAACTAAGTCCTAATCTTGTAAAAGAGTAACAAGATAAGCTCACAACAGAAAACACTTGACAACCCTAGAAATGCTGTACTTAGCACAATACAATACACACACGTACCCTAGCTAGGTTTACAATGTAGCTTAAATACAAAGTCTAGAAATGGGCCTTTGCACATGTTGGGCTTCAAGTCTTCAGCAACAAAATCCAGGTCACATAAACACAAGGTATCATGAATATCCTTAGTCATAAAAGAAGATACGATAGAGCAATAAAAGCTTGAGATATTTTGACCATGCATACGAGCTAGGATCCTGGAATAAAGGCGTGGATTCCAAAAATAGACAACAGCGCATTAAAGAGGCGCGCTTTCAGCATATCCTGAATTAGTATCCAGATGTTGAAACATTGTGTCCAACATTGTAGTAACATATTGTTTTACCAAAAAGCAGCCAACACACAAACACTAACATGAAGCATTGCCAAAATATTGAAGAGAGAACAAGTGAATCTAAAGCATCTATTGAACGCTGAATAGGAAGAGTCTAATTATCATAGAACAAGTTCAAAGTTGAGAATTGACGCATAAAATATTTCTTTGTTCGAGAAGAACTGCAGTCTTCAATGGCAAAGATAACGAGCTTTATGACTAAAATAAGGTGAAAAATTCTTTCATTGCTTAGTTCCTATGAAGCCCCGATACGGGACACGATATTGATACGATACGATACCGATACGCCGATACATAAATTTTTTTAAAATCCGCAATCCGATACTGCCGCGATACGTTATTTAAAAATTAAATTTAAAATTAAATATATAAATACACATTATATAAAAATGACTAAAATCAACAATATTAATAATTAAAAGAGAAAATATCTAATCTTATATCAGAATTTTGGAAAAAACTCAAATGTTTAACAGCATGTTATATATTAGGACACCATAGTTTTTCTTTTGAAAAGTAAAAAATTATATTGACAAAGGAAAACTACAAGAAGTGCTAAAGATACAAACAAGCATCGGGTATTGGGACGTATCAGACATGTATCGGGTATTACTTTTTTATTTAAAAATAATGATTTAACTGATACTTTTCCGATACGAGTATCGAGATGTATCGGAAGAGTATCGAATATTATTTTTTTATTTAAAAATAATGATTTAATCGATACTTTACCGATACGAGTATCGGGACGTATCAGAAGAGTATCGGTATCGAGGACGTATCGGACACGATACGTCGCCATTTTTTGAGTATCGGGGCTTAGTTCACTTAAGAATTTCTCATAAACTAGGTATCATCTATGTTGAATTGTAAAATGGATACACTATTTTTTAAATATTTAGGGTAGTCAATTGGTGATAATCTGCATAAATTAACTTTTTGAAACTCTGTAGTTGAGCGAATCAAAGATTGTGTTCTTGAAGTGCAGAAAAGCCTATTGGTGGTCATCTCATCTCATTTTCTTAAAAGTCATCTTAACCTTGTTGTTAGTGTACTTTCTATTCTTTTTCAAAGCTCCTTGAGATAAATGTGTTTTATGAAGGGAGTCAAGAGGGTCATGAAAATTATTGAATTCATAGGGATAAAGTGTGATTACTTAAAGAAAAGAGAAGTGTTGTTTGAACATCCAAAAAAATTATCCCAGGTGAACAATTTACTTTTTATGTTCTTGCACACAAATTGAGATAGACCAAAAATAATATAAAAAAACAACAAAAAAGTGGCGGATTGCACGTTTTGTGGTTGTCGAAAGGAGAAGGTAAAGAAAACGTGGGTTAGGGAGGGAGAAGGTTGAGTTGTGGCATAAAGTTATGGTTAGTAAATATGAGCTTTTTAGAATAGAGAGGGGTGCAATACACATTGTTTTGATATGACTCATGGTTAGATGAGATGATCTTAAGGGACTGTTTCAGTAGGTTTTTAATTTAACATTGGATAAAAATGATATGTGAAGGATAGGATACTTACTATTGAGGCCCCCATGTTTGCTCCCAGGCCTCCCAAACTGACAAAATTGCTCCTGGACATAATTTTCGTTGCATGTACAACGAAAATAAATGGCTATTGGTGACAAAGTGACGAAACCAAGCAATTCCTGCGCGCCTTCAGGACTTGGCCCAGATTAAGTTGGTTTCGTTGTCCACCTCACGAACGCGCTGCCTTTCGTTGGCTAGACAACGAAACAGGATTTCGTTGGTTAGACAACGAAAAAGTGTCGGCAGTCAAAAAACAGCTCCCCATGCAGTCAAAATTGGTTGACACGTGGCCAACTGTGATTGGCCACGTGTGTGGTTGTGACAATGCACCAGCCAATGAGAATTGAGCAAAAATTCTATAAATAGGCACCTATTTTGCACAAAAAATTTACCATTCACTTCATTTCCTCTTTTGCTCATAAGTTTTATTTTTTTTTTCTGTTTTATAGTTTCGTAGTTATATTAATTTTAGTTGGTTTCTATCGGCCGCATGATCCGCCGTGGACTAACCATACCGCTCCTATCGGTGTTGTTAAGGCACAATGGTTGGGAGCGGTATGTTATTCCACGAGGGATTTTGTGTCCTCACTAGGAACGGTATGGTTAGTCCAAATTGTTGAGTCTTCTATATTGGCTGCATTTTTGGTGAGCAGGATGTGGTATAAGATGCTACAACATCGTATCCGGCTTTTGGTAATTTAAGGACGCGCGTTTTAATTATGGCATGATCCGATTTTCTCTTTCATGAATCTTGCATGGCGCCTGTGTGTCTTGCTTATATTGAGGATCATCATTTATTACTTCAGATCCTTGACAAGAATATTTCTATGAAGAATCTCTTTGAAGTTTATTTTTGGAAAGAATCCTTTTTAATTAATGTGGTCAAGCCTTGAGTCAAACAAATCAAGCTCATAATTATTTCAGGATCAAGGACTTTGCTGAAGTACTTAAAGGTTATGCAAAACCTAATTCACTAGTTGTTCACGCCGTTATTGTGTTGTCTAGTCTCCTAGGTTTTTGCGTGTGTGTTTTGATTAATGTGAGCCTTTCTTGTGTCACCTTGATACAAGCTTAGGACGTGTTTCATTGTGTTGTAACGTGTGTGATCCTCTCCTAAGCTTTGAAGTACGGAGTTAGGATTGTGTGTGTGTTTTTGCACTCTAAGCCTTTAGGTACGAGTGTGTAGTTTTTTTAGGAGTGTATCTCCAAAATACTTTCTTTTTGTGTTTTTGAAATCCTTGCTGTTTGTAAGGTTGTAAGGGAGTGAGATGGGATCTCAGACTTAGGAGTTCCTAGGTTGAAGAATCATTGGTAGTTGCCTAGGTTTTAAGTTGTAAACGTGTGTTTGCTGAAGACTTACAACTAGGACTATTATAGTGATATTCCTTACTGGATTGGTATCCCCCAGACTAGGGCTTGCTTTGAGTGCCGAACTGGGTTAACAAATATCCCGTGTTCTTTACTTGTTTTCAGATATTTGTTTTTATTTATCTTGAGATTTACGCAGTAAGATGTTATAGCATTGTATACAGCATTACGTTTCAGTGTTAAGAAACTAGAGCATTGCATCTAGCATTGTTTTAGCGTGCCAGGAATTTCACAAATGAGTGTTGCTTGGCTTGTGGTTACTACTGCACAAATGAGATTGTCCTATAGGGTGGGACTAGTCCTCGGCAGATGAACCGAAGGGAAATTGCGCAAAATTGAGTGGGCGAAATAATGTAATATTTCCGCCTGACATGACCCGAAGAAATTTTCGCCAGGCCAGATTTACTCTTTCCCCGGAGCGAGTTTCTCTTGCTCCGGCATTCATGTTTTTCCTGGTTTTTACCAGGCTGGTTTTCTTGCGCTTTCGCGCATTTGTATTTTTTTGCACCGGATTTCTTGTTGCCCCGGGCCGATTTACTTTTGCCCCGGGATTACGAGGAATAAATGTATTATTTTCGCCTGATGTATTAATTTGTAATGGTTGTAACAAAAAATTAATGAAATAGTTTTTGTTAATTGTATTTTGCATTGTTAATGTTATTTTTAATTTTCATTTTAAAGTTGTTAAATTAACATAAATTTACATTAACTAATTGTAAATAACTAAATTTGGAATTAACATTAACTTATTGGAAATAACAAAAATAAATAAATTAGAATAAATTAACATGAACTTGTTGTAATTAACAGTTTCAACATTTAGAAACTCTGTCACCCATTTTCGTTGCCTAGACAACGAAAATCTGGAAAACGTAAACTCATTTTCGTTGTCTAGACAACGAAAATCTGGGAAATACGTCCCAAATTTCGTTGTCTAGGCAACGAAACCATTGGTCACAGAACCAGTTGCAGTGGCTTACATTGGGTATCCACATGGTTTTCGAAACCACGCAAACCTATCCATGTTGATTTATAACAGACCTGTTCATACAATTTGAAAATACTTTTTTCAACGTAGTTACGAATTATTAAAAGTACAATTTAAAATTCAAAAACGCATTTAACTTGTCGATTAATACCAACAAACAACACTAAATTGTCGATTAAAATTAAAAGTACAATTATTACAAAATGAAGTTCCAAAACGTCATCAAATCAACTACGAACAAAATAACACCAAAATAAACAAAGACGAGACTCTAGGCTTCCGAGCTTGGTCCGGCATCGTTGTTTTTCTTCTTCTTTCGCCTTCTTCCTTCACCGTCTTTCTTCCTCTTGCGCCGCACCGAGTAACTAGTGATCGGCTCCAAATCGTCACACACTTTTTTCAACAATGCCTTGGCCTCCTCCAAAGACATTTCATGATCAACCTTTTCCATCACCTCCGTCCGCACATTCCGACAAATTTCAATCAAATCCATCTTTCCTTCTTTGTTGTCCTCCTCAATCAACACCTCAAGATTTGCCGGCCGTGGAGGACTGCCCTTGCCTGGTGGATTAATCTTTGGATGCGAGACTTTGAAGAACCATGCAATATATACAGGGTCGGCTTCAAAACCATATGTGGATCTTGGACCCCGCATTTCCTCCGTCACATAATTATCAGCCAACATTTTCTGAAAGGCTTCATCAATTGTGAATCTGTTCATTTTCGCCTTTGCAGATTTGTACGGAGCTCTCGGTATTGACTGAACATGTCCATATTGCCGGAGGACACGTTCAGGCAAATGCGGGGATATCATGGACTGTCCACACGTAATCCAGCCCGAATACAAACTTGCATCGTCAAACGGCTTGATATGGCGACGAGTGACATATGGCTGCCACACGATGTCGTCATGCTCCATTCGATCCAACGTCAGCCTTGTTTCATCCGGTTGCACACCCCCTTTCAACGGTTGAAATTTTGCCGCCAACGGAAAATGGGGCTCAAATTTTTTGTTCAACACATATGTCCCGAATCTAGGGAAATGTGCATGAACCCAAGCCTGCGCAAAATAAATAAATTTAGTGAACAACATATTATCAGAGATAATGAATTAAATAAATTATACGATGACAACCATATTAATTTATTACGAAGAAATATTAAATTAAATAAAATGAAAAGAAGGACTAAAATATAAATTTAAATATTTACCTGAAAAAGGCAATTGTAACCGGCGTTGTTTCCACTCTTCTGCCTGCTTTGCTTATTCAAATAACTCAACAGATACGCCAGTCCTGAGGCACCCCAATTCCATGTGCCCAGCACATGCAGGTCTTGCAAGTATGTCAGGAAAATGACATCCACATAACGCGTACTTTTGTTGGTGAACAGTGTCGCACCAATCAAGTACAGCAGAAAACATCTGACCGTGCATTCCCTGTAGAACACCACATCGTCCTCCGGCTCCTTATCATTCTCCGCCTTCTGAGCAAGGTTCAGGTTGTCCAAGTACAAATTCATAAGCTTGGGAAATCCAATATGCGCTCCCCTTATCTTCTTAAACTCAAGCATGCAATCCGTCTTCCCAAAGTTGAGGTACTCCTCACACATATCCGCTCCTTCAGCCTTCGTGCATGCGGTGGATTCGTGGTTAAGCATCTTACCACGAATCGGAATGTGCAGCAACGAAGCAACATCATCCAAAGTGATGGTCACCTCTCCGACCGGTATGTGGAAGGTGCCGGTATCTGGTTGCCACCTCTCTGCGAATGCAGTCAGGACACCCCAATCGACGTTGTCATAGTTTGTCTTCGGCAGGGGTGCCAATCCACTTGCATTTACAGGTTCCCAAAACCAACGCAAGTGTTCTCCGGGCAAGTCGAAGTCATTAATTTTTTTCCCGTTGTTCATGCACCTCAAATATCGCACGGGATACTGCATATATAAAAAATAACGCATATTAATTTTAACGAATTAAGGGCATATATTAACTTAAAAACGAATAACACATTATAAATTAAGGCATATATTAATGTTAACGAATAACACGAATTAAGACATATATGAAAAAAAAACACATATATTAACACATATATCAACGCATGTATCATAATATTAACGAATTTAAGGCATATATTAACGAATATATTAAACTAAACAATAAAGCATATAATAATGCATACATTAACGAATTAAGGCATCTATTAACGCATTTCAATCAAATCAACACACATAACACATATTTATAAAAATTAACGCATATAGTAACTTGTTGAAAAATTACATGTCCCAACCACAAAAAGTTGGCAATGTGCTTGCCAAATTCAGGCAAAACAGTCAGATCAGTTGGGCCACCTGGATATCCCCCTCCGGTGCGTCAATTGGTGGCACGCTGTATCCCTTAGTCATGACCGGCCTTGGTCTACGCTCAGTCCTCCTCTTCTTAGGCTTCGGAGGAGGAGACGGCGTCCGTTCCTTGTCCCCATCTTCATGCTCCTCCTCATCATCTCCACCATCACCAATTTCATCCTCATCTTCATCTTGCTGCTCCTCCTCTCCCTCCTCCATATCATTCTCCTCAACCTCCGCGTCATCATAGTCATCCTCCTCAACATCCACCTCGTGCTCCGTCTCTAAGGTAGTCTCGTGATCGGGCACCGGATCGGGATGAATTTCCGCAGTAGAAGAAACTTCCTTCATTCTACCACCCGTCCGTTTTGGTTTGCTTGGTTGTGTTAGGGCACGCTCACGCTCTTTGTCCCTACGGGCCGAGCTGTGGGCAACACTATCCCTACCCGCTCTTTTACGAGTAACTTCATCCATTTTTCCTGCAACATTATTATATCATCATCATCAACTAAATTCAAAACATCAGATTTAATCATCAACTAAACTACTAAATTTAATCTAATTTTTGTCATCATCAATTAAGTTTAATTAACAACAGTATCATTGTGATACCCTAATTCTTATCATATCAACATCAACAAAAACTCAACATCATCAATTATGATCAATCCAAATTCTAAGCAACATCTAACTTAATCAAAATCCCTAAATTCTAAATTAGATTTTCTAGCATGCAATTGACTGTTATAATCAAAAAAGTAAAACAACTTTAATTGATTAAAAAAACAAAATTTTGGGATTCTTACTTGGATTTTCGTTGCCTAAGTGAAAATTGAATGAATGGTTTCTTGCTTGCTCAAACAATGATCCTCACAGCCTCCTTTAATCGAAATCGGTTGTTCTTCAATGGTTGGATGCTTTAATCGCTTTAATCGCCCTAAAAAACGCCCAAGAATCGTTGCTCCGTTCTCCCAAATCGTTTCAAACGTTTTACTGTACTGATTTGGAATTCGTTGTCACGTTTCAGATATGCAGCGTTTTCGTTGTCTATCCAACGAAACCAAGCGTGTTCGTGAGATAGGCAACGAAACGCGTTTTCGTTGTTTAGACAACGAAAATCAAGTAAATTAAGCCTGGAACGCGCCTTCGTCCTTTAGGCAACAATATATTTGGATTTCATTGTTTAGACAACGAAAATGTTGATCATGTCCTCAGGGGTATTTTGGGATATAAGGGGGGCTTGGGAGCATGTAGGGGGGCCTCAATAGCAATTTTCGAAGGATAGAGTGACTTGTTGTGGTTTAGGGAGTGGTTGTTGCAGTTGGGCAGTTGGCAAATTTAGCAATGCATTTGTATTTTTATTTTTTTGACACAAACAAAATGATATTCATTAATTCAAATCGACAAAATACATCAAATACAGTCACATATTCAACTTCGCTAAAAACATATAGGATGAATTTGCAAACAAACTCACAGCATCCGAGTTAATAGCTTACAACGGCAAAATACCTACTACAAATAATATGACAAAATTAAAATCACCAGAATATCCATGCTTCCGGATCTGCAACGTTGATGCCCAAATCATTGATTGAATCTGTAATTGGCTGAAGATAATCTTTCGAGAAGAATCAAATGAACACCGTAACAATACGGGAAATCAAATTGCACAAGACGACGATTCACACAACGCCGCACTTAGACGACGAAATTTCACAAAAAACACAAAAGAAAAACTTAATCTATATGAAATTCACTTATTTATATCAAAAGAAAAGAACAAAAAAGTATAAAGGGGGTGTTTCTAGGTCAAAAATGACCCAAAATCACCCCTCTAGACAAAAGAATTTTTAAAAAGAAAAAACTAGGGCCAGCAGAGTGTAACAATGCATAATGCATTTGTGTTGAAGGGTGTAATATGAATGAAACATCAATTCATTTATTTTTTTATCATTCGGATAGAGATAAATCGTGTGATCGGATGAAATAGCTTGGCTATAAATAGGTATAAATTGCATGTCATTAAACAATATAGTTTTAATCGCGTAGTGTAATTAATGACTTCATACCTCATGGTAAGCAAATTAAGGATTATCTCCTTTCAACTAGATTAACATTCACGCAAACACGAAATTTGGTTAAGATGCACACAACTTGATTAGCATTCAACAATCTAATTCAGTTTTGATTGGTTTGACTTGATCACTCGAGTCTTAACCATGTTTTTCATAATCAGAATTGTCTATCAAATTCAATTTTAAATATGGTTAAAATATTAGTATGGTCATGAATTAAAACAAAGAATTTTTCATACGATTGGTAATATTTTTTTAACTGCTATATTTCTCCAATGTGAAACTGTGAAGATGTTTATCACGGTTTTACATGCTAGCTAACACACTTCATTAGTATGAAATTGAACTTTTAATTACATTTGCAGGCGAGTTTTGGGAACGACAAAAATACACAATTTCTTTTTTTGAATGTATAACAAATACCCTACTAATCAATCTTCTTAAACCCAATTCAATCCATTAGAAGAAATAGTAAAAAGTACAAACTACTAGAAACCATCTTACATTTTATCAATTTCAAAACCAATTTCCATCCAACAATAAATTGCAACTCTTAACTTGTTTTTTGACAATTGGTTAATTGGTCGCAGCTTTTTTTTTTTTCTCATCTTAGACAAATTGAAAAATTTACTTGCGCTCCAAGCTATTTAAGGGACTATGTTAACATGAAACATGACAACACATCAAAAAACATGAAACAAAATGTTAGCTAAATAAAAATATTTAACTTTAAATAATAAGAAAAATTTAAGATTAAAAAGACAAATTAGCAAAAGCACAAAAAAATATTTATACATTAGACTCTATAACATGTACCCTTAGAGCACATGTTAACATTTTTCATAAGAAAAATTCTAACATATGTCCTAAGAGTACAAGTTAATGATGCAAATATAGCAATATTCTTTTGAAACTTGTAAATTGTACTTTTTAAACATTAAATTCTTCTTATTATCAAATGTTAATTTCTAATTTTCAATACCTTAAAATATATATCTATAAAATGGCTTTCAAATATTCAATTACAAATGTACAATTTATCTCCACGAGTAATAGATGTCCCGCTTCTCAATAAGGTTGAAAACTTCCAACAACAAATCATAGTTTCTGAAAGTAGATTCAACACTTAAACACCACCTTAAATTTGTTGCTACATTCAAGTTCAAGTAGGAATAGAATTACAATAAGCTAAACAAAGAGAGCATTTAAAAGGAACCACAAATAAATGAACATACACTCAAATGCCTAGTATCAATAATCATCCCAAAAATAACAATCCAATGTCACACATTGCTAGAAATGAATTCCTACCAAGCAGAAAGAAAAAAAGTTTTCAATCTAATTACATACAGTATATTAGTAAAATAAATTCATGTCATTCAATTAAAAGGCTATACAAGAAAACAAGAATGATGTTAAAAACTACTCAATATATGTAATAATAATGATTGAAATGTTAAAAGAAAATACTAACTTGTTAGAATATGGAGGTGTGCGTAACCCCAATCTCAATAAATTTTGGACAGGGCTTTAAACACCACTCAATCTATATAAGGAGTTAGCTAGAGAGAAACATTCATGTAAATCATGCTCTGCAAAACAGCATTGTTACTCCAATGAAGTCCATAAAACACAATACTTAAACCTATTATCTAACAATGGTCATGAAATCCAACAAATCCTAGAAAAAGAACACATTAACTACTATGATTAATTAGGGTAATAAGATTGATAGAAGGGGGATGATGCTCATATTCTATGGGTGTAAGGTGTCTGTCATGCTATGTAATAGCATTCAGTACGAGGAATTGTTTATAATCATCACATCAACCACTATATTCAATCAACACCTTAATCTTACTATGCAAACAAATTATAGTTACTTTATAAAGCAATGTTGTGCTGATATTTGTCTCCATTCTCGTGGTATCAAGAGACGAAGCTGATAGACAACACTAAATCTATGAGTTTTTTCAGACTCTAAACCAAATTGAAAAGGAAAAGAGTATAGTTGAAACCCAATATAAACTTAAGATTAAAACTAAATGGTTCAATAACACAGATTAAATTCAAAAGTAAAACAATAAGACAAATTAACCTCAGTTTAATCTTCTTAATGTCATTGGAAATGTAGCAACACCAAGTAGGTTCACCTTGATAAAAAGGATCTTGGGTTTACTACAACCTCAGACAAGTTGGATTGTTAAAAAACATCATTGGTACACACAAAAAACACAATTCGACAACATAACATAACATAATAACACAGCAATCTAAAGCATCAAATTAACATAAACAATAAAAAGGATAAATAGGCCTTTACCCTGCAAAATAGACGAGGTTTGCATTATCCCTGCAAATCTTTTTGTACAAATACCCCTGCAATATTTTAAACTTTCTTCGTAGTGCATTTTAATACTATGCTGAAAGAAAAAAAAATCAGCAATGAGATAAAATATACTACGAACAAAAAAAATTAAAACATTGCAGAGATATGAAAAACACAAAACTTGTCTATTTTGCAGGATAAAAACCTATTCACTCAAAAGCAATACACAAATGACAAAACACAAAGATAAATAATGAGAAAAATTGCATTAGTAAATGTAACAGGCTCAGAATATTATTACAGCTCTATCAATCACGATTTTTTCAGAAGCAGAACTGGCATTAAAGCTGACAAAATTATCATCACAGCCAAACACTATGTAACTAAAACAAAAATGAAATAATGAAACAAAATCATAAGTAACTAAACCAGAGCATGATTCACAAATGAAGATTATTAAAACATAAACTAATAAAAAACATTAAGATTTGGCTCATATTAAGAAATTCAACCATTAATTCCGATATACTTCATGGAAAAACTCAGAAGCGCGGATAATATATAATCATAGCCAAAAAAATATTAGGGTTTTACAAAAAATAAAAGGAAAAATCTAAAAATAATGTGGCGGATTTTTTTAGAGGCATAAACATTGAAAGTTAAAACCACCACGTGAAAACCGCGATCAATTTGTGCCTCTATGACTAGCTTTGAATTTCATGGCAAATATACGAAATCAAGCTAAAGGTGTAGTGAGGCAAATTCAACAAACAAAAAACAAGTGTGAAAAACAATTGAGATTACACGGTTTGTGATTTTATCTGGAATTCTAGTTCTAGATCTAGATCTACAGCGGCTATTGCTTAATTCTATCATGCTATGGTATGGTTTATGAGGGTTGTGAATGAAGAGAGAAGCGATGGTTCCTATGAATTTATAGAGCTGTACCAAAACCCTAAAACCCGAATGTTATGAGTCGGGTTGGAATAGTTTTTGGGCCTAGTAATATTTGATTTTATTGTGCAAACCGTGTATCTCTGCACGCATCCCTCGAGTCTTGTGAGACTCAAATGAATGACAAATTCTCTCTAAGAGTTTTAACACTCTACATGCCCAAGTCAGGGATCGAAATCACGACCTTGATTAAGCTAGAAGAGACTCGCGTCATCTCATTTAAGTGCTCTTGGGTTATTTGATTTATTCTTATGTAATAAATTTTGAGTCATGCTAAAAGTGCACTAGTTAAGAATACCCAAAAAGAAAATAAATAGACAAAATTAATGTTAAAGAGATAACTTTTTACATCTTTAACACATTAAATGTAAAAATTTCAAGAAAAAATTTCTATATTAATATGCTTAACCAATGCATCAAGTGCATTGTTTAGCCTTTTTCATAAATTTTAATTTTAATTTGTTGAATTTCTCCTGATAAATAGTTCGATCAAGAAAATTTAAGTTTGTGCCTTAAAAAAATTAAGTTTGATATTTGGTAGGAATAATTCTAGATCAAAATTTGCTTCAAAAAAATAAATTATTTCTTAATCAGAATTTATTTACTTTACAGTAAAATTCTAGTTAACATGAAAACCATATTTGGTCAATATTACACAAATCAAAATTAATCCAAAAATATACAATGTGCATATTATTCATTGATAGAGTAAAGATATCCATTTTTAGTGTAAATTAATTTTACGCTAACGTTTAACTATTAATTATATTTTAAAAGACAGTTAGGACTATATGATACTCCGTATTTGATTTTTTTAAAACAAATTTTGGAAAATTCTTTGATATGCTAAAGTCACAATAAGATCATGAAGAGGAATCATAGTCTTTCTTTCAAAAATGACATTAACCCAGTTGTGTAACCCAATAAGATATCCATTTTTAGAATTGATTTTGGGGTATATAGAATTGAAACCAAACATTCACATCCTTTTATATAACCCATTGATAAAACATTATCATTTTGCTTGTACATACATCATGTTATAGTAACAAGTGCTTGAGTACCTCTTTAAGTAACTAAGTTCAACTTGTTAATGAGTAGTTTTAGATTAATGTCAAATTGATTATAACTGTAAGTATTCAAATTCAATCCTTAACTAAAATAATCGCTAATCAAATTTTATTTATCTTTCAGAAGAATTACGACCTATCAAAACATATTTCGACAAATCTACCATATCAAACAAATGATTAAAATAAGTTCATCATGCGCCCTTTCAACACGATAAATCCTTTATATAAAAAATTACACAAATTGTACTGTCTATTTTCATATGACAAAACTCAAGGCATGAGATCAACATCACATTGCAACAAAGAGGTGTCTTCAGAGAATAGTGCATTCCATTGTATCTTTAACTCTTTCTTTGCCTTCTTTTTGTCTTGAAATCACTAGGACCTGCTAGACAAGTTGATGATGAATTCATCTCTTCTAAAAGTTCTGTTGCCAACTCAATCTTCTCTATTTTATATAAATTATGGATTAATGATCTGTAGATTTGAATTGAAGGAAGAATCCCTTTAAGCTTCATCTCCTTAAAGAATTTCAATGATTCCTCGATATTTCCTACTCGGCCGAAAATATCAATTAAAGCGGTATATGTAAGCAAATCCGGTTCATTTCCATTCTCCTTCATTTCCTTAAAATATTCAACGCACATATCTGATCTTCCAACCTTTCGCAATCCATTTAATAGAGTATTGTAAGAAATAGTATCCGGGACAAAACCTGCTTCTTTCAAAGATGCAAACACAGCAAGCATTTCATCCACACGGCCCGTACCACCCAAGATATAGAGAACAATATTATATGTGATTAGGTCGAAACATCTATCGTTCTGTCCTTTAAGATGCTCAAATATCATCAAGGCAGTATCCTTCTGTCCGCTTTTGGCAAAGGCAAAAACCATCTTGTTTATGAATGATGATATACTTGAACAACTTGTTTCTGATACTATTTCTTTAAAAAATTTAAGGAGCTCCAACAAATGGATTACTTTTCTGAATGCCTGAGCAAACTTAATGCACGACGTTGCACTTGGGGATTCACCTGACAATAATAATTTCTTGAGCACTTGACATGAAAGGTCAAGGTCATTCTTTTGAGTTGCTTCCACTAATATGAGATTATACAAATTAGGCGAAACGACAATGTTCTTATCATTTAAAATTTGTAACATTTGAGTTGCAGCTGAAAGGTTTCCAGACTTGCACGTTCTATCAATATATGCATAATAGACTTCAGCACGGGATGCTGGAGCATTTTCAATGGTAGCACGAAATTCCTTCAAGACTTCGCTCGTAACACTCTCTTTGTCAAGAAATGACTCTGTTGAAAAATCCCGTAAACTGCCAATGATTAACTTTTACTGGTTAAAAACAGCCCAAATCAAAAGAGATTGGTTGGGATGAGAATGATAAAGTTGAATATCCATAATCAGACATCAAAATTTAGAGCAAAAGACAAATCATTATTTAATTTAATGTACATTCTTCATTAAGACGTTTAAGTTAGCGATTATCCAATAGGCTACATGTAAACACAAACATCCAAAAGTTGTCAACTGATGTTTCTGATAGGAACTCTAAAAGAAACGGAACGTTCATAGAAAAACTAAAAAAAATGTAAAACTTTATTTAATGAATTATAGAGTAAGAACAACCTCTCCTCTAAGGGTTTTCCCTTCACAAAGGATTTCTCTTTTCACACGAAAGCTTCCCTTACTCTGCATTAAACCAAAACACCCATTTCCTTCCCACCTCTCTAACTATCCGTATTCTACATAACTAACTTGTACTAACTGTTTATATTTGCGAATCTCTACAGTTTTCAAGCCAAATATCATACAATATAAAACTGCAACAAAGTCACAAATAAAATAGATATGAGTAAGTACTTAGATGCTAAAGATAAAACCAAATAAAAGTAGCAACAAGCTCAGAATTCCATAGTGAATAGTTATAGTTATATATGAAGTTTTTCCAGCTCTATCAACAACTGTTCACACCTTTCATTGTGTCCATTTCCTATTTCTATCACCAAATCTAATGCTAACTGCTCTTGTATCTTAGCAAACCACAGATTCAATGCCTGTACCAACCTCTTTGAAATAAAACTATGGCCAGTACTCACTCCGAATTACAGCTGTCCACTTCAATTACTACTGGGATTCACTATTTTTTTCTTTCAACTTCATAGTTTTAGGTTGAAACCAACATTCTATCTTAGTACCACACAAACTTGAGGCTGCACATTCCACTTTTGTCGGTGGATTTACATCCATTTCCTAGATGTCCTCGTGCCTATATTCTCTCATGAAACACTGGATTTGAGACAATAGACAAGACGATCTGATCATCACAAATGAAAGCCATCTACATAATATCCCCAAATCTAAGTTCTTCGAGAAAATCTAGACAGTCATCCTCAGAGTAAGTTGATCCCTTCCCTACCTATGTGTGGGTGGAAGATTATTAAGAATTAGCCAAGCACACTAGCACCTGATAGTAAGGCTTGGTAAACACCATTCGATCTACACATAACTTTCCAAAACTCTAGCAAAATGCCATTTTGAAGTTACATTAACCTTATAGGATCAAGCAATTTACACTAGGCCTAAAGTTATATCTAATAATCGCACACTCACCACTTTTCTACTTAAGATAGCTTAGTGACCCAGTTCGATCGACTTCCAATTCATTAGAATTTACATTGTGCCATCAAGATTGAAACAAGATAATCAAAGAGAGTACCACTCGGCGGAGTGTTCACTTGATGGTATGGGCCACTCTCTTGAAGAAAAATAACATCTTGCCACCAATAACATATGACACAAGTGGTAGATGCTTGGGTTATTTAACCATTTGGTCCTGTGTTCGATTTTTGGCCGGTGCGTATGGAAAAACATTAGTTGGGAGAAATCAACCCCTTAAATGAATCTCAGTTACATTTATCTCGAGAAATTAGTCTTTGTAGTTGTGCTGAAGGGTATTTATAAATTATAACCCAAAGATAAAATCCTAAATAACATAAATAGCATCAAATTATACTAATGTATTCATCACCAATATCCTATTACATTCTACGCGATTCATGAAAGATACCGCCCAAACCAAAGCAAACAAATATAAGAAAACTAGATAACTATGTGCATTGTTATCGAAATTCAAATCATGAATTGGAAGGCCTAATTTTTCGCCATGAATCGAATCTTATTATGAATCATAAGACATGTTATCAATAAAAATGTCATTTTTAAGTAAAATAAACAAGTGACATAACAAAACTATAAGTTATTTGATCTAATAAGCTATTTATCTAAAGAATTAGTAAAAAGAGATTAAAATTACCATGTGGTTGTTAGAAGAGGAGGAGAGTAGAAATTGAAGTGAAAACGGGAGAGAGATCTTGTTATTGTAGCAGCACCTAACATCATCAATCACATTTTTTTAGCTGCTATATTTCTCCAATGTGAAGCTGTAAAGAAAAAAGGGTTAAAAAAAATTTGAAGTGTATTACTGAAAACAGAACAGAAAATGGAGAATGAAATTCTTTCTTGGGATTTTCTTCTCACGCAGAGGATTTCTACTTTCACAATAGCTATCAAATTTACAAAATAAAAAATGGGATTTGTTTGTGGAAGAAGAACGAGTTAATGGTGTGTTGGATTGGGACTCACCTGCGATACACGGCTGCTACTATTGACGGCGGAGTTGCGGTGGGGCTTGTGTGAGGTTCCGTTGTTTTTGTTGTCCCGGCGAGCTAAATAAAAAATAGATTTTTTTTAAACTAAAAAAAAAGGAATTTTGTATTTTATAAAAAAAATTAACATATTTATTTAAAATTTCTATTGATACTCCGTGGATATTCATTTTCTATTGATTTTTAATATTGATGTGTGGTCTTAAATTCTTAATTAACATTTTGAGTGTCTAAATTGGCAATTTATTTGTTACTGAAATGTGATAAAGAGTAGGGGTTCACCTATTTCAAATTTTCAATAATGTTGTTTTATTAGTTGACAATTCTTTGGAATTTAGAGTTTTTTTATAGGTAAATGTTAATGTTTCATTTGTTAGGAAGATGAGTGCTTGTTAGCAGCAAAGATTGAACTATAGATTTTTAATGGGAATAATTCTTGATCAGGTTTTATTTATCTTGTCGTTGAACTCTAAATTATCAGGGTCTCTTTTCCTAATAACAAAAAAATTGAGCTATGAACCTCCTTGATATAGTACTCCTTCAATGTCTCAATTCATACCAATGAGCTACTGCTACACTTTTGGGCACATCAAATTCAGAGTTTTTCTTGTGTTTTGATGTTCAATTGGCTTGATGAGAGTCTGATTCTATGTTGGACTATAGAGTTTGACCTATCTGTAGGTCATCCTAGGAACATTTAATCCACAAAGTTTTTGTTGATTCGGGAGGGTGTCCCAATGCATAAACTTTCTATACTCATGCAAAATGGACTTAGCCACAAGTTTTGAGCAAGCTTTAAGGTATTGTTGTGAATGCATGTTGTGTGGAAAAGACAATAGATAAATGAATATAGTTGGTTATTCGCCTAATAACGACCTCTTCTCTGCATATTCATTTCCTGCTTAAGGTCATGATGAAGCGTTCAATTTCTTATTCTTGTCCTTTCGGTTTAAATGGAAACAACCTGCGTAATTAATTAGACTAGATATTATGTGATGGTAGTAACTCCAACTCGACTTTACACTTTCACTGACTTTGAGTCACTAGAAGTAAGTCAATTGCTATAAATTTGCACATTTCTGGTTTCTTTTTTCTCTTTGGGTGTGTTTCATGCCAATCCAGGGATTTAAGGCACAACACTATAATATAATAGCATAGAATAGACATGTTAGTCACAAAATAAGTTTTTGTTTTTTACAGTGTTGAACTTGGCTTGAACCATGTCTTATGTTTATCTATCCATATATTCCATTTCGGTTATTTTTTACTAGTTGAAGCATCGTCTGGTGTGTATCGTTGTATAATCCAATACTAATAAGGCAAATACTTGCGTCTAATAAGTCTGAAGCAAATATATGAAGGTCATCGGTTGTTAGTTATTCTAAGTGTTACACTTTTGCATTTGTTTTTTTAGGTGACATTTGCTCTATTTAGTGTATTGGTGCTCCTATATAAGAGGTATTTAGTTTGTGTTGGAAGTTTCCTTAAAAACTCAGAAAATTAGGTTCAGAACTGGAGCCTGTGCTGGGCGTAGGGCTTCCGGCGCGGAACATTTGGGATTGAACTTGAGAAAGAGCACAAGCCACATTGAGCTTGTCACGTAACTCAAGAAACCTTGTAGTAGATAAGGGTTTAGTTACTATATCTGCCTTTTGGTTAGCAACTTTAAGTTGTTTAGCCAAGACCTTTTCTCTAACAAAGAAAAGGTCAATTGCCATTTGTCTAGTCCTCGCATGGAGCACAAAATTATGGGCCATGACAATTGTTGTTTGAGTTACGTAACAAGTTTGAAGCTTCTGAAACAGGGTTTGTATCCATAGAAGCTCATTAGTTGTGACGACAAGACTATGATACTTTGCGTGTGCATTGTACCTTTCCACCACAGTATGTTTCCAAGCTACGGGAAATGAGATTAGGGCCTAGATAGATTGTGGAGCCATATGTGAACCTGCAGTCATCAGGGTTAGCAACACAATCTTCATCACAAAACCCTATTAGAAGTCGCAGAGAGAAGAAAACCGCGATGAGTAGTGCCTGTGAATATCACGTAATCCTCTTCATTGCCACCTATTGAGTTTCCAAGAGAGGTGTAGCCACTACTGATTAATTGGCACACTTTGTTAACAAAATTTATGGTTCCCACAATATAATGAAATAGAGAAGGATCCTCGAAATGAGCAGAGCCAGTTTTGGTTAATTTGGAGCTTGAGGCCATAGAAGTGGAGACGAAGTTGGCTTCAAGCAAATTGGTCCTAATAAGAAGATCTTTGGTATATTTGGTTTGGGTTAAGAACATATCACTTGAGGGTTGTTTTCTGATCTCAATACCTAAAAAATAAGCTTATTCATTACTTTTTATATAACATAAATATATAAATAAACTAAATATATTATATCAGATTCATTTTTTATATATTTTATATTTAAAACCAAACTTTTAAAATTGTTTACTTCTTTAACTTTTAACCTTATATTTCAAAAAAAAAAAACTAGAGTATACTGACATAACTCAAGTATTGCTCTAGTTATATATCAAACTTGAATACTCTTAATTGAGAGTTTAATTTAGAAATTTAAGTCTTGCATAATTTAATTAAAGAAATGAAAAAAACACAAATAATATGCCATACAATTTTAATTATTATTGAATATTAAATAAATAACACACAATTTGTTTTCTCTCATTTTCTTCTATTAAATATGACTCTTGAAGTCAAATATTAATCACAAACCAATTATATGAATGACACCGCCAACTAATTATGAAGTTTAAATTAAAAAAATAAAATTTTAATATTATAAAATCATACACAACTTTGTCAAAAAAAAAACATACACAATTTCATCGTTCTCGTATATTAAATATGACTCTTAAAGTCATGCATATCAATCACAAAAAACACTCACAATCATTTATTACATGCATAACACCTTAAATATATTAGAATTCATTTTCCACTTAATTTTTCATGTAATACTATGTGCATCATTATTTCTTTGATCTCTTATTTATTTTAGTATATTTCTCTTTTCTTTTCTTTCATCATTTTTGTATACATTAATAAATATAAAAGATAATTTTAAAAATTTACGGAGTACATTGCTACTAGAAAAACAAAAATATATATATTATCCTCTAACTATTTACAATACTATTAAAATAAATTTATGTCCAATCTATATTTACGTAAGTTGTTCATCTTGAACCTGTGCCCAGGACCCCCCATTATTTACGGTTATTTACTATATAGATTTATGGGTTAATAGGTAGTTACCCCCTGCTAAGTGAGCGTGTTTTGCGTTACCCCTGGCTAAAAATTCTTTGAAGATTCCCCCTTGCAAAGTAATTTTTTTTGGTTTCTCCCCTTAGATGCACTTTTTAAATCAGTTATTTTGTTCAACTGATTTAAAAAGTGTTGTTTTTTTTAAATCAGTTATTTTGTTCAACCGGTTTAAAAAGTGCAAATTTATTGTACCTAAGCTGGAAAAAGGGGGGAAACCAAAATAATTTACTTTGCGAGGGGGTAATCTTCAAGGAATTTTTAGTAGGGGTAACGCAAAACACGTCCACTTAGCAAGGGGTAACAACCTATTAACTCTGGATTCATTTTATCTTTTTGTATTCATTAAATTATTTGTCTTCTACCTATGGTGGATTTTATCCATAGTCATAACTACCGTGTGTATCAATTTTATGTTATCCCTATATATATATATATATATATATATATATATATATATATATATATATATATACATATATATAATATTTTCTATGCTTATATTTACAAATTTTATTCGTTCTAAATATTTACTATTTTAACGTTGATAAACAAAATAATTTTTTAAATAATCATTTTGGTAAAAAAAAATATAAATCTAACTCGGACAACACGAAAATATTTATGGCATATAACTTTATCCTTTACCAATTCAACTAAAAAAAATTGGAATTTTAATTGATGTATTGTATATTTATAACCAAATGAAAAAAAAAAAAAAATAGCCAAAATTTTTGGAGCCTACAACCCTTGCTTTGATCGCTTGGTCCATGGACCGACCCTGTATATTATAAATAAAAGAAACTTAAAGTCAACATTATATGATATATGTAATAGCATCATTGAAAATTTTAAAACATAGCTTTTTTTTATCTTGCGACTTGTTTTACTGCAACTTTATCTTATTATCATGCAAGCTTGCAAAATTGTAGCTTCATTATCACTTCTATTTGCACGGTCAATGCATTTGCATTTCAATTTGCATTTTTCTGTAGCATTCAAGCATGGACAATATCTGAAAAATTGGTATAAATTAAGATATAGTAGCATAATTTTTGTGTTCTATCACCCAAAAATAATGAATAACTTACACTGACATACACTTCATTTTTCTACATCGGCAGATTCTGCAAAATAATGAATAACATTAGGTTGATGGAGAAAATTATGAACTAACATAATAATTAATGGAACAAGCATAAGAACAAAAAATTGTAATGTTCGTGGTATATTTCTTCTGCACCCTCGACATCGACAAAGTGAGGAGCAACGAACATCATCTTTCAAAAGGAAACCAGTGATGTCACTATAATTCATATTATAAATAAATTTACATAATCTAATGTATGTAAAAAAAAAAACCTTAAAACATGCGCAACCATTGTTTCTCGCATTGTATCAAAAAGCAACTACAAAATCTATGTTATTTACGAGACACTTAATATATGTTAGTTATTCTTAGTTTATTTTATTTAGCCTAGATTAATTTAATGGAATGGATATAATAGTAAAATTAATGATGTGGCTTAATGCGATGTAAGAAGGAATATTATTGAACTTTCATTTGTATCTTCCTTCGATAGATTTACAGATAAAAGAGACCAATGAACTACGCATCGTTATAGATAAGTTGAATATTATACAAGTGTGCCAATGTAAACTAAGTTGAAAGTTTATTCAAAATAAAGAGACCAATGAACTGCACAATGTTATAGATGAGAAACTAAGTTAGAATTAATTGCAACGGAACGGTGGTGGATCATGGAGGAAGAGCTACATGTGGTGGCGCGATAACTTTGCAAAAATTTGGTCTTATTTTAAATGTAGGGTAAAATTTGTTATTTTGTTCCGCTGCGTTTTGTTTCATAAGTCATGTCGGCTTATTCATGTGGATGAGGCTTTACTATTTCTGGTTTGTTTTCCTTTGCTATGTGGCTTTAAGTTTAAGGTAGGGTAGAGCAGTGAGACGGTTTGGTCAAATTCATTTCAAAACGGTTTTTTTTTTTAGAAAAATTGAAAGTACATGTTGACATATCTTCGATTGTTTTAAGTTTTCGGTTACACTAGGAGTCAATTTACATGAATCACGGGTTAATTAGTTTAGTTTACTCAAAATAATACATTGATAAAGAAAAAGACTTAACCCAAAAGCACTTAGATGAGATGACGCGGGTCTCTTCTAGCTTAATCAAGGTCTTGGGTTCGATCCCTGGCTTGGGCATGCAGCAGTGTTAAAACTCTTAGGGAGAGTTTGCCACCCATTTTGGTCCCACAAGGCTCGAGGGATTAGTCTCTGCAGTTGCACGCAGAGAATACCCGGTTCACGGCTGAAGTTAATATGCATAAGCCAAACCTTATGCACTGTGCATAAGCTGATAATAGTCATCCGATCATGACTATTTTGATGACACGTGTAATGATCTGAAGGTCTCACCCTCTAACCCTGAGTCACACAGGATCACATTCTCAAGTTCTCTCAAGGAAGGTCACCGTCGCGAGCGATTCACGACGATTTTCTCTGAATCTCGCTGTCGTCTTCTCGTAATCTCGCGGTTGTCTTCTCCGTTATCTCTCTGTCGTCTTCTCCGTCTACAGGTTTGAACTTTCTATACCTTGTATAATTTAGGAATTGAATAATTGCAAAATCAAACCCTAAATTGATTTTGAATCACAATTGTGTTTTCTGCATATGATATTCTACTTTGCTTTTGATTTTGATTATGATATGCATGGATTCAGATATATACTATCTTATAATAGCTTGTAGATTTTGTTTTTTTCATTAGTGTTCATCAATTTTCAATATAGGATGATTTTGAATATTTTGTTTTGATTAATTTTCTGCATATGTTGTTTTGCCTGAAACCATTAGGTAAGTATGTTGGTTTCACATTAGTCCAGTTGTTCTTTGATTTTTCTTTAATTTAGCAAGGATTGGTTCAATTTGATGCAGCAAGAATTTTTCTATCTTTTTGTGTATCAGTGCATCTCTTTGACATGACAATATTCTAATTCAATGTCTATATAACCAGTTAAGTGCAAAACCAATTAGAGAATGTTGTTTTGCAACTGTTGCTCATAGAAACAATTCTAATGTTGATTGGAAATTTGCGCATTACATCATAGAATTAAGAGTTAAGAGTTTCAGTTTACTCATACCTTACCATACACTCTGTAATGATCTAATATAGGCCCAAGATAATAGATCAAGTAGTTTAGATTCCATCATCTTGCTAGACAAGTCATAAGAGTTAAGAGTTTCGGTTTACTCATACCTTGTTCAGCTTAAACAAACCTTCTTCATCTCATACGATTCCATCATCTTGCTCGATTTACTGCGCATCTCTCTCTCTCTGCGCATCATGTTGCTTAATTTATGATTTATAATCGCAGTTCTGATTTGTGTACTCAACAATAATTGCAGATTTGCAGTTCTGATTTATGATTTAATTTTATGTTTTTGCGCCACTGATTTATGATTTAATTTGCTGCACCATGTAGTGTAATGGCTTACTCATAGAATTTTGGCGGATTAATAGATTTAATTTTTGTATAGGTTTTGATTCAATTGTGTTGCTGTTTTAAATGGATTCGACGTCCACTTCATCTTTAATTGCAATTGGTGATATTCATTCGACTGAAGCATTTGGAAGTGAACAATTGACTTCATCTGATAGTTCTCAATGTTACTACCCTAGCATTAAGAAATCATGGGAGAAATTAGTATTTCATTCTATTAAAGAGGTTGAAGATTTCTATGGTCAGTATGCATATAAAACTGGATTCTCAGTCAGGTATATGTTGGAAGGCAAAAATAATTCAAAGAATCAAAAATCGGATAAGGTACATTACCTCCGTTATGTTTGTAACAAACAAGGTTTCAAGAAGGGAAGTTTGCTTAATCCGAAGAACAAGCCAAGATCAGACAGCCCAGTTGTTATTGAATTTGAGAAAGTGAAAGAGAGACCGGAGGAAACACTGAAACCATTAGTCTTGATAAATGGTTTCAGCATGTTGTACACTGAAAACAACTGGAACTGATGCTATTTAGAGAGTTGATGCTTAATAGTTGCATCCTAAACCACTTTGTGTTTGTGACTGTGCAGATATGGTTTCAGAGATCTCCGTGTTGAGGAACTGGTGCTATTTAGTTTTGTGCTTCTGTTTGTAGGCCCCAGTTTGTTTAGTTTTGGTTAATCTTAGTGTTTTGGTATAGTAACATTCTTTAGTTTGCAGGCATTAGTTTGTTGTATTCTTTAGTTTTATTAAGAGTAAATAAGAACAATATTTGTATAGAGCACAAATTGTAATGGGGAATGAGAATAGAAAATGAAGAATATGATATTGAGATTATGATGTAAAAGATTATATTTTGTAATTGTCGATTATTTTCTAAATCATGATGCTCATTTCTGTGCTAACTAGTAACTACTATTGGTCTTAAAGTTGAACTGAATATGAAAATAACCTATAATTATAATTTTGTTCTTATGGTTTGCACAATTATTTTGAATAAAACATGAATATTGTATTGGAAACCATAAGAGATCTACTTTGGTTTCATAGACAACACTAGTGAAACCATTAAGCTACACTTATGGTTTCAGTTATAATTTTTATATTGAATAAAATATGAATATTTTATTGGAAACCATAAGAGGACTACTTTGGTTTCAGATACAAATCCAGTGAAATCATTAAGCCACACTTATGGTTTCAGTTATAATATTCATGTTAAATTAAATATGAATGTTTTATTGGAAACCATAAGAGGACTACTTTGGTTTCAGATACAAAACTAGTGAAACCATTAAGTCACATTTATGGTTTCAGTTATAATATTTATGTTAAATTAACTATGAATATTTTATTGAAAACCATAAGCGGGTTACTTTGGTTTCAGATACAAAACTAGTGAAACCATTAAGCCACATTTATGGTTTCAGTTATAATATTTATTTTAAATTAAATATGAATATTTTATTGGAAACCATAAGATGACTACTTCGGTTTCAGATACAAAACTAGTGAAACCATTAAGCCACATTTATGGTTTCAGTTATATTATTTATTTTGAATAAAATATGAATATTTATTTTCTGTCTATGCATCACTGCATTAGCATTTGAAAAGAAAAGACAGTACATGAGAATCAACAATTCACGATTTTCACCATAAAATCATAATGTAGTATACAAATATCGAGAAAACTAATATGCATGTGCAAATCTAATTGAATCATAAACATGTCTTCTAATAGTTCATCAAACCATCAAGTAGTAGAAACTAAGTAGTTCTTACAATTATCACCTTCATAATTCATAATTTAAATCACCAAATCAACAGTTGCATGGTAGGAGCTAACAAAACAACAAACACGATAGAGAAACTACTGCTAAAATCACAAACCTAACAACTATCATGCACTATTCAAATCACAATCCTAACAACTAGCATGTTGCATCTGCTATCTTTCTAAGCATTTCTTTATAGTATAATGTTGCTTTCTAAGCAATTTTGAGATCCATAATCTTTGCTACTTCCTGAACTTTAGCTCCCTTTGGCCAATTCATTGATAAAGCTGTTCTATGACTAGTCTTCTTAATCTCACCTGCATATATGTAAAATAAATCGTTTAGGAAACAACAATTAAGCATCAACTATTTGAAACCATTATACCAGCAAAATGATTTCAGAGTACAACTCTTTGAAACCATTCTACCAGCTAAATGGTTTAGGAAGCAACAATTAAACATCAACTATCTAAAACCATTCTACCAGCAAAATGGTTTCAGAGTACAACTGTTTGAAACCATTCTACCAGCTAAATGGTTTCAGAGTACACATACAGTGAACCAAATCAACAAAACCATTTCCAGCTAACATATAGAGTTTTTAAATTATTTTTTTCAGTTGATTTTTTTCAAGTTATATAGATTCAATTACTTTCCAAACTCAACAACAAAACTATTTCCAACTAACAACATAAACAAATTAGATATGAAAAAACTAAATTACATATGAAAAAACCATTTTCAGTCTCAAATTGAATCTATTCTTTGTTTTCTAGCCCTCTTTCTTACCTAGAAATTGTTTCAATTATAGAAACTCACATGCAATTCAAACACAAATCGAAAATTAAAGATTAGGGGTGGGTTCGTGAGGAAATTCAAACACAAACATAAAATATTGATAATTCAGAAGTAACCAATTCTTCAATTAGTTGACTCATGTAGTCTTCTTTCACCTGCAGTTTGATGAACCTGTCCCACTTCTCCACCAGTGTTCTTAGACAAATCTCCACTTCCTAAAATAACAATAAAACAAATACTTAAATGGAACTAAAGTCATATCGTTTAAGATAATGCTGCCTTTTTTTGGAACTAAAGACCTTTATGGACATAAAATTTGAACACACTGTTTAATTTCATAACTTATAAAACTACTATAAAATCTTTATAATCTAAACAACCAACAAAATTTCATAATAATTCAAGAAACAAAACCAAAAACTACTAACCTTGAGTTGATTCATTCTCCCCCGGTTTCTCAAACCAAGATCCAACAACATCCTTAACCATATCAACCATACCCTTCCCAAAATCACCTTCTTTAATTTCCTCATCCCAATCCCCTAACTTTCTGCTCACCTCTTCACTCTCAGTCACCTTCCCTCTTGGCCTATGCACTTCCCTTCATCACCTCTCTTATGCACAACATCAAACATCACTTTCTTCACATCTCTACCTTCTCTACGACCTACATCATCATGATAAACATCTTCCACAAACTCAGCTACACTTTTCTTATATAAACTCTCAGAAATTGCCTCAGAAAGTGCTCTATCATCTTCACCAGGTCTTAGTTTTTCAGCTATATAGTCTTTCATTGACACCCCTTTAACTTGGTTTCAGAGTACAACTCTCTGAAACCATTCTAGCAGCTAAATGGTTTCAGAGTACAACTAACCAACAAATTGATTATGGCTATATCAAATTGATTATGGCTATTTCTGAATGGAATGAAATAAGTTTCCAATTGGTATTATAATCAAACTGTTATGTAGAACAAAATTTACAAACTGTGTTATATGGAAAAGAAACAAGCTGAAAATTTGAACGAATCTGAAGCTTGAAATTTCTAAAACCTAATTACCAAAATTCACAATCATGCTGAAATTTCAAAAACCTAGAAAATTTAACAATAGGAAAATGAGGAACTGAACCTGGATTTTGATGATTGAAGCTGAAGCTTGTCGAATCTTAGGAGAACAAATCTGAAGGTTGAAATTATAGAACGAATCTGAAGCTTAAAACTTTAAGGTTGAAGACGAAGAACGAACGAATCTGAAGCTTGAAGGTGAAATCAAAGAAGGAATCTGAAGGTTATGATGATGATGATTTCCGGTGAGGTTATGATGTTGAACGGCGATGATGATGTCCGGCGACGTTGAATCGTGATGGTGGTTGTGATTGTCGGTGACGGTTGCGATTTCCGGTCATTGATTGTGTTTTTGGGGCGCGTGGGTTTTGTTGTTTCGCGCGTGGGTGTTGGCTTATGCACGGTGCATAAGGTTTGGCTTAAGCAGGATAGCCGACCCCCCCGGTTCACACAAAAAATAAATAAATAAAGAAAAAGACTTAAGCACAAACATATAAATAATAGTATAAACGAATAATAAAATATTTGCACTGTGAAATAATTTTTCAGTAGAGACACCATTAAGATATTGAACCAATTACACATACATAGAGTCTATTCATAATTTACTTATTTTAAGCTTATAAAAATAATTTATACAAATGTTTCAAAAAAAAAAATTGTGCAAATAAATAAAGAGTCATGTTAACATGTGTTTTAACAACACATTTAAACTATCTAAATATAGAAAATTAACATTTAATATTGTTTTAAAAGTTGAATGCACAAATTCTCACAATATATTTTTACATACTCCCTTCGGTTCTATATATAAGCAAAAATTTACTTTTTAGATTCATTCAAAAAGTAATGTATCTAGTCTATATTATTGACTAGATACATTACTTTTTTAATTAATCTAAAAAGTTAAATTTTGCTTATATATAAAACCGGAGGAAGTACTTGTTAATATTTTCCATAAATAAAATCTTACATTGATTCATAAGTCTTTATCGACAAAACTTCTATAATAAATTATTTTATCACAAATTATTCTGAAAAATTTATAATAATATCCGATATTTAACCATTTTTGTCCCTAGTAGACGCAAAAATCCGTATTAAAGAAAATCAGGCTGGAAATCCCAATTTCTTGGTCAAGGTTTACATGATTTTAATTTTGAAAATAGATTAAATTGTTCATAATATCTTAATTATGCCAAGCCAAGCGTCACCGACAGAACTGAAACACAACAACACTATAAAAGTGAGTAAAATTGATAGCTCAACTTATTTAAGCTTAAGCTAAAAATTAAACAGGTTAAAATATAAACAGATCCTGATTTAAGTCCCAATTATGGAGACATATACTAATTACTAACTGTTTTTAAAAAATAAAAAAATATAACATCACTACATGCTTCTTGATTATTGAATTAAACTCAAGAATATGAATCTTGTGATGCATCAGATTTTAGAAGTTCCATAAGATTTTTAGGTTAATTTATGTTAAAAATTAAAATCATGTAACCCTTCACGAATAAATTGGGATTTCCAGATTTAATTTTCTTTTATAATTGAAAGATATTTTGTTAAATTTTACCAAAAACATTAATTAATAATTTAATTTCATCATAATCCATAACCATAACACTAAGAATTATGATAGAAGAAAGTAAAATTCATTCATTCACTATACAGTTAATTACAATTTACAACATCAGAAAGCCAAAAAAAACACGATTTTCTCTCCGATCGAGTTAACTCGCCATCATCCGATTCAACTCAGTCTATTAAAGTCAATTCTCCGGCGACTGTGACGATTTCCACCGAGTTTCAGGCCAATTTTTTAGCCTTGACCCCAGCAGTTCATGTACATAACTTTCCGGAGAGAATCATCGGTTCTGTTCAACCTCTCATCCGCCTCAGAACTCACAGATACGTCGGAAACAACCACGCCGGACAACGGTCGGAGATCTGACAAACTTCCGGCGGAGAAGAGACGAGATCGGTTTTGGTGAATAGATCCGATGGCTGATTTGCACTTGTGGCCGGGATCGGTGTGGCCTTGTGCTACCGCCACGGTTGCTGCCATCCAAACACGGTTCAAGTAACTCATCTTTGATTTTTATGATTTCTTTGAGTTTTTTTTTTTTTTTTTCTTTTTTATGCTTTAGAAGATGTATGAAAGGTGTGAGAAGATAAGAGGAAGAGGGTATTTATAGAAGAAATGAGAACCATTTATGTGAATTTTTTAATGGATAAGCTCAATAATTCTGCTTTTTTTTAGTGGTTAGTGGGTTCCACTTCCATTATTTTTTTTACAAAATAAACAATATTTATTCATTCAAATAAACATAGTATACCGGTCTAATACAAATTCATAATGGTTAAAAATAAAAAGGATAAACCTACGAACAAGCTTATAGAGTCTGTGTTAATAGCATAAAATATGCCTACAAATATGACTATATTAAATTGTCCGAAATATTCATGCCTCCGAATAGAGGTGCTCAAATTCAAACCAATCCAATTAAAAACTGAAAATCGATAAAAAAAAATCAAAAATTGCAAAAAATCGAATAATTTTAAATGTATTTGGATGTTCTTTTGTAAAAACCGCTGGATCAAATCAGATTTCGAATCGATTTTTCAAAATCGATTCAAACCGAACCAAACCGCATACATATATTTTAATACTTATTTTTCCCTTTATTAATAAGATATATTCGATTAATCTATTGTTTGTTGGTTTTAATTTTTTTAATACTTCTTATTAGTTTAATTTAATCTATTTTTTACTATTTCATATGTTTTAAATATAATTTATAGTTGTAATTCTAAAATATTAATTTTTATTATATTAAATTATGTTATATTTTACTTCAAATTTATGATTTATTTCGGTAAAAAAATCAAACTTTTATTTTATAATATTTTTATAATATTAGTATTTGATAAAATAAATTACAATTTGTAATTTAGACATTCAAAAGCCGATCCAAATTAAAATGGCATAAAATTGGATTTGATAGTTTTTTTTTTATTTGTCATCCAAAAACCGAACCACAAGTAAATTTATTTTTGGATCGGATGAGTTTTTTTTTCCTTAAAACCAATCCAAACCGAACCGTGGGCATCCCCTAGATCTAATCTGCACTATATCGAATCTACTCCTTCAACTTGAAACAAATGAACACCGCACAAAGATGAGAAAACAAATACACCGCACAAAGACGGGACAACCAAATACACCGTTCGAAGACGGGAAATCAAAACAAATAAATATGTGAAAATCACACTTATTTATTATAACGAGAAATAAAAAACAATCTGGAAGGAAAATTCTAAACCAAAATTGACCTAAAATCACCCATTTTCAATAGACAAAGAAAAAGATGAAAAGTTGTAAAGACTAAAGTTGGAAGAGAGAAAAAAAAGGAAAAATGCTTGTTCTAGGGTTCCACTTCCAACTTCTTTTTTTTGAAGAAGCCAAAATGGAATATAAATTAAAAAAAATCTCCCTAGCACAAGATGTGCCCAGGTAGACTAATAATATTTACAAAGAGTCACACATAGATACAAAAGAATAATCAAAATACACATCATACAAGGGCCAAGCATAACAAAGGACTAGACCACCAGCTATGACAGTTATACGCTATTGTAACAGACGTCAACATCAACCACCTAAAAGATAAGAGTTTGATCTTGTCCAACATCTGAGAAGTAATACTAGCCGAGCCTCGGAAAAATCTATGATTTCTCTCGGTCCACACAATCTACTTCCAACTTAAACAACAAACAAATTGGATTTGTTAGAGCTACTTTACATAAATAAATTTCTCAAAAGCCAAGAAAAATATTACAATAGTAGTGGTGGTAGTATTAAAAATTCCTATGGTTGGACAAAAAAATTTATGGTAATTTTTTTATTGATAATTAAATTGATGCACTTTAAATGTAAAAATGTTATTGAATATAAATTTGGGAAATGTTAAACAGTGCATTTAAAGTGATGATTAAAAAGATCTATGAACTTAGCTCATTTAGTATGACAATACATAATATATGCAGGGGATTAGAGTTCAAATCCTGATCATCACACTTATTCACTTTAAAGGTGAAATTTCTAGCTATTAGACTACTTGACAAAAAAAAATAATGATTAAGAAAAAAAAAAAATTATAAAAGTTATACATGTAATGCCTTAAATTTTGAAATTGAATTTGCTTTATTTACCACTTTTCAATTTATTGTTCATTTAAGAAAGAGATAATCACAAGCAAAGAATAATAAAATCCACTAAAAAATCTTAAAATTGATAAAAATAAGTTGTATTTTCTTTAATTGGTCATAGCCGTTGCAATACTCTTCTATCATCATAATATAATACAGTTAATTTCATCAATTGTGCAGGTAATTAACGTTCTTCTTTATACACACGATCAAATAAAATGCACGTTCTTTAATTATGAATTATCCATATGCTCCTGACATAAGTGTATGAAGGAATGCTTTATGTCGAACGATATTGATGCGCTTATAAATTAGGACATAAGAATAAAACCCTTATTAAATTAGTTTGATTTATTAATTAACTAATTAACAACATTTTTTTTTGAAAAGATTAACAAAAGCATACCTATAATTAACGTACAGTATCGATTGATTATAAAAAAAAGTACAGTATCGATTATTTTATTGTTTTTAGAGATTTGCTGTATCTTCTTATAATGTTTTTAAATGTTAAAGTGTTTGATAGTATTATATTAATTATTATTAATAATAATATGATTGTGATTTTTTTGACCAAGTATTGATTGTATACTCATCCTACTCCAATACTAGTACTATATTAGAGGTAAATCGTAACATGACCACTTATTAAAGTGATTTAATGGTAGATTAATTCTATAACGAATATAAATTTTATAAAATTTATTTTTGGATTGAAAATTTATATTATATATATTATTCATAAGAAAAATTTAAAATCATTTGATATGTTATTGACACTTGTTAAGATTTATGGTATTTAATAAACCGTTAATCTTTATGATCTCAATAACATATCAAATAATTTTCAATTTTTCTACATTTTTTTATAAATGATCTATATGATATAAATTTTTAATCTAACAATAAATTTTATAAAATTTATATTCATTAAAATATTTTTAATCACTTATCTACGATAAACAATTTGATGAGATGGTCCACGATAGCAGTCACTTCCGATAAATTTCATAAAGAAAAGAGTATACTAGTGTACTGGTGTAACAATAAGTATGAGATGAAATTGGTGAGAGAGTGAATGAGAGAGAAGTGTGCGGGTTCCAGGAAACACCCAAACAGGTGGCGGGCTTATCCTAAACAAAAATGGACATTTTCATTCGTGACTCATCTGTCACTTTCTTTCTTTGTTTTTTCCTCATTTGTTTTTTGCCCCCCTCTCTCTTCACTTCTTCATGGTTGGTTATGGTTGGGTCCCATTTCATAAGTACACTGTTTGTTTCGATGAACTTTGGCCCCAGTTAGCATAATTTTGTGTAGGGGTATTAATGTCCTTCTCATGCATCACGACAATTCTAAATGAAAGTTATTTTTCCTTTTTTTTGGGTTCATGCATGTATCAATAGTCATTACTCATTGGTCTCTCACACGTTGAAGTGTAGTAAAGTGACACGTTATGGATGATGGATGGGCTTTGTTCTCATGGGCTAAAGGTTCGCATCACGTGCTTGCTCATGACTGCACCAGGAGTAGGCCAAACTCCAAGTTCAGTTGAATCTAGATTTACTGCTGTCCAATAATCACACAGTTATTTTATGCGGTTAATTTTTCATACAGTTATTTTATAGTCGTTTGATTACGATCGAATAGTTTAAAATAATACAATTGATAAATAAGTTTTTAAATCATGACTATCCGATTTTAATCAGATAACTATAAATAGCATGACTTCACGAATGCAAAAAAATATAACTGTCTGTAATTTTGGTCATTTTCTCATAATTACACATACTAATCAATCGTCACTGCTAATTTGAAATTGATCAGTTTAGACTCAAAATATAATTTTATATTAAAATGATCTCAAACCGTTGATAAAAAATCGAACGATCAAAATCAATTACAGCAGAATGTTGTAACTGCATAAAATCTTGATCATAAACATCCCCACCATTCTACATTATCTATAGTCATTAAATTGACATCTAGAAGTAATTCTTATAAATCAGGTTTACTTAGTATTTAAAAACTAATAAAAAACTTAACAATGTAATATTAAGAATATAAATATTAGAAAAATAATAACTAGTGCCCCGGCACTAATTAAGAGTTTAAATAAAGTAAACAAGTTTTGAAATTTGCATACTTTACTTTTTAAAAGTATAACAAATATTATTTTCAATATAAAATTTACTCTTTATAGTATCCTTAAATATGCGGTCAATTGGTGGTCTTTGATGTCTTTCTTTCTATTATAGAACCTAAACATAATATACCTAAAATTTTGATTTACATATGCCCAAATGAAAATTCTTTGATAGTCACAAACATAAATGTGAAGTATTAGGCACACTCACAAAAATAAAATAATATTAAATAGAAATGAAATAAAATGATGTTGATTGATGTGACTATATTATTTTTGTTTTAAATTTTTAGATTTGTGAGTGTGTTCCCAAATAAATTTGATTTAGGTTTGTACCTATATAAGTGTTTCTCATGCCCAAGTTTGTTGGCCCTAGCTCCTCCTTTGGGTGTCAGGTTGTTTGAAGTGATTGGTGTTGAGGCAATTTTCTTGGTGATTGTCTATGGTGTTTTTTTAGTTGCTTGTCTTTTTTATTGTTGAAACTTCATGAATTTTTGTACTGTGAACTCTCTTTGCTTTTTCTTTTACATAATATTATATTGCAATTAAAAAATAAAATAAATCATTACTATATACTACTACTAGAGTCGAGAGTATTAGAGAAAGAAATAATTTTCATTTACTTTTCAGCAGATCAATTATTGGTTCTTGAACCTCTACTTATTGGATCATATATAAAAGTACATATTTGGAACCGAAACTAATTTTTTGGGTTCAAGTGTCCAACTGTTTGAATGAAGAAGATCATGTTCCGAAAGACTTTGAATCAATATCGCCTTGATGTCACCATTGGTTTTCTTAAAGATTCTTCAAGATTTTTTGCTGTGGCCCAAAACTCAAATATCAAGGCATGTCTCCAAGACTTGGTGCACTTTCAAGTGAGTTGGATTTAGTGCAGTTACTGCGTGAGCGTGGCACATATTGTGTCTGGACCGTCTGAATACAATTCGATAAATTAGATCTTGAGTGTTTGCCTTTTGCTTCATTTAATCTAAGCAGTCTAATAATCTGACATATGTCAGATATCAAACACGTCTTCCATGATGCTACAAGCATTCTGCATCCAAATGCTCGAATAATTATGTCTACATTGTTGTGATGAATGTTTAGCCTTGGCCCCAACAATTAATATACATGACTTTCTCGAGAGAATCATTAGTTCTTCTCAAACTCTCTTCCATCTCCGAACTCACCTTTACATCTGATGCAAAGACACCAGACAACGGCCGGAGTGCCAACAAAGCACCGGCCGAGAAAAGGCGAGTTCTGTTTTGATGAACAGATTTAAGAGCTAATTTGCACTTGTGGCCTGGATCAGTGTGGCTTTGTGCCATTGCAACGGTTGCTGCCATCCAAACACGGTTCAAGTAACTCATCTTTCTTTGAACTTTTTTCTTTTTTTCGCCTCAAAAGCTATTAGAATTTAGAACTTAGAAATGTGAGTGAGTAGCTAGATAAGAGGAACATGCTATTTATAAAGGAAATATGATATTTATGACTTTTTTATAAGCATATTATTGAGGTAACAGATGTCGAGCTTATACTACATATGGGCATTTTCATTTGATGACTCACCCAATTGTAATGCAACACTAATTTATGACTCACCCAATTTTCCCTCATTTTATATGTAGGTTTGTTTTTGTCTTTCTACTACATGACAATTCTTCTGAATAAATTTAGTTTTTCTTCTATTTTGGTACATGCATGCGATTGCGGTATGCAGTAGTCATTGATCACTCACACGTTGAATTGTAGTAATGTGACACGTTATAAATGGTGGATAGAGGGGCATGTTCTTATAAATAGATGGTTAAGATTAATTAATCTAAAATCCATTACTATAGCCTATAGGAACGGGTATTTACATCGGGCCATTTCAACATTTCACATCCAAGGTTCGAAATTGATGTAGTAAGTCCGATCCCTTTTACACCGGTTGACCATCCGATGTGAAAACGACTATATACCATCGGTTGTTCATTTCGTCTGATGTGAAATGAAAACTTTAATTTTAGGGTGCTTCTATGGTGCAGTTGGTATTTTGACAATATTGGAAAAGTCATTTGAATAAACCAATAGGAGTAAAGTCTTTATTTGGTCCCACCAAATCATAATTATATGGTGTAGTTCCATAATTGCGTTTCTATGTATCCTCAGAGATCTAAAGGTGTTTTTTTTTTGGTACATAGAAGAGATCTAAAGGTGTAAGTTTCTCTATCCTAGGATCGAGGTTTCTGCTCTGATACCAGAGTTTGGGCAAATCGCAGATAATTTTTCATAGATATATCTAGATTCTTTTTTCTAATTTTTCGAGCTGCAAGGATAGTCCTGCTATTGAGCTTTGTAATCTATATAACTCTTTTTGTTCTGAGATTTCAAAATCTTTTTTAGGTGGCGCTATTCTAAGACTCTGACTTCTAAATAATGTTTTTTCTTCTGTTTCTTCAAACAGATTTTTGTCAACTTCTGTTAAGGAACAACTATTCCTTGCTGGATTTTTAAATATAGGTGATTTTAATGTTACTATAGGTGTAAATAAATCATCAATATGAATTGTATCTTTTCCTATAAATTCTATGCTGTGATGTGAATTACTTAGAGCATAATTAATTCTATAACATATTGTGAAGGGGTGGTTACCTTTTTTCATTAGATTGGAGTTTTCTAATCTATAATGAAAAACTATAGATCTGTATAGATCATTATCTTTTAGAGATAACCCTATTTGTAAGTTTATATCAAACTTAACTTTTTCATATTTCAAATTGCATTTTCCTTGTGCAATTATTGATTGTCTTCTATCTTGAATCCTAGAATCCTCTAAAATTATATCTAGGGGTGCATCAATACCTTTCATGAATGTACTTTTAATTAAAATCTGAATGGTTGATATGTGAATATAACCAATTTTATTTCTTTCTTTTTCAGAAATGTTTTGAACTCTTCTATTAATCTGTGTCCTATCTATAGTAGATACGACTATGTTTCCATAGGTAGAGTCAATTGGAATTGCTTCTTCTCCAATCATTATTCCAAATTTCAAAATATTTTTTCTTAGGAACATTTCCTTGAATTTATTAAACTTTCGTTTAAAATTTTCTTCTGCAGTTAAGGATAAATCTGCTTCTTCTATTTTATGGTCTAGTATGCCATCAGCAAAATAACTAGATGTTTCTTCAAAAAGTGAGATTTCAGACATTTTCCGTCTAATTTTAAACTAAGATCTGGATCTAGGTCTTAATTATCAGGCTCGGTTTGCATTAATTTATAAGAACGAGAATTTCTCATTTTATAATATACACTAGCCTCTTTTCCATAGAATTGTCCTTCAAAACCAGCTATATATCTTGAATCTTGAATAAAATTATTCAAATCATAAATTAAACATTGTAATTCATGTTCTTCAAAATCTGTTTCGATTGTTTCTTTAAGTTTTTTAAGAAAGGTTTTTTCTTGGTAATGATTAAATTTGAATTTGTCTAAAATTATTTTAGCCAAATCTGGATAAGGAAACTCTTTCAATAAATAAGTTATCTTTTTATCATAGTCTTTTATAAAGACTAATTCTAAAATTGTATGATCAGAACTTGGTTCTGTATATTCTATTTCAAAATAACTTGAAGATATTCTTTGAACTTTAAAATTCGAACTTTCCATAATTAATGATTCTGAATAAAAAGTAATATAATCATACCTGATATGATTCTTCTGAAGTTTCTTGTTGATGCTTTTGATTTTGATGAAATCTTTGGTTTGAAGATGTTTATGTTTTTTGTGATATAATCTGCTGATTATGTTGTTTTGTGTGGTTGATCCCTCCAGAGTATTACCTCAAGGATCTAGCTCCTCCAGAGTATTACCTCAAGAGCTACTTCTTAGAAATAATTCTAAGGACCGAAGAAATAATTCTTCAGAAAACTAGTTAATAGTTTCATATATCTTTCAACTGTAATTTACATTGAGCTAAATGCTCTTATTTATAGTGGAGAAGGGCTCACATTAGGTAAACGTCACTTTCCATGACATTGTACATGCACTCAGAAAAGTGACATGCACTCAGAAAAAGTGATGCGCACTAAAAAAAAAAAACGCACTAAGAAAAAACGACAAATAGTATTTTACATTATTTAGCACTAAGTGGTCCCCATCTGACTCAGATGTGATAAGGTACCACTGTACAATTCTGTCCTACATTGTGGTCAATTGTTCTGTGCTGTCAATTTTCCTGTCCTCCTGTGCCGACAGTTTTTCTGGACAATTTTCACATTTGTGTTCTATGTAATACTGTAAAAAGTATTGACAGCATTCTTCTTGAATTAACTTGGGTAATTTTTCAAGACCATCTTTCAATTGGTCAACTTTTTCTTCAAGGTTTATGACTGCCTTGATGTCTTTGTCCTTTGCGAGCTTTCTAGAGTCACTGTATACGACCATTGATGAATCTTCGTAAATAACTCTGTAGTTTGTCTGGGAAGACAATCTAGTGATCTTCTGGCGAAAGTGTTTAATTTGTTTAAGGTAAATGGCAGGATGCCATTCAGTTGTTTCTCTGTTCACCACTGGATATTCTTTATTTGAAATTCCAATCTTGATGAGGTATAAGGGTTTTGTTGTAAGTTCCAGAATGATCTCATCGTACCATGGATATGTGGACTCAATTTGAATAAAAATTTCTTTTCCTTTGGCAAACAAGTTGTTGAATTTTTGTGCCAAATTTTGTAACTCCTTTGGAAAGAATTTGAGTTCTCCAAAAGTTTTTCCGGCTTGTTCTTCCAGGTATATGGTATGGATCAACCCATTTTGAAAGAAGGATAGACATATAGTGCTGTCTATTCCAGGTAGTACGACTGCTTTGGTGCAACCAATTCTGCTAACTGGGTAGAAGCATTCAGTAGTGAATTCTTCTACATAATGGTTTAGCCATTTCCATCTAAGACTGAATTCCATATAAGTTGGATCAGTTATCTGGAAATTCTTTTGATATTCGAGCTGGCGAATTTTGTCGACTGACAACTTCTTTTTTGACTCCATTGTTGGAGATTTTTGAAGGTTTTTTGCTGTTGTAATCTCTTTGTATGCTCCATAAAGTGCCTGTTCACCTTCCTTCATGGTCTTGTATCCTTTATGACGCACATTCTTGCCAATGATGTGTTGTTTAGCTATTGCCCATTTTCTATAGATCTCTTTCATTGGACCATCAAAAATGACATAAGCTTCAAACTTTCCCATCTCATTGTCTACGGAATCGCTTGTTTGAATGGTTATTAATAGACCATTTTTTCTGGCTTCTTCTTCTTCGACCTTATCAGCCCAAGACTTTTTGCTGTCTGAAGTTGTTTTTGAAGATTCCGCTTCTTGTTCTTTATTTGAATCTATATTCCAACCACTGGGTACTATCGTTTCAGTAGGAATTTTTGAACGTTTTGGGGTTGTATACTTTACATAGTAGTCATACTTTCCAGAAGGTTGCCCTAGCAAGTCCCAATTTTCTTCATTCTTGAGAATTTCATTTGGGCCTTTTGTTGATGTTGAAGATTGATTTTCGTTTGTTGTCATTTTTTGTAAACTTTTGAGTGTTGTAATCATCTCCCCCCTCTCGGCAGAAATTTTTGCTCTTTTGATATCTATGGCGACAAGTTGCTTATCTTTTTGCTTGATGTTGTTTTGAAGTAGCTTTATGGCTTGCTCCATTCTCTCGTCAGTGTATCTGCAAAACTGTCCAGCTCAGATTTTATGTATTGAATATATGGCTCGAATTGTTGTAATTTCATCTGCCGTCTTATTAGTCTGCATTGTTTATGGTCAGCTTTAATTTTATATCTCCAAAATTCTGTAAGATATTTAGAGTCTGTACGAAGAAGAAATCTTGACGGTAATAAGTCAATCTTCCATTTTTCTAGTATTTTTACACACGCCAGAGTTTCTAGTTCCTGAATATGGTATCTAGATTCTGTATCTGTAAATGTACCAGAAATATATTTACATAAATGTAATTTTTCAGTATCCTTTATCAGGATTTTAGAAGCACTATAATCAATGCCTTTTTTAGTATCTGTTTTTTCAGATTGTTTTGATTGAAGATCTTTAGATTCTTCAATTTTATATCCCTTCTCACTTAGAGAAAGTTTTGCTTTACCATTGGGTAAGGCTTTCATACAACCTGCCCAGGTTGTTTGTGATGCATCTGTCTCTACAATCAAAAAATCTTTTATTGTTGGATTGTATAGTTCAGGCAAAACTTGAATTTTTTCTTTAATCGTTTTAACAACATCAGAATCAGTTTCAGTCCAAGACCAAGGAACGTTTTCTGAAATTTTTCTTTGCAAATGTTTTCTTTCTTTTGCTAAGTCTTTGAAAAATCCTTCGTTAGCAATATAATTTAAACATCCAAGAAATCTTTGAATTTGTTTTCTGTCAGAAAGCTCATTTGGGAAAGCTTGTATTTTTTCTTGGGTATGAGGTACTAAACTTAGTTCCCCATTTTCTTTTAAGATTAAACCAAGGTATTCTATTTCTTTTTGTAAAAGCTTTGATTTCTTTTTCGAAATTACAATACCTTTTTCTTTAATTCTTAGAAGAACAGTCTCTATATCTTGAAGATGTTGTTCCTTACTTCCTTTTGTGAAAATAAGTATATCATCTATGTATGCTATACATATATGATTTAAACCTACAAGAGATTTGTCCATAAATCTTTGGTATATTGATGGTGCTTGTTTCAATCCAAAAGGTAAAACATTCCATTCATAGTGTTTTTGAGGTGGACACGAAAAAGCTGTTAATGGTTTTGTTTCTTCAGCTAGTCTTAGTTGATAATAACCAGACTTTGCATCTAAGGAAGAAAACCAATTACATCCTTTTATTTTTTCTAAAATAAAATCTTTTCTTGGTAGTTTATAAGAATCTCCAACTGTTGCCAGATTAAGTTTCTTATAATTAATTACCATTCTTCTCTTACCTCTTTTTATTTCGTTATGATTTTCGACATAAAAAGCTGGCGCAGAATGTGGACTTGATGAAGGTCTAATAAGGTCCTTATCAAGTAGATCTTTACATTCTTGTTGAAATTCTTCAACATCTCTAATAGAATATGGAATCCTATTTGGAACATTTATCTCGTCATTAGGGTTTTTAAGTTTAATGACTATAAGTTCATGATTAGTGTTTTTAACACTGTCTAAAGGGTTTTCTGAACAGACTTCGTCTAACCTTTCTTCTATACTAATATGGAAACTTTTTTCTTCCCATATTGTTCTTAGTTCTCTAAGGTTTTCCTTAATAAGGTTTAAGATTTCATTTCTAGTAACTATTTTGGTGGTTACTATTTTGATATTCTTAGGATTTCCCAAATCCTTCCATTGAAGTGATATAATATCCTTTCTTTGAGTAAAAGGTTCATATAATTTTAAAAAGTTATTTCCTATGATTAGGTCTAATCCTGAATCATGGAGGTAGATTGTTGGAATAAAAAACTTATATCCCTCAATTTCTATAGATACATTCCTAAGGTTAAACCATATCTGATGTTTTGATTTATCTGCAACTATTATTTCTTTTGGTTTGGTTAATCTTTCCCAATTTCTAGAGATAGATTTTTTCCCAAAACAAAGAGTTGCACCTGTGTCTACATAGGCTAAGAGGTTTTTATTTTTTAGTACTATTTTAATAAATGTAGCACTTGGATTTCCTTTACCAAGTATCTTCTTCGACATCTGAATCTGTCTCTATGCAGTATTCATAAATTTCTTCATCGGATTCTATGTCTGATTCTATAGGTTCATATCCCATTGCATATATTGCATGTAAGACATTTTTCTTAGGATTTTCTTTCTTAGGGCACTCATTTGCATAGTGACCTTCTTCATGACATAACCAACATGTACATGATTTTTTGCCTTGTGGGCATGTTTTCTTTTTAGGGTAAGGTTGTTTTTTCCTAAAGAATTTTTTGTCTCCTTTTTTGAATTTTCTAAAAGGGACCTTCTTGAATTTCTTTCTCTTATAAGGTTTTTGTGATCTTATCTTTCTAGAGTTACAACCATAGTTTCCTACTTTGTCTTGTAGTTTATTACAACAAAGGGATATTTGAGCTTCTCTTTTAGCTATCTTCTGACTACACATTTCTTGAAGCCAAATTTTTAGGGAAGTTATTCTTCCTCCTAAAGTATCATCTACTTTTCCTTCTGCTAATGCTGAAGTAAAAAATGACTTAACTTGAGCTGATACTTTTTCTGGTAACTTATCATAGAATAATTCTAACAAATTTCTAGAGATTCTAGTACTATTATCTATGTTATAGTAATAGTCCTGAAATTTACAAATGAAATTATCTACATAGCACATATTGCAGATTTTTAGGTTGGTGATTTTCCAAAGGTTTTGGTCAGAGAATGCTATTTTTGATTGAACGGAGTCTTTCCATCCTTTGAATTCCTTTACAAGTAAACTATAGACTCAGTCTACTACTAAGGTTCCTGTTAGGGGTATTGTTCCCATAACTTCTGGTAGTAAAGTAGAAATGTATTTGTAAGCATTTCCTCTAGTTTTATATTGTAGGTAGTTAAAAACATCAACTGCTCCTAAATTTCTAAGATCTTCATTTAGCTGGATTAACACACTGTTTGTATTATACCAATCCCTAAGATCTTTTGCTGCATCAACACTACAGTCTATATCTAAAATTCCTTGTCCTTGAAATGGATTTTGTGAGGGTACATAATAATGTGGTACTTTCTGGAATTTTTGTTTGGTAAATTCTCTTTCGAATTCTGCAGGCCTTTTTGTTCCTGATGTTTCTGTTGGTTCGATTTTTACAAAATGAGGATTTTCATTTTCTTCCTCTACTTCTTCTTCAGAGCTAAAATCATAAATAATTTGGTTTTTCTCTTTTGGTTCTTTGTCAACAACTTGACTCTTTCCTGATATATCTAAAGAGACCATAAGTCTTTCTAGATTTTCTAATTGCCTATTAAGGGCTTCTTCTGTATCGTCCATATTTAAAAGAAATTAGATGGTGGTTTTATTCTTAATTGTGTGGAATCAGATATTTCTAGGATTTCTTTTTGTTTTCCCTTATCTTTCTCCCATCTCTTAAGAAATTGAGACAACTCATCTGAAACTAGATATTCTTCTTTATTTTCTAAGAGTTTTGAAAAATCTTCTAATTTGATACAGATTTTTTCTATATCTTTTTTCTGTTCCTCTTCAATTTCATCCATTCTTTGGTGAAATTTTTGATAACAACAATTTTTGATTATGTAAGCTAACATACATGCTATATTATTTAGTTGTGGATTTGTTGTATGAAAAAGATGAGGATATTTATGAGATTAATCTTCTTCATAACAGGCAAAATTTTCTTCATGAAAATTCCATGTTTCATAAAGTTTATATTTACCTTCTTCAAACTGTAAGTTTTCTAGATAGGTTGTTAGTTTTTCTATCCTACATTGTAGGTCAGAGAAGTTATTTAAAACTTTTTGTAATTTATTTGTTAGACTTTCTTCAGTCATCTTGCAATATCCTGAAGTTTATTCTTAAGATTCTTAGCTATTTCTTTAAATTCTTTAGCTAAATCATCATTTCCGTTGTCCTTAAACCAACGATGTGATTGATCAAACCATCTGATTTGAGTTTTATACAGTCCAAGGTCAGCCAGGTTTGGTTTAAGCTGTATTTTTGGATGTATTAATCCTCCATGTGGTCCTCTTAGGAATTCATTTCCCATCTAGTATTACTATTATAGCATCATCCATTAGACTAGGATTATTTGCTATAAATTAGCTACCAAATTTTTGCTACTAAATTTGTACTAATGGGCTGCTTGGTTCCTAGCCATTAGATTTGAGATTTGCACATAGGAATTTTGTGTCTTTGCTACACTAGATCTTGACTTTTCTGGTGAAGTCATTTTGATGACTGCATGTTAGAATTCTCCTTAATTTTATTAGTGGCTAAAATATTTTTATTTTGAAGCCCGACATATTAGTCTCTATTTTGGTTTTCTAAAGTGATCAAAATATTTCGATCTCTAAATCAGTCCCTAAAAGCAAAATTTCTAGTAGTGTCAAGGGACTTAAATCTCTCATAGGCCATATGGATTCAATTCTTTAAACCCGACTTCACCAAATCACTCAGATAAAGAAAATTCTTCGACAAGCCTCTGTGATAGTTCAGTTGGAGATTGTTTTGAGAAAAATTCAAATTGAAAAAAAAGACACAAGTTGGACATCTTGAGTTCTTGAGAGAACTCTAACGAGGACTTCTAGAAGCAAGAAAAACTTGGAAAATGAGTAAGCATATGAGTCTTTAAGCAGAATAAAGTTCTTTAAAATATATCTAAACTCCAACAAAGCACACAAAGAAAAGAACTACCCAAAAGGCCAAAACATTATAAGTAATTGTTCTTCAATTTTTATTTATTCGGAATTTTCATATGTTGTTTTCCTTGGCGTTGCGGTGATTTTGTTCTTCAGAATTTTCTTTATACGTGTCTCTTTGTCATTTTCTTAGGGGTTTTAGCGTATATTGTTGGTGGGTGGGTGTGGGATGGGTGTCTTTTGGAGTTATCATGTACTTCCTCAGTTTTAAAAAAATTGAGCCAGTTAACTGCTGCATGTATGTCAATGCATAATTTTGACGATTAATATTTTTAATTGTATAATAAAAAAAATTATAAAAATTTGATATTTTAAAAATATTCATTGAGATGAATCAAACAAAATCTTATATGCTAATATTTATTTTTATTTATTAGTAGAAAAATAAAGTCAAATCAAAATATATGAATAATACACTTAGTCAAACTGACCCAATTTTTTTGAAACGGAGAGAGTACCTTTTTTCTTACTAAACTTTTGATTATTAGATCGTATTAATATATTCTTAATGGTCTAAAATAATAAATGATAAACAGCATAATTGAATTCATTCATATAGCTAAGATCAAATCATAATTCAAAGATTGAATTCATTCATATATAATATGACTAATATGAAATCATAATACAAAGATTTTCATCCAATTAAAACTTATCCTTATAACAATTGAGAGTTTAACTACTCATGACTTCTGACTAAAGATAATAAGAGATATATAAAAATTACACATCAAGAAGATCAATTTTGGCTCTAGATAACTCCCTTTTCCTAGCTTGAATCTTATGTTCTTGAGCTCTAACATGCTTAATTAATAGTTGTATTAGAACCCTTGCATATTCTACCTTTTTAGCTCAAATAGAGGTTCTGAAAGTATTGCATAATGTTTCTCTGAAAATGAATTGTAGAGCACCATAGTAGCGCAATATGTGCAAGTGCTTTCTCTGGTGCACTAAACTGGAAAGGCAATACTGCTTGTAAAGCTCCTTCGTCGAGTGCGCAATCATGATAGAACTCGAGGAAGAATCCCCTTTCCTCCGGCTAAACTCCGTGCCAGCAGCCGCGGTAAGACGGGTAAATATTCTTATCATTCTCATTCATGTCTTTTTAGTCTTCAAGAGAGAACAAAAACTACACAATTTGTCTAACTAGAAAGACTATAATATGATGGTTTAGCCTTGGCCCCAGCAATTGATATACATAACTTTTTGGAGAGAGTCATTGGTTCTTCTCAACCTCTCCTCCTTCTCAGAACTCATCGTTACCTCTGATGCAACGGCGCCGGACAACGGCCGGAGTACCAACAAAGCACCGACGGAAAAAAGGCGAGTTCTGTTTTGGTTAATAGATTTGAGAACTGTTTTGCACTTGTGGCCTGGATCAGCGTGGCTTTGTGCCACTGCCACGGTTGCTGCCATCCAAACACGGTTTAAGTAACTCATCTTTCTTTCAACTTTTTCTTTTCTCAAAAGCTGTTTGATTAAGTTTGAACTTAGCAGGACAAAGTGTGAGTGAGTTGCTAGATAAGAGGAACTGAACTGGCTGCTATTTATAAAGGAAATATGATAACCATTTATGACTTTTTTATAAATTTTAATGTAAATTGATAATAAAAATTCTCTTTAAAAAAATTAACACTTTAGTATGCGCTTAACTTTGGTTAAATTAAATAATGTCGGTTTAGTATACACGCTCCGATCTTATTTATAAGTAAAATTATCTTATTCCATATATATTGAAAAATTTGTTATTTTTATTAAATTATTCTAGGGGTGCGTATTTGTTATGTTCGGTCGGATTCAGGCCGAAAATCATTAAATTGATAAAATTGCGGTATTTTAATTTGAATTCAATTCTGACCGTTTACATCTTCGGTTTGTTTGAGTGTCGGGTCATACGGATGACGGATACAACGAGTAGATTTTAACGGGTTAGATTGAAATTCTGTTGTTACATCTAAAACTTTATTGATAAAAAATTATTATTCTTCAAATAGTTTAATATTTCGTAAACACTGCAACAAATGATACAATAAAAATGATGAGATGCAGTTACTTTGTTTCAAATTTTTATATTCAACTACAATAATAGATAATAGATGAAAAGTAAAAATTAAGAAATTTAGAATATTATCTTTCACATCTACTTTATCAACATATTACAAGTATAAGATTGTAAAATATAACTTTTTCTTCCATATCAAAGATAGATAAAATTAACAAAGCGAATAGTATAAAAAATTAAGAGAAAAAGAGAGAAGATGTGCTCGAAACTAAGGAAATTAATTTGTAGTTAATTGTTCAGTCAATTTTGATTATGAAGAGGTAATTTTTTAGATACCCGCAGCAGTCTGTATATAACTGTTCATAACTGATTTTTCACAATCGTTGACTCGAAAATCAATCCGCAACCGACCAAATGATTCAATATGTTGATGGTTATGTCGATTTCAATTCGAGTTGCGGGTTTGTGCTCACTTCTAAAATATCCTTTATGATACATTAATTTTACATTAAGACTTGTAGTTATGTCAAAAATTGAAACAATTATTTAGGAGTATTTTTGAAACGATAGCATTTAATAAAGTTATTTTTATTAACTTATATTTTTGTTTGAGGTCAAATTTTTGCTTATAAATAAAATCGACGGAAGTATATAAATTGATTCAGATTAGTGTACTACTTCATTCGTTTCATTTTATCTTTTTTTATAATATCTTTCGTCCCTTTCAATTTGAGTGAAGCTTTAATCATATTTTTATACTAATTTATAAAGATAAATATTAGCATATAAAATGTATTGGATTCATCTTCATGAATATTTTTAGAATATTAAATTTTTATAATTTTTACTATTATACAATTAAAATTATTAAATCATCAAACTTATTCATTAGCATTTGTGCCGCAGTCAATTGTCTCACTTAAATTGGGACGGAGAGAATAGTACCAAGTAGAATTTAGTTTTAAATGTTAAAATGAGCAGTCCACAATTATTGATTGAGTGAGATTAGTGTACAAGAGGAGAATGGATCCTCTCAATTTATTTTTTCTCAATTTTTTTTAATTTTCACATTTCAACCATCAATCAACTTTTCCTAATTTTTTTCAATTTAAATATTATTTTATATTTATAATCCAATGGTTTAAAACCCCACTTTATTTCCTCAATTTTTTTTCAAATGGATCCATTTTCGTACAAGAGGAGGGGATTCAAGGAAGGCTAATGCTACGGTGGACCACCTTCACAAGTGGTCCACCGTGGACAAGTGATCTAACCGAATACAAATTTTATAAATTTTATTGATAGATTGAACGTTTATATCATATAGAGCATCCATAAAAAAATTTAAAAAAATTTAAAATCATTTGATATTTTATTGGGATTTATTAAAATTTACAGTATTTAATAAACCGTTAATCTTGATGGATCTCAATAACATATCAAATGATTTTCAATTTTTCTTAAATTTTCTATAGATGATCTATATGATATAAACTTTCAATCCAACGGTGGATTTTATAAAATTCGTATTCGTTATCGGGTTTTTAATGAATGTTCCACCATGGACCATATTAGAATTTTCCTTCAAGGAAACAGGTGGCGGACTTATAGAAATGGAACATTTTCATTTGATGACTCATCCAATTGTAATCCAACAACCCCCATTCATGTTCTGACATTTCAATTTCGTCATTTTCTTTGTTTCTGTTTTTTCCTCATTTGTTTTTCTCTCGCACTTTATCTCTCATGGGTCCCATTTAATAAAATAATTTATTTATGTCGATGGACTCTGGCCCAGGTAACATCATTTTATGTAGGGGTGTTTTGGTCCTTCTATTACTACATCAGGAAGGACAATTTCTGAATGAATTAATATTGTTTTTCCTTTTTTTGGGTGCATGTACTGTATGTATGTATTTAGTCATTGGTCACTCACACGTTGAAGTGTAGTAAAGTGACACGTTATGGATGATGGATGGGGTTTTGTTATGATGTTTATGCAAAGGTAAGCCTCGATTCATGGGCTAAGGATGGCATCACGTGTATGAGCATGACTGCAGGAGGACACCTCCAAATTGGTGCAAATTGGACAAATAATTTAAAACCATTGGATTAAGTAGACACAAGGATCATGTGGTGTACTATCTATATCAAATAATATTCTCTCTTAGTTTTATCTCTCGTATTTATTGTCTCGTCTCTTTCCTGTTTCAGAACATCAATGTACTTGTGTGTGGCCATGAAAACTCAAACACCATTCAACAAAACAACATAAGGAATCTCAAAAAAGAGTATGTTTAGCAGAAAAAGAGAAGAAAATTATCTTCCATCATGGTAACATGATAAAATTAAAAGGCAGAGAAATCATTAAAAAAAAACCAATTTTGGATCTACCATTTCATGGATATTGGAGGATGGCAAAGAAGATCAAATACCCAGAATAGTGAATAACATTTTTGGAACTTATAATGAAAGGATTTGAGAATTTGTGATGTGGGTCGTGAACTCAACAAGAACAATTTCTTAGTAGTTTTTTTTTTTTGTTATACAGAAATTAAAAAAAAAAATCTTAATAAAATTAAAGGTTGGAGGTGAAGTTGAAGCAAGCCAAGAAGAGACGCATTGATGATTGAAGGGAGCTTGAGGAAGAATTTTTTATGTATATGCAAAGGTTGACGAAGATGATTGTTTGCAGTGGAAAGAAAGTGACACGAAATAAAAATAATAATCAAGTGCAGAGGGAGTATTGTAACAGTGTGTACACTACATGAATCCAATGATAAAATAAACAGGTCCATGATGGACCAATTCTTATATGGGTCCAAATTATACGGAACCCACCTTTGATGTGTCAAATTTTGGTTAGCTCACAATAAAATGGGACAGAGGTTACTTTAAAAAAGAAGGTAAAATACATTAATCGAGGAGAGAAACACATTATATTTTTCTTAGAAAATGTAAAACATTATATTTATTGGTTGAAATTGCAAATTAGAATAATGTCATAAAACTTAATAATTGAAATAGACTTTTGCTTATATTTAAGACTTTAAATTTTTTTGTTTTGTTTCTTATATATGAGACCGGAGGGAGTACTACACTAGATCATTTTTATACTTATAATTTTTAAAATATAATAAATAAGTTGTTGAATTTTTTTTTGAACGGCAAACAATTTTATTGATGAAAAAGGAGTATAAGAGGTACTTTTCCAATACCGATAAATAAGTAAATATCGTACTCGACCCGTACAAAAAGAACACAATCAAATGGGTTTGAGTTTGCTCTATTTATTATCCATCAATTTATTCTCCATTTGGAGAGAGATAGACACATTAAAAATTAGTGGGGTCCACAAGTTAGTGGGACCCACTTTTTAATGGGTCCCACTAATTTTGAATGTGGCTATCTCTCTCCAAATGGAGAATAAATGGAGAGATAATAAATGGAGGAAACCCAAACTTCAATCAAATACATATAATTTGATCGGTCTATCAATAAGTTTCGTCCTAAACTAACGAATTATATAATCGAAAGGCTCAATACACCACTCATAGAATAAACAAGGCGAAGTAGCCTTCTTCGATAAAAGCCATTTCCATGAAACAACTTGAATCCTATCAAATATCTCCTCCGGCCCAACAACAACTCCCCTAAAAATCCTTTCATTCCGAGTTCGCCATAGCACCCACATCACTACATGCCAAACCAAAATTACGCCCTTTAACGCGTGTTTTCGATTCCGGAAGCTAGTAAGGAAGCATTGAAAAAGGGAACCAATAGAACCCGGTACCATCGTAGTCAATCCAAACCATCGATGGACCTTAGACCATACCGCCCAAGCCGTCGAACATGAGGTAAACAAATGATCTTCGGTCTCTCTTCCACCCCCACACATTACACAACCCGCACCCGCTTCAACACAATATATTCCTCTCATCAACAAGTTTTCTCTTGTAGGTAACCGACCAAGAAGTGCTTGCCAAAAAAAAACAATCACTTTGGTCGGCGCCCAACTACCCCACACCTTAGCAATAGTTAACGAAGAGTTCAACCCGTAGTTTGACGGAGGAAGAAACTTCTTGTATAAAAACGTATAAATTAGTTAAAGTATAAATTACAGTAAGTATTACTCATACTTTGAAAATTACTAGTAAAATTTATTCTTGTATTAATTTTCATATTGGCATTGAAAGTTTGAAAACCACTTGTGTATAATTTTTTAATTTGGTGCTATAACTTTTTGGTTTGTCTTCAAAGTGGTTGACACCAAATTAACATTGTGTATAATGGGATTGATTATCTTTGTATTTACTTTAACTCTATTCTCGTTTCTTCATTCTAATAATGTTAAGTTTGATATTTGAGTATTTCGTACTGCTATATTAAGAAATACATAAAAGTAAATAAAGCGTAATATATAAAGGGATAAAATATGAGAATTATTGTTGTAATTACGTGATACAGTTATAGCTATACACTATTCTTAAATGTACCAACTAGTTTTTTTTTTTTTTTTTACTATCAGATTCGGGGTCAGTTCTGACATTAAGTGGTTCTAACCCTCTCCCAATTGTAGTTGTGGAAATCGAACCGTGGTCATTCCTACTAAATTCAGCGTCAATTACTACTGAACCATCTAACGATTAGTCAACTAGTTTTTATTCTAATTCTAATAATCATGACAACGTTAATTAAAATAAACTTACATTTAAGGACAAATTTTCGTTTTCAAAAACGTGCTTATAATTAAAAAATTAATGGTGTATTTTTTTTAATTGTACCTTCTAATTAGTAAAGTTCACCAATCTCATTTTACGATTTTAATTATCTGTTATACAATAATAAAATAGTAAATAGATTGATACTTAATATTGAAATTGTCTTGAAAAACTCAGCTGTTGAGTTTGCGGGATAAGGAATCCATTTTCTGAATTGTTTTAACGAAATTTTAAAATATTTGCAGTCAATTAAGGTTAAAGATTTAAAGAGTATTGCTCTTGATATAATTCTAAAAGTTTAGACAAATTATTCTTAATTCATCTTAGATAGTTAGGTCAATTAGATCTCTTAATCACGAGAACATGTTCGAATTTTATAATAACATTTTACAATGATTATATGTCAAAATCTAAGAAGACTATAACTCAAAAAAAGCAAAAAGAATACTACTACTTGACACGGCACACCTGTAGCTGAATCATTAACGATAGTAAACATTAGAATTTAGAACTATTTTCAAGATTCCCCATCATAATAAGCACTTAAATAATCTGCTTTTAAAAAGGAGATAAGCTCATATGCTTACCTTTTATATATGTGGACCTGCCCACTTGTTGATCTTGAGAGATTACTTTATCTTTGTTTTCTCCTTATAAATAATAGAGATTACTTTGTGTTATGAATTTTGTTAAATCAGCATCTTAACAATAGTGATGCTAACCAATTATCTATTATTGGTTCACTTTCCCTCTAATTCCAACTATTAAACTCATTATATTATTAGAATAAAAAATAGTAGATGATAACTTATGTAGCTTCACAATATCTACAAGTGATGAAGTTTGATACATCAATTTCAAACAATTACCTTTCTTTTAAAAAATTAAGGGACAACAATTAGAATACTCCAAATTTGCTTTTGCCATCTTCGATCTAGAAAATGTTATAAAGCAAGAGGGCTTTTCGCTTAAAAAGATTTGGCCTATTTGTTGCACCTTTAAAAAGGGAAAACTATTTTTCCTACCTACTAGTTTTGGGGTGCCTACAAAATTACTAAAATACCTCTATCTGTAGCCTAAGTCGCAGACACCCTCCAAAACACCTTACAATTATAACATCTGTGACTGAAAAAAGAAAAAAACACATTCTCTCTCTAACAAACACGTTCTCCCATCTCTCTACATCTAAAACCCTAAGCGCCGCCCTCCTCCCCCAAATCCAATCCGTCTGTTTCAACCATGTAGCCCTCCAAGAGGGTGGTGCGATGAGTGTGACTCCGCACCACCTCACCTTGTTGCAGTCGATCTCCAGTGTTCCATGTGAGATCTCTCGTCCCATCCAGCGGCGGTTCTTTCCTCTGTTTCTGTCTTTCCTCTGCTCGCCGGCCGTTGTTTTCTGTTGGTTTTGATGTGGTGTTGCCGTACTCGGCGTTAAGGTGTGGTTTTTCCGGCGGAGGTGGTGGTTTGGCACGGATCTGGAGGTGGGGTGCGGTCTTGGTGGTGTTGGAGAGCGTTTCTGTTGGTTCGCCGGTGGTGGTTGTCGGCCTTGGGTTGCTTTTTCGTTTTTTTGCTGTTTTTCTTTGTTTTTTCTGGTTGCTGTTGCCTGGTGTGTGGAGGTGGTGGGGATCTCTCTGTTTTGCTCTAGTCCGGTGTGGTGAGGTGGGGTTTCGGTGTGGGATGTTGGTGGAGGTGATGTCAGAGGCGTTGAGGTGCTTGGTGGTGGCTGGTCCGCTCTATGCAGACAGTTTCTATGTTGGGTGCAGAGCTGGTGTGGTGGTGAAGTGGTGGTACGGTGGTGGTGTTGGACAGAGGGAGATTTGGCCTTGGTGAGGTGGTGGTGAGGTGGTGGTTTCTTGTCTTGTCGCGCCTGAAAGGGCGAGGTACGTAGACTCTCCGTGTTGACGGATGATGCTGCTTTATCGTACCTCCAGGACGAATTGGTGTGGGAGTGGTGTTGGATGGTTAAGACCGAGTGTGAGTGGATTCTCTCTGATACAAGAGGCTCTGACCATTTTCAAATCTGGTGAGATTTGCAGGACTCTTGGAGTCGCTGAGGGGTGTTCAAGTCTGTTGAGACTTACAGGTCTCTGGTATTTGGGTGAATTCTCCTGCATCAGGTGTTGACTGTCGATTCTCTGACTATCGGAGTCCCTCAACCTCTGACTTCTGGGGCTACTCTCTGGAGCTGATGGGCCGAATAATTTTAATTCGAGTTCGGAAGTTAGAGCCAAGTGGTGTCTCCTAGGGTCGGGTAGGGATTTTCTCCGGGGGTTTAGCGAATCTATATTGGTGTATGGGTGGTTTGGGGTGTTTGATTTGGTGTTGGTAATTGTGTTATATCACGTTACCTTTTGTTTGTATGATTCCACGACAATTCCTTTCACTTCTTGTGGAGGAGTTGTCTTTTAAATAAAATTTAGCCGTTTCAAAAAAAAAAATTTATAACATCTGTGACTTAAGTAACAGATGTAGAAATTAAAAATTACTCATTTTTTTCTACATCCGTGACTTAATTCACGAAAGAACATTTTTATCATTTTGTAGGACGCGTAAGTAAGCCGTAGGGTGACAAAAGAAAAAGTCTTAAAAAGGACATGACAAACAAACAAATGTAAAATTCTCTTCCCTTAACACTTTTTTTTATCCCTCTTGAATTTATACTTTTGTCTTTTGTAAAAAATATTTGGAACATATTTTTCAAATTTTTTTCCATTAAAAATAATAATAAAATTAGGAAAAGTTTGAAAAATACTTTCCAATTTTTTTTTTTTTTTTGCATAGATAAAAATGTAAATTCAAGGAAAAAAGAGAGTGTTTGGAGAGGAGGAAGGGGGAATCCTTCCAAACAAGACATGGATTGGATTAAGGTCTGAATTGGATTATAAGCAACTCTACTGAATTAAGTCAAGACATATGAATCACCCAATTAATATTAGATGGTTCAGATTTTAATTGTTTAAAAATATAAAATTAAGCGGAAAATTTAGGCCGTCATATTTTAATCAAACAATTCAAATTTGAATACGAATGGTTTTGAAAAATCATCAGGGTTCTCAAATTCTACTTGCCATTATGATTTCCCTACAATGAAATAATTATACATTAATAAAAGACAAACGAGCAACAAAATACACTAGTAACTTTTTTTAATAACAATAAACAAAAGATTTTTCCTTGTAAAAGTAGGTTAAAATACAAAATGTTTTTTTTACCAAAAAATACAAAATTATTTTACGATTGCAGATGCTATGAGCAAGCACAAGGTTTCTCTTCTTCCCCACCTTATTTTAACCCCTCAATATTTTAATTTTTCCCTTGAATGAAATCTTCGGAACGCACTTTCCGATCAGAAAACGCATTCTGAAGTTTAAATTCAGAGGCAAAAAAGAAAATTCAAGAGGGAAAACGAGGTGGGGGAAGAGAAACTTTCATAAGTAAGATGTATGCAAACTCATTAGGCCCAACTGAGACATAATTTCTTCCATAACAATTTCTCAGTCCACCCCCCTAAAACAGTTTACAGGAAGTGTGCTTTTCAATAGTATATTTTAACAGATTTGAGCATTTAACGAGCAGATCAATAAATTCCCTTCACAATTGATCATCTTGAAACGTGTTAACAACTACAAATCATACGAGCCAATAAAATTTAACTATATTATTGTAAAAATAAAATAAAATTTAACTATCAATGATTAAACATGTCAAACTTGGTCAATCAAGTTAGTCCCTTTGTCCATTTGAGAAAGTTTATCTTGTCAATCTAGTCCTTGAAATTACATGTATTAAGTTGATTCCTACAATTATATATATTTTATATCATCCGAAAATTTTAACCTAGTTAACATCCACGTTTTCAACCCAACTTTTTGTATACATATGACCACAGGGAGTATCGATTTAGTCCATAAAACTTACGAATTTAGTATCAATAAGGCCGTTGCAGCCGCGATTAACAAATACATGATGAAGGGAGAAATTTGACAATTTTTTTGTAAAGTGAGGAACTAACATTTTATGAAAGTGAAGGACTAAGTTGTTGAATGTTTACTCACCAATCAACAAGTTAAAACTTAACTATTGTTTTCCTTCAACAAGTTCTTAGTATCCAATCCAAGGAACTCAATTGGGAAAAAGAAGTTATCTAATTAAAATTGTGATAAATGAAGGAACGGAAAAGTCCTATAATTATCACATTTCATTTTCCCAATTCAAGGAATTCATTCATTACAATTTAAATCATATAACTTTTTCCAAATTAAAAAGGCAAATTCTGTCTAGAAGTCCTAGCTCAACTGACAAATGCCGAAATTGCTAGGCCAGACGTCATGACCTGGGTTCGAACCCGGGATCTCACAGTTGTGTGTGAGTTTAATTTCAGTGGATTACCACTTCATCTAAGCCAAAAAAAAGGCAAATTCTTAGATACATGAAGGAGTAACAAACAAGTTAACTTGCATTGAAAAAACAAGTTAAACTAATTTCCTTCATTTTCTTTTCAATGAATGTGACTTCACTTTCTACTCTAAAGTGAATCTTTTAAGAAACCAAATCCCTTCAAAAGTATGGAATCCAAACAAAATTCAATAATGAAAATAATCGAATTCACAATTTCAATTAAAACAAACAGCCTATCTACTCCAAAGAACTTAGTTAAGTACAAGTTATAGATTATGTAAAAAAGTGCTTAAGTAAAGCCGATCATAGTATTAGTTCACTCACATTTAACACCACAAACATTATTGGAAATGAAAGAAACAAGTGTCTTCACAATATCTCTTCACAACACTTTTTTAGGTCACTCAACCATAATTGACAGATCAGTGCCTCCAAAGAATTCGATTTCAGAACATACAAAAGATGAACATGTAAATCTTTGACATTAGGTCAGAAGAAGAAAGAAATAAGTACTTTACAGTTACACTGAATCAACAACAACACCTTCAACCTGCTGCTTGGCCAAGTATCTTTCCCTTCTTTCTTTCTACACAAGGAACAAAGGAATAGTTGGTAAGAAAATGGGAACAAAAGATAACATAAAGTTATAATGTTTTCATATAAACTATAGTAAATGAATGCTTAGATAACATAAAGGTCCGTTTGGATTTGGCTTATTTGAGCTTATGAAATTAGCTTATGCAAATATATAAAGTTTTATGTTAACTTATAAGTTTTCACCAACAAAATTTGTATTTTTATAAGTTGTTTTCTTATAAACTAATTTGAAAAGCTTATAATATTATTTATTTGCATAAGTTGTTTCGCATAAGCTAAAAAAAAAGTCAATCCAAACGGACCCTTAGGTAAGTACTTATTACATATGCACTTACTAAAATAAGTGCTTATATATACAATATTTCTATTACAAAAGATAACATAAAGTTATACTGTTTTCATATAAACTACTCCCTGTGGTTCTATATATAAGCAAAATTTAACTTTTTAGGTTCATTGTAAAAGTAATGTATCCAGCCTAATATTATTGTCTAAATACATTACTTTTACAATGAATCTAGAAAGACAAATTTTGCTTATATATAGAACCGGAGGGAGTATAATAATTGTCACAAGCTATCTTGGAGAGCTTATGAAAATGAGTTGTAAACAAACTTATGAACATGTCATAAGTTGTTTCCATAAAGCTCTCCCAAACATTTCACAAGTACTTATATAAGTGGATAAAAAACTCATATAAGAATATCAAACAGGCCCTATGTGTCATGTTTGAAATATTTATGTGTCTTATTATTTGTCATTCACTAATGTCCATATTAGTTGTATTTCAATTCACCTAACTGCTATATTAACAAGGATATTTTAGTCTATGAAGCTCATTTTATCATAGAAATCAGTACATTCAATATTTTCTAAAAAATTGTGCATAATTTTAAATGATACTTAATGAGACAAAAGGAGTATCCAAAAAATGATGAGAAAGTGTGTAAACCAAAATAAAAATGCAATGCCTAACCCATTCATCTATAACAAGTCCTTCTCCAGCTACTCTTGGACCTCCGGTCTCCTCTGGCGGTTTCTTTCGGGCTTCCAACGCAGCCTCTGCCTCAGCTAACTGACGTTTCAGCTTATCCATGGCCTTCACCAGAAACAAAAGTTATCAATTATGACCCGAGACTAGACTTTTAAGGATACAAAATATATTAGAGATGTATAATCTTACAGGACTGTTTCGGTCAGGGTCAAGAAAAACAACTCGAAGAATTTGCTCAACAGCCACTTGATCTCTTTGCTCATCGAACTGCAGGAAGAATCACAGTTTATGTGAACAAAGTGATACATAATAATTGTGATCAGCGCGTCACTACAGAGAAAAGTTTTGACAGAAGCTTTTATAAACAAAGTATGAAAGTTGATGCAATATCAAATTACCAGTTCTGGTACATAGTCCATTTCACCTTGCACTTTTAGGCTCATGATTTTGAACTTAACCTTACTTTTTTGATCAGTTGGTTTCTCGTTGTTCTCTGGTGGCTCAACAAACTTGAATACTGCCAAATGTGCGAAACAATTGTAAGATTCGCCAAATTCCAAGCATTTGATATTTTTTTGGCATACAAAAGTTTAGGAGATATTACCAGTTGCAATTATACTTTCACCAGGTGAAAGTATACCACCAGGAGGGCGCATGTAACAACTTTTAGGTGCAGTTGTTTGAAACTGAGACAAAAGAAAACATTACCATCAGTATTTAGGCCCTGGTTGGATAAATAGTTTAACTCAACGCTTATAATATAAGTGTTTATGTATAAGCTATTTTTATCACAAAAAATAAAATAAGGCCAATTTGTTTTCATAAGCTATCTTGGAGAACATATGGAAATAATCTGAAAACACTTATGGAATGTCATAAGTTGTTTTCATAAGTTGTCACAAACAATCTCATAAGTGCTTATATGCAAGTAGATAAGCTCAAATTAGCCGATCTAAACAGACCCTTAGTAGTAACCTCAAGAGTGGATTAATAGAAAAAACAACCAAAAAAGGCATTAGTATATAGCTAGGTACTAATATACAAGAATATAAGTGTTCATTTTGCCCTATACGAATATGATGGGAAACCTGATATGTAGTCACTATCGCTACAACAAACATTCTCAAGATTTTGAAACTTTTGATGGAAAACTCCAAAAATGAAAACTTTCTCAATATTCAAATGGAAAGTTTCTCTAATTTGCCATTGTTGTTAAAGTAGTATACTTAGTCTATTTTAAGAAACATTTCTAATTTTCAATTTTTTAGGTTGAATTGAAACAAGCCAAAATAGTCACTGACTAATCCTATGAATAACATCAATGATTCAATTCTGAACATAAGTAAAAAATGGCAAAAAATGAATAAATAAATGGAGACATAAACCACACCTTGAAAGCTACATGAGACTTGCAAGTGTTTTTAATTGTGATTGCACTCCTAACTTGCTTACCAGGTTCATCTTCAAAACAAAGCCACACATTAATTAATCAGAGTCAGTTTAGATAAAAAAAAATTCCCTAAAAAAACCAAATCAATCAATAACTAAGACACTTTTCACCAAAAACTTCTCAATAAGTTAAAATTATCCTATATCTCTTAACTTTTAACAAATCCTCCTTTTTAATTTTCCATAATCATCAATAAACTTATTTGTTAATGAAGATAATCCAAATTTGGCACGATTAAACATAATATCTACATGAAACTCAAACCATATTCTAGAAAAACTAACCTTAATGTAACATAATCATGAACAAAACAACCTTATTCACCACACTTCATACCAAGAAATTAAATTAAAACAAAACATTACTCTATAAACAAATCAAAAAAAAAAAAAAAAAGATCCACTAAAAAGGAACAAGAAAAACAAGTTTCAAGAACCACATACAAGGAAAGTAGAGCTTGTTAGGAGGATCAAGACGAAGTCTTCTCCTTGTAGGAAGCAAAGATTTAGCTACAGATGAAACCGTAGCTGAAGATTGAGGAACAGATCTATCAATAGAATGAAGACTCTGATTTTGATGATGAACATTATGCATGTAGGATGAAGATGAAGAAGTAGTAGTAGTTGTTGTAGTTGAAGATGATGAAGGATTATGACTTGTTTGCCAAAATGGCATTCTACAAAAGTTCCAAACTTTTCCATCAGATCCTGGCTTTTCACTCTCCACTTCCATTTTGTCGCCGGAATCTCACCGGAAAACGAATATTCCGGCAAATGGGTTGCAGAATTAGTTGAAAAGTTTTAAGCTTTATGTAAAATAAAGTGATGGGTCATTTGTAGCAAAAAAAAATGTTGTATTTGGTGTATAGAAAAGAAAACACCAACGTTGTATTTGTTTGATTCACAAGTTTATTGTTTGTTTTTGTAACAAAACGGTGTTTTTGTGTAAGCTGTTGTTGTTAGTGACTTTATGAGTGAGACAATTTGGTGACAGTGGGGAATGGTGGATTGATTGGTTCTTGTGGATTTTATTGTTGTGATGATGATGGAATGAACAATTCGGATCTCAATTTTGCTTATTTTGTGAATTTGATTGTTTTTATTTGAGATCCGGATGTTTATTGGTTATTTCTTTTTTACAGTTGGTTTTTTGAATTTTGATTGATTCTACTGTCTCAACTTATCATCATTTGATATGTACTTGTTAGATTTCAGATTTAATCCTAAGATTTGATACTGATTTGTGTGCTTTCACGTTTAAGATTAGCATCACCTCTTGCTACTAGATTGTTGTAGTAGTAGTACTTAATTTAGATGTTTGAAAGTTTAATAGTTTAATGTAGTTAGTTTAAATTATTGATTAGATATTTTTTTAAGAAGTTAAATTAGTTTATTTAAATTATTGATTAGATATATTAAATTTTTAATATATTCAGAAAGTAAATATATTTTATATTTAATAAAAGCTAGAGGGCGTATTATAAATAAAAATTACAATGTACGTGTTTATCTCTATTTTTTGTACTTTGTATTTTTTACATTTGACATCAACACATAAAATTGCATAACACAATAGAGAATTGTATAACTTTTATTTAAATTTAATTGTGATCCTGTAAAATAACATTACATTGATAATGTTAATGTATATTTCTTAATTTTACTTTGAGTTTAGACTTGTTTTGGAATAAAACTGCTGTAAAATTTGCGGAGGTGTGTTGTGCTTAACAGCTAAGAATCGAGTTAAGTTTTATTTTTGATCGGCCAAAGCCCACTGAAAGTAAGACCCTTCATAATGGGATAAAGATAATCACGTGACATAGCGACCTTCAAAATCCAAAACGTGTCTCATAAGTAAAAGGACAATAAAGGTGTCATATGTGGTTGATCCTTCACACATGAGGGACCCCACCATATCATAAACTCTAATATCCTTCTATATAAGCACTTATACATCAATCTCTAAGTATGAAATTTTTGTCATTTTTAAAAATTCAGTTCAAGTCTAAAGATTAATTTAACTTTAATCTTTTTCTCTATAATATTCATTCCAAACAATAGGATGACATGCCGAATATACGAATCATGGGCCAAATATGATTATCGTGATTATAACTTGGCCGGCGGGACATTATATCATATCATATGTGTCTAATTTATTCGATATATCAAATATTTTACAATAATTTAATGCTTATGAGTAAAATACTTCAAGATATTATACTAAGATAGTAAACTTTTCCATAATTAAACTATAATTCAATGTGATGTATTTAGTAAAATTGAATTTGGGTCATTTCCATTAAAATTCTCAATTTTTTTTTTAATCTCCAAAGGTAAAACACATCATTCATTTTAAATTTATTTTTAATAATTATGTCATCCCCCCACCCCACCCGCACCCACACATACACACACAATTTTCATTATAACCTAACTCTCTTTCATATTGAATGGTTGGGATTTCACATAAAAAGCTTTGAGAGAAATTTCATTAGAGACAAATGAAATGCGTATTTAAAAAAAAAAATTGAGAAAAAATTTAAATAAAGAGAAACCAACTAGTATGATATACACCAATTATGATGGTCAATGTCTTTGGTGAAATACTCAGAGATAAATTCTCTAGATGATAAAAAAATCTACAACTATGTTATGGAAAATTCTAACATGGACCACTTGAAGTCAAGTGGTCTATGGTAGACCATTCATGAAAAACCCTATAACGAATACGAATTTTACAAAATTCACCGTTGGATTGAAAGTTTATATCATATAGATCATCTATAGAAAATTTTAGAAAATTTAAAAATCTTTGATATGTTATTGAGATCCATCAAGATTAACGGTTTATTAAATACTGTAAATCTTGATAAATCCCAATAAAATATCAAATGATTTTCAATTTTTTTAAAATTTTTTATGGATGCTCTATATGATATAAACTTTCAATCTACCAATAAATTTTGTAAAATTTGTATTCGGTAGATCACTTGTCCACGATGGACCACTTGTGAAGGTGGTTCACCGTAGCATTAGCCCTATGTTATTAGAACACATTTTCAATAACAAAATACGACTCCACATTCTGCACACTATGTGCATGATTTTCAAAAATGTGAAAAAGTATAAAAAATCAAAAAGTAACTAAATACATATAAGTTTGTCGTATTTTAATTTAGCAATTTGTGTTGAAATAACATTTTTTAAAATTCTATAACCAATGCCTATGAGAAAGACAATGGTTATATTACTTTCGAATATATATTAAAAATTAATAGCCGCCTCTCTTTCTCTTCCTCATCGCTATAAATTTTATGTTCAGTGTCCCCGGCATTCTTACCTCCCAATATTGCTTCAAAATGGCCAAGTCATGAGCAACATTGGGATTTAAAACCTCTTCGGAAGCCGAGACTTGAGGATCCCGAATATGAGGGACCACAGACAGATCATGAACCTCTTCAACTTGTGCAAATTGAAGAGGGATTGCTCCAACAGAGATGTTAAGAGACACTTCTTTCTCAATGCTTAAAACATCTCCCACTAGAACACTAGTTTCTACCTCCTTAGATCTTATTATATCAATAATAAGAGGGTCTTCAATTGCCATAGCTTTTGAGTTACAGATTCACATGCATTTTAGGAACAAAATCATGTTTGATTTTTTTTGCAGGATCAATCTTAGCAGCGACAATTTCTCGAGCGATTTTATTGGCATGATCCTTTTTACAATGATCTGAAGAATGCCCATCTCTTTAATCCCCATCTCTTTTGTTTTTCTTGTTGGAGAAGGTTTTGATCTATATCCCTCTTCTTTTATATATTTAGGATGTTGGAGTATGTTTCACCTTCTGCTTCCCATTTACTTAAAAAAAATATATTAAAACAATAAAATACATAAACATTTTAATAATTAATTGAAATAAAAGTGTTTTATATAATCCTCTTGTTTTTATTATAATTTCCAATTTCCCATTACCCGAATTGACCTGTAACTGTCTACTAAATGATTTGGCTGCAGCACATGGTTGCATCCATATATGTATATGCCATTTTTATTTTTTCTTAATTTATTTGATAATAACAAAAAAATATCCATAATTAGTGGTAAACAGCAACACAAGAAAAAGGTGTTAGAGTTATGATGTCGATCCTTGAAGCAAAAATCAATTAAGATAAGAACAAAAGTAAAATCAGCATCTAAAATCAAGTTGGCCACAAAAAGTTGAAGATTAGCAACAAAGATGGATGAAAAAGCCGTTGATTTATGCTTTTTACTAACTTGACGTTTTTATCATCATTTTTTTCTTCTCGACTTTTGTTAGATTCACATTGTGTGATCGAAAAGAATACATAAAAAAGTTTCTTTTAGCTAAGTCTCCTATATATCCAATATTATTATTAGTCATGACCATGCTATGCTATAATGGTTGAATATTACCTACTAGTGGTGTTTTGTTAAGAATGACAACACGGGAAAACCCACTTTCCTCTCATGTCCTCACGCAAAAGGGCAATTCATTGTTGCATATTTTTATAGTAGTTTGTTTATAGGCTTGCTTTGTTTGGTTCGGAAGGAAAGAAAATTAATATTAATTCAAATTTATTTATTGATTTGTGTAATATTTTTTTCTCATTTTTTTTCTCTTTCAATCGAACGGACTAAATCAACAAATTTTGTATATTTATGGATTTATTTGCAACAAAACAATGGACTAAAATAAAAAATTCACAAACATACAAAGATCAAAAGATCATTTAAGCCTACTTTCTATTTATTACTTCATCCATTTTAAAATGAGTGTCACAATTTATGATGGTTGTTCACCATAGTACTAACAATAAAACCTGACCATTAAGTGTGCAGAAATGGAGAATTCGAGGTTTTAACCCTTTTAATTATGACAAGATTAAAAAAATCCAAATTTCGAACTGGAATCCTCTAAATGAAAAGAGAGAGAGAGAGAGAGAGAGAGAGAGACAGAGAGAGAGAGAACAATGACCTATAAAAGATAACTATATTTTAAATTTTTTATTAATTAAAATTATATTGTACTTAATATTTTTAAATAAGTTGGTTTCTAGGATTCGTTTTTTTTACAGGTAGAGAAAAGGAAAAGAAACCAAAGGAACTGTCTGGAAAATAAAGTCGTACTAGCATCAGCTAGTAGGAGAAAACTTATTCTAGCAGACAACACAACTATTGGAGAGAGTGCCTCCAAGTTGCGTGCTTCAAACTTGGCTAAATAATCCGCACAGACATTTCCCTCCATAAGGGTGTGAATTGTTGGGCTTTTAATGTTGGCTTCAGTTTGCAAAAACAAGATGCTAGTCTAAAGGTGGTGACAGATGTGGTAACATTTATCAGCAACACTGCCAGCTGGACTTGGAACCCTAGTACGAGCCTTTCAGCTCGCCGTTTGTCTTTGAACCCTAATCTCTTTGTTTCAGGTTTAGCTTGCGCGCCAAGACAAGGGAAATCAGCCAGCTTGCTGAAGTTATTAATGGAAAGATTTATTTTTAAAATATGTGACAATATATTTTTAAAACAAATCTTTAGGTTCAAGGAATATATTTGGAAGAGATCAAGACACGCCTTTTTCAACAAGGATTCAGAAGTCCAAGTATTACTTGTAGTCCAAACAGCTCAGGACTATAAATATATGAAGACCAAGACCTAGTTCTCTAAGAGAGTCAAGCCGTATTTGATTTTAGGGTTTAGTGTGTCAAAATCGAGTCTCTTTGTGAGCCTTTCATGCATTCCATTGATGCATGCTTAGGACTGTGTTTATTGAGTTGTAATGTTACTTTCTCTGAAGCTTTGAAGCAAAGAGTTAGTGAGTCTAAGCACTTGAAGCCTTTAAGTAAAAGTGCATAGGTGTCTAGGAGGGTGTCTCCAACAACCATTCAGTTGAATTGTGTTTTATACCCCGGTAGGTTTACGACGGTGTGGAGGAGCATCGTTATTAAGGAAGTGACCTGGGCTGGTCATATCTAGGTTAGGCCTAGGTAGAGTTTGCACAGATAGTGATTGAGTGAGGAGGGTTAACGGGTAGTTAGACTCTGAATCAATACTATTATAGTGGATTCATTCCTGGATTGGTATTCCCCAGATTAGGAGCAGTTGCGTCCGAACTGGGTTAAAAAACCAAGTGTGCAAGTGTATTTTCCTGCTTTTACTTGCTTTATTACTTGTTTTGTTATCGTTCGAGGAGACAGGTGTTGGAACATCCGTCAACACATCTGTCTACTGTGAGTGCCGGAATTTCAATTGGCATCAGAGCAGGCACCCTGACTATACTTGGGTGAGCTCCAGGGAGTATTTTCTAGCAATATGGAATATGGAGGAGGATATGTTGACAGACCACCACTTTTGGATGGCACCAACTATGATTACTGGAAGTCGCGTATGGTGGCTTTTTTAAAATCTATGGATAGCCAAACTTGGAAAGCAGATATCAAAGGTTGGGAACACCCTGTTGTGAGGGGCACAATTGAATTGAAGCCAAAAGAGATCTGGTCTAAGAAAGAAGATGAACTTTCTCTTGAAAACTCCAAAGCATTGAATGCAATATTTAATGGTGTGGACAAAAATATGTTCAGACTTATCAAACAATGCACTGTGGCAAAAGATGCTTGGGAAATCCTCAAGACTACTCATGAAGGCACCTCCAAGGTTAAGATGTCAAGATTACAACTACTTACAACAAAATTTGAGAATCTTCAAATGAGAGAAAATGAGAGTGTTCATGACTTTCACATGAATGTAATTGATTATGCTAATCAATTTGATTTCCTTGGTGAGAAGATTCCTGAAGAGAAGCTGGTAAGAAAAATTCTTAGGTCTCTCCCTAAGAAATTTGACATGAAGGTCACAGCCATTGAAGAGGCTCAAGACATATCTACTTTGAAAATCGAGGAATTGGTGGGTTCTTTGCAAACCTTTGAGCTTAGCATGAATGAAAGATATGAAAAGAAAAACAAAAGCATTGATTCTGTCTCAAACCCTAATGATGATGATGGAGTGCTAGGTGAGCTGGATACCAAGGAGAGCATCTCAGAGGCTCTTGTCCATATTGAAAGGCTACTTAAAAAGGTGCTAAGAAGGATGGATGTACAACCCATGACAAATGTGGAGCACATCTGTCTCGACGTCAGTAAAAATGGCAACACTCAAAGGAAATCAAGAGCTGATGAAAGACCAAACAAAGGCAAATAGGATCTCAATTTCAAGAATATGATGATGAGACAGCAAAACAGGTGATGGCTTTTACAGGAAAGTGGTATTGTGATGAAGAAGTGTCTTACAAGGAGCTGTGCAGAAGTAATGAAAGTCAAAAGAACCTCATACTGGAGTTACAAGCTGAAAGAAATGATCATTTAACCCATATTTTAAGTCTCAAGAATGAGGTAACTCTATTAAACTCAAAACTTGAAAATATGGGTAAACAAGTAAGGATGTTGAACTCCAGAACTGATTTGCTAGAGGAAATCTTAGAAGTTGGGCAAAAGCCTGGAAACACTAAGGGTATTGGTTTTAATTACACATTCTTGAATAAGCTACAACAACCAGCCACTGCTAGAAAGTTTGTTCCAGCCATAAATGAGCATGATCCTACTATGACAAGACAGATGTTGCAACATCCTGTTCAACCTCAGAAAACAAAGGCCAATAAGAAGCGTTCTTGGGTGTGTCATCACTGTGGAATGAATGGTCACATAAGGCCATACTGTTACAAATTGTATGGATATCCTCAGGCTCATGTTCAACCAAAAGTTAGTAGTAAGACTGCTCAAGGTATGAAAGAATGGAAATCCAAAGAGGACTCCTCTGCTCTAATCGCCAAAGCAACTCACATTACTATTGTTCTAGCAACTGCCGCAAATAAGAATGAAACTAAAACTTCTACGGTGAAGAAAGGAACATATATCCATGTAAGCGACTCTGCCTCTGCTTCAAGTAATGTCAATACTTATCAAAAAGGGTTTGTAGCTTCGAATATTGAAACCTCAAGTGAATTTGTTACTGAAGCCATGTCACCATTAAAGCCTAAATCTGATGAAACTCTAGGACAACCTAGTTTGAATGCAGTTGTTGAATGTGCCAATATGTCACCTACCAAGGTTGTTGATACTGTTATTGACACACTCAAAGAAACTCTACAAGAGTCGAACGTTGTGCCAGATGTCCCAACATATGTGGCCTTGCCCTGGGAAACATCTAATTTCTTGTTATTATTTTGATTCTGGGCCTTTAATACTCCTATGCTGCAGTTTGGTTTGTCAAAATTGTGGCTAAAGAGGGGGAGTAGAACGGTAGGTGTTACGGTAATGCAGGTGTTAAGGGGGAGTGATACTCTCTCAACTGAGAATTTATTTTTCTCAGATGATTACTCTGGGAAAATTTGTTTCTCAGTATGCATAACTCCAGGGGGAGTGATAGGCTAGGTATCACTATCTAGCTAACTACAGGTGTGTGCTCAAGACTTGAGCTTGTATTTCTCTTGAAGACTGAAAGAGTCTTGAAGACTGAAGACCAGATGTGGTGACATATGTTGTCACATCTGATGGCGCCTTGTGCTCTCTGCACATTGGCAATGCTTGTGCTTGTGCTCTCTGCACTTGCATATTTTACTGGGAATTTAGGTTCTCAGGATATCAGGGATTTATTTTTCCTGAGCCACGTCTTTGTGGTAAGTTTCTATGTAAGGAACTCAGTGTTCCATATTTGAGTCCACTATGAGAGACTAACTCTTTCTAAGTGTTGACCTTGAGGCTAACAGCATCTATGTCCGCTGCCTCTGATCTCTTGTACGTTACTTAGTGTAACATAGTGCAAAATGTGAAGTTCATTTTCCATCAAATCACTTAATCAAAGTTGAAGGAATTTGCTGAAGATTTCTCTCCAGAAGGTGCTAAGGTTGTTTTAGCCAAAATTTGCCAAAGAGGGAGATTGTTGGGTTTTTAATGTTGGCTTCATTTTGCAAAAACAAGATGCTAGTCTAAAGGTGGTGACAGATGTGGTAACATTTGTCAGCAACACTGCTAGCTAATGCCAGCTGGACTTGGAAACCTAGTACGCGTCTTTTAGCGCGCCGTTTGTCTTTGAACCCTAATCTCTTTGTTTCAGGTTTAGTTTGCGCGCCAAGACAAGGGAAATCAGCCAGCTTGCTGAAGTTATTAATGGAAAGATTTATTTTTAAAATATGTGACAATATATTTTTAAAACAAATCTTTAGGTTCAAGGAATATATTTGGAAGAGATCAAGACACGCCTTTTTCAACAAGGATTCAGAAGCCCAAGTATTACTTGTAGTCCAAGCAGCTCAGGACTATAAATATATGAAGACGAAGACCTAGTTCTCTAAGAGAGTCAAGCCGTATTTGGTTTTAGGGTTTAGTGTGTCAAAATCGAGTCTCTTTGTGAGCCTTATTTTCGTGCATTCCATTGATGCATGCTTAAGACTGTGTTTATTGAGTTGTAATGTTACTTTCTCTGAACCTTTAAAGCAAAGAGTTAGTGAGTCTAAGCACTTGAAGCCTTTAGGTAAAAGTGCATAGGTGTCTAGGAGGGTGTCTCCAACAACCATTCAGTTGAATTGTGTTTTATACCCCGGTAGGTTTACGACGGTGTGGAGGAGTATCGTTATTAAGGAAGTGACTTGGGCTGGTCATATCTAGGTTAGGCCTAGGTAGAGTTTGCACAGATAGTGATTGAGTGAGGAGGGTTAACGGGTAGTTAGACTCTGAATCAATACTATTATAGTTGATTCATTCCTGGATTGGTATCCCCCAGATTAGGAGCAGTTGCGTCCGAACTGGGTTAACAAACCAAGTGTGCAAGTTTATTTTCCTGCTTTTACTTGCTTTATTACTTGTTCTGTTATCGTTCGTGGAGACAGGTGTTGGAACATCCGTCAACACATCTGTCTACTGTGAGTGCCGGAATTTCATGAACAATTCTGACTCTCCAATCTCTATTAAGAAGGTCCTTAATGTTGTGAATGATAGCCGCATAATGGTGCCAAACATTGACAGGGTCATAAATCAATTTGATAATTGTCTTAGAGTCAGAATAGCACAACAACTCTCTAATATCCAACCCCCAAGCCAAAACTAAACCATGATAGACAACCATAAACTCCGCATAAAGAATGTTCGAATATTCTATATTACCAGCATAACTGTGGACCCAAGCTCCAACAGAATTATGAATAAAGCCTCTGAATTCGGAGACTCGAGGCTTCCCGATATTACTTCCATCAAGATTCAAGATCATGTCAATCCCGCCATGAGCATTCCATCGTACCATTCTAGAGGTCGAACTCTAGTATTGTTGGTGGAAGCACTTTTTAGGTAAGAAGGCAAAATTATCAGTGCACATCCTGAGAGAAAAGTAGGAAGTCAACTCAATGTTCATGCAAAACTGGTTCCTAGCTCTCCAGATCCACCAAGCAGTAGCCAGAAAGGAAAAAGCAAGCGGACCATCTACACCATGTCGAAACCAGACATATAAGTTCTCTTCTTAGAAGAAGGTCTGGTTAGTAAATCCAATCGATTTTCAGAAACACTTAACAAATTCACAATCTCTCAAGTAGTGCAAGATCGTCTCTTCAACTCAAGTACACCTAGGGCAGGAGGTGTCATTGAGCATCCCACGATGCGACAACATAGATTTAGTAGGAAGAGCATTATAGAGTTGTCCAAAGAAAAAAAAATTATTTTTTCCAGCGCCGGAATATGCCAAAACCAGTTTCAAGCGATGTCATCTGTAGAGTACTAGAGTTTGTAAACTTATGACAATTGAGCCAATGATAACCATCTTGAGCCGTGTAGAAGCCATTAATATTTCCTCTTCAAGTGTAGCAGTCAGTCACATGGGAATTCAAGCACCCATAGAATGCTTTTAGGTGGCTGGTAATCTCTTCAGGGATGTTATTGTACAACAAGTTAAAATTCCAATTACCATCCACAAACACATCCTTCACAGACATTTGAAGATAATGAACATCGACGTATAACACTTGGTTTGCTAGGTTTCCCATGCCTGACCAATTAGTAAACCAAATAGATGAGTTGCCACTGCCAAATGAAATTGAAAACCATCCTTGAGAGTTAAGATAATTTTCATGATTACATTCCAAGTAACCGAACCCAATTTTTTTGGATGAAAAGAAACAATTCATTCTTGATGTATTTATGCTTTATTACCTAAACCTATAATGCCTCACAGTTCTGATGAATACTCTAAACCAAAGTATCTAGAAGAGACATATTGGCCTCTAGTTGGGTTCTAGGAGTTATGAGAGTCACAATTCATTACAAAACTTATAGAGCGTTGATATAAATATTAATAAATTATCTACCAATGAGATTTTTAACACTGTTTATAAGAGTTGAACTTCCAATCTTTTAATATATAAATCAACTTTTTGGGTCATAAGAAAAGGCATAAAACACAAATTTATAAGAACATATAAAATATATTTAACCCTCTAATATTAGTCTATTTTTAATTATGTGATAATGAAATTAAAAGATTTTTTTTTCTTTAATAGCAAATAATCTCATGTATTAAGTACCTATCAAAAAAAAAATCTCATGTATTAAGTAGACCAAAGTACAATTAATATTCCACCCAAAAATTATATAAAATAATACAAGAGAGGTACTCTAAGTATACTCAAAAAAATCTAATAGTAAAAACTCCTAACAAAGAACAAATTCAAGTGGATAATTATTCTACTCCTAAAAAATACAGTTTTTTAATCCAACTCCTAAATCAGTTTATTATTTTTCAATGCTCCTAAAGTGGTCACCGGACTGATCCCCATCTTTTTAAAACATAATGGAGGTATAGTAACCCACGTTTTAAAATACCCCAATTTCATAAGTCTAATATATAGACATCACAAAAAAGTGTAAAAATATATCCTAATAAAAAAAATATTAAAATTTACTAACAATAGTAAAAGTTCATTTCTCAAATCTTTCTATACATCCATATTAAGATGACCCCATAATCGTTAGTGCTTTGTTTAATTTGTTGATAATTCAACCCAAGATTAGGAGAGAAATCAAAAGAACATGGGATCCACTATACTTTTATCTCTCTTTTAAATTAATTGCCTACCAATATCCAACTTCTATCTCATAATAATAATAATCCAAAGCAGAGGACTAACTAAAATGATTTTTGTTTTTATTAATGACCTCATAAGGAAAATAGGCTCAAGTGAAAAACCAGATTCAACTGACCCCCGAACCAGATTCAACTGGTGGTGAAAAACCGAAAAAAGTGAAAATAATTAATTTTCTTTCATGTAATCCAAAAAAAAGTGAAAATAATTAAATTCGCATCAATATAAATCAAGAAATTAATTTGAAGTGATTAATGAACTATTCTTAAAATAAAAAAATTTAGAAGAATCAAAGTTCAATTTTTAGTAGAAATGATTTTTAATCAGACTCTATTTATTTCGCAATAAAACTCTAAATTATCATGGTTCTTTTTTTGAAAAACCATAGGGATAATATAAAAAAATAATTAGGATCAATATTATAATTGATATTAAAAAAAAGGCCTATTTCCACCACGTTGAGCCTAGCTTGAATCTTGCAGAAAAGTTATAACTCAAAACAATGTTTCATATTAGATTTCAAATTAGAGGCAGTAAATTTTTGAATCGTCTTAACACTTACATTTATCAAAATTTACATCAATATCAATATGATCTCCCAAATACAATATTTTTGTTCATTTTCTAACATCCTATAAATTAATGGCTCTAATTGTTGGGACCCCAACAACTTAAGTACATGACTGTCCTCAAAGATTCCTCTGATTGCTTTACTTCTTCTTTCTCTAATCTACTACAAACCATAGCATAAGAATTAGATGAAGAAGAAAGTTTCTTTGCTTGAGATAAAGATCTCAAATGATTTTTAACATGATATTGTGCTAATCTTAAACCATAATTCCACCTACATAAGCCTTGGTCCTTCAATGCTTCCACAACTCCAACACTTGCTGCAACTGTCCAAATTTTGCTTGTTGAACTCATTATCAATTAATTAATTAAGAATCTTGCTTGTATATATAATGTGGTTTAGTAGGAAATTGAAGAAGTTTCTCTAGCTTGATTTTGCTTTGACTGATGGTATACTTAAGTGAAGTTTTTTTATATATACTGAGAAGTAATTGTGTGTGACAAGGTTTCTAAAGTTAGGAAACAGCCAAATGTTTAGGAAAACCAATGGCATGAAGAGGTAATGGTTTTGGTGAAAACAAATGGTTTTGTTATTATGATAAACAAAAGTTCAGTGTACCATCAATTTGTGGGACCATGTGTCTATGTCACAGATGTGCAAGTGCAATTGTTGTGTTGTGACTGTGTATATATCGTGTAATAGATTTTAAACAGTTGTACATAGTCCTGTCCTTTTTTTAGGAGGGTAAATATTAGATCAAAAAGAAGGGTAAAATAGTCCACTTAAATATGTCTGCCGGCATACAAAATGTAAAACATTTTTAAAGATACATTTAGTTATTTCTGGTTTAATTATATTCAACTGGGCTGGAAATGATTAACAAGGGAAGGGTTAAGAGATTATAATTGATTTTCCATAATATATTTTAAAAAAATGAGAGGCTAATGTATATTTTAATATAAGGAAAAAAAATTCAAGTTTCTTTTAAAAAAGAAGAGTGTTGTACAATAATAGTACAAAAAGGTGTACATGAGTCGGGGTAAATCAACCAAATCGGTTCAAATTGATCCAATTTAACCATTTGGATTGGATGAATGGTACTATAGTTTGCAATATTGCAAAACCGGTGATCAAATTATGATAACGGGTTTACTCGAATCCAACCACATAAACCCTTAAACTCGGATAAAAAAAATGCCACTAAAAGTTTGTCCATGTTCATTCCAATTTTTCAAATCAAATCCAATTCTTTTTTTCTTCACTTTTTACCAATTTTGTACTTTACTATTCTGAATTCTTTTCCTTTCTAAAAGCAGGATAGAACGATTCGTTTCCTACTGCCAAGGAAAATATTGTCAACTCCATTTGTTAGAACAATTTTCATTGAGTCTATGCGCCTATCCCTTTTTTATTTTAACATTCTAAACTTTTATTTTGTTTTTGAAAGAAGGATCTGGCTTAGGATTGCTTCTTTTTGATTCCAGGATTTCTTTAAAATCGAAAGTTTTCAATTATTATCAGAGGCGGAGACGAGGCCCAGCTAGCCTGAGCACTTGCCCCGGCTCGGCCAAATTTTTTTGATATTTTAGGGGTTAGTTTAGGGCTAAATTAAAATTTTTAGAGATTAATTTATAACAAAACTGAGATATTTTGTTCAAAACTAATTTTTTTTTTGTGTAATACCGTAATCTTTTGGTATTTTAGGGGTTAGTTTAGAGCAAAATTAAAATTTTTAGGAATTAATTTAGGACAAAGTTGAGATATTTTGTTCAAAATTGAAAATTTTCGGTATAATACTAAAGTTTTTATTTAAAACTGATATTTTGCCCAAATTTTAGAAATTTTCGATTCCACCACTGCTTATTACTGTAGTTAATTTAGGGTCTTACGGTTAGCCTACTTTGTTTTGATGTTTGCAAAGCATTTTATGCAACTTTAGACCTACTTTGATTATTTGAATGCTTGTTGCAAGTATTTTATAATGAACTTTATAATTTTTTGTATTCACATTTATTACTCTTTTTGTCCTTAATTATAAGTATCCTTACAAAGATAAAATTTGTCCCTAAATATAAGTTCATTTTCAATTTTCAAGACACATTTATTATTACTTTTCCAAACATCACCCTACTTGGTATTGGAATAAGAAAAGTCAACTACAAATACATTTTTTCACCAAGCGCAATTAAGTAATTGTGATATTTAAAAAATACACTTTAATTATACTATCAACTTTTTTTAATATACGTGAAAAACTCCAAGAGGAGCTTATAATTAGGGACGGAGGGAGTATATATGTTTTTATACCTGCTAAAAAAGGTGAAAATAGTTGGATAATAAACTTGATTTGGTCCATTGGACTAATCAAGTGTTAGACCCGGTGTATGTAGTAAAGAGAAGTGTGTAGAACTTTCTTTTTTAAAAGTGCATAGAAAGTCTCTTGAATTATGTAGAACTCAATCCAATGTAAAATCTTTGTAAATTTAGCTCAGTTGATAGATACACCATATTATATATTTGAAGCTAGGATTTGAAATTCCGAATATTTCATTTATTCACAAGGTAAAATTTTTAACCACTCCACTACTTCATAAAAAAATAAATAAAGTCTCGTTGATTAATATTTATATATTTTAGAAGACATTAATCATTAAAATATTTGTTAAAATATGTATTTTTATTTATTTTATAGAACTCTATGGAAGAAAAATAGATTAGATTTAGAGAGACACTTCAATGCAAGGTTATGGCCTATGGGAAATTTAAATTATAAGATATACAATAAAATTTATGTATAAAATCTTATACATAAAATTTATGGCCTATGGGATCTCAATAACATATCAAATGATTTTTAATTTTTCTAAAATTTTCTATAGATAATCTATATGATATAAACTTTCAATCCAACGGTGGATTTTGTAAAATTCGTATTCGTTATAGGGTTTTTCATGAATGGTCCACCATGGACCACTTGAAGAAGTGGTCTATGTTAGAATTTTCCATGTTTATATACCTGCTAAAATAAGTGAAAATTGTTGAATAATAAACTTGATTTGGTCCATTGGACTCAAGTGTTAGACCTGATGTATGTAGTAAAGAGAAGTGTGTAGAACTCTCTTTTTTAAAAGTGTGTAGAAAGTCTCTTGAATTATGTAGAACTCAATCCAATGTAAAGTCTCCCGTGAACTTAGCTCAGTTGATATATTTGGAGTAGGCATGACAAAATAACCCATATCTGTGGGTACCCACCCATCCCGTCCCGATTTTGACGGGGAAAAACCCGAGTTGACTGAGTTTGGGTTCGGGTTTGAGTTTTTCTCGATTTTAAAAGTTGGGGTTGGGGCGGGTAATGGGGATATTGATACCCAACCCGAATTCGTCCCCGAACCCGCCCCGCTTATATCAAATTACATTTTATCATTTATAAATTAGAAATCCTTATATAATCTCTAAATTACATTCATATTTTATTTTATTTTAGATTCTTACATTCATATTTTTAAGTTGAATATTAATCAATTATTTTCTCTATTTATTTTCTATGTATAAATATTCTTGAAACAAAATCATTTTTTATTTTTAACTACTTTTTTAATAAAAAATACAATAAAGTGCAACTCAAATTCATATGAAGGTAAAGCAGAATGGGGATACCCGAAACCCACGTGGATACTCGAACCCCGTTGGGTATGAGTTTGAGGTTTTAATTTTCATCCTTGTTAAAAATTGGGACGGGTTTGGGGATACCCGAACTTTATGGGTTTGGGTTTGGGGGTGGCAAAATCCGCCTCCGACTCGCCCCATTGCCATGCCTAATTTGGAGCTAGGATTCGAAACTCCGAATATTTCATTTATTCACAAGGTAAAAATTTTAACCACTCTACTACTTGATAAAAAAATAAATAAAGTCTCGTTGATTAATATTTATATATTTTAAAAAACATTAATCATTAAAATATGTTTATTTTTATTTATTTTATAGAACTCTATGGAAGAAAAATAGATTAGATTTAGAGTGACACTTCAATGCAAGGTTATGGCCTATGGGAAATTTAAATTATAAGACATACAATGAAATTTATGTATAAAATCTTATTAAATATTAGTAATTAAGCCCAACAAATGTGAACAAGAGATTCTGAATTTGGAGAAAAATTCAATGTTGCTATCTTCATTGATTAATTCATCATAATTTACATCAATCTCTTTCAATGTTTGACAATGCAAGAAGAAATCTCAATCTTGTTTAGAAGAGAAAGATACAGAACATAACACTTCTCCAAACATATAATTAATATTAATTACACCTTAATCTAACAGAGAATAGAGTTAATTAGGACCCCAACAACTTAAGTACATGACTGTCCTTAAAGATTCCTCTGTTTGCTTTGCATTCTCTTTTTGTTTGATTGAATTAGAAACCATGGCAGAAGAAGATGATGATAGCTTGTTTGCTTGAGAAAATGATCTGACATTGTTTTTCAAATGATTATGAACTGACTTAAGTGTATGATTCCATCTGCATATTCCTTGATCTTTCAATGCTTCAACAACTCCAACACTTGCTGCAGCTGTCCATGCTCTGTTTGCTATTGATGAATTCATCTTGAGTTTTAATGATTGTTGAAAAATAAGTGATTCTGTGGCTTTTTAGATGACTGAGAAAATCGTTTTTTGTTAATGTATCTTGTGGTTTGGTGGAGAAAGAAGAGTGAAGGAGATTGTTATATATAGGAAGCTTGAAACGCCCAAAGAATTGAAAACAAACCAGGGGCTGCTGAAAGCTACTGCTAGTGGTTTTCTAGACTATGGTTTTTGTGTGCCAGATATAGTAAATTAGTAATATCTCCAACTCGATTAAATATATAAATTTTTCCAATTTATTTTGAATCTTATCTTATTTATATAGTTTTTATTCATCTGATTATAGACAAAATTTTATCTATAGACAAAATATTCAGGTGAGTAGACAGAAGATAGGGGAGGGGCCAGTTGGTAAATGATGATAAAATTAGCAATTGTACTAATTGTATCGTTAAGTAATAAAATTTATAAATTTGTATTTGTAGGGATTGTTTTCTAACATCGGTTCAAAAGTGATCAAGTAACAAAAATCATTAACACATATAGATAACTGAATAACGACAAGATTAAAATTGAAATAATAAGCACCTTAGAAGTTCACATGTTCTAAATTGATCAGAAGAAGATCATCTACGAATCTAATCAATAAAAAACTTAGCTACTTATATTTATAATAATCATAGCATAAAATTTGAAGACAGAATACATGATCAAAATGATATACAATTTTTGAATCTTCCTTTCGATTGAGTCTCCGGCCCTAACACTCTCAAAAACATGGTCGTTGGTATTTTTCCACTGAAAATTGACCTCTAGGTCAGTTCTGGAAGTCCCTATTTATAAAAAACGTGCAAAAATCTAATCTGTGGACGAGGCTGCGCGAGGCGCATGTGACTGAGACTTCAAGCTTGTTTTCCTCGCGGGGGGCAGAATCTAGGTGCTTTGCTTTTTCTTCATGTCTTTGGATTGGAACACCTATTTTCTTTGATATGCATCCGTATCTTCAACTTCTTGAAAACTACCTCAAAACTTAACATAGTTGACTCAATTTGACTGAAAATGACTTAAAGTAACAGGGCCGGTCCCGAGGATTTGGAGGCCCAGACCAAATATTAAGAATGAAATTTTAGTTAAAAAAATTGTTTGAAAAGAGTCATTTTCTATTTTAATTATAAATAACATAAAAAAAATATCAAAAGTAATCATAAATAACATCTAAAAGAGACATATTTTAATCAATTACATTAAAATACATCTTCAAACAAAAATTATTATCAACTTTATAGTTCATTTTTAAAAAAAACTTTCTAATAGTGTTGTTTCTTCTTTTTACAATCAATCGCAAGTTATTTATAAAATAACAATGTGTCTATTAAATTTTCTTTAGTTCCAGTAGTAAAATATTTTTAGTATTAACAAAGTCAGTAATTTTTTTTACATATATAAAAAATTTAATAAACCGATAAAAATAATCAGAGGCCCCTAAATTTTTGAGGCCCTGCGCGGTGGCTCACCTTGCACACCCGCAGGGCCGGCCCTTAAGTAGACACTAAATGACCCTAAAAATCATACATGACTAGGTGTCATCAGTAAACAAGCCAATAACTTATTGTCACCTGAAAAACACAATGTTAAATATTGACAAAATTTTACATCACAATTTTATGCAACAGTTAAGTAAAATATAAGGATTGAACAAAATAACACATAACAACAAAACAAAATATGACAAATTTTTAAGGTATTATACATTTTTTTTATTGTGTACGATAATTGATATACAAAATATTTTTTGAAAACTTGTACTTTTTTTATAAGAAGCAGGGCCGTTGACTCTAGTAATTATCATGTATTATTCTAAATGTATAAATAAATGTTTTAATTTTAATTCAAGAGTGTTTAGATGACATGACGCAAATCTGATTAATCTTATTCAAAGTCTTAAGTTTAATTTTTGATTTAAACATGTAATAATGTTAAAACTTTTAGAAAGAGTAAAACAAAAATTTTATTTTCACCTTAGAGGCATGGCAATTGGCAAGCACAATAATGCAAAAGATCACACATCAAATTTTGAATTTTCTTAACATTTCCATTTCCCATTTATCAAAATTTACATCAATATATGTTACAATATTAATGGCTCTAATTATTAGGACCCCAACAACTCAAATACATGACTGTCCTCAAAGATTCCTCTGATTGCTTTGCCTCTTCTTGCTTTAATCTACTACAAACCATAGCATAAGAATTAGAAGATGATAGCTTCTTTGTTTGAGACAAAGATCTAAAATGATGTTTAACATGATGTTGTGCTAATCTTAAACCATAATTCCACCTACATAAGCCTTGGTCCTTCAATACTTCCACAACTCCAACACTTGCTGCAACTGTCCAAATTCTGCTTGTTGAACTCATTATCAATTAATTAAAAATCCTGTATAATTTGTATGAAAAAATAGAAGATGTTTCTATAGCTTAATTGATTTTGTTTTGATTGAGAATACAATTGAGTGAAGATATTTTATATATGTATACCAAAGTTTGGGAAAACCACTTGCATGAAGAGGTAGCTAGGTGCTGGTTTTAGTGGAAACCATGGTTTTGTTATTAAGATAAAGTTCAGTGTATGTCACAAATGTTTTGGACCACGTACGTGTCTATATATATCACAGATGTGTGACACTCTTCAGTTGGAAGGGCAAAATAGTCCATTAACAGCAATATACAAAATATTAAATTGTTCCTCAAATAAAATCTTAAATTAAATTTTAAATAGTTACATATGAAAAATAAATGAGCAACAAGCTTTTTTTCAATTGTTGAAGTTAGTTAAAATTTCTTCCGTCAAACTCAAGTAGTTCGACAAAGGTCAAATATGTCACGTGACTTATCCAAATTGATATCGCACCATTTAGAACATTACAATACAAGTATCCGATAAAACTTAAATTGATGCCATATCTGAATGTCTAGGTTGTCTAAATTTCTTTACATTCCGCTTTTGAGTTTTGAACCACGACCTTTACATATTACAGTAGAGTGTTCCAACCTACTGAGTTAAACTCAATATGAGTGACGTTACTATAATAAATTATGTTAGTGTTAGTCAATTACGAATTAGTTATTCAATTAATTGGTACAATTGAATTCTATTAACATTATGTGCACAATTCAATATCTTTCAACATGATTCCTTGTGAGATTTTCTCATTTTCCATGTAATGATTGTACTTTACAAATGTTTGATATTTTGCCATCAAATATTAAAATCTTTAATAATGCAATTCTGAGAATAAATCCAACTATGTGGGAGAGTGGATTCTCTCAAGTCAAAATAAAAATTGAGGAAATAATGTGCATAATTGACCATTGGATTACAAAGACAAAACAATATTTAATTCTAAAAGAAATTGAGGAAAGGTGATTGATGGTTAAAATGTAAAAATTGAGGAAAAATTGAGTGAAAAAAATTGAGAGGATCCATTCTCGTAATGATGGATTTAGTGGCCGAGATTAGTTGTGACTTCTTTGCTATATGATTCAAGAAATTATGACCGCTAAATTTTTTGGCTTAATATATCTTTTGGTCCGTATGTTAGTGAATTTTTTGTTTTAGTTTTTGTATTTTGTTTTGTTGCAAATAAGTTCTTGAATGTACAATTTTTTTGATTTTAGTCCATAAAGTTAAAATTCGCAGAAAAATCTGAAGGAAAATTGACGAAGTGCCAAAGTAAGTATTTATTTTTATCGTTCCGCAGAGATTGTTTGGAATCAAACACAAGCAATTGAAGTCACACGAGAGTAAAGTTGCAATTAAATAAAGGGGGAGTTTTTCAGACTTAGGTTTAAAAACATGTAACAGTAAGAAATTGGGTTTTTGACTTAAAGATGAGAAAGCGATTGGGTCGTTTGGTTCATCCAATTACTATTGTCTTAGTGGTACATGCGCAGTAACGAATTACAAGTATAGTTCCACGATTCGATTAACAAAATAGCTATGCCCAATCTCTTGGTACATAACCCTCTCTCTTGATCACACACCCCTAATCTCTTAGGTGACTTATGATCAAGTGAGGTTTTCGCACGTTAATCTAAGAATTCTCAATTAACAAATCAAAATCTCTTAAGCGAAGGTTAATTGAATAATTATTCCTAGGTCACTTAATTTATTTCTAATCTCTTAGCAAACAAACAATTAGAATCATCACACAATTGGCCAAAGAATGTAAAGCATTAAGAACAAGTATAATTCACTGAAAATAACTTCGTAATTCATTAAAACATTATATGAAACCACATGGTTCAAGAACAATAGCAATTGGAATCCCCATGAACCCAATCAATGAAGTTTAGTTACACATGATTAATGCATAAACAATAAATAGAGTAAAAGAATTCATTACAGAATACGGAACACTTGCTCTCCAAAAGTTGCCTTTTTCTCGCCGTCACGAACTCGTACCTCTTGAATGAGGTAAAACTTCAATTTATAGAATTAGGGTGCGAGGCTGCGCTGCGCGCCATTGTTGCTGCGCCGTGCGTAGCAGACAGACAATTTTTAAGCTTTCTGGCCACATTCCTGCGCTGTGCGCCACTTCCTGCGCCGTGCGCAGCAGGCAGACTCTATTGCTTTATTTTCTTCTTTTTCAAACGCTTCGAGCAAACTTCGTAATGATTCAATTCCTCTTTATTTCTTGCAGAATAACATACTAAATACTACTAAAGTGCCTAGAATCATGGTTAGAACATTATAATGACGTGACGTCATCACAACCCCAAACTTGAATCTTTCCTTGTCCTCAAGGAATACCTGTGTCCATCGGAAAACTTGGCACTATCTCAACAGTTTAATTCCAATCAACAAAGTCATTCAAGTCAAACATCATAATCAACACTCCTATGATCATTCCTATCATGAATATTCTTGCACACAAAATTTCTATCGAAAAACAAAGAGCTCTTCACAAAAATTGACCAAACAATAATCACTTCACTATCTCACATCTCTCCTGTTTTATAAGGTTAACTTTCACTCAATCAACACAATCATAGCCATTCAACCATAGGCTTGCAAACATTCTAATGTTAATCGACACGCATACAATTTCACACCTACAGAGGACTTTTGGGTTATAATGGGGCTAAGGTTAAGGGTGGATGTTTTTGGATGGTAAGCAGAAAAACTTGGAGTTTCTAAGATCACCTTTTTGTTAAACAATGAATTGTTTTCTTTTTCCCCCTATACTTTAGCAATTTATACTAGAGAACTTATTATTATTTTTTCAACACTTTGCTCTTTCTTTCGATTCACACTTTTTGAGAGGTTTAAGAGATACCTATTTTTTTTTTTTTCGTATTTGATAAGCGTTTTTATATTTTTTTTCTTTTTTAGTTATCTAGTACCCCACCCCAAACTTATTCAGTTGCTAATTCCAAAAGCAACCCCAAACTTATAATGAGCAATGTGCTCAAATATTAGTTACGTGTCTGAACTCCAAGAAAATCATCTTTTTTTGTTGTTTCATTTTGTGAAAATTTATTTGGTTCAGCAAACAATAACATTTTTTCTTTCGGCTCAAAGGGGTTAACGAAGGATATATCATTTAAAACGGGTGGCTTCAAAAGGCTCAAGGTAAAAAAACAACTTGCCTCGGTGTGTAAATTATAGCAATCAATCAATCAAGAGAACATAAGCAAGTTCTAGAGAATTAGCTAAGCTGTGGAATCTCTCATAACAAGAATTTTTTTTAAGTGTTTAGGCTTGAATCCTCACGGCTTGGCCGGATTATCGAGTGGTCAATGTTTGAAAATTTTCCTCAGCTTTTCTAATAGCATTCAAGCATACAAGGTAATCAACAAGAAAATCACATATTCATGTATCCTAGATGCTAACTCAATAGACTTCACATATTTCAGAACAAACAAATTTAAATAGTGCACAAGTTTTCAAACAGACCCAAGCATTGATATAAGACAAAATTAAATTCAAGTTCAAGGAATCAAGCATTACCACAAGTCCCGTGCATCGACTTCACTCCTTTGCTTAACCTGCAAACACAACACAAGGCCTATTAAAAATAGAAATAACTAAATGAAAAAATTTTGGTTGCCTCCCAAGAAGCGCTCTTTTAACGTCAATAGCTTGACGGTCCATGACCATAAAGATCATGCGCTTGTTTAACGTCCCGATGCTTGACGAGCAACAACCCACTTATGGGGGGTACTTCAAATGTGATTCGATCTGATTCCTCTTTTTCTCCTCCCTCATAGGAGTCACATTATGCCCGACTTGCAATGATTTTTCAAGAACCGGATCACTCATCAACTCCTTCCACTTGTTCTTCCCTTTGTTCCTAGCCTTCTTTCTTGCTTTGGGATGAACTTTCTTGGGTCTCTCCCCATTACCTGTTACCTTTTTGAGAGTGGGAGCCGCGTTCACCACCCCGGACTCGACAAGCTTCAAGACCTCTTTCTTCACTAACTCCTCCACAGTTGGAGTAAGGGACACCAACGGCACATCACCCGGAATGGGCTCTTCTTCCTTCTTCACTTTATGCGAGTAAATTATTGGAATAGTACCTTTCAAGTTGAAACCTGTGGTATCTTGGTCTTTCTTAAATTCTTTCATCAATTCTTCTTCATCCAAGGGAGTGAGAGAGCTACTAATGATGACTGGATTTTTGGAATTCTCACCTATAAACACATACTTCCATTGAGGAGGAAGTTGTTTCATCTCCGGAAAAATAGGCTTAGTCGCCTCATCGTTAGTGCTATCCTTGACAATAATTTCACTTGCCTCCACTTGGAAACATTGAGGTTTCTTCTTGTCACATGGCTCCATGCTTTCAAACACTTTGAAACTCACATTTTCATCATTGAGCCTTAGCATTAAATCTCCCATCTCCACATCAATGAGAACTCTACTCGTTGCCAAGAACGGTCTTCCCAACAAAACTGGGACTTCCACACACTCCTCCATATCAAGAATCACAAAGTCGGCCGGAAACACAAACTCGGCACATCTTACCAACACATCTTCCAAGATTCCATAGGGATAAGTGATTGAACGGTCGGCAAGAGTGAGTTGCATTTTTGTGGGCTTGGTAACTGCACCGGTTATGCGCTTCATCATGCTAAGAGGCATTAAGTTTATGCTTGCTCCCAAATCACAAAAAGCTTTCCCAACATGCATATTCCCAATAGAGATGGGTATAGTGAAACTACCGGGATCTTTCTTCTTTTGTGGGAGCTTGGCTTGGATGATTGCACTACACTCCTCATTCATGAATACCGATTCATCTTCCTTCGGCTTCCGCTTCTTTGTCAACAATTCCTTCATGAATTTTGCATACAACGGCATTTGCTCCAGTACCTCGGCAAACGGAATGTAAACTTGTAAGCTATTGAACATCTCCATGAATTTTCGGAAAGTGTTCTCTTGGCTTTTCACCTTCTCTTTGTTTTTTTCTTTCTTTGGTGCGGGAGGATAAGATAACTTGGCATAGGGAGACACTTCTTTGGGTCTCGACTTGTTCCTGAGATCCTCCTTTTCTTGCCTCCTCCGATTATGAATTTCCCTCCTCAAGGCCGTTCTCTACTTATCTCTCTCACTTTTCTCACTTATTGTCTCCCTCTTATTTTCAACTAACTCTTCCTCATCACTCTCACTTACTTCCACTACTTCCCACTCTTTTTCAACTTCTCCCTCATTACTAGGTGCTACCTTCTTTTTCATTGCGACCTCCGGAGGAGGAACTACTCGATTTCTCAAGTTGATAGCGTTGCAAGTTTCATTCCTTGGGTTGTTTTGAGAAGCTGCAAACTGTCTCGACAATTGCCCCATCTGTGTCTCTAGATTTTTGATGGAAGATTCATGATTTTTATTGGCAATGTCCTGATTAGTTTTCATCTGATCCTAACTTATCTTCATAGCTTCAAAACTCCCTTGGGTGAACTTGATGAATTGAGAGAGTGTCTCTTCGAGAGGAGCGGAACTCTGTTGTTGATTGTTTTGAGGAGGATGTACCTGTTGTTGAGACTGATTCTTGTTTCCACCCCAACCGAAATTGGGATGGTCTCTCCACCCTGGATTGTAGGTGCTAGAATTTGGATTATAATTGTTGGAGTTGCTTCTCTTGAAGTTTGCCAAATATTTGGCTTCTTCAGAACCTGCTGGAAAACATTCTCCATTGGCGTGACCTTGACCACAAAAATCACAAGTCACTCCGTGAGCGGCATTTGCTTGAGCTTGAGACGTCGGAGGGGTAGTAAAGACTTTAAGAAGTGACTCCATGGTGTTACACATCTTGGTTTGCTGGGCTAAGATGGCATTACCTGTATCTAGTTCAAGCATTCCCAGTTTCTTCTTTGCTCCCCGGTCATTCTGAACTCTATATTCATTCTGTGCCATGGACTCTATCAACTCCCGTGCTTCGCCTTCATCTTTGTTTTTCAATGAGCCACCTGCCGATGCATCCAACAACATTCTGGTTTGAGGCCTCAACCCCTGAGTAAAGTGTTGCATTTGCTGATGACTATCCAAACCATGTTTTGGACACTTCTTGAGACTCAGTTTGAACCTTTCCCATGCATCATGTAAAGATTCGGCGTCTCCTTGTTCAAAACCTGTAATGTCAGACCTTTTCTCCAGAAACTTATGAATCGGGAAATACTTATCTGAGAACTTCACCTCAAGCTCAGCCCAAGTAGCAATTGTATTCGGCGGTAAGGTATATATCCAGTCTCGTGCTCTCCATATCAAAGATAGTTTGAACAACCTCAACCGCTTGTCTGACTCAGATACGCCAGGTGGATCAGTATAGCTACATGCTTAAAAAAAGTGAGCCAGATGAAGGTTCGGACATTGTGTTTCTGACCCTGAGAATTGATTTTCCTTCAAAGCATTAAGCATCGTGTTCTTGATGTCGAAGGACACCGGATTAACAGGCTGAAAACCCAGATTAGGATTCTCAGTATTGTTTCTCTGCCCATAGTCTCCCAAAGTCCTTCTAGGAGGTGGAGGTGGTGGATCTTCCATACTCTCAGTTTCGGAGTCAGAGAACTTGATTTCTCCGTCACTGAGTCCTTGAGTAACAGTTGCGGCAAGAGCAGCTTCACGCTCTAACCGTGCTTGTTTTCTTAATGCCTTTGCTGTCTTTTCTATCTCCGGATCGTAGTTAAATGCTTTGTCCGGTTTACTGCGCATGCAAACAAACAACAAATACCTTTAGTAGCAACTGTGGTACACAAGAAAATTTTTGAAATATGTGTTTTTTTTTTCTTTTTCTTATAGCAAATAATACTACTAACTAAAAATAAAATCTAACAAAATCTAAAGATAAAAATAAGATAAAATAACTAAAGATTCTAAATAAATATAAAAGAGATCAAATAAAAAAAATAAAATCTTTTTGGATTTTTATGAGATATTACTGAAAATTAAAAAAAAAAAAGATACCAAATAAAAATAAAATTAATCCTAGTATGTTCCGATTGCCTTGTTGATTCAATCAACAATCCTCGGCAGCGGCGCCATTTGACGAAGTGCCAAAGTAAGTATTTATTTTTATCGTTCCGCAGAGATTGTTTGGAATCAAACACAAGCAATTGAAGTCACACGAGAGTAAAGTTGCAATTAAATAAAGGGGGAGTTTTTCAGACTTAGGTTTAAAAACATGTAACGGCAAGAAATTGGGTTTTTGACTTAAAGATGAGAAAGCGATTGGGTCGTTTGGTTCATCCAATTACTATTGTCTTGGTGGTACACGCGCAGTAACGAATTACAAGTATAGTTCCACGATTCGATTAACAAAATAGCTATGCCCAATCTCTTGGTACATAACCCTCTCTCTTGATCACACACCCCTAATCTCTTAGGTGACTTATGATCAATTGAGGTTTTCGCACGTTAATCTAAGAATTCTCAATTAACAAATCAAAATCTCTTAAGCGAAGGTTAATTGAATAATTATTCCTAGGTCGCTTAATTTATTTCTAATCTCTTAGCAAACAAACAATTAGAATCATCACACAATTGGCCAAAGAATGTAAAGCATTAAGAACAAGGAATAATTCACTGAAACTAACTTCGTAATTCATTAAAACATCATATGAAACCACATGGTTCAAGAACAATAGCAACTGGAATCCCCATGGACCCAATCAATGAAGTTTAGTTACACATGATTAATGCATAAACAATAAATAGAGTAAAAGAATTCATTACAGAATAAGGAACACTTGCTCTCCAAAAGTTGTCTTTTTCTCGCCGTCACGAACTCGTACCTCTTGAATGAGGTAAAACTTCAATTTATAGAATTAGGGTGCGAGGCTGCGCTGCGCGCCATTGTTGCTGCGCCGTGCGCAGCAGACAGACAATTTTTAAGCTTTCTGGCCACATTCCTGCGCAGCAGGCAGACTCTATTGCTTTATTTTCTTCTTTTTCAAGCGCTTCAAGCAAACTTCGTAATGATTCAATTCCTCTTTATTTCTTGCAGAATAACATACTAAATACTACTAAAGTGCCTAGAATCATGGTTAGAACATTATAATGACGTGACGTCATCAAAAATCACTACGAAAACTGCAAATTTTCCTGCGGATTTTAACTTTAGGGACTAAAATAAAAAAAATTTATACATTCAAGGATTTATTTGCAACAAAACAAAATACAAGGATTAAAACTAAAAATTCACAAACATACATGAACCTAAAGATCTATTAAGCCAAAAAATTTCTATATCTTGCTTAAAAAAAAGAATTTCTTTATGATCTAGTGATGGTATATAACTAGTTTATTTTTCAGTTAACATAGTTAGAAATTTAGAATGATCTTGCACATAATTTGGAGAGAAATTCAATTTTGCTATCTTCATTAATTCATCATAATTTACATGAAGTAAGCTCAAACTTTTTTAGAAGTGAAAGATACATCATTAACACCTCTCCAAGTATATTTAATAAAATACTTAATTTACACCTTAATCTAACTTAGAGCTACCCTTAATTAGGACCCCAACAACTCAAGTACATGACAGTCCTCAAAGATTCCTCTGATTGTTTTGCATTCTCTTTTTGTCTAATAGAATTAGAAACAATAGTAGAAGAAGATGATGAAAGCTTATTTGCTTGAGAAAAAGATCTGACATTGTTTTTCAAATGATTATGAACTGATTTTAGTGTATGATTCCATCTGCATATTCCTTGATCTTTCAATGCTTCGACAACTGCAACACTTGCTGCAGCTGCCCATGCTCTGCTTGTTGAACTCATCTTGTGTATTAATTAATGATTCTTGAAATCTAATAAGTGATTTTGTTGACAGAGAAAATTGATTAGTGGTAAGTGTATGTTGTATTTGGTTTTGGTGGAGCAAGAAGAGTGAAAGAGGTTGTTATATAAGATAATTAAACGCCCAAAGAATGGGAAGAAACCAGGGGCTGAAAGCTAGTGGTTTTCTAAGACTATACCTCTAGCTCAATTAAATATAAAATAAATTTCCAATTTTTTGGAGTCTTATCTTATTTATACATATTGTGTCAAAAAGAATAATGTTATTTATATATATTTTCATTCATCTAATGACTAATATAGAAGATAGAGGCCAGTTGGTACACCAAGCCTATGCTAAGAATCAGACACGGACACTGCAACACGACATGACATGGACATTCCGACATCGTTAATGTAAAAAATATACGATACCGACATCGCTTCATATTTATAAAACATATATGTTTAGAATTTAAAATACATACATATGCATCTAAGTTGAACAAATTTTTTAATAAAAAAAGTTTTAAAAGAATATATGATAGTACATTTGACATTTACTCATCCAACTACTATCGAAAAACTAAAAATAATGTAATCAAAATGTAATATCTTTAATATCTCATTGATCAATATTATTATTTCGACACATCTTTAATCATTGTATATATGTCTGAGAAAAGTAGAAGCAAATTAAAAAAATAAAATTTGGACACTTACCCTGATACGTTTGTACGAGTGTCTTATAGGTGTCGGACATCGATTTAAGGAGTGTCGGAATAAAGAAAAAATTGTTTTTTTACACCTCTCCGACACATTTGTACGAGTGTCGGACACCGCGACACGTCTAATCATAGAGGTGTCGGTGCTTCATAGACCAATCTACCACCAACAAAATTCAAAATATAAACTATAGAGTAATTGAAGATTTATTTTCATACAAAAAATATTTTTTAATTCATTGACAAAATGTCGATGTTTTTTATTGTTGTATCGTGAGTTTGAGTTTATATCATTCGATTTTTTGTTATAATTTGGCTTACGATAGTTTAGCCTTTTGTGTTTACAATTTATTGTAAGAGTAAATATATTGCTTATAAGTTTTTTTTGGTACAATAGCAAAAGGAGGAAGAAAGAAAAAAGAAAACAGAAAAATCAAGCAAGAGGGTGAAGCACCCTAAGAGCATCAATCTGGAGGATGCTCTTCATCTCCACAGAAGGCATTTGATGTAATATCAAAGTAAGTATTATAATTATCGTCTCCTCAGGGACTAGTGCGATATCAAATGCCGTTCGACAATTTCCATGATTTTAAGTGACAAGGGTTTTATGGTTTTTGTAGTAAAGTAACTTGTAAACATATAATTGAAAAAGTGCGATAAAAGATTGTTGTAAATATCAGAGAAATAATATTGTCGGGATTAGCCTTCGATCATTCATTTACATGTATTTCCTCAATCAATCACATAGGTTTAGCTATTAATCGACTTTATCACGTATTATTCATCGTACGTTTTCGTTCCCAAATAACGACGAGAAACTATTACACCTATCAATCCCCGATCCCTCGAGTGATCAATCGATATAATAACTTTAAAACCTAATACTTTAAGTGATTATTAAACCTAAATCTATCCCTAGAATTTAGATTTAATAGATATTGTTCTAGTTCAGTGATTCTAAACATATATCCCTATATTCTTTCAAATCAAAAGATAAAACAATATAGACAAGAACAATATCAAATTTGATTAAATAACTAAACCATATATAACAAGATCAATAGAAAGACATGTTCATAAATTGATCTATAACTAATCCCAACAATAAAAGAGTTTAGCTACTCATGATAATCTTACAAAGATGAAGAGGATTAGAGTGAACAAACATCTTGGAATGATTCCTCAACCAATTTGTGTTATCCACCTTCAAGAACTCTTAACAATATAACCTAAGATTGTTTTACAGTGTTACAAAACAGGAACAACATGAATGATCCATTTTTCTGATATGATTTTCTATTTATAATGGTCAGGTTCTGCTAAGCTCGCCGGGCGAGAAATCACTGGCCGGGCGAGCTACCTTACTTCAGCTGGAGGTTTGCTGACACGTATCCCACTGACCTCTTTGACCGCCTTATGTCGCCAGACCTCGCCGGGCGAGCTTGGGCGAGCACCTTTCGTTGATCTTCGCCAAACCTCGCCCACTTTCCTATATTTTTCTGACTTGTCCTCGCCGGGCGAGCTTTGACGAGAGTTTGAGACTTCAAATTCCTGATTCTTTGTTCCAATCCTGTCCTAAGCTTCAATTTCCTACAAAAAGGTTGGGATTTTAGAAAAGCTAAGTAAAAATACTTAAAACAAATATATACATGATTTTTGGGGTTTTTCAGAAGGATTTCATACAAACTAAGTTAATAAGTGCACTAATATATTACATGAATTAACTACTTTTCGACACTTATCAAGGGTTACTTGGCATCCCTCTAGAGATGTTGATTTTGTCCTTAATGTAGATGATAGCTGCCTTGGGAATTCTGGTCGATGTGCTATTCAATGAAATATTATGGCAATAGTACTATTCAAGTGAGAAGAATAATCCTATCCACCCCAGCCCCACAAAAGCCTGGAAATAATATGCTATTGTGTGGGAGTATTTTATCCTTTGTATGATATGCTATTGTGTGGTCGATTTGAAAATCCCACAATGATGTGAATTTTTCTAGGAAACCCTTTTTTCTAGGAAACCCTTCTCGCCGGACGATTTAGTGGATAAGGCTAAATCTAAACGCTCCTCTTGAATTTGGTTCTTTGGTAAGACCCTAGGGCTCTGTTTGGCAAAAATAGCGGATGGTTGATAAGCTAGCTTATAGCTGATGGCTGATAGCTCATAGCTGATAGCTTATGACTGATGACTTATAGCTGATAAGCTAATTAAAATGTTTGGTAAAATTAGCGGTTCAATCATAGATAAATGTGAAATGACATAAAAGGGCATTCATAATTAATAATATATTTTTTATTTAAGATATTTATAATTTAGTAATTTAATTCTTTAATTTAATATATCTTTTATATTTTTATATAGAATGAAATCTATTCACTAAAATTTTACTTTAGAATTATTTTCATTTCAATTTTTATATTTTATAAAAAAAATGGAACAAAACAATAATAAATTAATTCAAGTGGTAATTACTTAATATTTAAAATACTTAAAATTTAGTAATTTAAATTTATAATTTAATTTAGCTTTTATATTATTATTATTATTATTATTATTAAAATATTAAATTAAACTTTAATCCTTTTTTATAGAGGTTAAATTTTATTCTTTGAAATTTCATTTTAAATATATCTTCATTTTAATTTTTATACTTTATTAAAAAGATTAAACATAATGTACCAAAAAAAAAAGATTAAACATATTAAGGAGGTGATAATATGTACATGCTATAGTAACGTTGTACCAAAAACTAGGCACATCAACGTTTAAAAAAAAAATCCGAACGTAAAAAAAAAAATTGGTATACAACACAGTAAAAGAAAAATAGATAGATGCAAGTGCAACAACGTAAAAATAATAGGCACAACATACCTATTTTGTTTTAAATTATACTATATAAAAAATTATAGTAAAGGATAAAAATGGATTTAAAATAAAATCATAAGGGTAAAATGGGAAGAAAAAATGATAAGTTATAAGCTCATAAGCTACTTGAATTAGCTTATGAAAAATAAGCTATAAGCTCTTTCTAAAAAACTGTTACCAAACAGGTCTTTTAGCTTATAAGCTATAAGACATAAGCTATAAGTCAGTTTTTTGGGTTTGCCAAACAGACCCTAGGTCACGGAGGAGCAGATTTTTCCATCTTGATATCGTCACCTTTATTTTTTGGACCAATCGTTCTTTTGATATTGAATTTTTTTTTTTTTTTTGTCAAATAGTCTAGTGGTTGAAATTTCACTTTAAAGATGAATTTAGTGGGAGTATCAAGGTTCGAACCCGAATTCCTATAATAATTTGCAATGTCCCTATCAATTGAGCTATACTCATGAGAACGGAAAAAAATATCTTTATCAATATACTTTTTCTTCTACACATTTATTATTACCCTATAACATAATGGAAAATAGTTAATAATTAGGACTCATAACAAAAATCTTTTACCACAGCAAGCACCAATCATTTTTTAATGCATAATTAGATTAGATGTGGTAATCATTCAAATAAAACATAAAAACTCATTGCTTTTTTGCTTCCTATAATTGGAACATCTAAGCTATTGTAATTTGCAGTGAGTGCATGGATATTAAATGGAAAACAAAATCTAAAGAAGAAACATTTTTCATTGAATAGTACTATTGCCATAATATTCCATTACAAACTTTACATAATTAATCTAATCTAGCATCACTATGTAAATTTAATTTAGAAATGAATCAATTGGGACCCCAGCAGCTCAAATACATGACAGTCCTCAAAGACTCCTCTGCCTGTTTTGCCTTCTTCTCATCTTTAAATTTGCTAACAAAAAGTGAAGAAGAAGAGAAATTCTTAGCTTGAGACATAGTTCTAACACGATTTTTAAGGTGGTAATGAGCTTGTCTTAAAGCATAATTCCATCTGCAGATACCAACTTGATCCTTCAAAGCCTCAACAGCTCCAACACTGGCAGCCACCATCCAACCTTTGCTTAATGTTGTTGCACGACTCATGATGATGAATTGAATTTTCAGATAAGAAATTAAGATGTAGCTAGAGATGTTTGTGTAAATAAGAAAGTGAGATTGTTGATTGATGAAGAAAAATGAGTGATGGTTGGTCTTATTTATATGGATATCAGAAATCAGTAGAATAAAATACTGAGTTAGGTAGCTACTAGATAATTGGAAACACACTTGGTTTTGGACAAAACAGAGGCTATGTCTAGTGGTTTTGGAAATAAAATAATACAAAAAAGAAAAAGAATGTGCATAATTATTGGATGCATAATAATAATAATAATAATAATAATAATAATAATAATAATAATAATACACTCACTCTACTTTGGACCACACTTTGTCGTTACATTTACAGGTAAGGTAGATGATACTGTAAAATATTCTAGCATACGACATTCAAGTCAACTCAACTCATCTATGAAGTCTCGATACGGGATACGATACTGATACGATATCGATATGTTGATACGTAAATTTTTTGAAAATTTTCAATCCGATACTGCCGTGATATGTTATTTAAAAATTAAATTTAAAATTAAATGTATAAATACACAATATATAAACATGACTAAAATCAACAATATTAATAATTAAAAGCAGAAAATATTTAGTCTTATATCAAAATTTTGGGAAAAGCTCAAATGTTTAACAATCTGTTATATAGTAGGACACCATAGTTTTTCTTTTGAAAAGTAAAAAATTATATTGACAAAGGAAAACCACAAGAAATGCTAAAGATACAAAGAAGCATTGAATATTGGGACGTATCAGATATATATCGGGTATTACTTTTTTATTTAAAAATAATGATTTAACCGTACTTTTCCAATACGAGTATCGAGACGTATCGGAAGAGTATCGAATATTATTTTTTTATTTAAAAGTAATAATTTAACCGATACTTTACCGATATGAATATTGAGACGTATCTGAAGAGTATCGATATCGAATATGTATCAGACACGATACGTCAACATTTTTTGAGTATCGGGGCTTCACAGCACCTCAATGATTCCTTATCTTTTGAACGTGCCGAAAAATTTTGTTTCCATGTTAATGTTTATGATGTGAATACCCTGTGTGCAACCGATCTAGTAAAATGGGATTAAGCAGTGGTAATTTTTTTTCTTTAAATTTTAATTATTTATATGCTGAGATTTAATTTTACCTTTTATCATTTATTTGTAACTTTATGTAGAGATTTTTTTTAGTACATAGATGAAATTGTAAAGTATAATGAATTTCTAACATACAAAGTGGATATGTCGGAGTTTTTGAACTCCGGTTATAGACGTTCGACCTAACAATTTTAATATTTATGTTAGTTGAGCTAAGACATCCGACCTAGCGATAAACAACATGTTAATTAAGGATCAATCAAGACCACCTAGACAAATCAAAAGATTAAACCACTATGAATTCAAGAAAATACAAAAGTCTTTTTTGCGATACTTCAACACAACCGTAAAATATCTTCACTCTGTCAAGAAACACCTCAACGATTACTTCATTTTGCTCGAATAACCTACTATTTTTTTTTTCCCAGAAAATTCAACAACTAATCAACCACACAATTTGAATACCAGACCACACATCTTTCCCAAACCCAAAAGAATTATAAAGAGTGATCATCAACCACATTTACAATTTTTTTTTTTGTCTCCAAGTTCTCTTTGTTCATCATAGAGGGGTGATTTTGGGTCATTTTTGACCTATAATCATTCCATCTACACCTTTTTTTCCCTCTTTTTTTAATATAAATAAGTGATTTTCACATAGATTAAGTTTTCCTTTTGTGTTTTTTATGATTTCGTCGTGTAAGTGCGGCGTTATTTGGTTTCTCGTATTGTCGCGGTGTTCATTTGATTCTTCTTGAAAAATTATCTTCAGTCAATTGTGATAGAATCTATGTATAATAATGTGCAATTATTAGGAAACTAATAATGGCTTATGGATACAAATTGCCATTGATTTATTTTGTCAACTATCCTAATAACTAAAGGAGCAATATCTTAGCCAACACTAATCACAAATATCTCACACTATTATTATCAATCAATAGAATATCATTTGTAATCATTGCAATATTATTTGTTATTATTTTGTAATTATTTGTAATTACTTAGTTGCCAAAATTAAGCACATGTACGTTGGCAATTATCATGTATATATACATGTTATGATAAATGGAAAAGATATAACCTTATAACATCTTTATGGTATCAAAGCTTCTTCCAACCTCAACAGGCATTTTCCTTTCTCAGCAACACTACATCAGGGACATATTGCAAAAAGGAAACATGGTTGATGCAAAACCTGTGTGCACCCCCATGGCAACCTCCAATTCAGTCAGCTCTGAGTCCAATGTACCCAATTGTGATGCAACACTCTACCGCAGCATCATTGGCTCTCTACACTATTTATCAATCACTCGTCCTGATGTTGCCTTTGCAGTAAACAAATTATCTCAGCACATGCAAAATCCCACAACCACTCACATGCAGGCTCTAAAGCGTATCTTACGTTACCTTAAGCATACCATCTCTCATGGATTGCATCTAACTCGCAAATCCTCCCTCACTCTCACTGCATTTTGTGATGCTGACTGGGGTGGTGACAATGCTGATAGAAAATCGACGGGTGCTTACATTGTTTATCTTGGTTCAAATGCAATTTCATGGTCCTGCAAGAAACAATCCACGGTTGCTCGCTCATCCACTGAGGCTGAATACAGAACGATTGGCTCCACAACCACAGAATTGTTATGGTTACAACAACTACTGAAAGAACTTGGCATCCAAATATCTCACACACCAACAATATTCACAGACAACATTGGTGCCAATTACCTATGTGCCAATCCTGTCTTCCACACAAGAATGAAGCACTTAGCCATTGACTATCACTTTGTCCGAGACCTTGTTGCAAAGAAGGAACTTCAGGTCTCACATGTTCCTTCTAGTCACCAACTTGCCGACCTACTCACGAAGCCTCTCTCACGGACTCGACATGAATTTCTTACTTCCAAGATTGGTGTCGTTGAGATCTCCTCCATCTTGCGGGGGCATAAAGGAGCAATATCTTAGCCAACACTAATCACAAATATCTCACACTATTATTATCAATCAATAGAATATCATTTGTAATCATTGCAATATTATTTGTTATTATTTTGTAATTATTTGTAATTACTTAGTTGCCAAAATTAAGCACATGTACGTTGGCAATTATCATGTATATATACATGTTATGATAAATGGAAAAGATATAACCTTATAACATCTTTAATAACTGCACATTACTATACACAGATTCTATGAATACAAATGAGATGTGAGAGTCAAGGCCAGCTATATCCTATAACCAACAATAAGAACAAATTTCCAAGGGACAACCCACACTATCTCGTTACAGTTCAGAGGCTGAATACAGAGGTGTTGATAATGTGGTTTCTGAATCTTATTGGCTACCACTACAAGAAAATCAGCATTTTGCAACAGTCAAAATTGCAATTTGCAACGGTTGGCAAACCGTGGCAAATTTATGAGTCGCAAGAGAACTTTGCAACAGTTTTTAAAACCGTTGCAACAACTGTCGCAATTGTAGTTGCAACAGTTTCAAACTGTGGCTATGTTTATTCCTACAAAGCACTCGCAGCAGAGGTTGCAATGGTTTAAAACCGTCGCAAAAATTATTATTATTTTTTTTTTAAATATTAATTTAAAATGTTTTATTTACTATTATGGCTTATGAAATAAGCATTGCGTTATAATATTCATACAAAAAAAGTAAATTCGCACCGGAGTGTGAGTGTAGAACAATGAAGAGAGTTGCGCCGAAGTGTGAATACAGTGGAGACGGAAACGATGAAGAGAATGAGTTTAGGGATTTGGCGATATCTCAATGTAAAGTAAATACTAAAGTGTAAACATATATTTTTTTGTCCGCTAGTGTTTTTATTTTTTGGTCAGTTTTTTTTTTTTTTTTTTTGTTAAAATGAGTATTGGAGCCAAAATTTTCAATTGGCACCAAGCAAAAAAGGGATTGCCGCTTTTAAAAAATTAAAATATTGCGACGGTTGAAGTAATTGTCGCATAAACTGTTGCAAAAATCATAAAATATACACTTTGTGACACTTTCAACCAAATGGTTGCAAGGTAAGTGTCGCAAAATGACATTTTTCTTGTAGTGTACGCATGCAACCTACTATTAGAGCTTCATTTCTCATTTTCCTAGGCTACTTTGGTGTACCGTGACAATGTTAATGCTAGGGATGACAATTTACCCATGCCCTATGGGTACCCACAAAAAATATTCACGATGGGTAGGGTAAAAACCCGCATTTTGGGTACGGGCATGGGTATGAGTAATTACCCACAAAATTGAGTGGGTATGGGTGCGGGTACGAGTACCTTAGTACCCACCCCATATATCCATATAATATATATTTATTTATTTTAATTATATTATTATATAATAATATATGTAATTATTTTTAAAAAATACAACATTATTATACTATTACACATTTTAAATAAAAAAAAGTTTATTTATAACATAATGTAAATATGTCAATGGAGAAATGAACTTTAACATGATTTTACTAATAACTTTGTTTATAATTTTCATGAATCAACATTAAAATTTTTGGATTTTTTTTATATTCTATTAAAATGATATGATATTTTAAAATTGATCAATTTATTTTTAATAAAAATGTGGGTAACGGGTACGGGTATGGGTACTTAGGTACCCATAGGGCATGAGTACGGAGACAAAAATTATCATCCACGCGGGTATGAGGATGGGTACGGGTATTTTTTCAAACTGCGGGTATGGGGATGAGGACTATAGTACCCTACCCATACCCTACCCATTGCCATCCCTAGTTAATGCAATTTAATTGTTTGGTAATCCTGTATGCACAACATCGACGTACTAAGCATATTGAGATGAACATTCACTTCTTCGAGAGAAAGTCATTTGTGGCCAAGTACGCATTCTTCATGTTTTCAACAAAGGCCTACTAAGAGTTCTTTTTGATAATTTCAGGACCAATCTACGCGCCCGTGAACCTCCCGCTTTGATTAGGAGGGTATTATAGAATATAATATTATTCCATATAAATATAATTATGTTTGTATTTATTTTCCATTATGTGTAATTATTTTCCTATAGTTGACTTACACATTATAATTTGTATATATACATGTAAGTTATAGTTTTCACATTTATGCTTACTTACTAAAAAACTATCTATTCTTAAAGGATCTTGGAATATATTGTTAAATAACCAATTATCCCAAAAGTTTAAGCTGTTAGGATTTGGCACATCAATGGTTTTATATTATTTCTAACACGCCCCCTCACGCAAGAGCCCACTTGGGCTTGAAGCGTGGATAATGCATAGGCCCACCTACCATATGCTTAAATTCCACTTTTAATTAGAAAGTGAGGGGAGCGGGAATCGAACCCTAGACCACTTAGTCATAGAGGCTCTGATACCATGTTAAATAACCAATTATCCCAAAAGCTTAAGCTGTTAGGATTTGGCACATCAATGGTTTTATATTATTTCTAACATATATAATTCTCACATTTAAAAACTTTAAAGGACATATCTTTTCTCTATCACGCTAGAAAGTAGAGTAATATAAATAATCCTCCGATTCCCAATCTATCTCTTTCCCGTTCGTTCTTTCTCATACCCGTTCTTGATAGTAATATGGTAGAGAAACTTTTATGGAAGAGACAGAACCATTTTTCATTAGTTAGTTGGTAACTTCCATCAAGTTACATATATTTATAGAAATTCATTTGCATCTCTTCATGAATTCTTACATCTTTCACATGAATATTCATACCCTTTCACATGAATATTCACATCCTTTCATAAATACTTGCACCCTTTCACGTTAATAATTGCATCTTTCCACATGAGTCACCATAAATTAATTATAATAATTAAATTATTCTTACAATACATTCCACTAATTGGAATACAGCCAAGACAGTGGCCATTTGGCACACCAAGCTAGCAACTTGTATTTTGACAAAAGCTAGCAACTAACCTGATAGAGGGTTATCTCTATCAAAGGTAGAAACTATGAATAAACAATAAAGAAAGTAAGATAAAGTAATATTTATTTTCATTCATTGTTTCTAAAATGTGTCAAAGCACTACATCTATAATAATCTTAATTGATCATAATCTAAATGGGCCTAAAAACCATAAAGCCCAATCTTAAATAACATAAGATAAGTAATACTCAAATAACAATATAAATCTAACTCCTAAATTATTTAATTAATTATTAATTACTTAATTATCCACTATCTAATCTTCTATCATAACCTCAGCGCCAGAGTAAGTGAATAATTCAATAGGAATCAAGGTAATTTAAAGAATTAATAGTATATTTAGCTTCCCAGTTTTTATGGTTGTGCAACTGGGATCTACAGTTTGCAAAGACATTATGAGGGTAAATCAAAGCATATTTCAACTTGACTCAAATGGTTAATAAGTTTCCTCTAAAATAAATTGTTCGAAAAAATCCAAATTTGATTGTTTATGAAAACAATTCTTAGCTAAACTTTTCTTAAATTGCAGTCGAACTCTCTGAATTACAAGAAACTTTATGTAAGGTTACCAATTGACTTGTCTAAGATATGATCACATTAATAAAAAAGTAATTAAAAGTACTAATATATTTGGGGTTACTAGTCAAATATGCAGTAATGGGAAACAAAGATGTTAAGAAGAAACTTTCTTCATTGAATAATATTATAAATTTTACATAACTAATCTAATCTATCATCACTATACAATCTAATAATAATCCAATGAATCAATTGGGACCCCAGCAGCTCAAGTACATGACAGTCCTCAAAGAATCCTCTGCCTGTTTTGCCTTCTTCTCATCTTTAAATTTGCTAACAAAAAGTGAAGAAGAAGAGAAATTCTTAGCTTGAGACATAGTTCTAACACGATTTTTAAGGTGGTGATGAGCTTGTCTTAAAGCATAATTCCATCTGCAGATACCAACTTGATCCTTCAAAGCTTCAACAGCTCCAACACTAGCAGCCACCATCCAACCTTTGCTTAATGTTGTTGCACGACTCATGATGATGAATTGAATTTTCAGATAAGAAATTAAGATGTAGCTAGAGATGTTTGTGTAAATAAGAAAGTGAGATTGTTGATTGATGAAGAAAAATGAGTGATGGTTGGTCTTATTTATATGGATATCAGAAATCAGTAGAATAATATACCATGAGCTAGTATAAGCTGCTAGATAATTGGAAACACACTTGGTTTTGGAGAAACCAGTGGCTATGTCTAGTGGTTTTGGAATTAAATAACACAAAAAACAAAACAATGTGGCATTATTATGGAATACATTTACTCTCTACCTTGGATTGGACCACATTATTCTTATGTTTACAGCTAGATAATAAAATATTCGAGCATACCTTATCCTAAAACTGTCAATTTTTTTTGTTTAGTCTGATCTTTTATGATATCATCAATATCCCGTGTGCAATTCATCTAGTCAAATAAGATTAAATATGTGACAAATTTTTCCCATAGAAGTTTTTTTTTTTTGACTGAAAAAGTATTAATTAATTATATTATATTAAGAGATTATTTAACTTGATATTAATCGAAAGTTTCGGTCCCTTTTTGATAGAAACATGCTGCTATTATTAATCAACAGAGGCTGAAACCACAACAATACAAGAAGAGTTAGACTTAGTTGGGACATGCCGCGACCAAATTCTAAATCCAACAGTTTTTGACAACCCTACTAGACTATGAGTTTGTAATGAATTAGCATAGACTTAATAGGCCCAAAATGCATTAGATAATTAGGTTATTATTCATGATTTCTAGAAGGATCTATTTAGATGAGTCATTGGTTAGTTTGTTAAAATTAACCAAGCCGATAAATAAAGGCATAGGTGAATGTAATTGGCAAGCAAAAATGAATGAAGAATTTAGTTTGTTAGTTTAGTGTAGGTTTTAGTCTCTTTTAGTTTAATTCTCTTCAATTTATGTAACAATTTGTGCTCTCAACGAGAGCACCAATTGTTATGAATTAAAAAATGCTAAATGACTAAAACTATGCTAACAAACTTAAAACTAATTTCTTCATTCATTTTTGATTGCCAATTACATTCACCTATGCCTTTATTTATAGGCTTAGTTAATCTTAACAAACTAACTAATGACTCATCTAAATAGATCCTTCTAAAAAGCATGAATAATAACCTAATTATCTAATGCATTTTGGGCCTATTAAGTCTATGCTAATTCATTACAGAGTTGCAGGATTTAATGAACTATTAACAAATAAAACATTAACTTTTGACGTCTCTGTCATGAGAGTCTTATGATCTTGAATAATGCGATATATAGTTGCCACAAAACTATAGTAGAGTTAATACAATTTACAACTACATTAACATCAGAACAAATGGTGGCTAGATGAATTTACAACTACCTTAACACCATCGGACACCTAAAGCCTCAACAAGGGCTGGTTGCACGACAATTTTTTCCTTCTTGCACGCAGAAAAAGAAACGGAACCAGGTTGGCTATACATAACCATACTCCAGTCAGTTGTACCATCAAGAAAACGTCCCGCATCAACAAATTTTTATAGGTTTCATCTTCTAACATAGGAAAAATATTTTTGCAGCAGATAGCTACACCTCAGGCCCATCTTCTGAAATTGAGGAGTGAGTATTAAGGGCCTGGATATAAAGGCTTGCCGCGGATGAAATCTCTATTGAGTTAGGGACTTTGTTGTTAATCCAATTATTTCTAGTTTCCCATATCTTTCGCATCAGACTATAGAGTAATTAAACCCCTTTACAAGCAAAAACCTTTAGAAGCCAATGAAATAAGTGTTGTGTACATGAGATGATGTACCTCAATCATATCTTATTGATCTTTCAAGACAACATAAACTTTCAATCTTTCATGTTTAGAGATACTTTCAGATTAGCTTATTTGAAAATAGTAATAAGAGATCTAACTGAATAAAATTTGACAGGCAAAAACATTTGTAGAGCAGAATTACTAGTCAATTAATTCATCAGTTAATAACAGGAGTACATCTATAACAAAATTAAAATAAAATTACAGTTAAAAACATAAATACTAGTACTAGTAGTAACTAATCCTAAATGATAAAACAGAAAAATCCAGTGTGAGACGCCCGAATCACTACTGGTCAGGATGGTTGCACTGCATATGTGTATATTCATGTGGGATGCCAAGGTCAGAAAACATAGTGGCAAAATCCTACGCCTCTTCCTGATGCTCTTTCTGCTGATGTTGGGACTCTTCGAATTTGAAAGTGCGAGTTCTTGAGTCTGTTGATGTTTAATTAAGTTCGCGCATTTCCGCTTTGTGATGTTGCTCTAAACTTTCACGATTACCCCCAAACCGCTCATATATCGAAGGAGCATGCTCATTTCGATGTTGCTGAGCAGCTTGCCATGATGCTGATTGATCCATAATCGACTCCCTCAAATGCAGGTTTCGAGACATATCCTGCATAAAATTTAAACTCACTATGAGATATTCCTGCATGTCACGGGGTAACAGCTGATGTAATGTTGATGGTTGTCGCCTCTGTCTCGTCCGCCCTCCATCATCAACAGGCGTATCCGGGCATTTATCCATCCATCCTTGATCAATAACCGCTTTAGGAATCAAATCAATATCACTCGAATCGTTCACAACACCAGCATTCTTCTTTTCATTCGCCATTTTCACTAAATTATCACTAATAATCTCTCTGCACAGCAACCGCTCTCTGCACTCAAAACTCTGACGAATTCGAACAACTTTCCAACGTATGAACCAAGAAAGAACCCCAAGCTTTAGCTATAGGCATCATATCTTTATGTCTAAACATTGTAGGATTCCCAGTTTCTATCACATTTTGCCATTTTGCTCCTGATCTACACAATTCTCGCAAAATCACATCGTACTCTTCTCTTGTTAGTCCAAGTAAATTGTTAATAGCTTCCGCGCTAAAATCGACGGTTCTTCCTCTCACAACAGTTGTGTAAGTTTCTTCTATATCTTCTTCAAACCGATAAGCGTTGGCAAAAAACTCTAAGGCAACAGTTAATTTGGATGTTTTGATTAGTGAGTTTAAGGAATCCCAGTTTCTTCTTGTGAGTTCTTATGTTATCTCTGTTGATTCATATGGTTTTCTTGACTAAATGGTTTTAGTGGAGAATGGATCCTCTCAAGTGCACTTTAGGTAATTTTTTTTTTTCAAACCATTGAATTGGGAGAAGAGAAAGAAAAGAAAAAGTAAAAAGGTGAATTTAATGGTGATGATTTAACAATTGAGGGGGAAAAAAATTGAGAGAATCCATTGACTTAGATTATGGACCAGTATATTTTTTAAGCTTATCTTATTTTTTTTAAGGCCAAATGAATAATAGGAATTATGTTAATATTCTATTTGATTTAAAATAAGTGTTATTTGGATGCGGTTATACTAGTACTAATGCATCGAGTTCTATTATAACTTTACAATGTAATGTGTTTTGATGAGAGTTGTACTGGGATGATTGATCTCAGATCCACTATTTGAACGTTGATTACTATATTGAAGGTCGAGATCCCAAGACATGAGGGTGTGAAGCCGGTTCTATGATGCCAATCCCCTAGCCTTTGGGTAGCTCTGATTTCGGATAAGCGAGTGAATGTCTTTCAAACTAGGTAAATGAGGAAGAAAATAAAGCACCAGGCTTAGAACGAGTGGGCGTCGTAAAGGCAATTACAATTGTCTCATCTATTTAAGTGCGGACACAGTTCACACATGTTGGGAAAATAACCGGCATAGAGAAAATAAAAGAACACAATCACAACACAAGAATATTTGTTTACCCAGTTCGATCAAAACAACCTAGTCTGGGGGAGAGAGCAACTCTCCGTTCCACTAAATCCAAAGAGTAACTTTACACAAGATTCCCATAGGGGTTACAAGAATTAGTCTTCAAACATAACTCTACCCTCATCCCGAATCTCTTCCCGTGGCCAAGAGACTCAATGATTTAGACTACCCAAGATGTATTCAATAACCATTTGCCCAACCCTAGAGTCGTACCAAGAGACAACCCTCTTGTTTCTCTCTAAAACCCTAGTCTTTGTGTTGGCGACAAATCCTAATTGAATTCCCTACATCTTGCTTGCTCTCCTATTTTTCCATGAAATAAATCTACCTCTATTTATAGAAAAATAGAAACCTTCAAAATAGAAACAAATCTATTTAAAAACAAACCGAATCTTGCCAAAAATATAAACCTTTATTTTTTAAACATATCCAGTTTAAAAAACAAATAAAATCTTCCATAAACATATTTTAAGGCAATCTTCACAAATCTCATTAATGTGAGATTTTCCAACATGAAAATTTTCAACCAATCTCAACAATCTCCACCTTGATTGAAAATAACACATAAGTTTCATCTTCCGCTTCCATTGTCTACACCGACAATCATTGTCTTCACCGACAATCATAATTCTCATTGTCTACACCGACAAATTAAATTATCATACTCCACCATAAAGAGTACACTACACTTGGAACTAAACCCTCCCAAGAATTTTCTTCACTTGGAACTAAACCATCCCAAGAATTTCATGTCGAAACCTGCTGAAAGATTATGGTGCAACTCCCATGTTGGCTTTTTCCGGAAGTTCATCAGCCATCGACATACCTCACCACACACCTTGCATCAATGCCAACCAATGCCCGTGTGTTGTTCTGAATCTGCCAGTATAACTTGTCCTTTTTCATGGTACAGCGGAAATACCATAAAAACCCATACTGCTCCACCTTGACAAAATCTCTTTACATGCCAAGATGCGAGTATTATTGCCACCGCCTCTCCAGGCTGATGTTGAGTATTCTTACCACCGCCTCTCCAGGCTGACCTTGTGTAACCCTGATTGCATAAACACATCCTTGACTTAATTTTCCACAAGCCAAACATGATTCTTCCACCAATTTTCTCTAGCCTAAACTTCACAGCGGAACTCCCTCCTCCTGAATCAAACCAGAAGGCTCTGATACCAGTTGTTGGGAAAATAACCGGCATAGAGAAAATAAAAGAACACAATCACAACACAAGAATATTTGTTTACCCAGTTCGATCAAAACAACCTAGTCTGGGGGAGAGAGCAACTCTCCGTTCCACTAAATCCAAAGAGTAACTTTACACAAGATTCCCATAGGGGTTACAAGAATTAGTCTTCAAACATAACTCTACCCTCATCCCGAATCTCTTCCCGTGGCCAAGAGACTCAATGATTTAGACTACCCAAGATGTATTCAATAACCATTTGCCCAACCCTAGAGTCGTACCAAGAGACAACCCTCTTGTTTCTCTCTAAAACCCTAGTCTTTGTGTTGGCGACAAATCCTAATTGAATTCCCTACATCTTGCTTGCTCTCCTATTTTTCCATGAAATAAATCTACCTCTATTTATAGAAAAATAGAAACCTTCAAAATAGAAACAAATCTATTTAAAAACAAACCGAATCTTGCCAAAAATATAAACCTTTATTTTTTAAACATATCCAGTTTAAAAAACAAATAAAATCTTCCATAAACATATTTTAAGGCAATCTTCACAAATCTCATTAATGTGAGATTTTCCAACATGAAAATTTTCAACCAATCTCAACAACACCAAGATTCGATTCAATCACTTTTTACTTTTTTTTTTTCACTTTAATCTCATATTAATCCATTACTATGACCATCACTTCAAAAATCTGTTACTGTTGAATTGTCTCAAGCTTCACTGTCTAAATTTTACTATGAGAATCATGCAGTAATGGGAAACAAAGATGTGAAGCAGAAACTTTCTTTATTGAATAGTATTAAAAATTTTACATAATTAATCTAATCTATCATCACTATACAATCTAATAATACATTAATTGGGACCCCAACAGCTCAAGTACATGACAGTCCTCAAAGACTCCTCTGCCTGTTTTGCCTTCTTCTCATCTTTAAATTTGCTAACAAAAAGTGAAGAAGAAGAGAAATTCTTAGCTTGAGAAAAAGTTCTAACACGGTTTTTAAGGTGGTGATGAGCTTGTCTTAAAGCATAATTCCATCTGCAGATACCAACTTGATCCTTCAAAGCCTCAACAGCTCCAACACTGGCAGCCACCATCCAACCTTTGCTTAATGTTGTTGCACGACTCATGATGATGATTGATGAATAATTATCAAAGAACAAGTTAAGTTGTAGATAGGTTTTTTTGGGAAATAAGAAAGTGAGGTTGTTGATTTGATGGAGAAAAAAGATATGATGACTTATCTTATTTATATGGAAGAGTAGAATAAGAATACCAGGTGCTAGCTATACTTGGTTTTGAGAAAACAGGGGGGTTATATGTTTCCAATGGTTTAGGAAATAAATAAAACAAAAAAAATAAAATAAAAGAATGTGCACTATAATGGGATTTACTCTACCTTGGGCCATTTTGTGATTACATTACATACTTACATTCACTGCTAGCTAGATAATTAAATATTCAAGCATATATAAGAGAATGAATAAAGTTGTATTTGCATTACTTTTGAGAGTTTACAAGAGGTGTATATATACACAAGTATAGTAACCTAATTGGAGTATTTTAAGGAATAAATATCTCCAACAAATCTAGACTTTATACAAATCTAAAATATAATTATACAAATCTAAAATATAATTATACAAATCTAATTATGATTGATATCCTCCCGCAAGTTGGGCGACCTGGAAGAAAGATGCAACTTGGATAGTAGAAACTCGAACCGAGGGCGAAGCAGAGGCTTGGTGAGAATGTCGGCAAGCTGGTCGTTAGTGGAGACAAAGGAAACACGAAAACGACCACGTTGAACGTTTTCACGGACAAAGTGGTAAGCTAAGGCTATGTGCTTCATTCGGGAGTGGAAGACAGGATTAGCACTTAGATGTGTAGCACCAAGATTGTCGCAGTAGATGACCGGACCAGCTGTAGGAGTGTGACCAAGTTCAGTGAACAAAGAGAGGACCCAAAGGAGTTCACTGGCCGTGTCGGCCAAGGCTTTATACTCAGCTTCAGTGGATGATCGAGCAACCGAGCGTTGCTTGCGGGAGCTCCAAGAGATGGGAGTGTCGCCAAGATAGAGCAGGTAACCAGTGGTAGAGATATAATCATCTTTGTCACCTGCCCAGTCCGCATCTGAGTACGCATGAAAGTGCAGGGGAGCAGTCGCAGAGATGAAAATGCCTTTGTCGCAAGAGCCGGCCAGATAGCGAAGGAGGCGCTTGAGAGCCAACCAGTGCATGGTGCTCGGGTTCTGCATGAACTGAGCAAGTTTGTTGGTCGCGAAGGCAATGTCTGGCCGAGTAAGACTCAAGTATTGGAGACTGCCAACCAGTGCTCGGTATTCAGTCGGGGAGGGCAAGGGGTCACCAGAGTTTTTGAGCAGCGGAGGAGTTGCAGTTATTGGAGTGGACGCTGGTTTAGCGTCTGTCATGCCCGACTTCTGAAGAAGATCAGTGATGTATTTCCGTTGTGAAAGAAACATGCCCGCAGCGGAAGGAATGACTTCAACACCCAGGAAATAATTGAGATAGCCAAGATCTTTCAATGAGAACCGAGCAGCAAGTGTAGCAATGAGACTAGATAAGTCTGTCGAGGAGCTCCCCGTAACAATGATGTCGTCGACATAGACGAGCAAGTATAGCGTCGTGCGTGGTGTCCGCTGAATGAACAAAGACGCATCGGCGGTGGAGTTGACGAAGCCAATGGAGAGCAGGAATACTCGAAGCTCCATGTACCAAGCGCGAGGAGCTTGCTTCAACCCGTAGAGCGCCTTCTTTAGGCGACAGACATGATCAGGGAAGCTTTTGTTAACAAAGCCAGGTGGTTGATCCATGTAGACCTCCTCGTTGAGCGTCCCTTGAAGAAAGGCATTGTTAACATCAAGCTGGCGGACAGACCATCTTTGTCGAACAGCCAGAGCGAGGATGATCCGAATTGTCACTGGTTTGACGACGGGGCTAAACGTTTCTGTGTAGTCACAACCAGGACGTTGATGGAAGCCTTTAGCGACCAAACGAGCCTTGTACCGATCAATGGACCCATCTGGATTTCTCTTGATGCGAAAGACCCACTTGCACCCAACTAAGTTCGGAGCAGAGGAACGACCAACGAGTTCCCAGGTGTTGTTGCGATGTAGGGCATCAAATTCAGCCTGCATGGCAGAACGCCAGTCCGGATCACGAAGGGCTTGGGTAATAGTACCAGGTTCCATCGGGGATGAGGGTCGGACATGGAGGTTGAGTTTGTGGATGGGTTTGACGATGTTATTTTTGGATCGGGTGATGATCCCACCGCCATGGGGTTCAGTGGTCGTGGTTGGGGGAGAGGTCGTTTGTGGTTGTGGGAGCAACGTTGGCTGTATGGAAGAAGGGGGGTTATTGCTGGTCGATTCATTGCTCGTTGTATTTGAGGACGAGGACTGGGATGTGGTCGGGGAGGAAATGCCAGACGGGGAGGGAGGCTCGACAATTGAGGTATTCGGGGATGTGGGGTTGCTGCTCGCAGTAGGTGGAGCGATGGTCGGCAAGACGGGCAGGTGGAGGGGACCAGTCTGTGATGTCGTGGACGTGGTCGGCTGGGCCACCAATGTGCGGAAAGGAAATTCAGTTTCGACGAACTTGACATGGCGAGAGGTGTAAATCCGTCCAGTTGCGGGATCAAGGCATAAATATGCATGTTGATCAGCTGAGTAACCTACAAAAACACACATAGTAGACTTTGGAGCAAGTTTATGGTTAGCATAAGGTTTAATCCAGGGAAAACACAAACACCCAAAACATTTTAATTTATGATAATCCGGACTAATGCCGAGGAGTTTAGAGTAGGGGGATTGGTGCCCGAGGATTGGGGTCGGGAGACGGTTAATGAGGTAGGCTGCAGTGGTCATGGCGTGAGGCCAGTAGGTGAGGGGCAAGCCAGCGTGGTGAAGGAGGGAGAGGCCGGTTTCGGCAACGTGCCGATTCCGCCGTTCAGATATGCCATTGTGTTCGGGTGTATGAGGAGGAGTGGTGTGGTGACTGATGCCATGGGTACTTAGAAAGGGACGAAGGCCAATGTATTCGCCACCATTGTCAGTGTATAGGACTTTTATTTTGTGTTGGAAGAAGTTTTCAACTAGCGTTTTAAATTTAGGAAAGATAGCTTGCACATCAGATTTTAGTTTCATGGGATATAGCCATATATAGCGAGTGTAATGATCAACAAACAAACAATAGTAACGAAGACCATCAACAGATAAAACAGGGGAAGTCCAGACATCAGAAAAAATTATTTCTAATGGATAAGTGGATGTAAGAGTAGATTCATGAAAAGGAAGTTTATGACTTTTATTAATTTGGCATGAATTACAATCTGATTGCTGAAATTTATTTGAACCTAAAGAAAAATGCTGTTGAATAAATTTAAAGATGGAAGTTGAAGGGTGTCCAAGCTTGTGATGCCAAGAAGCAGAGGATTCCACTTGGACGGTGTGAGCGGAAGGTGCGGTTGTGGGCAATAGGTAAAGTCCATTCACACATGAGCCTTTATGGGTTGTTTGGCGTGTCTGCAAGTCCATGACATAAAAAGAGTCCGGTAAGAAAACAACGGCAGAGTTAGTTTGTTTGGTGAGTTGAGAGACAGAAATAATTGGTTGTTTCATGGAGGGAACACAAAGAGCATTAGACAAGGATAAATCATTAATTAAAAGTGTTCCAGAGTGAGAGATGTTTAAACCTGAACCATTCCCCATGAGGAGGGTGTCGGGGCCTGAGTACGGATGGTGAAGTGCCAGATTTGCAAGGTCATTGGTCACATGATGCGTTGCCCCACTGTCGAGCAGGAAACCTGGCGAGGATGTGCCAGCAGTAGCGGTGTGGGCCTGGGCCTGGCCAGTTGTGCTCGGAGAAGGACGAGGAGGTGCGGGGACACTGGGGTGTTGAGTCCGAAAGAGTTGACAGTCAGCGAGCACGTGTCCCTTTGTATTGCACCATTGACATCGACCAAGGAATGGTTTGCGATCACCTGGGCGTTGGTTGGTCGGTGCAGGAGCTTGACTTGGTCGAGGCTTGTTGTTGGTCGACCTTGCCTGAGCGTGCAACGCAGTAACAGGAGCAGGTGATTGGCGTTGAGCAGCAGCAAGAGAGAGTTCCTGGATGAGGAGCTTTTCGAGGAGATCATCAAAGGTGATTGGAGTGTCCCTTGCGTTGACCCCATCAATGACTGCTCGGTAACCGTCATCAAGGCCGCGCAAAACATGGTCGGTCATGTCCTCGACGGAGACAGCAGATCCGAGGGAGGCGAGGAGATCAGCAGTTTGCTTCAGAGAGTGCATGTAGGTCGTGATGGATTGAGTACCTTTCGAGGCCATCCGAAGACGTTCCTTGAGTTGTTTAAGGTGACTGCGGGAGGCTTTGGCGTAGGTGTTCTTCAGAAGCTCCCAGAGGTCGTGCGAGGTCCTCGTTTGGGACACCAGGGAGGCCACCTCGTCGGACAGAGTGGTGAGGATGGCGCCATAGATGAGGCGATCCTGGCGACGCCAAGTTTGAAAGGCAGGGTTTGACGACGTGACCGGAGGCGAGTCAGTGGTGGTGATCGTTGCTGGCGGCGCAGGGAACGATCCATCAGGGTATTTGAGTAGATCAAAACCATCAAGGAAGGCTTCTACCTGGAGTTTCCAATTGATATAATTGGTAGGGAGAAGCTTGGTGACACCACTGAGGGTGATACACGCAAAGGGTTTGGAGGGTTCATAGGGGTTAGCTATGGAGTAAGAGCCATCGGAAGCCATGGGAGGCAAGGGTGACGGCAAGGGAGAAAAACGGCGTTTTCTGGTTTAACAGGGTAGGGCTGGAACGTTACCAACTGATACCATATAAGAGAATGAATAAAGTTGTATTTGCATTACTTTTGAGAGTTTACAAGAGGTGTATATATACACAAGTATAGTAACCTAATTGGAGTATTTTAAGGAATAAATATCTCCAACAAATCTAGACTTTATACAAATCTAAAATATAATTATACAAATCTAAAATATAATTATACAAATCTAATTATGATTGATAGCATACCCCATCCAACTCATCTTTATGCTTCCTTATCATAAACGTGCCTAATTTTTATTTTTTTATTACTATATCTTTTATGATATGAATATCCTATGTGCAACCCTTTAGTCTAATATGAATATGATTAAGGAAAACTTTTATGATATTAAATATTGTTGTGCATAACTAAGTAACAAAAAGAAAATAGTAAAGGAAAAAAAAATGATGATAAAACATAAGAAGTTTGATAATATAGTTCTCCTTAAGTATGTCTCTAATTGTAGAGTTCGTTACATCTTGTTTAGATTAGATAAATGAATTACTTAGGGTTTCAATGTTACAAATTTATCTAAATAGTAATTAGTTTCAAATAATAACAATAAATATCTCTGAACCATACCTTTTCCTGCTGCATATAAGTCATACTCAACAAATTTTTTGTATTATTAAATACAAAATTTCTATATTTAGCTATTTTAATATATGCTTTTGGAACCACTGCAGTTAAAAAAGCCCATGGTTTTATTCATTAATTAATCTTAACTGTTGATTTGAGATCAACCGACTAATATTGCTACAGGTTGAGTGTTTGGGTTGTAAAAGACCAAGAGTCTTAGTGTTAGCCCATATTTTTGTCGAGCTAAAATGGACATTAAAGTTGTTAGCTTCCCACATGGAGTTAGGATCCTCTACATTTTTCAAAAGAAATGGAGATCTCCATTTGAAGAGAGATAGAAACAAAAAGTGGGTTATGGGTTCCACCATTCACCATCATTACATATATTTTAAAATAATTCAAACTTGTTTGTGTCTTTATCTCTCCAAATGGAAATCTCCATTTCTTTTGAGAAATGGAGAGGATCCTAACTCTCCCACATGGGCATTATGTTAGCTTCATTAAATGCTTGCTTATATCTTTGACCTTCATGAAGGTAAAAGGTAATGTTTTCAAGAACAAGAGAAATCTTGAAATACGTTCTTTGGAACGAAGGTTAAGGGAAATGTGTTTAAGAATAAGGCAATTATGATAAGAGTTTTGTGAAAGTCCAAAAGTTTATAGTTTATATCAAAAGAGATTATGATATGGACTTTGCTTATTTGTTTCTAAGTTTTGCCTTTTGAGTTCGCTTTGTTTCGATTTTATGCCAAGTTTAGTCGAAATACTGCGATTATGGATTTAATCATTCTTGTACTCACATCTCGAGTTCAATTTTGATTAATGCAGCAGCTATGGTCGAAGCGCAATTCAAATGTCTGAAGCAACGTGGCAAGACACACGTCAAAGGCTTAGTGCAAAGACTTTTTGGCAGTTATTTCCATTGTAACTATAAATAGTAGATTTTTAGTCGAAATCGTGGTCACAAATAATTTACAGAAAATCTTTACAAACTCTAAGTACTCATGCGTTCGGGAGAAAAGAGTGAGACAAGGACAATGTATGAACTTGTGAACCATCTTTTATAATTTCTTTTACATTTAATGCCAATTTACCTTTTCAGCAATTCTTTTCTGTTTAATCTTTTAAATGGTTCACTTGTTTCGAGTGAATTTGTTGCCTTTCTTTTAAGTTGCATGTTTACATTTCTTTGCAATTTATTTTCATAGCATTGTTCTTTCAGGTTTACCATATCCATTTACAATTAATACAATTTCCAACTTAATAAATGTTTATTTCAATAATGAACATTAATATTTTTACCACATTGAATGTACAAAATATGTCCCACGAATCACTAGTCGTTACTTCAAACAATTAATTTAGGCTAATGCTTGTTTACTAAAAATCACAATAAACGTACACTTAGCTAAATAATTTACTTTTGAGTTGAAAATCAAATTAATCTCTTGTAGTTACTGTTATTATGATTTATTATTATTGAAAATTTTATTATAATATTTGATAATTGGATTGAAAAATAAATGTCGTCGTTTCACTTAAAATTTCGTTAATTAATGTTTCCTCTGATGATACAATTGTCAAAAGACATAAATTAATCTAAAAGTAGAATACAAAATTGTGAATTTTTTTTTTTGAAGAATCGGATTTTTTATAGGGACATTTTTATTAAACCATAAAAATAAAATTTGAGAAATTTATAATGACTACAAGTTAATAGTTTGGGAGTAACAATGGAGAGGGGTTTGATGATAATCAAATTGGAAGTTAAACAACCACATAAAGTGAATTTGACTCTTCATCTTAACCCAAAATATTGAAACACAAGATTAATCCTAATGTTACACTTGACCATTTTTACAAGTGATACCCTGTGGATAAATGATCAATATTATTATAACAAATATAAATTTTAAAAAATTCATCGTTGGATTGAAAGTTTATATTATATAGATCATTCATAAAAAAAATTAGAAAAATTAAAAATTATTTGATATGTTATTCAGACCTATTAAGATTAACGATATTTAATAAAAACTTATAAACCGTTAATTTTAATGAACTCTCAATAACATATCAAATGATTTTCAATTTCTCAAAAAAAAAATATCATGGATGATTGATGACAGGAATTTCTGCAGTATTTTAGGTAGTATTATTAGTAGTAAATTGACCAAAACAGGACCAAATATCAAGAATTTCTTGCAGACACTTGTCCGACTCGCTACTATCAACGTCTCCTGAACCAAGCAGGATTGGGCATTGCACGATGCGGTAAGAATCAGCGGTATCATTGCTGAACAAGTAAGGGTGTGAAATTCCTATCATTTTTGTTTATTTCTTAACTCGCTAATGATCTTGCTTGACAGCATGTTACTTGAGGACAAGCAACCGTTTAAGTTTGGGGTTGTGATGACAGGAATTTCTGCAGTATTTTAGGTAGTATTATTAGTAGTAAATTGACCAAAACAGGCCCAAATATCAAGAACAACCTGAAGAATCGAGAAAAAGCTTCAAGACAAGGTGAAGATATGCAAAAGACAAGAAAAATCCCAAAAATGAAGAAAAACAGCCCATCGTGTCACGATGGCTTCCAACGTGACACGATGAGAGCTGCTTGCTCGCCAAGACAGAATCAATTATATTTTTGAAGAGAATCTTTGCATCGTATCACGATGGTTCACAACGCAATACGATGGCTTTGCGTGGAGATCACGCAGATCAAACGCACAGGATCAGTTATAATTTTAAACTGAATCTGCTCATCGTGCCACGATTGCTTGCTGAGGCCCATTACGAAAAGTATAAATAGAGCCTCCATAATTCATTATTTTTCATTCAGAAATAGAAGAACTTTCTATTCCTTTTGGAGAGAAGTTCGGAGGAGCTCTAAGGGCATAGTTTTCTCCCCTTACGGAAAAACTAACTCAGCAAGCTATGATTCTTTAGGCTTTTTATAGTTAGATTCTTGTAATTTAATCATGTAGTCTTTTGTAATAATTTCTTAGGTTGTGGTGGAGAAGATGAACTCCCCGATGAATGCTTGGGTCATGTAATTGAGTCAAAGTTATAATAAATCGTCTTTATAAATTATTATTTGTTATTTGTTTTCTTGCTTTAATATAGTTAGCCGGAATCTTGGCCGGATAAACGGCGACGTCTTAGAATAAATAATTAGGGTTTACTTTAATCGTAGCACATTAGGGTTCTCTCTATTATTTGTCCGGAACTAGTAATAAATAACACTAGGTTAAAGGAACGGCACAACAATCTTGAACTAGTTATGAATTAATAATTAGAGGAAGAATCAGGAACTAGTTGTAAAAACAATTGGAACTGAATAACCGTAACTAAGATCTAGCGGTATTGGATGGTCGATGGTCCTAATGCATGTTTGTAAATAACTCTACATAGTAATTTAGGGTATGTTACAAAGCGAGGTTAGGCTCTCGTAGGTACCTTAGTTGCAAAAGTAGTGGGACTTTGCCTACATAGTGTAGCAGTAAGGTGCTACTAATACAAGGATAGAATTGACGCCCTATAATAGTACGAATGACTATGTTATATACCGATTATGCCAAGTATGAGGGAGGGAGTAAGTTCAACCACCATACTCATCCTCTATGTTTCTGAATCAAAACTTTTATTTTTATTGCAACGCATATCGCTCTTTTTTATAAATTAAAAACCTTTTTCCTAAAAACCAAAGCGAATGCAAAAACACACGAACTAAAATAGCACTAGCGAATGTTTGACACGATCCCTGTGGATACGAACTCATTCTAGACACCTAAAGTGTGAATTATTGCTCGACGACAAACTGGTCTACTTGCAAGAACGTAGTCAATGATCTATATGATATAAACTTTAAATCCAATTGTAAATTCTGAAAAATTTATATTGTTATAGTGTTATTCATGATTGATCTACTATGAAACACTTAAAGAAGTGATCTCTATTAAAATTTTGACCAAAAGTAATAGATCCTCTCAATTTTAAAGTACGTGATAGACATCTACCTTTTGTTTTTTATCCATTACGAGACATATTTTCTTAGAATTGAGTATTGAGCCTAACTTAACCCTACAAAACCGGCTTGTAGGTATGGATTGCCTCTACTTTATAAATACTTATTCAAGTCATCTCATATCCGATGTGGAACTTTTAACACACTTCCTCACGCTCAGCACTATTGGGCTTGGTGAAGAGGCTCTAATACACATTTTCAGACTGTTTTGCAAGCGATGTGTGACTTCTTAACACACCCCCTCAAGCGATATGTGACTTCTTAACACACAGCCTCGTACTCAGCAATGTTGGGCTTGTTGCGCGGATAGGTAGAGGGTCCGATCAGAAACTTGATTGCAGGCGGCCCGACGAAATGACCCAGCGAATCGTGGACAGACTCTAATACCATCTTAGAATCGAGAGTTACGCCTAACTCAATCGTACAAAACCGACTTATAAGATGATAATTGTCTTTATTTTATAAACACTTATTCAGACCATTTTATATCCGATGTGAGAATTCTAACATATTTCACCTTCCTTGCCACAACAGTGATAATTAGTCAAAAGACTAAATAAGTAAATATAGTCTTGTTATTTAAGTATCACAAGTTCAATTCCTATAGTTTAATATTTTTTTGGATTGGCCAAGACTCAGTAGAAATGGTCTAACTATTACAAATTCAGTCCAATTCAGCGTAATCTTCGCAACAAATCCAAGAACACTTAAACCACATCGTGCTCCTAGCACAACGAATCCAAAGTACAATTCAATCTCTATCTACTTTAACTCAACCTTGATCTGATACTAATTTGAACTTCAGAGTGCTAATCTAATTTTTAAAATCATTTGTTACCATGAACCACCACTTCAAAAACATGTTACTGAGGTATACTCCCTCCGGCCTTATTTATAAGCAAAAATTATTTTTTAAGTTCATTGAAAAAGTAATGTATTTAATCTTAAATATAGACTAGATACATTACTTCTTCAATGAACCTAAAAAACAATTTTTACTTATAAATAAGGCCGGAGGAAGTATGTCTGAAGCTTCACCGTCGAATCTACTAGATATGTCTCATTCAAAGCAAATACTAAGGTTTACAATTCATCTTTTATAGAGGCTCTTTTCAAAAAATGAAATATTTACAGAGATCAAAATCATATTTAAATCTTAAAATATTTTATTTGGGTTACTGGTCAAATATGCAGTAATGGAAAACAAAGATGTTAAGAAGAAACTTTCTTCATTGAATAATATTATAAATTTTACATAACTAATCTAATCTATCATCACTATACAATCTAATAATAATTTAATTGGGACCCCAACAGCTCAAGTACATGACAGTTCTCAAAGACTCCTCTGCCTGTTTTGCCTTCTTCTCATCTTTAAATTTGCTAACAAAAAGTGAAGAAGAAGAGAAATTCTTAGCTTGAGACATAGTTCTAACACGATTTTTAAGGTGGTGATGAGCTTGTCTTAAAGCATAATTCCATCTGCAGATACCAACTTGATCCTTCAAAGCTTCAACAGCTCCAACACTGGCAGCCACCATCCAACCTTTGCTTAATGTTGTTGCACGACTCATGATGATGATTGATGAATAATTATCACAGAAAAATTAAGTTGTAGATAGGTATTTTTGGGAAATAAGAAAGTGAGGTTGTTGATTTGATGGAGAAAATAGGTGTGATGACTCATCTTATTTATATGGAAGAGTAGAATAAGAATACCAGGTGCTAGCTACACTTGGTTTTGAGAAAACAGAGGTTATGTGTCCAGCTATGAAGCCCGGATACGTGACACGATACCGATATGGCGACACGGGAAATTTTTTAAAATTTCCGATACGATATGGCCGCGATACGTTGTTTAAAAATAAATTTAAAATTAAATATACAAATACACAATATATAAACATAACAAAAATCAACAAAGATAATAAATTAACATTCAAATTATTCGAACTGAGCAAACAAGTGACAATTACATATCTCAAGTTAATTAAGTACTACCCAAAAAGGATAATTATTACTATCCAAAAAACAAAACATCATCGATACCATCCAAAAAACACATGGTTGTCAATCCATAAAAAAACATCATACTCTAACATTCACTATTTAAGAGGAAACACAAATTGTATCAGTCGACTTCTATTTAAGACGTCTCATCTCCTCGATTTCTATCATAAAAATAAAACATTATTTTCCCGATACTTCTCTGATACGTGTATCAGAGAAGTATCCGACATGTATCGGTAATTACTTTTTTAAAAAAATAATTTTAATTGTCTGATACTCTATCGAACGAGTATCGGTATCGGACACGATACTTCGTCATTTTTGAAGTATCGGGGCTTCATAGGTGTCCAGTGGTTTAGGAAATAAATAAAACAAAAAAATAAAATAAAAGAATGTGTATAATGGGATATAATGTACCTTGGACCACTTTGTGGTTACCTCTATCCAACTCATCTTAGTGTATGTTGCTTTAGCGAGAATTGATTTTGATAGAATTGATTTTGGTAGAATTGATTTTAACAGAATTGATTTTAACATAATTGATTTATGTTTGGATACTTTCATGTAAAAGTGAGTTGAACAAAATATTTAAGTGTAAATCTGTAAGAATAAATTCTAGAAACCAGAAGCTACTATTTCTAGCTTCAAGTAGAATCAATTCTGAAAACAGAATCAATTATGCTTTTGAAAAATCAAACAAGTCAGAATCAATTCTACACCCCCAGAATCAATTCTAGCTCTTCTAGAATTGAAACCAAACACACACTTAACGGTGTGTGCGTGTGCAAACCCTCTAGTCAAATCAAATATGACTAAATAGATGTATCGGTTAAAAAAAATAGAGTAAAACACATTTTTTTCTTTTCTAACCATCAATTTTAATTTAGTTTGGGATGAATTCTGATATCAAGTAGTTTTAATTCTTTTTCGATTACAGTTGCGTTGATCAAATTGTGATTCTTCCAACTAAATTCAGCGTCAATCATCACTAAACCAACTAACAATTGATTATATCAAATGATTTAAATATGAGAAGTTTGTGTCACGTAAATTATTACTCACAATTGCATGCATTGAAAGTGTTGATTTTATTAGATGATTAAATTATGGAATTGGATCCTCTCAATTCTATTTTTTGTCAATCTCTCCCAATCAACAAATTCTAACCCATCAATCTAATGAGTCAAAAGTCTATAAGTATAATTTATTAAAAAGAAACCTAGTGTACAAAATAAAAGATTTAAAAAATAGAAATTTGAACAATCTGACAGCAAAATAGTTCAAGAATTTGTGAGTCCTAAAGTACGACGTTGTCATGATCCTTCTCCCCCAATTCCCTTGGATTCATCTTCTCCTTTCTCAGCACCATAGCCACTGTATCCAATCCTTTCTTCATGATGGCTGAGATTGGGGGAGAAGGATCATGACAACGTCGTACTTTAGGACTCACAAATTCTTGAACTATTTTGCTGTCAGATTGTTCAAATTTCTATTTTTTAAATCTTTTATTTTGAAGTTGGATGTTACAAGCTTTAAAGCAACCGTGCAACACAAATAAAAATCATCCAACTTCAAAACAGTCGTGGGTAAGAGATTTTAAAATAAAAAATAGCAAAGGGTGTAAAAATTGATGGAAGTTGTGTTGGATATTTTAGATATTTCAAAAGTTTAATTATAAGTATTTAATAATTATTTTTCTACTTATTCTTAATTGATTTTATTTTGGAAAATATCTTTTTTTTTTCTTTTTTTTTTTCGGTTTTCACCACCAGTTGAATCTGGTTCGGGGGTCAGTTCTGGCATCAAGTGGTTCCAGCCCCCTCCGATCGCAGTTGCGGGGGATCGAACCGTGGTCCTCCCTACCAAGTTCAGCGTCAATCACCATTAAATCAACTAACGATTGGTATTTTGAAAAATATCTATAGTGCCACAAAGAAAATATGTTTTGTTAGAGTTAAAGTGTGTTTGACTTGGTATTAAAACTTGTGATTCATGGTTTCTTTTTTTATCTCGTATATGTTTTTCAACATATGTTTTGAATCACTCCTAATTAATAGAACCACTTTGTTAATTATCCTTATTCGATTCTTTGCAGATCGTGCCCGTGTTAAGTGTTAACCAATTTTCCTAAAACTTCTCTTAATATTTTATTATTTAATTAAGTAATATATGTCCATATATATATATATGAAGTGGAACGGTTTTGTGAATAGAAAAAATATATACGAAGTCTTTCTTTCAAAATGAGAAGTTGTCATTTTATAAATTATATTTTCACTAAGTGCCTGAGTTACTACCTTGTTGATATTCTTGTGAATTGATAGTCTCGGCATGTTTATCGTCGAGAAGAACCAGTTGTATTCTGGGGGAGTTGCGCAATATTTGCGGATAATTCCTTAATTCAGTGATTACACGCCTCCGGTTGTTTGTCAGTTATTTGTTTTCAGCCATCCGCAACAACAGTTGAAAGCCATCTCCATGGATAAATTGATTGAATATAATGGAGAAATTGATGAAAATTTGATTGAAGAGATGAGAAAATTGATTGGCAATGATGAAGAAATGGCTCATCCCCCTTTTAGTCGTTTTTGTTGAAAGATGATTTGTTTGTGTATTTTATGACAGTATTAATGTGGACTTTTAATTTTTCAACTCTTAGATTGACCTGAAGGTTAAAATTTGTTGATTGAGAGAGATTGACAAAAAATGAGATTTTTGAAGAGATTAATAAAGTTGATATATTTGAAATTTGATTTATATTATGGATTAAATATATCAACTTTTATTACTTAGGAGAAAATAAAAGAAAAATTGGGGGATTTCATAGCATATGATTAACAATTAAAAGAAAAAGGTTTAAGTTCAACAATTAAGGAAAAACAATTGGGTTTGTTCTGAATATCTTGTACTTCACTATGGATGTTAGCGTCTAATACTCTTACGATAATCAATTTTTACCACGACGGTTTAGCTAAGTCATTATACCCATTCTCATGGCGTATAATTCACCATTTTACACTATAATCCCCTAATTTCTTAGGCCAATTGAATAGTTAAAAGAGACAAACATTGAACGTTAAATCATAAGTCACAACCTCAATTACAAGATTGAACAATCAATTTATGTCCAATTCATACAATTAATCTCTTAATCAATATGAATCTGAAATTATACATGAACATTCACCGATGCACATAAAGGCTTAATCACAAATATTAATTGAATAGCAAATTGAATTATTCAATAGAGTATTAAAACAAAGACCTAACATATATTCATAGATTCATACAAGTTCATCATTACAAAAACTAATCTAAAGAAACTTAGAATTTGAATGTTACAAATGATGCAAAAGACTAGAAAAGAGATAAATGAGATTTGGATGGAGATGGGTTCAATCTTGTTTCCAAGCCCTCAATCCATGAGTCAAAGCTCCAAAATTTTCTTTCAAGACCCAATTTTGGTGTAAATTTCCGTAACCCTTTAACAACAGCTCAAAATAGCTGTCAAAAGCTGTCAGATTCGCCTGAGGCAAAGCAATTTTCGCCTCAGGCGAGCAGGAACCACTCAATAGGAAGCTGTCAGCAGGAATTGAGCTGCTTTTCGCCCTGGCAAATTTGGTAAGTTCAAAACACCAAAAAATGTTGTTTTCTTCAATTACAAGCAATCTTCCATCCTAAGCAACTTCCAACTAAACTATGATAAAAAAAAGACATAAAAATACCTCCTAAACTCAATTGAAATGATCTAAAATACATATAACGACCAAGAGTCATCAATAATTAATTTCAAACATGTCAAATTTTATTTATTTCTAACTTTCTTAATTAGAATCTTCCGATAATTAGATTTTTTTTAGAACAATGGACAAATTTGTGAAAGAAGCAATTTTTCAAGACTTGTTTGAATATAGAAGTTAGTTATTAAAGTTACAATTTATTTACATGTTACATTAATTTAGCATAATTCCCAACTTTACTAATAATCATAATCATATAGAAAAATTTCTATCTTATATTCAACAATTGATCACTCTCTTAGAAGACCAATCCATATGCCAAAGCAACAAATAGGATGATGATTCACTTGTTTAAGACTCAATTAATCTTGTCTTGATCTTTCCCTTCATCTTCCTTCAATGATTAAATTTAAAATGGCATAGTTGAAATATGTGAACTTGTTTAATTGGGACCCCAACAGCTCAAGAACATGACAGTTCTCAAGGACTCCTCTGCCTGCTTGGATTTCTCATCCCTCAATTTGGTTGCACATGAAGAAGAAAGCTTGTTGTTTGCATGAGACAAAGATTTCATATTATGTTTAGTATGTTGTTGTGCTGATCTTATGACACTGTTCCATCTACATATTCCTTGATCCTTCAATGCTTCCACCACTCCAACACTTGTTGCCACACCCACACTCCAAGTCCATGCTCTACTTCTTGAACTCATTGTATTAATTGTTTTGTTGAGTTTAATTAATTACTTGAGAGTTGAGAAGAATAGTGTAAGTAATTTTGTATGTTTTTGATGATTAATTGTTGATGAGGTAGTGATGAAGAAAATGGACTCAAGCTATTGTGAATATATAGTGTGTGATAAAAAAAAAAGTGCATTTATGAAATAAAATAAAATAAAGAGGTTTAGTTTAGTTAATTTGGAGTAGATAGCAAAACTAGAGGCTATGTAGATAGTGTGTTGGTGGGAATAAAAAAGGGGACATGGTTTTGGTTTTATGGGGGTTATTTATTTTTGTCATTACATGAATTGAAATAGAGAGTATCTAATAAAATATCTAAATCCTTGTATTTGGACTTTACTTGTAATTGTAGGACCATGCAAGTTGCACTTTGCCAATGCTCATATTGCTCATGTAAACAACAAAATTATAGTGTTGCTTAATGCTTATGGATTATTTTGAGTGATTCATAATATATCATCAATGCACACAATGATTGCTTATAGGGCATAATCGTTTGGTATTGGACGGAACCATGGTTTGGAATGTTTGAGCCAAAAGCTCAAAACCATTGTTAACACAATGAAAACCAGCAGACAACAAGATACATAATTTGGTGCAGCAGAAATTCGGTACGTACTTAATTGGACTTATGTGAATATATGTATGGATAATAAGGTGTGAGTGTGACAATTCAATATATAAACAAAAATATAAATAAATTTTTAGGACATAATAACTGGTGATGTCATTGACTTTATATATATTAATAAAAGAAGAGCATTATGTATGCATGCTTGTAAAAGTATAATAAATTATTTTCTTTTAAATTATTCTAGCTAGTAAGGTTTATTAATTTCCTATTAGCTAGTAATTATCAATCTAAGTCATTTTGGAAATCATCAAATAATTGAATTTGAAATAAATATTGCAATTTATTTATTAAATTATATAATTAATTTATTGAATTTGAAAGATTGGGCTTCTGCCTCATTTTGAAAACCAATTATAAAAAATGAATATGGTTTCCAATTGTTTTTTTGATTGGACAGGTGTGGTGTTTTAATAAAATGGATTGAGTTATTAAAATTGGATTTGGTTTGGTTAGTGGTGGAAAATGGATCCTCTCATTTTGTTTTTCTTCAATTTTTCTCAATTTTTACATTTCAACCATTAATCAATTTTTCTCAATTTCTTTTAGATTTAAATATTATTTTATATTTATGATCCAATTATCCATAATCCACATTATTTTCTCAATTTTTTTTTCAGTTGAAAGAACCTATTCTCGTTAATGGCATGGTTAAGTCTAACTTATTTTTTGCACACCCCTATGTAAAGGCTGCATTTTTTCACTGAGATTTAAATGAGTAGTTGTATGGCCTGAAACAAGTTACAAGACGGTAGTACAAGAAGTTTGAAAGCTTTATGCATTTTTAGAAGGGAATTATTGATGCTTCTTATTAAAGAGATACCCCAATTATATCATTATGCTATTCTCTATGTCAATGATATCATGCTCAGAAATGGGCAATTGTGGTTGAAGTATTGTTGATGCACAATCATTACAACTGCATCGCCCTATAACTGCACGGTAATTTTCAATCATGTATACGACTTCATTGTAAATCGCATCAAGAACACACAAGTAGATTTCGGCTATATCCGTTCAATTTTTTTCACTAAAAATTAATATTTATGAATCTCAAATCCTAATTTACGCACAAGTAGGATTTTAACTACATTTCAATAAATTTGTAGAGAGCAACATGAAATTCTACTATAGTGTGTAAATGTTATAGTGTCATAGTAGTGCCACTTGACATAGTACTATGAGGACTTAAAATTTATTTCATGTTGCAACAGCTGCAACGCAAGTCACAACACTAAACAGTGGCGGAATCAGGATTTTTTTTTTCTGAGAGGGCCGCTAAAACAATTGTATAAAAATTAAATAAAAAAATTATATTGTTTATAAAAATTTAATCATTAATAAAACAAATTACACACTTTAAAATAATACTCCATTCATGCTAAGTGACTTCAAATAATCAATAATTGACTTTGAATAAATACTCCCATAAAATTTGATTATTAGAAAATAGTTGTGTTTTTTTTTTTTTAGAGAGTTGTGTTGTTTTAAAAAAAGAAAATAGAGTTGTGCATTTTTTGTATTGATAAATACATATGAAAATTAGTTTTTTAAGGAAAATATTGTTTAAATGGCTAAAAGAAATAGAAATTGCATATATAAATTGTGCATTTTTTTGGTATTATTTTTTTTTTTTTACTAAAAGTTAATGGTTTATAAGTACCACCAACTTATTTACAAAGAAAATACTACATTTGCTGCTGCCAAGGATCGAACCCCTGACCAACAGCCTACACCCGTTCAGTCAACAAGTGCCAACTGAGCTAAAAAATATCCTTTAAATGGCTAAAAAAAATGAGAAAATGCATCCAGCAAGTGTTGAACTCAGTTCCTCTAAGTGCAAGGGCGCGCATACTTAACCACTAAGCTAGACTTCACTTTTTGTGTTAATAATCACAAACTATATATATATATATATATATATATATATATATATATATATATATATATATATATATATATATAATATGTATTTGTAATTTTATAAAATACTAAGGGTATCCTAGTAATTTCTTATTTTTCGGGGGTGGCCGTGGCCACCACCAGCCACCCCCTTGGTTCCGCCACTGACAATAAAGACCCATAATCGTAATATTAACGCAACTGCTATCCCATCTGTAGCTGCAATTTAAAACTATGATTTGCTGAAAATTAATTTTAAACAGCGTCAAATTTTATTTTCTTCGATTAATTTTCTTTGAATATTTTGATAACACGAGACAATTTTATGAGAGAAACTGATATAAATGTGGGCCGAAACCAAGACTATGGAGGGTCTATGTGAGAAAATGTGGAAAGGAAAAGAATGATGAGGTGGCATAGTGTGCATTGTTAGGAATCACGAGATTGAAGAGATGAAGATCACATTCATAGAAGTAAGCTTGAGAGCTTGAAATGAAGGAAAACTTCATAGTGTTCATATTGAATTATTGAAAAAAGATAGATGAAAAGTGTACAAAGTAGTCATATTTATAGGATCTAATTACATCATCTAATGCAGGGGCGGAGGACCATGTGGGCCAAGCAGGGTCATGGCCCGCCCCAGAAAAAAAAAAATTTATGGTAGGAAAAGACTATTTTACCCCTGATTACTTTCCTTTCCCTCCCTTTGCAAACACGACGTCGCACGACACGCTAATGAAACAGAACAGAATTCCTTCCTCTGCTACACGATAACCTTACCTTTCCCTCCCTTCGCCATCGATCGACCGTCCGACCACAACGACTCCGTCTTCCACCACCGCCGCCGCCGCACAATCTTGCTCTGTTCTTCAGTTCTCACGCTTTGTTCTCAGGTTAGTACCGATTTCAAAACTTTTTCTCAAATTTTGTCAAAGCTAAATCGACATAAATGTTGTATTTATTGGCCTGTTAGAGTTTGATTTCGGTTGTTATTTGTTGTTTGCTCTTCCTTTCCTTTCCTATTTTGTTAATGAGTATTCAATTTTAGGGTTTTTGTTAAATCATGTATAAGGTTTCTATAACTATTGTTGTTGTTATACTCTGTTTTTCTCTTCCTTATTTCAATATAAAAACATTACAAATTATGATGAAAATATGTGGAAATTTTTTGATGGAATGAAGCAAACTAGCAAAGTATAATTCTGTTGTTTTGTTTGTTCAACATTAATCATTGTTCTTATTTCTATTTTTGTTTGTTCAAATTATGTTGTGCTTGTTTCTATTAATTGTTTTGGTACTTATTGTTATTGTTTGTTGATTTGCATTAGAAAATTGAAGATGAAGTTTAGAAAAATCGACTCTTTTTTTAAGAAAAGAACTTGTGAAGATGAAAGAGATGACGAAATCATTACTCCTACAACTGAAATTGTTAATGATCCAAGAATTGAAGTTGAAGAAATTGTAACTATTACATCCGAACATGTTAATGTTCCAAGAATTGAAGAATTGAAGGACACGGTTGAAATGTTGCATTCTTTAGAACGTGATCCTGGAAAGCGAACTCCAATTTGGCGATATCCACCAAATCAACAAGATGAAATAAGAAGAGCTTATCTAAAATGGGGTCCATATCAAATTCATCTACAAGACTATCCATTTTCTGGTAATGAGAATCACCCAAGACGTTTTCAACATTCTTGGTTTAGTTTATTTCCTTCATGGCTAGAATATTCACCTTCAAAAGATGCCGCATATTGCTTACCGTGTTATCTTTTTAGCAAAGGATCGAGTGGACATCCCTTTCAAGATGTATTCGTTACCGGTGGTTTTAATGCTTGGAAGAGAGTTAGAGAAGGAAAGCGTTGTTCCTTTCTTAAGCGTATAGGAAAGGACCCTTGCTCACTACACAACAATGCAATGAAAGCTTGTCGAGACTTGTTGAATCAAGAGGCACATATTAGAAATGTTATTGAAGGCCAAAACTCAGATGAAATTATCAAGAATCGTTTACGTCTCAAGACTTCAATTGACGCGGTTCGTTGGTTAACATATCAAGCTTGTGCTTTTAGGGGTCATGACGAAAGGAGTGACTAAAAAAATCGAGGTAATTTTCTTGAGTTGCTAAAATTATTGGCATCGTACAATGTTGAAGTTGCAAAAGTTATATTGGAAAATGCTCCAAAGCATGCTAAATACACTTCACCACAAATTCAAAAAGAGCTCTTGAGTATTCTTGCTAGTGGGGTGAGAAAACGTATTCGTGAAGAAATTGGTGACTCCAAATTTTGTATCATTGTTGATGAAGCTCGCGATGAATCAAAAAAGGAACAAATGTCTCTTGTGTTAAGATTTGTTGATAGGTCCGGTTTAATACAAGAACGGTTTTTTGATGTTGCACATGTTGATGACACTGCATCCTTAACTCTTAAGGAAAAGATATGTGAAATACTTTCTATGCATAACCTTGATGTTTCCAACATTCGTGGTCAAGGGTATGATGGTGCTAGCAATATGAGAGGACAATGGAACGGTTTACAAGCACTCTTTATGAAGGATTGTCCTTTCGCATACTATGTCCATTGTTTTGCCCATCGATTGCAACTTGCCTTGGTTTCTGCATCAAGAGAACTCAAACCAATTCATAGATTTTTTGATAACTTGACTATGATTGTCAATGTTGTTTGTTCTTCTACTGAGCGCCATGATGAGTTACAAGCTGCCCAAGTAACAGAAGTTCAATATATGTTGGAGATTGAAGAGATTATGACTGGTAAAGGGGCAAATCAAATTGGAACTTTGAACCGAGCTGGTGATACTCGTTGGGGATCACATTTCAAGTCTATTTGCAGTGTGATAAATATGTATGAAGCAACTTGTCATGTTTTAAAAAAGATTAAAAAAGAGAGTAAAGGTTGGTCAACATCTGGGGATGCTGATAGTTCTTACAATTACTTGAAAGAATTTGATTTTATATTGATCTTGTTCATGATGAAATCAATTATGGGGATAACTGATGTTCTTTGTCAAGCTTTACAAAAACAAGATCAAGATGTAGTTAATGCCATGGATTTGGTTCGTTCAACAAAGCGTCTTATTCAAGACTTAAGAGATGATGGTTGGAATGAATTGTTTTCTAATGTGACTGCTTTTTGCCAAAGACATGATGTTGAGATTCCTGATCTCAATGATGTTCATTCAACAACAAGATATGGTCGCTCTCGTATGGAAGAAAATCAGGTAACAATAGAGCATTACTTTAGAGTTGAAATATTTTTTAGTGCCATTGACAAACAATTGCAAGATTTGAATAGTAGATTTAGTGAGCAATCAATGGAATTATTAACTCTAAGTTGTGCTTTGACTCCTAAGAACAATTACAAAGCTTTTAATGTTGAAACTATTTGCACTCTAGTTGAAAAGTATTATCCCATGGATTTCACTGAACAAGAGTAGCTTCTTTTGCGCTTTCAACTTCGACATTTCATTGTTGATGTTCGTGAAGCTTCAAGTTTGAAGAACTTATCAACAATTCAAGAATTATGCTCATGTTTGGTTGAAACTGGAAAGGCAAAAATTTACTACTTGATTGATAAATTACTCCGTCTTATTTTGACGCTTCCGGTTTCTACGGCCACGACCGAGAGATCTTTTTCGGTGATGAAAATTATCAAGAATAAGTTGAGAAACAAGATGAATGGCGAGTTTCTAGCGGATAGCATGTCGGTTTATATTGAAAAGGAAATTGTTGCAAATATCAGTTCAGATACTATTATTGATGAATTCAAAGCTCTCGCATTGCGTAATGCATCATTTTAAGGTATTTTAAATTATGTAGTTTAATTTTACAGATGATCAAGTATGTAGATGATCAAAGCATAACACGTAATGCTTATTGCAACTTAATTTTTTGATATATAATATAATTTGCATTTTTAATTTGTGAATTAAGTTTTTTTACGGCCCCCCCTCCACTATTTTGGGGTTTCTCCGCCACTGATCTAATGAATAACCAACTATAACTATTTTCTAACTAACTAACTAACATCAACAAACTAACTAACTATCATTATTCTGAATAGCCTCCCTCAAACTCAACATTGGGAACTTTACCAATTTGAGTTTGAATTACAATGCTAAAACCCAACAAAAAAAACAAATCATTGAATTTCTGGCTTGCAGTACATTCCTGCACATCATAGATTCCAAACAGAACCGCAAGCAAATCAAACCTTCACACTATATACCAAGAACTAGCATAGATCTGCGCAACAGATTACAAAGAAATTTCCTTGTGCATAGTCTAGGTAATGAGACATGAATCAGCACAGCCATATTGAGTATTGAAGCCCATAATCTCCAAACAAATCTGAACTAGTCCAACTTCCTATCTGTGGCAGCAGCAAATGCACTACTGAGAGTGAGAATAACTAAGGCTTCTTTGATTTTGCATAGAAACATAATATTATATGATCTATAAAATCACTAAGCTCATTAGTATATTGAAGAATAGTTCTTGAATCTTCAATGCAGAGAAAACCAAAACCTCCAATTACTCTAACAAAATAGACATAGAAGTTAAACATCTTTTGCTGAGTTTGAACCAAATTCCAAAGGAAATGGAACAATTTCCATCTAAGCTGCAACTGACATTGTTCATCAAATAGAAAAATTCTTCCAAAACCAAAATTGTGGATTTCCAACCTTTAGCAAGTTCCACTTTAGCAAAGGAAGCCACTGTAATTGGTAATCAACTTCCTCGCCTTGCCATAAGGTCTCACTTATAGAGAAAATAGTCTGGACTTTCTTCACCTAAGAAGCTTCAAACTAAACTAATATGGAGACAGAAGTATCAAGCCATCATATGTTGTTATCACAAGATTACTACCATTGTTTCCACCGGGATCAAAAATGAAAATACAACCACAAACAGTGGAAGAAGAAATACAGGTGACAGAAAATAGAGAAATGAAAAACCCAAATCCAAGATGTAGTAGTAGAGTCAAAATTGAAGCTTTTCCACCGAGATCAAACACAAAATTAACGTACTGTGAAGGATATGCAGAGATCATATTTGTCTGCCGATCCATCTTCTTCGGCGATGATTCGGCGGTTGCCGAAACGACGTCGAAAGTCAAAATGTGCATTCTGTTTGTAGCAATCTTTAGGCATTTCTTCTTGCAAAAATTAAAATTGAGATCTTTTGTAAAAATCCCACCTGGATCAAAGACAAAATCAGTAACAACATTCTTTCGTTTCTTTGTAGTAACACGTACATACTCCATAATCTCAGGCCCAAGAGATGAGGAATCACTCTCTTGTGATTTCATCGCTTCTTCTTTGACATTGACACAGGAACCTTCAAGCATCTTTTCTTTGAAGGGACTGTAACTTGATGCGAGAATGCATATGATTTCACCAATCTTGATGATTCTGTCGTCGATTGTTGGCTCAATCGAGATCACCACGGTTACATGTGTGGAATTCGAATTGCCAAAGATCCCAAAATTGCCGAAAACCATAACGCATTCTTCATCCTCCATGATTTCAGATTCAAGAATTGGTTCTTGCTGCAATTGCAATTTCTGGCAGCGATGATTGTTGCTCATCGTTGGTGCGAACGCTTCATGCAGTGAAGGGAACTCTGAATATGCGAAATTGCAGGAAACGAGATGATTGCTGTTTTTGTTGATTGCAGTTTCAAGAACATATTCTGAATTTTCATCTTCTGGTTCATAATCGTAGTCACAGTGATCTTCATCAATGTTGTCATTTGCGGAAGCAATGTATGAATTTGAACCAGCTCTTGATACCATGTTAGGAATCACGGGATCGAAGAGATGAAGCTCACATTCATAGGAGAAGTAAGCTTGAGAGCTTGAAAAGAAAGAAAACTTCATAGTGTTCATATTGAATTATTGAAAAAAGATAGATGAAAAGTGTACAAAGTAGTTCTATTTATAGGATCTAATTACATCAATTAATGAATAACCAACTATAACTACTTTCTAACTAACTAACTAACTAACATCAACAAACTAACTAACTACCATTATTCTTAATATGCATGGAATGCATGATGAATTAATCACTATATAAGTAGTAGTAGTAAGTAAGAGAATAAGGTAGCTAGAATTTGAGTTAGAATTAGAGAGATCACTTATGGTGATTTGGGGCACTTAGTGCTTTGGGGTTAGTAGACTTTTTTTCTGCTAGTTTGTTATTTTCAGTTTTCCTTAACCTTTCCTTGTAATTGTCCACAATTTCATCAATACAATTACATTTTACCATTATTAAAGCTTCATTTTCTGTTAATCAAATCTGAGTTCCATCAGAAACAATGTGTATTTCTTCAATTAAGTTACAAGACATCTTACACTAATTTAGCATTAGCCGCAACTAAAGGGACAATCCATTTGTCAAACCAACAAAAGGGACAATATAATTCATTCACTTGTTTCATACTCAATTTATCTTGTTTGGATCTTTCTTTCTTATCTTCTTTGAACATTAAATTTGTTTAGTTAGATGACCCGAGCAGCTCAAGAACATGACTGTTCTCAAAGACTCATCTGCCTGCTTGGATTTCTCATCCCTCAATTTGGTTGCACATGAAGAAGAAGAAGAAGAAGAAAGCTCGTTGTTTGCATGAGACAAAGACCTCATATTATGTTTAATACGTTGTTTGATCGTAAACCGTCTGATTTGATTTAACAATCGATATCAATTTGATTAGAAAAATATAATTTTTAATATAAACTGTCTGATTTAAATTTAATGAATAAGATTGCTTTAGACCGCCCGTATTTTTTACCATGCCAAATCGGGGTTCATGGTTTTGTGGGGTTACTTGCATGAGTTAAAATAGGGAGGATATGTATCATATGTATATGAGAGAATCTATTAATATACTTGTATTTGGACTTCATTTGTTATTGTAGGAATAAGACCACACAACTTGCTCTAGTGACAAAATTATATTATGTTGGTTAAACTTACGTTTGTTTGAGTACTTGATATGACCATAACCTCGGATATGGATTTTCTGCAATGTCTTTTCCACGCAGTTTCACGCGGTTTTAGATATCGGCCGTTAGATAGAGATCAGACGATCTAGATTATATATTACTAAAATCAACTGTTTACAATATAAACCGTCCTTTTATAATCGGACGACTGTTGTTATAACTATGTTAACACAGTTACTCCAATAACCTCGACGTAATGTGTAACAGAATCATTAGGACGGTAAGGAACCACGTTTGTAATGTAGGAGCCAAAATTATAATGTTTGCTTGCTTGTTTTTCTAAGTGCTCCATCTTCTCAATTCACACTAACACATTGCTTATAGGAGAATCTATTTAGTACGGTACGGAACCACGGTGTTTGGAATTTAGGAGCAAAAACTAAAAGCGCAAAACCATTAAACAACACAATGAAAACAAATTGGTACGTGCAGCTGAAATTCAGTGTACTTGGACCTATGTGGATGATAAGGTGTGAGAATTCAATTGGAAGATAAAATGTGTAAAAAAAATTTTTTTTTGAGAAATATAATAATTTGTGATGTCATTAAGATAATAGAATATTAAAAAATTGACATTATATTATGAATATTATGCTTATACAAATGGAATAAGTTGTGTAAGTTATATTTTCTTTTAACTAATTCCAGTGATGTTCCTATTGACTAGGATTTACTTAATTATTAGTAATTATCCATGTAAGTCAAGAAAACTGCACAACTTACTAATATAATGTTTTTTTGAGTGAAAGTTACTTATATTATATTATGTAAGTGGAATCCATATTTGCTATCCTTAAGCAATGGTGGTAGAGTAAGTGTAGTTCATATATATGATAAAAGACTAATGAGATACTATTTAATTTGTTGAGGTGCAGTGCAGGTTCAAAATGCAAGATCTATTCTGCAATAAATCTAAATTATTAAATGAAGGTTACATGACTCATATTCCAATTTTAAATGAAGGTTCATCAAGCAATTTTAATGAAGGTTACACCTGTTGGATTAATCTTTTGGGTTGAACTCTCGATATATATTTAAGCACTAACATATTTAATTGTTCAAGCTAACTCATTTTAATGTACCAAAAAAACTAACTCATTTAGATTTTTTTTTTATAGGCATACAAAAGAATGACATAGCTGATAAGAGTAAGGATACAAATTATACATGAATCTCATTTCCACATTATTTATGTTTGCATGATCAGCTTCTAGGTAGCACATGAATATGATAATATTTGGATAATAATCCCTTGCCTTTACTACATGTCTAAAAAATGTTTACATTCAATACCACCTAACGTAAAGACTAGGTTTGAGTGCTGTCACAAGTAGGTGATTACATGCGGTTTAGTAAACTTATCGTCGTCCGATTAAGATATAACATTAAATTTTTCTATTAAAACAAAAGTTAAAAAATATTGTTATAAAATTTAAACCATCTACTCGAGATTAGATGATTCTGATGTGTTGATTGCATCTGACATGATTGTACGGTAGTGTCGGCATCTAATCTAAATTAAACTTGAAGAGTTCAAAATTGAAGAAAAATTTGGAAAGTAAATTCATATCACAAAATTTTTCATAAACAAATTAAACCATTACAAGTTTTCATTGATAGCAAATTTACAATACTCACATCTAATCAATCCTGATACACATGCACCAATCGCACCAATTTCAATAGTGCTGCTTTAACTTTTGAACACTCTACTCTCAAGTTTTATACAGAAATATACGGCTGAATTTATATCTGTGACACCATATTTTTCCGTGATGCTGAATTATGCAAAAATTTTCATCGATCATTCTAAGTATTTGGACCCCATGTGCTTAAGAACATGACTATTCTCATAGACTCCTCCTCTGCTTTCCTCTGCTTCTCATCACTCAACTTTTTTGAAATTGTTGAAGAAGAAGAAGAAGAAGAAGAAGTAGGAGTCTCACCTAAGGATCTCATTTGATTCTTGGCATGTTGTGTTATTGATCTCATAATTTTGTTGTTCAATTTGCAATACCCTTGATCCTTCAATGTTTCCACCAATCCAACACTTGTTGCAACTACCAAAGCTCCTCTTGTTGCACACATATTTGAAACTAAATATAATTCACTGTTTTATGATATCAATAGTTGAAACTTGAATTGAAGGTTTACTATGACAAGTGGTGATTTATGATTGTTGCTTATATAGATATAGATAGATAAATTTAGGGAAACAATATATTTATATTTTGTTGATATTAATTTGTTACAATACAATACTAGTGGTTTTGGATTATATAGGCTAGATATGCACGTGGTTTTGCAATAAGCCCATAATATAGCTAATTTGGACCCGTAGTTTTTGGAGTGATATCATTGTTTATTTAATAAAGACATAAATGATGATAGGGTGGGGGCATATTAAGAGGGGTCACTTTGGTCCGTTTGGTTCTATGGAAAGAAAGTGGGAGGAAGAAAAATTGCGGAAAACTTTTCTTCCTCCCACTTTCTTTCCATAAAACTAAACGGAGCCTAAGTCTCATGTTAGTTTAGAATTGAAGGAAAAATATTGAAACAAGTACTAGGTATGGGATATGTCATATACGAATTTGGATTCATTGCATTTATAAAAACATACAATTTTTCGCAATAAATAATTTGAACCGTTAATTATAAATTAGACGGATAAAAGTATATATCATCTAATCAATTAAAAACCATCATATTCATCAATTTAAGATCAGATGATTCGGACGAATAACTACGTCACATAATTACTTCACTAAATCCATTTTCGGTCCATACACTTCTAGTAGTGTACTATATCAATTTGTCCTTTATTGCATGATAAGGAGTGGAGTCAAAATGACTTCACTCTTTCCTTATTCACTTAATATGATATTAGAGATGTTTGGGAGGTTTTGATGTATAAGATGACAAAATTCCTCAAAATGAAATGGTGCAAAAACCGCTGGCTAGGAGCCCCTATTTTTATTTTATTTATCTATTTTATCTATATATATATATATATATATATATGAGAAATTTTATTATCTATTCTATCTTAAATCTAAAAAATATTTTAAAAAAGAGATTCCTATTCTCTTATGCATGGATTATCTATTTTTCATATTTAGTTATTCTGACAACTTTAGTATGTTTAAAAGAGACAAATTGTCAAAAAAGATTAAAAAAAAGAGATAAAAATTATCTAAAGAGAGACATGATTGAAAAATGTAGAGAATTCAGTCAAGTGTAAAAATATTCCTTGAATCTTTTTGTCCAAAAAAAAGTAGTTCAGTTGTTTAAGTTATGTCTAATAGAAATTGACATTTAATAGATAATAAAAGTTAGATTAAAAAAAGTGTAATTTTTTTAGATTTTTTTTACACATATCCAACCCTATTCAACAGAAAATGCTATTGCAAGAAAAAGAATAATCTCATGTGTTAATACTAAACTTTTACAAATTATAATCACTCCCTCTTTCATGTATGGTTAGCTAATTTTCAATTGATCAAATATCCTATTTTCATGGAACTTTTTTATTTCTTATATAATATTTTTTACTAAATAACAATGCTATATATATGTATATTGATGTTAGAAGATAATTGGTTTGAATTGGTCTAGCTAATAGTAAGATATTTGAATAATATACTTGAGATCTAGGTTCAAACTCATTGGAGCATTGCAACAAAAGTTGATGTAGTCAAATAAGAGAATTATTTTGTAAGAGAATAAAAATAAGAGAATTATTAGTGAAATTAAGAAAATTAAATACAAAAACTAAAATAAATAAGAGTTCCGGTTTTTCAAAAGAGAACCTCATTTAATGAAACAAAATTAATAATTCATTTAACCACAACCTCTTAAATGAATTTCAATTACTTTGAGGGTATTATTCTTTATAGTTATGCACATAGAATACATTTGGTTTAAAAAAATGAATTTCTCGACTAAAAATCAAAACTTATAGTGAATTACTACATAAACAATGGTTTTTATTTAACTGCGCGATAAAAAAAATTGTATTCGGGTTTTTTTTGTTACCATGTTACTGATACGAAGTTTTCACCGCTGTTATCGGCGATTAATCTTCGTCAGGGAACCTGTGCTATGGGGCACACAACGTGGGTTCTCATCTCTCAATTGAATTTTCTTCATACGTGTGAGTCAGAAATCGAACTCCCGACCATACTTAAGGAGACCAACATACTTATCATTTAGACTAATTCATTTTTTTGACGACTACCATTTAGACTAATTCATTGTTGATTTTGGTATTTGGATTTTTTATTTTTAATTGTGAATGTTAAAATAGATTTTTTCCCTTGATTATTGATATCTATCCATTTAAATCCCAATATGGCCGTCAAAATGATTATATCTTTTTTTATTATTTATTGAAGATAATCACATGCTTATCATCTAAGATCTAACTTATGTGTATATATATATATGTGTTTATACACACATAAATTGTAAGTTTAGTTAATCGACATGTTTATCCTTTTTTAATTTATTTATTTACACATGTTTATCCATTCATGCATGAATTGTTTATTTTAAGCATAAAATCAACTTGTGTAAAAAAAAACCATAAAATCAACTTAAAAGCCACCTTAATTTTAATCCAACAATCATTCTTGTAGCTTGTTTAAATAGAATTATATTTCTATTCCAGACACAAAAAAGAAGTTCAAGGGACAGAAGAAATTAAAACAATTTTAGTTTTAAGGTAGCCATGAAAGATGAGGCCTCAAGGGACACCATCCCTGCGATGGAAAGTGGAGACAAAAAGAAGACAAACATGGTAGGAGTAGTAGAAGCTGATGGGAAATGCAAATTCAAAAAAGCAAAGAGGGCTGAAAACCTTTTGCATCTCATCTATTGGGGGCCCAAATAACTTTATTTTTTGGTATTCTATTTCTATGTACAAATACTTTTTCTCTATTTTCAGCATTATATATGTGTGTGTTTTCTTAGAATACATGTTAAGTATTTTAAAAATAGTAATTTTATATTGTAAAGATTAATATTTATATTTTTGAAAAATTGAAGGCATAATTTATAAGATAATTTTTTTTATTTGCTTCCTTGACATGTATTTTTAGAACACAAGTTAGCAATTTTCTTAATATAATTTGTAATTTGTGAAAAGGTAATTAGTGTCAACTGTTATTAATAATTATTTATTATTTTCTAATTAAAAATAATAATAATAATAATAATAAACTTTCTATAAACAAAAGTTTAAGCAAATTTACGAGTATCAGATGTTTGCTAAGACAATAGAAAGTCTTATATTTAGAAAGTATTAACGGATGTACTTACATTTTACACTAAAAAAGTCTTCATACTTATTCAGCTAAAAAAAGTCTTCATATTAATATTAGAATTTGAACACAAATTCTTATGATCTTTGAATTGAAGTATGAACCCTTACCAATTAAACAAATATATGATGAAGTTCGAATGCTTTTGGTGTTATTTTATATGTTGAATTACTTCCTCCGTTATAATATATAAGTAAAAAATTTCAAACTAAGTTGTAACAAAATTTAAGCAAATTTAACTTTTCTTCTTATATAAAATCATAGAATGCCAAAAATACCCTTAGAATTAAACTCCTTTTCTTTTTTACTGATGCTATACAAATTATTAATGAATGATGTCTTGAGAAGGTGTATCACTCTGATTATAATGATTTTCATTGTTGGCTACGGTTCCCAATAATTTATTTTTTTTTGGTTAGGTAGCCTAGTGGCTAGGATTTCACCCCTTAAAGGTGAATAAGTGGGCATACCAGAGTTCGAACCCCGGTTCTTGCACTTTACGTGCAAATGTCCTACCAACTGAACTAGGCTCAAAGGACTCAGTTCCCAATATTTTTTACAAGTTGAAGCATTGCAACTTTCTAACTCTTGCAATTAAACTCCTCTTTTTTTTTTACCGAAGTTTTTAAACTCCACCAACTTTATTCATACTAGGCATTTTGAGTTAATGATGTGTTTTATTTACACTAAACTAGGATTAGTAATTAATTTAACTAGGCTATTTTTATGAGGGTAAAATTGACTAATTACTAATATAATGAGGGTAAATTTGATACTACAATTAAGAATAAATAAGATTGACTATATTTATTAAGGAGAAAACTTATACCCAGTATACTAGGTATGCTGTTCCCAATAAGAGGTAAACATGTGTACATCTTGCTAAATGTTGAGTTAACGCCGTTATTAACTTTCTTTCTTCTTCGTTTTAGAAACAACACACGCACATCACATAATAAATTGAAATTGCTATCCTTAATAATTATAAAAAATTCAACCTTCAAACTTGTTTTGGAGTTTGGTGGAATTACTAATAAATTGAAATTGCTATCAACAGTGTATGTGAAATGTCAAAATTAACATGTATTAGGAAGATGGAGGAAAACATCAATTTAAGAAGGGGATTTTGAACGTTCATCTGTGTAATGCGTTCGATGAATTAGAAACGGTGGAAACATTTTGATAAATAGAAAGGGTGAAAACATGGGCTTAGTGGTGGTGTGGTGTTTGTGGAAAAACAGATTGCACCTACTTCTTAGGGGAAGTGAAGCTTCACGCCATTTAGTTTTATGAGATGATGACATGGATAAGTAGTACATATGTCACTTTTTGATTTGAAAACAGGAAAAACAGGATGTAGAGAACAGTATATAAGTTTTGTCCATTTCTTAAACCGTGTGAAATGACGGTTTTTGCTTATATATTATAACGAAGGGAGTAATTCATATAAAATAAAGTTTAGCTTCAATTGGAATTTGTGGACAATGAAATTAATGTCACTCGAATTAATCGGTTATTATGTCGGATACAAAATTTTGTTTTTGAAAAAAGACTAAAACAAACAAACATATATGATGTATAGGAATAGATCACCGTTATTGATTATATTAGTTTCTATGTATCATTCTAATTTTATCGAATGTCCCGAAATACAATGATTATATTAGTTTCTAAAGCTTAAATATTAGTTTTTCCGATTAGAACTCTTTCAGAGCACCCTACTTCACCTTATGGTAACATTTTATAATATTTCATATCGGGTAAATGTTACAAAACTGAAAATCAGAAAATGTCATAAATCAAATGAAAAAGTCTACAATATAATGTTGAAGAGGTGGCTCACACTTAGAAGAAATTAAGGTGCTTGAAAGAGACATTTTAAATCATGACAAGATCGAATACTTTGCACTTGGCAGATTCTATAAATTATCTCATGTAAAATAAAAAACAAATAAAATAAAAAAAATCAATAAACTATCATAATACGACAATGAAAGTTATAATACGACAATTGTGCATACATCTCTATATTCTCTCCATGCCATACCCACATTTTCAAAATATACTTCAGAAAACCATCATATTCTACCATACTTTTTTTTCCATTTAAATCTATTTCTCTCTAAATCAAGTCCTCCATTTCTTGAGAAATAAAGAAGATCTCAACTTAAAAAGAACATGTACTAAATATAATAACAGTAGGAATTCTTTCAAGTTATCCAAGATCTATTTGTATAGTTAACTTTTCGCAAGTCGCAATATGTAATTTTAAAGCATTAGTCAAGAATTGAACTTCGAACTAAATGTTTAAAGAACTCATATCTAAAAGAGTTAAACTTATTTCCACGTGTTTGATTAAATATGTAAAGTGTTGTGTGTCAAATATGTGTGAGTTAGAAGCTCACATTAAATGAATAAGAGAATATTGAACAATACTTATGAGATTATTAGAAGAAATGCTTGTCCCAATGGATGTGTTGTATATTTATTGCAAATGCAAATTGGTGTGGGTTAGATTCTTTCTGGTTGCAATTTTGTCCCCCCAAAAAAAATAAAAAATGACGAGATTATTTATATCTTCGGACTCCGATGTCTTAAAATTTTAATTATGATGTTATCTTCAATTTGTTAGTTAAAAGTGTTTCTCATTAGCAACCACAATGTGGAGTGCCATATAGATAGGCAATTACATCACAAACGGACAAACACAAGCTAACCGATAACAAACACAAAGTGACAAATTCGTTGAGCCACAAACAACTCGCTTAGCGAATGGACACGAGCATTGCTCGCTTAGCCATTCTAGAAAACAACTAAACATGCTCAACACAATTCATTTGTGTGAATGTGTGTTTTAAGACTCTTTTCTTGATTCCAAAATATAAGTGTTGCTTTAAAGATTTTAAATTAAGATGTTATTTTCAATTCATTTGTGTGTTTGTGTGTGTTTTAAGACTCTTCTTGATCCCCCAATATTTGATTTGAACTTGACGAAGTGTCAAAGTAAATATTAAAGTTTATCGTTCCACAGAGATTGTAGTGGATCAATCACGGTAATCGGGATCATACGCGAGTAAAATTTGCAATTAAATTGAAAGGGGGGATTTGTTTGGAATATTGGTTTCTTTGGAAAATAACGGCAATTTATTAGGGTTTTTAAGTCAAGTTGAGAAAACGATTGGACCTTTTCGGTTCACCTAACTACTATCGTCTCGGTATTCCATGCATGTTAACAAACTACGAATTTAGTTCCACGATTCGATTAAATTAAATAACTATGTCCAATGTCTTGGTACATAATCCTCTCAATTGATTATCAATCTCTAATGTCTTATGATGACCTATAATCAATTGAGGTTTTTGCCCTTTAATCCTTGAATTCTCAATTAACAAACCGATATGTCTAAAGCGAAGGTTAATTGAACAACTACCCCTAGGTCGATTGATTTGCCTCTAATGTCTTAGTAAACAAACAATTATAATCATCATACAATTCACGACGTTGTATAAAGCATTAGAAATAAGAGATAATTGACTGAAACTAACTTCGTAATTTAATTAACATATCAAATGAAATACATGGTTCGAGAACGATAATAATCAGGATCCCTTAGGATCCAATATAAGAGTTTAGTTACTCATAATCAAAGCAATAACACAAAATAGAGTTAAAGAATTCATTACAAGAATAGAAAAACTTGATCTGGACTACCTCTCAAAATTCGCTTTTTTCTCGCCGTCAAAAACTGTCCAAGAATGAGGAGAAAATCTGAATTTATAGAATTAGGTTACGGGCTCGCGCAGCGGCGCCAGATGACCCACATAACCGGCGCAGCTGCGTCATAATCAGAAGAGATAGAGTTTTCTGGTGCTCTCTGGGCGCGGCGGCGCCAGCTCCTGCGCAGCTGCGCCACGTCATCAATTTTCTCCTTTTTTCTTCGGTTTCTTGCGCTCCAAACTGTCTTGTATTGATTCTTTTTCTCTTTATTTCTTGCATATTGCATAATAAAAATATACTACTTTGTCTTGAATTTGTTGTAAAAACATAATAATGACGTGAAGTCATCGGAACTCTAGCCTCTTCCAATATCAATATTATTTTTTTGACACAACCAATATCAATATTATGAAAAGGGAAAATAAAAGAATCATAAATGTACTGGTTAAGTAATGAGTCTTTTCCAATTATTATGTTTGGATTTTACTTGCTAATTAATCAACACATGAGTCATTATGTACTATTTCATTATTTTGGATAAAGATGGATTGTACAAGCTCAACACAAATATCAAGCAACTAGTCTTTTGTACTTCAATCTCACCATCACTATTATTACTTTTACTTATTGTCACAGCCATAGTCCATATATGCTTATCAAAAAATAAAACAGCCATAGTCCATATATCCAACCATAAGATATTAACAGGAATGGATTTCCCGTTAGTAACTGCTAATGACCGTACGATCAAAATTGAATGGTTGTAATTAAAATTGTAAAAAAGTAATTAAAAAAATTAGATTAATCAAAACTGTTTGATTACATTTACACGGCCGAAATTATCTACAGCATAAAACTGCGTGAAAACAATACTGCCTATCGAATGTGATATTTATTAACATATCAAACTCAATCCAAGTTTGTTTGTAAATTTTCACAAACAACTATCAAATATATTATAAGCACTCCAAAAACACTCAGATAAAAGGAAAATAGGCAGTAGTTTTTATTGTTTTGCTTGACATTTACAAAGCTCTATGAACATTCAACTACTACATACATATATTTAAAAAAATCACTACCACTACAACTCTACAAAAGGCAAAATATAATTAAAGTACAATATATAAAACATAAGCTATAATAATAATTTAACCTTCACCTTTAATTTAGACCCCAGCAACTCAAGTACATGACAGTTCTAAGAGATTCCTCAGCTTTTTTAAACCTATCAACATTGTTGTTGTTGGCATCACGGTTGTTTGATTTGGAAGGACAGTGTAGTATTCTTGAAGAGCCTTTGTGAGAATTAATGAAGTTTTTTCTTTGTGATCCATCTTTGATTCCTTCTTCCATGTTTGAAACCACTAATTGGAGATTTTTTTCAACTCATATATATATATCATGAATTCATGATCAAAATTCCTTATAGTATAAATCTTTTCTAATTTTCACAATTATGTTAGCTCACTCCTAAACTTTTTGGAAAGAGTGCTAGCTAGATACAGATTAGATTTGGGACCAAGAAGATTAATTAAAGAAAACAACACTTGCTCTAAAAGAACATAAAAGAGGGATAGAGAGAGACATCAACTACTAGTCATTTGAAGTGAGGTATTGTCTTGTATTATATACACAAAATATACAGCTATTATTTAAAAAAATGGTTTAATTTTAATAAACTGTAAGTGACCATGTTGGCATATTATTATAAGACTTATTAAATTTTAAAAATAATCATCATTATTAAACTTTTTATTTTTAATTATATACTAGTATAACTTATTTGTTTGTTGTAAAGACGTTGAGTTATTGAAATTTAAGTTTGAATATGAAATTTTTCATTTCTTAATCCGGTTATACTCAATATATGAATCTAATTGTCAGACTATTTGTGCAAAATATAGAGTGGGGTAGTGTAATTTGTTAATTAATAGCATAGATTTAGCCATAGACTTTTAATGATGTATAGAGGGAGGGAAAATGTTGGACACTTTAATTTATCAATATTTATTCTTTTAAAAAGAAGTTTTATTGAACCAATTTAAGTTTATAAATTTCCTTTTTCAGTGTGTTTGGTTCTGTGGTAGTAAGAATTGATTTTGATATAATTGATTTTATAAAATTGATTCTGATCAAAATTGATTTTAAGTTAAAGTGGTTTATGTTTGGATATTCATGCAAAAGTGAGTTGAACAAAAAATTTGACTATAAAAATTAATTTTAAAATCAGAAGTTACGATTTCTAAGTTCAAGTACAATCAATTCTGAAGGGAGAATCAATTCTACTTTTGAGAAACCAAACAAGTCAGAATCAATTCTATATGTCCAAAATCAATTCTGACTACTCCAGAATTGAAACCAAACATATACTCGATCTTTTCAAAAAGGTTTTCCATAATCTAGAGTATTAATATTTTTTTTTTTCTAAATAATTTTATCGATTAATTTTTTTAAATATAAATTTACACAAAACTCAACGAGAGTTCAACCATATGATATATTTACTTATTTTAATTTTTTTTAATTCTTAATTCAAATTAATTTAGCATCCAATGCTATAGCATTAATTTTATTAATATTTGCACTTTTTTTAATTTTTTTATAAAAGATACTTTATCTTTCTAAATTTATTGGATATAAATTCATAGTTTACTTCTCTTTGACCTAGAACTAATAATGTAAATTAGATTTTATTTTGTTTTCACCATCAATTTAATATGATTCAGAATCAATTATGATATCAAATGATTTTTTTTTTTTTTTTTTTGATAAAGATATCAAATGATTTTAAATCTCTTATGATAATAGTTATAAGGATCAACTCTGGTTTTCTATATCAAATTATTAAAAAATCTTTAAAGTTACTTGATTAGTGTTTTTTCAGAATTTGATGCAGTCCCTGAATCACGCGGTCCAACACGGCGCTGGTGAGTGTCTATATTATATGCCCCTTCCCTATCAAAGTTTGCTCTTATCCATTCCAAACCATGCCAGCTAGCTACTACAATACTCTGACCAATTGACTTTCTCTCTTTCTTTATGCACCATGCATGGAATATTTCTTTTTCTATTTTTACACTAATCTTTCACCATATCTCACTATTCATTTTTTTATATATAGGGCTGTTTGTTTCAGCTTTTAAAAAAATGAATTTTTTAAAAAAAAATTTAGAGATTTTTTTTAGAAATTTTGAAGAAAATCTAAAGCTATTTGCCGTTTGTTTACAATCATAAAAATCTATTTTTTTAAGATGGTGAGGGATGATGAGTGATAAAAAAATAGATTTTGATAAAAGCTATTGAAAATAGATTCTCATTTTGATGAAAAAAAATGATTTTTTTACCAAAATGATTTTTGAAAAATCTGAAACAAACACAGGTAGCATAAAAAAATAAATTTTTTTTATGAAAAAAATAGATTTTTTTTAAAAAAAAAATCTCAAACAAACGGGCCCATAATTAAGTACTTGAAAATAAGTGTCATCTTATTTTATTTTTTTTAATTGTTTTATTCGGCAGCAGAAAATACTACTCACAATCAATATATAGTTCAATGAACTAAGTCAATAAGTTAGAAAGGTTTATTTATATATCTTTCTAAATAATGTAAATGTAACTCGGTCGATAATTATTGGAGATATTATTATAAAAGTTGAAGTTCAAATTGTAAGATTTTTTATTTTTTTATATTTAAAATGTATAAGTCATATCAATACACTAAATAATAACAAGCGCTCTTAGAACATGTGTTAAGTCACTAAAAACGGATTTCATGTAGTCGGTTTTTGGATGCAGCCACGCTATTTATAACCGTATAATCAAGACTGGACAATCATAATTTAAAGACTTATTTAATAACTGTATTTATTTAAACCGTTCAGTCATAATTAGACAGTTATAATTAAAATGATCGTATCAAAAATTCAACTGCACGTAAACCATTTCCTAAACCACTTAAAAGTAAAAATTTAATATTACAAAATATTAAGCTGATACTAACAAATTGTCCATAGACACCCATTAAGAGTAATGAGTAGTCTATTTTTTAACCAAAATGGATAGCAAGAAGCTAATCCTACAATTATATATTAAAACAAATTTAAAACCGGACAAGAGAGAAAAAAGAGGACATAAAAACGAAAAACCCCTTTAGTTAATAAAACCATAATAAGGAAGGTCTAACTTGTTTTTAGAAAATTCATGGTAATATCCTTATGTACAATATTCCACAAATTGAATTTATTGTCCGATAAGGCTAAGTTTGCCAATGAAAAATATCATGAATATTTCACGAATAAGTTATTAGATTTCCAATTACATTTTTTGCATATTATATATAATATTTCTAACAACTGAGATTTTTAAACTAAAAAAACTAACTTAAAAAATATTGAATTCACCATTTTTTTGTTTAATAAAAATTCAAAATTTCCTTGTTTTTTTAAATGAATGCATTATAACGGCGCTTTTTAACATTTTTTTTTAAGATGTGTATGTGTACCGTTTTCGGGTTAAATAAAAATATAAAATACAAAGAAAGTAGCATCATATATCTTAGAATTAAGTTTTGAACATAACTCAATCCTATAAAATTGCCTTGTAAATTGAGAATTGTCTCTACTTTATAAACACATAATCAGGTCATCTTGCAACCTATGTGAGACTTCTTTAACACACCCCCTCGTGCCCAGCGCTATTGGAATTGGGACGCAGATATAAATGGTGGATGACCCTATTAGAAACCTTATTGCAGGCGACCTAGCGAATCGTGGAGGAGACTCAGATACCATATTAGAATTAAGTTTTGGACCTAACTCAACCCTACAAACCGGCTTGTAATGTAAGGATTGTCTCTACTTTATAAACACATACTCAGATCATCTCGCAACCGATGTGGACTTCTTTAACAATATATGTATAATTTTTATAACTTTTAGAAGATATTTTTACTAAGTTTTAGAAGATAATTTTACTTATAATTAAGTCCAAAGAAAGTAGCATCATATATGCATAATTTTTTTATTTATACTTTATGTCTAAATATTCTGGAAAAAAAATATTTGAGGAATTGTTTTTGTAAGGAAGCTAAAAGAAAAGAAAAAAATTAAATTAAAAGGAAGAAATTATTCATGACGAAAGAAGATTTTTATTGCATCGTTTTTAAGCGGATCATAGACATCTTCTGGAAGAAAAATATGAGTTAAGTAGCAGACATTATCTGAAGAAGCTCCAAATTTAACGAAGAAATCGGCACATTGATTTCTCTTTTTAGGAAAACAGCTCCGTATATTTTGGATCAATACAACATGAATATGATATACAACTTAACACATTTAAGGGCTTGTTTACTTGAGCAGTTGATCTACCTATTTTTCATTGTCATTTATTTTTTATTTTGTGTTGGTTTCAAACCTTGTACTTTAATCACAATAAACACAATAAAAATCGGCTTTTTTCATTTTCACTAAAAATTGAAATCTAAAAGATGATTTACAAACTTTCAATATAGAGTTTGACACACACCCAAAAACTAACATGAAAATTATTCTAGGAGATTTGAAAAATCAACATTTGACATTGGTATATATATTTTTTGAAAACCAAATAGTAATAGTAAATATTTTCATGATGTTTTTGTTAGAAGTAATTTATATTTAAGGGTATTTTAGTATTTACTATGTTAAGTACTTTTTGAACTTGTCTGTTAAGTTTTTATTTTTAGGGCCTATGTGGCAAACTTTACTCTTTGTATAAATAGCTACTCTTTTATCAATGCAATTAATTCTTCCTTTCATATTTGTGGCTGCTGTCTTTGTTCTCTCCTTACTATTTCATTGATTCATCACCTTGTACACCAACAAATTGGTATCTAGAGCTCCGGTTAGAATCCACGGGAAACACGAGTGAAACGTGAGTTGTGTGTGTTTGATTTTGGTTCTTGATTTGTGTTGAATCTTGAACAAAAATCTGAACAGAATCACTTTTTCTGATTTTGTGGGATTGGGAAACACGAGTGTTAGTGAGATTTGAGTGTACTGTACAAGGTTTAAGATGAACGGAAACGGTGGCATGAGTACCAAGCTTCCAGTGTTTGATGGCAAAAACTGGAATCGTTGGATGAAACAAATGCTTGTATTGTTCGGTGCTCAAGGTGTGCTTGAGCTTGTCACTGAAGGATACGTTCCTGTTGCAGCAGATGCAACAGAGGAGCAGAAAGAGGCGCAGAAAGCTACAAGAAAGAAGGATCAGAAGGCGTTGTTCTACATTCATCAGTGTGTGAATGAGAGTGTGTTTGAGAAGATTGCTGATTCAGTGACGGCGAAGGAGGCTTGGGATCTTCTGACAAGGTGTTACGGTGGTGATGCGTCAGTAAAGAAGGTAAAGCTTCAAACCCTCAGAAAACAGTATGAGAATCTCAACATGAAGAACAATGAGAAGGTTTGTGAGTACATCTCCAGACTAATTCTGATTACTAATGAGATGAAAGCTTGTGGAGAAACTCTTTCAGAACAAGTAATCATTGAGAAGGTATTGAGATCCCTTACCCCTCAGTTTGATTACATTGTTGTATCTATTGAACATTCCAAAGATTTGGAAACCATGAGAATAGAAGAGTTACAGAGCAGTCTAGAAGCACAAGAGTTGCGTCTAACTGAGAGAAATTCTGAAAGAGAAGTAGAGCAGCATGCTCTGAAAGCAGCCTCTGAGAAGAAGCTTCAGAAAAAGCCTTGGTCAGAAGCCAAGAATAGATCTGATGGAGCTCAGAATCCAAAAACCTCAACTTCTGGAAAGCAGAAGTATGCTCAGAAAGGAAAAGACAAGACAAAGGTACGGTGTTACTCTTGTCAGAAGTTTGGCCATTTTGCATCTGAGTGCAAGTCAAACAAAGAAAGAAAGTCAGAAGAAGCAAATATAGCCAGAAGTTCTGATGACTCTGATAGTGAATTTGTTTTACTAATGGCTTCTGAATCTGATGATGTGAATTCAGAGTGGTGGTATATGGATACAGGGTGTTCAAACCATCTTACTGGAAACAAGAAGTGGTTGGTTGATTTTGACTCTAGAAGGAGTACAAAGATCAGATGTGCTGATGATAAATACCTCAACGCTGAAGGTATGGGAAATGTCAAAGTCATTTTGAACAATGGGAAAGCAGCATTGATTCAGAACGTGTGGTATGTACCAGGCATGAAAAGCAATCTGATGAGTGTGGGTCAATTGATTGAGAAAGGTTTTTCAGTTACTATTGAAGACAATCTTCTGAAGCTATATGACGGTAATCAGAAGTTGATTATGGAGTCAGAACAGGGAAGGAACAGAACATTCAAGGTGAATGTTAGAACTGCAGACTCTGAATGTCTTAGTGCAACAAGTGTTAAGAAGGATAGTGAGTTGTGGCACAGAAGATTTGGTCATCTGAATTTCAGAAGCTTGGGGCGTCTGAAGTCAAAGAATCTGGTACATGGAATTCCTATAATCAAGAAGCCTGAAAAATCATGCGAGGTGTGCATGAAAGGGAAGCAACCAAGACTGCCGTTTGCATCAGAAGTAGCTCCAAGAGCAAAACATGCCTTGGGAGTAGTACATTCTGATGTGTGTGGACCATTTCCAGTACCTTCACTTGGAGGAAACAAGTATTTTGTATCTTTTGTTGATGAATTCACAAGGATGACATGGGTAACACTCATCAAGTTCAAGCATGAAGTGTTTGCTGAGTTTCAGAAGTTCAAGGTGAAGGCTGAGAAACAGAGTGGTCAGAAGCTGAAGATTCTCAGAACTGATGGTGGTGGTGAGTTTAATTCTAATGAGTTTAAAACTTTCTGTGAGGAGAACGGAATTGAGCATGAGGTTACAGCTCCTTATACTCCTCAACACAATGGTCTTGCTGAGAGAAGAAATCGTACTTTGCTTGATATGGTGAGAAGCATGCTGAAAGAGAAGAAGCTTCCTCATCATTTATGGGGAGAAGCTGTTGCCACTGCAACATATGTGCTCAACAGATGTCCAACGAAGAAGCTGAAGGAAATAGTTCCTATTCAGAAGTGGACTGGAGAGAAGCAAAGTGTTAGTCATCTGAAGGTGTTTGGATCTGTATGCTATAAACATGTTCCAGAAGCTAGAAGACAGAAGCTGGATGATAGAAGCAAAGTAATGTTACTGGTGGGGTACCACAGTACAGGTGCGTACAAGCTTTATTGTCCAGAGACTAATAAAATTGAATTCAGCAGAGACGTCATTGTGAAGGAATCTGAAATTTGGGATTGGAACAAGTCCCAATCAAATTCTGATGTGAGAATCTCAGAGGATGGCTCTGAAGTTGAGTCAGAATCTGAAGGCTCTGAAGATGATTCAGAAGATGGAGATGACTCTGATGGTGACTCTGAGTCTGATGGTGATTCTGAATCTGACTCTGACTCTGAAGACGATTCTGAAGGTCAGAATTCTGAAGCCAATTCTGAAGGTCAGAATTCTGAAGCCAATTCTGAAGGTCAGAATTCTGAAGCCAATTCTGAAGGTCAGAATTCTGAAGCCAATTCTGAAGGTCAAAATTCTGAAGCCAATTCTGAAGGTCAGAATTCTGAAGACAATTCTGAAGGTCAAAATTCTGAAGAAAGAATTTCTGAAGGTGCTTCTGAACAAGTTCAGAGGCTACGGAGAATCAGAAGCATCCCAAGAAGATTTGCAGGATTTGAAATGTTGCAAGACACTGAAGTAGACTCTGAGGGAGAAATTATTCAGTGTGCAATGTTAGTAGATTCTGAACCTGTGAGCACAGAAGATGCTCTTAAGCAACAAGTCTGGTTGCAGGCCATGAAAGAAGAACTTGATGCTATAAAGAGGAACAAGACTTGGAAGCTATCAGAACTTCCAAAAGGCAAGAAAGCCATCAGCGTCAGATGGGTTTTCAAGCAGAAACTAAAGCCAGATGGATCAATTGGCAAACACAAAGCGAGGTTAGTAGCAAGAGGATTTCTGCAGAAACCTGGACTAGATTATTCTGAAGTGTTTGCACCTGTAGCAAGACACGAAACAATTAGACTGGTAATTGCAATAGCTGCTAACAGGAATTGGCCTCTGATGCATTTAGATGTGAAATCTGCATTTCTGAACGGTCCATTACAAGAAGAGGTATATGTGTCACAACCTCCTGGTTTTGAGAAAAAGAATCAGGAAGGGATGGTGTATAGATTGCATAAAGCCCTCTATGGATTGAAACAAGCGCCCAGAGCCTGGAATATGAGGATTGATTCATTTTTCAAGAAACAAGGGTTTCAGAAATGTGAGTTGGAGTATGGTGTTTATGTTCAGCACACTTCAGAAGGCAATATGATTCTGGTATGTTTGTATGTTGATGATATATTGCTGACAGGAAGTTCTGAACAAGAGATAGCTAAGTTCAAGAAGGTTCTGATGAATGAGTTTGAGATGACAGACCTTGGAAAAATGAGTTACTTTCTAGGGATGGAATTTCTATATTCTGAGAAAGGAATCATTTTGCATCAGTTGAAGTATGAACTTGAGCTTCTGAAGAGATTTAAGCTGGAGAATTGCAAAGTTGCTATCACACCCTCTGATACGAATCAAAAGTTGGATTCCGATTCTGATGGAGAGGATGTGGATGCTACAACCTTCAAACAGTTGGTTGGTTCTCTGAGGTATTTGTGTAATACCAGACCTGATATTTGTTTTGCAGTTGGAATGGTTAGCAGATTTATGAGTAAACCAAAATGGTCCCATTACCAAGCTGCTGTCAGGATTCTGAGGTATATCAAGGGGACTCTGAAGCATGGAGTGCTATTTCCCTCTGAAGGAAGGACTGAATCAGAACTTTTGAGTTATTTAGATTCTGATTGGTGTGGAGACAGAGTTGATAGAAGAAGCACTTCTGGATATTTATTTAAATTTCTGGGAGGTCCTATTTCGTGGTGTTCCAAGAAGCAACCTGTTGTTGCTCTATCAACCTGTGAAGCTGAATATATTGCAGGCGCTGTGACTGCATGCCAAGCTGTGTGGCTTCTGAACTTACTGCAGGATCTGAAGATCAAGGTAAACAAGCCTCTGAAGCTGATGATTGATAACAAGTCTGCAATCAATCTTGCCAAGAATCCAGTGCTGCATGGAAGAAGCAAGCATATTGAGACCAAGTATCACTTTCTGAGGAATCAGGTTCAGAATGGAGTGCTTGAAGTTGTGCACTGTAGCACTCAGAAGCAGCTGGCATATGTGTTGACAAAGGCTATCAAAACTGATCAATTTCTTCGTTTGAGGGATGAAATTGGTGTTGTCAGTTTTGTCTAAATATAAATTAAGGGATGGTGTTAGAAGTAATTTATATTTAAGGGTATTTTAGTATTTACTATGTTAAGTACTTTTTGAACTTGTCTGTTAAGTTTTTATTTTTAGGGCCTATGTGGCAAACTTTACTCTTTGTATAAATAGCTACTCTTTTATCAATGCAATTAATTCTTCCTTTCATATTTGTGGCTGCTGTCTTTGTTCTCTCCTTACTATTTCATTGATTCATCACCTTGTACATCAACAGTTTTAGTTTTAAGGTAGAAAATCATTGTGACTAACAAATTTCAACGTGTCATTATGTCAGCAACTCCTTACAATGTCGACAGCAAAAAGATTTCATTTTCATTTTTTTGGACTTCACAGTGTGGATAAGCTTTTCTGTCTTCTTTTCCTTATACAACACAAACATTTGAAACCAATGCACCTTTCCTCTGAATTTTGTCCTTCCATTCCATGAAGGATTTTCTCTGAAACTCATTACCTCTACTCTACTCTCTTTCTCTTTGTTCTCTGAATTATGGCTGCTCTAACTTCTCTCTCATTCTCAGCAACAACTCAATGCTCACAGAGAAAATCAACTCTACCTTCTTCTACTCGTTTCCTTGCTTCAAGTTCTGATTTCTTTGGAATTCGGATTGATTCCTCTTACTATCATCATGTTGGTGTTAGAGCTTCCAATTCTTCATCTAAAATGGTTATTCAATGCATGTCTTCTGTCACAGGTTTGTGCCTTTGTTAATTTTGTTCCATAATCAAGTTTTACAAGAAAGAGGTGATTTTTTTTCATGTTGTTGAACTTTCTCATGCCTTAGAGTTTAGACCCTATTTTGAGCTATGTGTTCTAATAAAATGTTCTCTTCTTAGGCCTTAAGCTCCAAAGACTAGAAGAGATTTTTTATATTTTATCTAATAAATTTCAAGTTTGTTTAGCATTTGGTTTTACTAAGGAAAAGTTTCTTCAAAGTACTTATTGAGGGTTAGTTTCATTTAGTCTGCATTTGCATGCATATGCATGATTAGGAATTAAGCTTATTAGATCATATATACTCTTTTGGGATTCTTTTTGGTGAGTTTTGGATTAATTAGAGCATCTCCAGTAATGGTATCATAAAGGGTTTCAAAGCAAGATGAATTTGTAGCTTATTTTTCATCCCTATTGGAGGAACCTCAACTGGAAAAGTCGGTAGCGTAAATTTTCAGCAGATTTCTAAATGGTGAGTTCTATTGATATGTGGTTCATGATGCTCCTCAGAAGTAGAGCTTTCAGTCCTCCATGTCTTTACGACTGAGACGGTGACTATATCAGTGTTGGTTTAACAAAAATAAGAAAAAATGAATGAGTTGAGTTTTGAGGTGCATATTAATTTTCCTCTATTTTTGTTGAACCAACACCGATCAAGTCATTGTCTCAACTGTGATGATGAGAGGATTGAGATCTTCTATTTTCAAGAGTTGATGAAGTCTATCGTCATTGAAATTTCCAACAATTTTCAAGTACCTGTCCACCGTAAACCACCGATTAAGTAAAATTTGCCTAACTTGTAAAAGAGTGTATGACATTGCATGGAAAGTATTACATTAGGTTTGTTTATTTTTCTAACCCCTATTGCAAAAATGGGAACACTAAATAAATAAAAGAAAATGAACCTTATTATCAATAGTTCGTCATGTGTTATCATCTACTGCAGATGTTCCAAGTGTTTCCGAGACAAAGTTAAATTTCCTAAAGGCATATAAACGACCAATCCCTAGTATCTATAACAATGTGCTGCAGGAGCTCATTGTCCAGCATCATTTAATGAGATACAAGACATCGTACCGTTATGATCCTGTATTTGCTCTTGGTTTTGTCACTGTTTATGATAAACTCATGGAAGGGTATTCTAGTGACGAGGAACGAGATGTCATCTTCAAAGCTTATATTAACGCATTGAAGGAAGATCCAGAACAATACAGGTTATATGATTGAGCAGTTTAGCTTTTCTTTATTGTTATTTATTCCCCTTTGCTATCCTTGAGTTGAGCCAAACCTTTGATTTAGTGATTGAAAATAATAATAATAATATTTAATAATGGCCGCAAGCAAGCCACTGCAGACTATGTTCACCAGAACCTAAGTTTAATGATAGTATTATCAATATCTTTGATGATTATTCCCAATTGATATAACTGCAACCAGGTTCAAAAGTAAAAGATACAAAAGCAGCGCAAACAGAGAACACAATATTTGAGCACGGAGTTTGGCCGATTGTGCTTATGTCTCCAATTGCACAGCAGTTGCAGTACCTTTAACTACCTTTCTATTATCACTGGAAGTTTAAGGTTTACAAAGTACAACTTGTGTTTAAAATTAAATACTAGTCCAAGTTACAATATTACTCCTGAACCGTACCATAGGGGCTTCACCCCATACGTCCCTTAGTTGCAGCCTCACAGACGTTTGGGCTGCGACCTGCCCACTTATCAGCAAACTGTTATGCATACCCAACACCAACAGGAAAAAAAAAAATATTAACTTTAATTTGCAGACGTTTTATTTTGCACTCTACAGAATAGATGCACAGAAGTTGGAAGAGTGGGCTAGGACTCAAAACTCTACTTCCCTGGTTGAGTTTTCATCCAAAGAAGGAGAAATTGAAGGGATTTTAAAGGATATTGCACAAAGAGCAGGAGGAAAGGGTGAATTCAGTTATAGCCGTTTCTTTGCGGTAGGACTTTTTCGCCTTCTTGAATTGGCAAATGCGACAGAACCAACAATTTTGGACAAGGTAGCTCAATTCATTCAACACATCATGCATGACTTATAATTTGAATTATTCAAATAAATGGTTTACATAGTTTCCTGCTTTAGAATTATTTTAAGTTTAACCTATGTATGGTCTAGTTCTCTTGTTAACAAGCTTGCATGCGACAAGTCTAGAAATTCCAACATAGTTTGAAGTGATTAAAAATGGACTTAACCTGATATGTTTTCATCCCATGATTGATCTAAAGCAATATTGTAGAAGTATCTATTACTTACATGCTAATGAATGTTTGGAAGACTTATGATAGTTAATCTTTGGTGTCAAAATAATAGCTTTGTGCGGCTTTGAACATCAACAAAAAAAGCGTTGATCGGGACTTGGATGTGTATCGTATGCTTCTTTCCAAGCTGGTTCAAGCAAAAGAGCTGCTAAAGGAATATATTGACAGGTAGACACCAAAAACTTCATTGCCCTTCAGTTCTCACTCTCTTTGTTGTCATGGATTTCCATTTTGAATTTGATATAACTACGGTTATTTATAACTTTGCCAAGGGTGTGTTGGGTTTTATGGTAGAGATCGTCATAATTGATTTTCTCTCCTATCAAACACGATTTAATTTAAGTAAAAGTACATATCTTGTTAGTATCAAGTAAAGTTGATTTTGCTTCTAAATCTCAAATTTGACATATGATAATAAGTGACATTTGCAACGAGTAAAAACACAAACATCCCTATTATGCCATGTACCCTTTTCATAAAACAAGTGATTGCAGAACTTGTGTAAAACCAACTGGGAACTTGTCTCAAGCTTATAAATTTATAATTCTAGTGTAGAATGTCGGAGAATGGGGCTGTTTTACTGCTGGGCTCTGGCACAATCAGATATTCCATCTATAAATCTGAATATGCTATTACAAGTCAATGTCTAATTGAAATGTTTTTTTTTTTACTCCAGGGAGAAGAAGAAAAAAGAAGAAAGGGCGGAACCACAGAAAGCTAATGAGGCCGTTTCAAAATGTTTGGGACAAGAATTGTCTGTTATGTAGCTATGGCCTTCGGAAACGATCTCCAAGTGAAGATTTCCTTGACATGCCTTTTCTTAATCTACTGAGTTGGATAAGCAAGAATCAGCGTGATTTCTCATACAGTACTTGGTTTAAATTGTGGTATTTGTTCTGCTAAAACCACAATTAGTTCACCCTTCTAACACAATTTGCATGTATTTTTTATTTTTTACTTTGCAGTTACAAATGTATTTTGCAGTTCTAATAAAAAGCAACCCTAAAGGCATACATTCTGAGTAAATAATTTTATATTTCGGTATGTGCATTCACTTTGACATCAGTTTCATGGTTAGAACCTTAATATCCTCAGTTACTGATTTATACCAGCATTTGCATTTTTCTCCTTTTATTTGAAGTTGTATGGTCCTCTGTTCTTTTATTACAGGGCCTTAAGTATGGGGTCTTCCCTCAGCCACGCCACAATGTGCATATTAAGAAGATAAGATTCCATGGTCACCTCTCCCCAAGTGAGAGTAATTGCCATAGCCTCTGAGAACAATATTTAGGGTTTGTGAATTCAATGGGCGAAAAAACACTGAATTTGAAAATTTTGTGGAAGATTTTCATTTACTCTCTTCATTCCAGATTGATTTTCGTTTAAGGTTTTTTCACGAATACTTTATTAAAACGTACTCTCATTTTTGTTGCTCCAAAAGAATTTATAAACCCTGAAACTAGAACCTACCACAAGTGGAGCAGAATGCAAAGGACATAAGTTACTTGAGTAATTATTTCAGTTGCAAGAAGGTTCAGAACAAATCCATTACTGCATCTCAATTCTAAATTACAATTACCATGTTTGCAGACATAACGATGCTAGAATTGATCAAACAGGTGATACAATTGAAGGAGCCTACCATAAATACATTTTAAGTCTAAACAATTAAGTAGGCAATGTCAACCACATAATATTAAAGAATGGTATAATAGGGAGAAGCCTAACTAAGATGAGCAATATCTACCTCCTCTGGGATTTTGAAAGTTTCTGCTGCACCAAATTTTCGAAATTCATCTGCTAAACTGTCTTCATCATTATCATCATCTTCCTCAGCATCATTATGATGAGGTGATGATGGATCACGCACACTTTTAGACTTGGACTCATGAGTAGCAAGCATGTTAACCTGGCCATGGTGAGAAATCTCTACCAAAACAGTATCATCATCAACTGGGAGAGGTTGCTTCCATGGTTCCCCATCAATCCTCATGTACGTATGATCTGCTGCACCTTTGTGAAACTCAAAGCGGATTCTTTTTGCCTAATGACGATATCATTTCAAGCCATTTAAACTTTCAAATCGATATAATAATAATTGGTACGGATGGAAAGTAAAATCGAAACAAATATGTGTACAATATTTCATCGTATCCACATTACCTGAGCAAGGCGAGTTCCATGTCCATTTGGAGCAAGTAAAACAAGTCCATGCCACGCATCTCTAAAACCAACAACTTCAATAAGACCATCATCTACAAATGGAGGTGTAAAATCTTTCTGCATTTGATCAAGATAGCATATTTAGAGTTTTGTTTGTTGATTGCATAATTATTAATACTTCAACTACTAACACTTAGACTTTAAAACTTACAGGGCAGAAGGCTTAAATAAATAAATAAATAAATTATATCAGAGTTAGTTTATGAAATTTACATCACGACGCCTCCTGCTGCATGGTGTACCCCATGGGTTCAATCCACCAGAAAAGCTAGGCAAGTTAAGGCATACAATTGATCGGATGCTGCACATAAAATGGAAAGCAGGTAACAAACACATCAGATGTTATTCAAGCAGTAAACAGGAGCAGAAAGAAAAGTAGATTATTTTTTTTTTTTTAAACAAGTAAAGCAGATATTGAAAAAACAGAAGTTGGTATAAACGGTTATGCGAGAATAAAATATCCATACTCAAGTTGACATTGTGATAAAAACGTTAATCATCAAATAATCAACAATTGATACAATGTTAAATGCAATGTTAAATGCAATGAAAATGGGTATGTATGATTCACATGACAGTGAACTTGTTGCCCGTTTGCCATCTATTAAAGTGTAATTATCTTATTTATATATAAAAATCAAATTATAAAAAAAAAGTTCAAAATAAAAAAAAAATAATTGAATTGAAAAGAATAAACAATTTTATCGAAAGATGGAGAAAGGCTAAAATATTATATCTCCTAACAGAACTTAGAATACTATAAAGCATAGTTATGTATGGCTATGGAATATGGATTTTTTATATATTCAAAATGTAGTTTTTGCATTAACCTGAAACTTTCAGAACATTTGTTTTGCTAAATATAAATGCCAATGAGCTTGAGGCTTAATAGACATTGCTCAGTTGTAAGACTTCAGTATGATGTTAATGTGGAAGTTTCAAGTTGTTGCAACAAATGCCAAATGCATACTTTGAACCCGCCACTAGACTATATTTTTCTCTCTGCTACCCAAGTTCTTACAACTTCAATATATCCAAAAACAATACAAATTCACAAAATGTTTTACCTGGAAGGTATTTCTAGATCTTCCCAATGACCAGGTGTTTTCATGACTTTGACTTTTCCCATATGTGCTATGTTCCTGCAGTTGAAGATCAAATTAAATTCACTTAACTATTCATGGAAACACAAATAAGAAGAAAACAATTTGCTTAAGATGGACATATGACGGATAGATACAATGATATTGCATATGTGGTTGGTGCATATGTGTGCGCGCAATTCACCAGTCTGAACAAGTAATGAAGAATTGAAGAACTACATAGTATATAACATTCACAATGATTGAAACTTCAATCTCAGTCTCCAATAGAAAGCATCATTATTTATAAATTAGAGCCATTTAAACTATATAATTTGACATTTGGTCTGAAGGAAATTATAACCATGATTTGCAATCTATGGACTTGGTTAATAAGACTCGTCATAGACGATAAACCAAATAAGCAGAAAAATAGCAATGATTACTAAGTTTATATTTTATGATTTTGTAGGTTACAACTAGATTCATTGGGTTTAGAAGAACCATAGAATGATGCCATACTGATGTAGCATTGTTGCTACAGCTTCCTAGTTCTCATCATAGGCCAACGTCATTACCTAAGCCCACATCAACTTCCGACGGGAAAGGTGGCTGCCCGGCGAAAGGGTTATATATATTTAAAACTTGAAATGACCAAAGCCACTAGATTTGGTCTAGTGATGAGGGATTTGTGTAGTATGCTTGCTAGAAGTTCTGGGTTCGATCCTCAGCTCCATAATAGTAAAGATAGGACTGTGGCGTATTTTAGAATTCGGTTTTCCTGGTACCATAATAGCATATCAATAGAAGTAATGTACAGGGAATAATAAGATCACCAACAAGGATATTACGTAATTTTGAGATTGAATTAGAAAATGATATCTGTCTAGCTTTAGAAAATTCTTAACAAATGGAATGTTAGTACTAGATAGTCTATTCCTCGAGCCTATTATTAACTAACAACTTCAAATCAATAGTGGGATGGGGAACTTAGCATTCTGAAGTTTCATATGGGTAAAAACAACCTAAAACTCATAAAAGGAAAACATATAAATCCTTTGTGGAATCAATGGTGGATCTACATGAACTGACCTGTTCGGAGGATGGAATAGTGAAGCTAAAAACCACCCTTGTGTGCACCCAAGCTTAGCATAAGTGCTCTGAAGCAATTTCAAATAGAACCAATCACAAAAATGGAAAAAGTGGATAATGAAAGTACATCTCAATGGTCTGAAATTACATATTATAACTAAGAGTGAGAAAGTCAACATAGTTTTTGAAGATAAGATTAGGATCCATATATTTATTGTATAAGATTGGTATATTGTATCATACAACATATCATATCATATTGTGTTCATAGGAATATAATATTTTGAAATTATTAAAGAGAGCCCGTTGTATAGTTGAATGAAACACATGGTGTCGGTGTCTTTTTCTCTCATTCAACAGTCGTGTTGTTATTAACTTCAGCACAATACTTTTATGTACTTATTATAATTATTCAGAAACAAGTTACAACAGCATACCTGATTAACCAGCTGATTTTTGAATTTTTCAGGGTGCAATTTTCGTTCAGAATGAAACGCATAGGACACTTGAGCATCCATTCCTACAATCAGGAATCAAAGATTTTACAACCACTGCTTAAGCAAGATGAATTGATAGAATTTGGGAACCAAAATTCCCTCTAATAGGTTCTATGACATAAATTACAATCAGAAGAAGCAAAAATAGTCAAGCTAAAAACAGTTAGTGCTACTGATGAAGATAATTAATGATTTTGATTGAATAAAAGCCAACTAACATATCAATATCAAAATTATGTTTCCATCATTTCATAAATTCATACTTTTCACAGCTTTTGTAAAAAAGTAAAGCTTTTATTGCAAAAAATAATTTAAATTGAATTTTGCAATCTCATAATCTGAAATTACTCACAAATATTAATACTAATCAAGATCAAAGGATGCTAAACAGACAAAATTAAATATTTTATTGAAGAGCCAACTAAATCAAGAAATTCTTACCCATGCTGAAGTAATTCCAAAATCCCCCGCGAAATGTATGGCAACCTTCCTGAAGAGAGATAAGAAACAACCACAAAAGCAAGGATATTGATTAGAAAAGAAGCCAAATCATATGTTAGGGCCTGTGGCTCAGAAGCCAAAGAGAGAATCCACTCTCTATGATAAAACAACAAACTTGTTTGATTACTTAAAACTTGAATGAATACAAAGTGTTGTGAGGGCTCCTATTTATAGTGCAAGAGCCATTACATTGAGTTACATGCATGGAAACAAGTGGCACAACAAAGACATGCAATGATACAAGTGGAAATGAAATACATGCAAAGAGACAAGTGTAAGGATGAACATGATGTAAGTGTACTATAATGCAATAAGCCTAGTCACTACATGGAGAATATTATGCATGGATCATGGGCTTGGCTTATGTTTATGGGCCTTAATCATTCTCTATCATTCTCCCGGGGTTGGAAGAGACTCGTCCTCGAGTCTGAGGTGATCGAAAGACAAAATCCATATTGACATCTTTCCAAGGCGGCTTAGGAACTTGCAGTGGCGCGTCGAACCCTATGTTCTGACTATTGACATTGTCCAAATGGTAAACCATGCATCTTAGAATATGTTGGTTAACATCTATCTCTAGCTTTGGCCAATAAAAATCTTCTTTGACTTGCGCTTTAGTGATTAAAGACACTAATGACTTAGATCTCTTTTTATTTTTATCAAGTTCACTCGGTGGTAACGGAGTTAACTTGATTTTAATTCCATCTTTGATGAAGGAATACGTGTTGGCACAACAATCTTGATGGACATGACGATCATATTGCCAAGGTCTTCCAAGGAGAAGGTGGCATGCATCCATTGGAACAACATCACACCAAACATAATCTTTATATTTATCGCCAATGGAAAATGTAACAAGGCAGCGCTTGGTAACTTTTATTTCACTTCCATCGTTGAGCCATTGCAAATTATACGAATCAGGATGACTTTCTGTCGGCAACTTCAATTTATCCACCATGTAGTTTGACACTACATTTTCACAACTTCCACTGTCAATAATAACATCACAAACCTTTCCAGCAACAGTGCAACGAGTATGGAAAATGTTGTTTCTTAACCAATGTGCTTCTTCGGTGGATGCATGTAGGCTTCGTCTAATCATTAATGACTCACCTTGATCGGCAACAACGATTTCTTCATCATAAACTGGTTCTAATTCTTCTTCTTTTTCAAGATCATCTCGAGCTTCTTCAGGCTCTTCATAAGCTTCTCCTTTGATGATGGTGATTGTTCTTCGGTTAGGACAATCAGAGGCTATATGTCCAAAGCCTTGACATTTGAAACATTGGGTGGCCTTTGTTTTATTTTGAATAGAGGGTTTAGGTAAAGGCTTATTTGAGGAACTAGGTTGGTCAATTGGTGGTTTGTGTGGGTAAGAAGATCTTTCAATAGAGGAAAAATTCCTGTAGGATGACCCTTTTGATAACTGTTCCTCAACTCGTATGGCGAGGCAGATAACGTCATCAACCGACCAATATTGTTGGAGTTGGACAGGATGAGCAATGTCAGTGTTCAGTCCTCCTAAGTAACGAGCTATTGTTTGTTCTTCCTTTTCATGAATATCACACTTCATCATCAACTTTTCAAACTCTCTAGTATATTCTTCCACCGATAAATTCTTTTGGTGAAAATTTTGTAGTTGAATAAAGTTGTCTTGGTAGTAATGGGCAGACAAAAACTTACTTGTTAATTCTCGCCGCATTTTTTCCCAAGTCTTGATCTTTCTTTTCCCTTCACGTTCACGCTTCTTTTTAAGATTTTCCCACCATATTGAGGCGTGCTTCTTTAACTTGACAGCAATGATCTTTACCTTCTTCTCTTCGGGTACCTCCTTGTATTCGAATACTCGTTCAACAGTTTGAAGCCAATCAACAAACTCGTCGGGTTGAAGCTTTCCTTCAAAATCAGGAATTTCCACTCTTATATCATCATTTCTGGACGTTCTTTGAGGTGGTCGACGATGTCTATTTGTGGAAGAGTCGCTACTGGATGTGTCGACTTCGGATCTTTGATGGTATTCATCCAATAAGGCTTGTTGAGCGTCCACCCTCTCTTGTAATTGTTGAATTTGCATCCTCAAATCATCCATCTCAAAATCATTACGTTGTTGGCGTCTTGGAGGCATTTTGAGATTTTTTTATTTTTTGGTCAGGGGTAAAATTGGAATAAGGAAAATTTTGGGGCAGAACTATGATTGTCAGAAAAATCTGGGGCAATTTGGAATTTTCTAGAATTATGGGTCAATTTGCAATTTCTGAAAGTTCAGGTGTCAAAATAGGAATATAAAAAGTAGGGTGGCAATACTGTAAATAAGGAAAAGTTAAGGGGTAAAACTGCAATTTTGAGTTCTGGAGGTGACGTGGCAGGGGATGACACGTGGCAAGTTCTGGATGGGTATTGAAAGTGACGTGGTGATGAGGTGGCAGGTAGCGTGGCATGCGGGTGACGTGGCAGGCTGGACACGTGGCTGGATCTGGGTGGATGAGGTGGTGCTGACGGAGCGGTGAGGTGGCACGTGACGTGGGCGTCTTCTTCCTTGGCCGGCACGTGGAGGCGCGTGAAGACGGCGGACGGCGCGTGAACGGCGCGTGGGAGACCGGCAGTGGCGCGTGCAGTGTCGGAAGGCCGTGAAATTTCGTATTCCAAGGTTTTCGGACCTTCTGAACACGATGGCGGTGTTAGTTTTGCGAAAAAATGGCCGCAAAGTAGTGTTTCGTGGGTGGCAGCTTTGTTGCACCAAGAACACCCTAAGGAAACTCAAGCTTTCCGTTGATTTTCTCACACAAACTCAACTCCGGATTTGGAACCTTGCTCTGATGCCAAGATGGCTCAGAAGCCAAAGAGAGAATCCACTCTCTATGATAAAACAACAAACTTGTTTGATTACTTAAAACTTGAATGAATACAAAGTGTTGTGAGGGCTCCTATTTATAGTGCAAGAGCCATTACATTGAGTTACATGCATGGAAACAAGTGGCACAACAAAGACATGCAATGATACAAGTGGAAATGAAATACATGCAAAGAGACAAGTGTAAGGATGAACATGATGCAAGTGTACTATAATGCAATAAGCCTAGTCACTACATGGAGAATATTATGCATGGATCATGAGCTTGGCTTATGTTTATGGGCCTTAATCATTCTCTATCAGCCTGTTTGGATTGACTTATTTTTGAGCTTATGCAAATAAATAAGTTTTTATGTATTATTATAAGTTTGTCAAGATAGTTTATAAAAAACAACTAGTAAAAATACAATTTTTGTTAGTGAGAACTTACGAATTAACATAAAAACTTATTTATTTACATAAGCTATTTTTCATAAGATCAAAAATAAGCCAATCCAAACAGACCCTAAAACATTTAAAAAGAACTCCTACCACTACATAGTTTACTGTGTATATTTTATTAGTAAAAATTAAGGATAAAGATTAAAATATGCACATATTTTGCTGTTTGTACTTGAGGAATACAAGGCTCAAGCACATAACAAAATCCACCCCAAACTTGGTGTGATTTAGTTACAAACCCTATATCATCTACTCATCCTAAAAAGAATTGCAAAATGTAGCGCCCAGTCACCACGAACTGGATGTAGTATGACATTGCTAAATAGTGAATGGTATAGTGTCTTACTATATTAAGTTCATCCGTCTCAGATACTCGATGGAAGGCATGCAGAGAATGAGGTAACTCAAGAGGAGCAATAGGGTCACAGACACCGTGTTTCGGAGTCTTCATCCGCATAAGAAGGTGCCAGCTGAGGGATTAGGAAAAAAAACAGAAATTATCAGTCAAGCAACTGATATAAGAAATCTGTGAAATATATACTAAAGATCTTGAACAAAAATTTGCCCTTAAAATATCATCGCACATTTGCTTTGGGTTAAGGAGCATTAAGAACTTGAGTAGTCAGTAAGGGAGAAAATCAAAATACCAAAGAAGATACAATACTCCTTATGGCTTAAACTATTGGAACCACTCAAAAATGCCCCATAAACGAACACTAATAACGATAACAATAGAGTGATTGAATAAAAATAATAATATTAAACAACAGTCTGCATGATGCTTTGAGATTAATAATTCTATGACACCACAGGAAGAGACCACATTGAGATGGTACACAGATAGTGGAAATAAATTACTAAATAAAAGAAGAAATTATAGGTTTTCAATCACGATAAATGACTTTATTGATTTTAAACTGAAGGGTACTGCAGTTATTCCAACTATACTGTCATTAACTCGGTGCAAAATCAATTCAGGATATTATTCGAAACCAGGCAAGTATTCCTTAGAATTTTCCCAATAGTAGGAAGGAAATGTAACTATATACTAATATGTGACCTATTTAACTAGCAGAATAACAAAATAAAACTTAATTATAAGATGAAAGAAAACGAGCAAAGTTCATTACTTATCAATTTTCATTTCCTTAGCCTTCATTACTTTATCAAGAAATGACAAAACAGATTGTTCATCTGTTCCAGGATTCTTCTTCCCCTGCAATACAGCAGAAAACATTTATGATTCATGGGATCCATCATTTCTTTATACATTTTGTAAAAAAAATTATATTTATTATCACAGTCACAATAACTTCCGAATTCTATGGAACCAAATTGAAAGGCATACTAGGAACCAAATTCTCTCTAGATATAGGAAACCTATGGTTAGTTATAAAGAAAAAAAAAAGCCTAGTTAATGAAGACATGCGAAAAGTTCAGAAATATACCAGCATAATATGCACACTCCTAAAGAGCATCCAGTTAAACAAGGAACAGGAATAAGGAAAACAAAATCTTCTTAGTTTTAAACAATCAAGTCAGGACTCATGGCAGAGGCAACATATGTTTTACATGTACTTGAAGATTTCATGAGAAGCACACAATATAATGAGATTTCCTACCCAGCCAAATGCAAATGGTAGATTATTCCCTGTGCCTAAGGGAACCGTGGCTATGGGAGGCGAATGAGCTAATTTGAGATCACAAACAACTCCAAGCAACCAGCCAGCTGTTCCATCACCCCCTGCAACCTAGACACAAAATACACATCAAAAACTCAAATGAAATTTTTTAAAAAAAAAACAGCCATTTGCATATAAAATTGAACATTTGGGTCAAACATGCATACATTTGTATAAATTAAATCCAACCAAAATAAACGAAATATGTTAATAATTGCAGTTGCAGTCATTGTCTTCGAGTGAGAGCTGACTATAATCGTGTTTGGCCGTGACTCTGAATTTCAAAGTCACGGCAAAACACGATTACAGCAACCACAGAAATCGAACTACAACCTTCAATTCAAAACTACACAAAAACACATAGAAACAGGAATTTCAGCTTACAATTAATCTCAATCTCTCCATAGTCCATATAGCAAGTTGATCACCCTGAACCTTCAAATTTTCCAAATTAGCATAAATTCTACTCAAAACCTTATCAGGAGTCTCTTCCCCCAAATCAAAAACCTAGTCAAACAAACACAAGCTCAATTCAGTCACACACAATAACATCAAATCGAATTCGAAAAATCCAGAAAAATCAAAATTTAAAAAACCTGTTTCTCTTTGAGAAGTGAACGGTAGGTTTTCAAGAGTTCTCCACCTAACTGACCACCACTCTTAGAGTTAACAAAAACAAGCACTGGACATTTTGGTCCATCACGATCAATCTCGCCATTATCAACGTTAGAATCCGGCACGAGAATGTGATTCGGGATCCAAAAATTCTTCAAGAATTCAGAATTGCGTGACGCCATTGTCGCATTTAGCTAGAAACGAAATCAATGAAGTAACTGAAATTGAATTGCAGGAAAAGCGATTAAAGTGACGTTAAAGCAAGTAGTAATAAGGATAACGTGAGTGACGTTGACCGTTAGTGGAAATCGTGATTATGAAATTAAGCGACTGTGATTATTACTTACTATGTAGTAAAAATAAAGTGATTGAGATGCGGAATTGGATTGGTGAAACGCGGTTATGAAGGAGTGTGTGTGATTTTGAAGTGTGGTTGAAGAAGACTGGAAGGAAAGTTGAATTGAGAGGGAATTTATGGAAATGTAGCCAGCCAATCAGATAAAAAAAGAGTAAAGAGAACTCCCTATAGACTCTTTTTTAAGAAAATTTATTATCCATTTGTAGACCTTATTAAGAAATTTCTTTTTTTTATCTCGATTTTATTTAATTCTTAAAATAACTTTTACAATATACAATCATGTTAAAAAGTGCTCCCTCCGGTATTAAATATAAACAAAAATCAAAATATATTTGGCCTATATTTGAACCAAATATATTTTAACTTTTGCTTATATTTAAAATCGGCGGGAGTAGGACGATTAATGAGGGTATTTTTGGAAAAAGATCATTAATTATAGTTGATTTTGATCATTTTTGCTTTTATATTTGAGACCAATTTTTTTTTTCTTCACTTTTGCTTATAAATAAGGTCGGATGAGTAGTTTGTAAGGTAAACATTATTGCTAGATGAGCGGCAAGCCGCGTGTCAAAGTTCTTTTTTTTTTTTTTCTTTCAATACTCTCTTCCCTCATTATTTTAAGTAAGAAATATTTTATTAGATTTATTAAAAAATTAATATATTTAGTCTATATTATAAACCAGATACATTGATTTTTTAATTAATCTAATAAGGTTTTTTTTTTCTTCTTATAATAGTGACCGGTAGAAGTATTTATCTATGATTAATATTTGGAGTGGATGCGTAGCTTAAATGATCAGAAGTAGAAAATTCATGGTTCGTCCCATAAGTCCTAGCTCAACTGGCAAAAATTTGCCGAAATTGCAAGGCATGGACGTCATGATCGGGGTTCGAACCCCGGCTCTCTCATTATATGAGAATTTCTTATATTTACTTTTTTTCGGTTTTCACCACCAATTGAATCTGGTTCGGGGGTCAGTTCTGGCATCAAGTGGTTCCAGCCCTCTCCCGATCGCAGTTGCGGGGGATCGAACCGTGGTCCTCCCTACCAAGTTCAGCGCCAATCACCACTGAACCAACTAACGATTGGTAATTTCTGATATTTACTTTGTCATTTCTTCTATGTATCAAAAAAAAAAAAATCATGGTTCAATTCCAAGATAAATATTTATCGTGTAACTTTTTTTTATTACTTTCTCTATCTCAATTTTTTAGTCGTTTTAGAATTTTGCACATAGATTAAGAAATAATAAATATTTATAAGTTAAGTTAACGCATTAAAAATTGTAATGTTCATTTTTTGAATAAAAAGTTTCTTTAAATAAAATGTTTAAAGAGTACCTCGAGAGCACTCGTTAGCAAGACCCTTACTTTATTAAGAAAGAGAATAATTCATTTAATACATGTTTTTATTTTTGTAAAAGTATGAATGATAAAACATCATTGATCGTACTTGAAAAGGATCAAAGTTTTGAAAAAAAGTAAAAAGGCTAAAAGACTAAAGTTTTGGGAGAGTGGGAATATCAGAGGTGTGAATGTTTGTTCTTGTATACTATCAAGGTAAATTCTAATATGCACCATCTTATCAAGTGGTTCATGGTGGACCATTGATGAAAAATCCTATAACGAATACGAATTTTGCAAAATCTACCGTTGGATTGAAAGTTTATATCATATAGATCATCTATAGAAAATTTTAGAAAAATTGAAAATCATTTGATATGTTATTGAGATCCATCAAGATTAACGGTTTATTAAATACTGTAAATCTTGATAAATCCCAATAAAATATCAAATGATTTTCAATTTTTTTTAAAATTTTTATGGATGCTCTATATAATATAAACTTTCAATCTACCAATAAATTTTGTAAAATTTGTATTCGATTAGATTACTTGTCCACGGTGGACCACTTGTGAAGGTGGTCCACCGTAGCATTAGCCATAGTATCAATTATTAAACAACAAAGATACAAACTAGACAAAGAAAATGAGGCGAGATTTCAATAATATTACAATAATATTGCTTAACAAAATAAGGATTATAAAAAGAATATTTAGCAAATCTAAAATAGTTAAACTATTAACCTAAAAATATAATATTTATGCCCAATATCTTAAGTCCACTAATATTATATCTAACACTTCTCTCAAATTAATGATGCATTAACAGAGAAGCATCGAGAGTTTGTTAAATAAAATACGAAAAACATAATAATATAAACTCATAACATTTAATTTTAATAATACCCATCAAGTTAAAGCTTACTAAATTTTAAGCTTGTTACAAAATTAATACTGAAAATAATTTAAACCAACATAGAGGAGCAACAAAAAAACATCAACTAAAGTGAGAAACCATTAGAAGAAAGAATCAAAGCAAACCAATAATAACGAATTTAAACCAATTGAACAAATTGTAAGTAATATCTTGACTCGCCAAATAATTAAAAGAAACATCTAGATAGATTGCGAACATTCACTCACAAGACAAACAAATTGTGAGCATTCGCTCACGAGACAGATTGCGAGCATTCACTCACCAGACAGACAAATTGCGAGCATTTGCTCACCAGACAGATTGCGAGCATTGACTACGGTCTGACAAGTGTACCAGTCTGTCGTCGAGTAATAATCCTCACCCTGGTTAGGATGGGTTCGTATCCACAGGGATCGTGCCAAAGTAACTAGTTTTGTTTAGAAATTTGAGTAGATTGCTCTCGCTTTATAAGTTGATTCAACAAACAAAGAATACAAAATATGAAAGAAACAATTTAAGAAGAAATGTTAAGTTGTTGGAATCTCTCCATTATTTCTGCTTGTACGTAACCGGTGCTATATCGTTGACTATCTCTTTTTATTATTTGGCGAACTAATACAAGTAGTAATAATCACGTACGAAGATTACTCTAATTACAAGTATAAAGTACCTTGGTCATTAGAAAGGAAAACCCGTGTTGGACATGTTGTCACGTTCCCGCACTAAGTGATTAGGTTCCAGATATGCAGTCTTTAAGATTGGTTTCATTAGTTCTCAACCCCTTAGCCCTGAATGTTCGTGTTACCGTATCAATGTTGGCTAAGCTATTATCTATTGATCCAGATTAGAAGCCAGTTTCGTGACTAAATACTAACCCTAAAAGCGTTCCCCGATTCTTTAGCTATCAGTCGAAATTACGTCGTTAAAACTTAGATAATAGAAATAATAAAACTGAATAGAAAATTATATAAACTTAGTACCAAATTACATGTCTCAAACATTCATAAGGGAATTCATCTTCTCCACCTAACCTAAAGGAGTTTAGCTACTAATACACATAATTAAATTACAAGAATTAAAATAATGCATACCAATTACCTCGCTATCTTGCGGAGGAAGTTACTTTTCCCGTTAAATGGGGAACACTACTAGAAAATTACCTTTTAGCGACCGATTTAGCAACCGAAATATTTTGGTCGCTTTAGAGATCAAATTAGAGACCAAAATTTCGAGCATCAAAGTTAAAAAATATTTGGTCACTAAATCGATTGCTACATAATTATAAAGACTGAACTGGAGATCGATAATTAGCAACCAATATTTCGGTGACTTTAGAAACCGAATTAGAGACCAATATATCGAGTTTTAAAATAAAAAATATATTGATCGCTAAATCTGTCGTTTTTGTTGACCACATTCTTTCATATAAAATTGGCGCATTATGGATCTTCCCTTTTGTTCTAACAATGCTAAGTGTTACATCCTCAATTTATTTTGTTTTGTATGTAGAAACCCTAACCTATAACTCATTATGTAAAAATAGGTCTAAGAAGATACAAACATACATGTCATAAAGTTTAACCTTTATTTTTATTGATATTTATTGCAAAACAAACACACAAATGAAATAAATTGTTTTATTAAATTCAATAATTATATGTTTTTTTTGCAATTTTGAGCATAATATTATCCACACCACCATTTTAAGGTATACACCGCTTGCACTAGCCAAACTTGGGCCAAGCCCAATATACCTCATTAACCCATGCCCTTCTAATTTTTTCTCTTCACCCCCTCCATGTTTCTTCCAGTCCCCTAAAATTCCAATTTTTTCCTAAAATAATTTTCAAAAAATGTTTTCCAAAATTCTTATTTTTTTGAAATCTATTTTCCGAAATAGACTTAAATATAGTTTTTAGATTTGTTTTTTCTCATTCATATTTCAGTATTTCGGATTCTAGTTTCCAAAAATTTAAATATTTCTGAAAATATTTTCTGAAAATTCAAATAATTTGAAAAGCATAATCCAAAATTGCTTTAGAAAATGTTTTCCAAAGTGATTTTAGATAACGTTTTCCGAAATCCTGTTATATGTGATCAAAACCACATTTTTTTGTTCTAACTTGATTTCTCATAGTCTTAATCAGTTTTTACCTTGTTTTCAAACACATTAATATGTGATCAAAACACATTAATATCTCACATCTTTACCTTGTTCTCAATGCTAAGTTTTTACCTTGTTTAACTTTGTTGTTTAATTTACTGCAAAAAAGGTTGTCGTGAGATGTTTATATCTCACATCCATTAACACAATTATATTTTGAATTATATTTGGCTACCGATTAATGTTTTGTTTTAAGAAGCTAAATTAGCCCACCCAAAATTAATAATAGAAAGAATCAAACCTGAAACATTAAGGAGGAGGACACTTCCGGAATACTAATTAATGTTAAAAACAAGGTAAAAAAAGATTAAGACTATGAAAAATTAGGTTAGAACAACAAATTTGTGGTTTTGATCACATATAACAGAATTTCGGAAAACGTTTTGAAAAATGTTTTTCAAAACATTTTCGGATTCTGCATTCTGAAGTATTTGATTTTTCGAAAAACGTTTTTCAAAAGAGTTAACTTTTTAGAAAATTGAATCTGAAATACTTTAATATTAATGGAAAAATATAAATAAATAAAAAAACTACATTTAAGTCTATCTTGGATAATAGATTTTGAAAAAATATGGATTTTGGAAAAAAATTTATTTAGCCCTATATATTATTTTCTCAATTACTTTGTTGCATTTGTAGGGAAACCGTTTTCAGTGAGAAGTAGTATATCATTGTTATTTTCAATCGATTAGGCCCATTTGTTTTAGTTTTAGTTTTTGATTTTAAAAACTAATTTTTATAGTGTATTGTATTTTTGTTAAACAAATTTGAATTAAATATATATATATATATATATATATATATATATATATATTTTTTTTTTTTGGTTTTTATAAAATAAAAAAAATTACAAAATTTTATTTTTAGTCCCTATAACACAAGTGATATATTGTCCCCGTGAGCTTAACTCAATTGGCAGGGACATTACATTTTATATGTAGCGACCAAAATTCGAACTCCGAACATTTTCACTTATATACTTAATATACAAAATTATTATACATGAAGTTTTAATCCATGCTATTATAAAAAATGTACATTTTTGAATGATTATTTTCCATACATGCAGTCTATCTCTTTTCACTTTTCAGTATTTAGCAAAGCTTCTTGAGGTGTTTGTGTTTTGCCAATAATGAGGATGCACATGATTATTTTAAGCTACTTATAATTATCATTTATATAATACATAAGATATAAAATAATTACACATGAATTCACAACAACATCATGTTGGTACACAAGAATGTGAGCCAAACGAAAATCCAAACACATAGAGTTGGCCACTTCCTTGTTCCTTGATTTAAATGAATTTGAAGCTCATCTATACAGAGGACAATATTTATGTTCTGAATGTGATTTGGTTAATGCAGGTTAGACTACTTAACTCCAATTTGTGACTACATCAAATTCTTGAGTTTTGTTAGATATTTAAACCATTAAAGTATAAAATTTTGAATTTATTTAAGGATTAAACTTTTATTGCTTATGAAAAACATTTGTTATTAACATTTTCACCTGTTCTCTTTAGTTTCTACTTTGTTTTTGCACAGTCTAAGTTGTTTATATGCAACTTTGGTAAAATTATAAAACCATATATATAGTTAGTGATTTTCTAAGTGCTCTCAAAACAAATTTTGCTAATAACTCAATTCCTGCACCCTTTCTCAATCTAAGTGCTCTCAAAACAAATTTTGCTAACCAAAGGGCTCTCAGTGAAAGACTTGGCGACTCTTTCAGGTACTATATAGTAATACTATAATACTATATAATAATGCTTTATCAATCAGGCCCGGTTCTGGGCCAGGGCAGCCAGTGCTGCAGAACTGGGCCTCAAAAATCTGGGGCCTCAAATGTTTTTTTTTTGATATTATGTAAGGGGGTGTAGTAGTAAACAGAAGGCCCAAAAAGCAAATGTATCTAACAAAAAAAAAAAATTTAGCGTATTTTTGTTAGTAGCTAGAATTTTTTTAATGGATTTCGATGATATTGATTAGAATATGACCTTTTTTTGTTAGTCACAAAGATGATAATTACTTTTGATGTTATTGATATATTTACAATTTGAATATATATATATATATATATATATATATATATATATATATATATTTTTTTTTATAAAAAAATAATATATTTTCTATTATGGGTCCATTATTATTATTAGCACGGGACCTCAAAATTCTCGGAGACGGCCCTGTTATCAATGATTCATTACCACTGCTTTGTTAAAAAATTATGTTTAGCATTCAACTAATCTTCAATATAATATACTATGTTTCAATTCGATTGACTATATATCTTTAATAACAGGAGCACATAAAATTGGCCTAGCTAGATGTGTGCAATTTCGAGCACACATCTACGAAGCAAGTGTCCCAGAAGTGGAAATAACAATGTGCACGAACCCCTCGACCATCAAACTCCGACCCATTTCGATAACCTACTTCAAACCAAGAGTTGTTCAATGGGAGTTCTACTACCGATATGCTATTTGATATAATGATGCATTTTTCAAAGCCTTTGCCAAAGGTATGGTCAAATTGAGTAGTATATCAAGCCCCCACAGGAAACAAAAGACAGATCAGAATCAATTGCAGAAAAGCCAACTGAAAATTATAGATTTAATTTAACTTTGATTTAATTTTTTTTTACATATTTTTTCAATTTTGCGGGGGTTTTGAATCTCCTTAATAAAACTGCGGCAATTTTGCGGGAATTTTTAGCATGATACCAGCGGTCCCCCAAAACCCCCGCGGTTAATTTATGGGATTCTAATAAGCGGCAGTTTCCAAAACTCCCGCAAAACAATCCGCAGAGTTTAAAACCCCCCGATAAATGGCTTAAAAATCCACGTTAAATGGCGTGTTTTTTGTAGTGGCACCATGACCTTTCGCCCCATAACTTAGCTGGAGATGAACTTTACAGTCTTTCGTCATCTGACAAAGCGACTCATGAGAAGAACCGAACACAGAAAGAGATTTCTCTCCGCTTAGCCTATACTTCTTAACCTTAACCCTCATGCCTATATCATCATCCACCATTACTCTTCGAATCAACTTTGCTATATGTTCCCTACAAATGATTCCTTCATTTGTTGCCTTCACCCTCACCGCCACCCCAAGCTCCTCTGACAACAAAGTAGCATTCATTTTCTGCTCGATACAAAGCGGCCATGCAACCATCGGAACACCGTTAAAGATACTCTCCAACACAGAATTCCAACCGCAATGTGTTACAAAACCACCTATTGCTGGATGTTTTAAAATCTTAGCTTGTGGGGCCCACATTGGAACACAAATCCCTACCTCCTTTGTCCTATTCACAAACCCCTCTAGTAAGTAATCCATCACCGTCGATGCATCGCCACCTTTCGCTATGTCGAAATATGCCGCAGATATATCGTCCTCCATGGGTTGTCGTACCACCCAAATAAACCTCTGCTGACTCAATTCTAATCCGTATGCCAATTCTATCATCTGACCTTTTGACATTGTCCCACCACTCCAAAACGATAAATAAATCACCGACTCATCCGGTTGCTGGTCAAGCCAACTTAAAATTAATTTTTCACCCTCAATATTCTCCTCTAGTTCAACAGTTTGCACAAGCGGTCCAATAGGATAAACTGATCCTTTAATAAATTGTCCTAAAATTCCAGTTTCTGTAACAGCCTTAATAGTACTCGGCTCTAAATCTTGCCACGTGTTCATCAGAATCCCATCAGCAGACAATATCCTCTTCGCAGCTTCAATATGACTTTCAAGACTAGGTCCCAACGGGGCAACCAACTGTTCGAGTGTATCCTCAAATCGAATCGGTTTGCAACCCGGAATCAAAAGCGGTTCGTGATTATAAGCATGTCTTGAAAATGCTTCTTTTGTGATGAAAGGAAGATAAATATTAAGAGCAGAAAACCAAGCATTGGTAGCAAAGAAAACATAACTAGACATGTGGAGATCACGTGCCATAGGTAAAGCCACATTACCAAAGAGATCCACAATAAGAACTGATGGAGGAAATTTCATGGATAATATTTGAGATTGAATAAAAGGAAGAGATTCAATCATAGTTAAAGCAATTCTTAAACCCAACGATGGGTTGTTCGGATCAAGTTTGTCGGAGACATCAATCGGAGGTGTTACAACGATGTTGATACTATTAAGGTTTGATGTTTGGTTAAGTACTTTTGATGTGTTTGTTGTGTCTGAATCAGTGGTGACAATGAAGATGGTGACTTCAAAACCATGGTGAATGGTGAGACGTTTGGCTAATTCCATGGTTGGAATTAAGTGTCCCGTGCCAGGACTGGCTAGAAGGGCAGCATGAACTTTTGGGATCACCATGGACATGGTTGTAATCAGGGGCGAAGCTATGTACAACAATGGGTGGCTTTGGCTACCCCACAAATTATTATTTTCTTTGTATAAATTAATATATGTAATGTTTAACTACCTCAAAAATATATAACTAGCTATCTCAAATAAATTTAATTGTAAAAAATTATGAGAAATAAGAATGTAAAAAAATTATTACTTGTTTAGTAAATTTATTTCGTCTTATTTTGTCATTTTCAGTCTCTTTAACAATTACCAAGAGAGTTTTTTTAGCGAAAAGATTATCAAATCAAAATTTAAAAATAAAATGAACAATAATTTTATTGCAAATGTATTAATTGCTTATATTAAAAAAGACAATACAAGTTAATTTGATTCGTTGAAGTGTGGTTGAACTCAATATTTTATGTCATTAAAATTATTGTGAGTTATTTTGCTTATAAATTAAATTTAATAGATTAATTTTAATTTATTTTTTTATTTGTATATATGTTTGGCCCCCTCATAGCCCATGTGCTAGCTTCGCCACTGGTTGTAATAATAATAATAATTAATAATAATGGAAATAGTCAGAGATTTATAGAAGAAGCTTTTTCTTAGAGACAAAGCTTAATTTCTAGCTAGATGGATATTATTTTTCTTTGACGATGAAGAGGTATTTATGGACATTGCCAAAGGGTGCAGTTAAGATAAACTATTTATTTATTTTCTTGCTAGACATAGTATGTAAGCATTTTTAATTATTCAGCCTGAGATAGAATTTTTTTAAAAATGTAAATGATTTAATTATTTAATTATACGATGTATCATACTTTCTCTGATCACTATTATAAGTAAAAATTAATTTCTTAAGTTTATTAAAAAATTTATGTATCTAACTACTAGTATTATAAATCAAATATATTGATGAATCTAAATAATAATTTATTTATTTTTTAATAATAGTGATTGAAAGGCTTAAGTCTTTATGTTTGTTTTTTATCCAATGATACATTGAGCGAAAAAAAATGAAGAGAAAAAAATGCTGAATATAATAAATATTAAATTATGGTTAAAAACTAGTTTTGAGACCCGTGCATTCGCACGGGTTTATTGACTTTTATTTATAAAATAGGGTCATGTTAACTTGTGCCCTAAGGGCACATAATAAGCTACCTAAAAATAGAAATATAGCATTTAATGATACAAAAAATTTAATGCTTAAATAATTAAATAGTATCCATACTTTAATAAATGTTATCCATATTTGTCTTCTTATTATGTGCCTTAAGGGCACAAGTTAACATTCTCCTATAAAATATTGCTAAAATATAAGTGACGTCGTGTACCAAAAAAATAAAAATAATAAGTGACGTTATTCTGTTACTTTTTTATAAAATTTATTAAATTAAGTAAATTTTTTCATTAAAGCAATTGTCCCGTGTATGATTTTTGTGTAATAAACTATAAGTAATAATAACAAATATTTATTATTCAATTCCTTTTTTTTTATTAAAGCAATTGTCCCGTGTATTATTAAATTATTTTTATTAAAACAATTGTCCCGTGTATTATTAAATTATTTCTATTAAACCAATTGTCCCGTGTATTATTATAATATATATTCATCAATAATATATTCATCAACATTGTTCCGTGTATTATTATAATATATTATTTAATTCCTTTTTTTATTATAGCAATTGTCCCGTGTAAGAATTTTTTTTTTATTAAAACAATTGTCCCTTGTATTACTATAATATATATTTACCCCGTAATTATTTATTATAATATATATTCATCAATAATACACTTCTCGTGCTATTTTTATAAGTATATTTGTTTTATTCTCTTTATAATTTTTTTTATGAGTAGATTTGTTTTATGCTTATCTTTGGATTTTTTTTGTTATTTTTGTTTTGTATATTTTTTTTATGAGTATATTTGTTTTATGCTTATCTTCTTCTTTTTTTGTTATTTTTGTTTTGTACATATCTTTTTGAGTTAAAATGACATTTAAGGGCATAAACGATGAAATATTATTAAACGTACTAAGGACAAAATAGATTTTTTAGTAGTAGTTTCTTTTAATATATTGTAAATAGATAAATAGATATGGCAAAATAAAAAATACGGAAATGATCCAAATCTCTTATAATCACATGACACATCTGTCACCTTGTAAACTAGTATGTTAGCACGTGCCGTGCACGGGATTATTTTCTTTTAAAATATTATTTATGTGTTTATTTTAATATATTATTTGAATAATTTAGTTAAAAATGGTAAGATAAAATTGATATAGATTTTGCATTATATAAAATTGAACAATGTTATAAGATAAAGTGAGGTAAATAATATTATTTCGCTTCCCGTTATACACTATTAAGAGATAGATTCTTTCTTTCATCTTCATCTCAAAGACTATATAGTGACCCTTTAAATATAAAACAATTATAAACTTTATTCTCAAATGAAAATTTAATTAGTCTAGGTACATTTTTAATAGTGGGATTGAAAGTGTTACGCGTTTCTCATTCTACATCCGTGAGAGATTCTCTCTCTCTCTCTCTCTCTCTCTCTCTCTCTCTTACTATTTTTACATTTCTCTCACATGATCATTTTCATTTTTAATAATATTTATTTGCTTATGTTCTTCATTTTCTTTTGAAGGTTGTCTATGCCATTTTTTATTTTATATTATTTTGAATGTTGCCTATATTTTTTTTCAATTATTTATGAAATTGATTTTATTTAATTTACTTGAGTATGAAAATGCGATATATATTTAAGGATGTTACAGGGACATAGTAGGATGAGAAGTACTCCCTCATTCCCCGTTCAACAACACTATGAGATTCTCTCTCCCTCCCTCTCTATCTCACGTCTCTATAGGGACTGCATCAATAAAAAATAATTGTAAATTTTATAACATTTTTCAAATGAATATTAACATACTTTGACCATGTTCCTATTCTCAAACTATTTTTTGTCATTGTACCACAAATAGTAAATTTTCATGTGTGAGCGTCAAATGGAAAAATCTATGTATGAATCTTCACTCACATTGATAAATTAGCATCCTGAAAAAGATTTGAACGAATGTTTATGAAAAGCTTAAAATCAGAAATATAAATAAAAAAACCCATTGTAGATTATAAAAAATGAAAATTATATTATTTTATTTTAGGTTTCAATTCCCATAGATTTTTTCAGTTGAATGTCATATAGTGAAAGTGCATTGTACATATAATATGAAAAAATTTCCGTAGTCGGAATTCAAATTTTAATTAGTCAAATGTATATTTTTAATAGTGGAGTGAGAAGTGTTTTCTGTTTCCCATCATTATATACCATTGAGAGATTATCTCTCTCTCTCTCTCTCTCTCTCTCTCTCTCTCTAGTCTCATTTACATGATTTTGTAGGGGTTACATCAACAAAAAATAGTTGGTAATTCTATATTATTTTTATAATGAATATCAATAAAATTTTCGTGCTCATTTATCACTATCTTCTACATACAATTTTCTTCATGGTGAACCAATTTTCATCGTGCTAAAATAAAATTTTGAATAAGGGATTCCCGTAATAAAATATGGATAAACCCTAATTCAAATTTTAATTAGTCAGTGTGTAGTTTTAATAGTTGGGTGGAAAGTGCTTTCGATTTTTCATTTTATACCACTTAGAAATAGGGATGGCAATTTCACCCAAACCCGATAGACCCACCCGAACCCAAACCCAAGTCAACGGGTGAAACCCGAGTTGACTGGGTTTGGGTGTGGGTTCGGGTGGCACCCGAAATTATGGGTGTGGGTTTGGGTAGTATGAAACTCACACCCGAAACCCATACACCCGCCCGTTTATATGTTAAATTACCAAAATATTCTCTATATATATATATATATATATATATATATATATATATATATAGGGTCATGCTAACATGTGCCCTAAGGGCACATGTTAAAGAACCTTGAAGTAGAATTATTCCATTGAAAAATGCAATGATTTGACTTTTATAAAGTTAAATGCACAAGTTTTGAGGAGAATATTTATTTATTCAGTTGTTTATCGTGTGCCCTTAAGGGCACATGTTAGCTTTTGCCATATATATATAGGATGTGGAACTTTTTTTTTTTTTGTTTTTTTTTTTGACAGTATGTTGTTATGTATTGTGGTTGTGAACAAAATGTGTTAAACTATGTTATTGCATTTGGAAAAAAGTGTGTTAAACTATGATATTGTATTGCAAACTATGTTTTTTCTTTTTTTGATGCAATTTGCATTTTATCAAATTTGAATGTAAGTTTGGGTTTGGATGAAAAAACTCGGAAATTTTAATTTTGCATGATCAAACTATGGGTTTGGGTTTGGGTGAAAAAACCCAAAACCAATGGGTGTGGGTGCGGGTTTTGTTTTACCACCCAAACAGTCTTTGGGTTTGGGTTTGGGTGCACCCGAAATTATGGGTGTGGGTTTGGGGAGTATCAAACCCGCACCCGTGGGCACCCATTGCCATGCCTACTTAGAAATCCTCTCTCTCTCTCTCTCTCTCTCTCTCTCTCTCTCTCTCTCTCTCTCTCTCTCTCTCTCTTCGTTACAAAACTCTATAGGGGTTCTATCAATAATTTTTTTGTTAATTCTATATATTTTTTAATGAATATCAATAAAATTCTCGTGCTCAGTTCTCACTATCATCTACGTACACTTTTCATCACGGGGATCATGTTTCATCGTGCTAGATAAAATTTTGAATAAGTAATCCCAATGACAAAATATGAAATTATGAAAAACTTTCACAGGCGAAATTCAAAATTTAATTCGTCAATGTGTATTTTTAATAGGGAGGGTTAGAATGCTCCCCGTTTTTCATTCTACACCATTGGAACTCTCTCTCTCGCGTCCATTACGGGACTCTATAGCTACTCCATGAAAAAAATATAGTTGTTAGTTCTTTATTATTTTAAAAAAAATCAACATAGAAATATTACATGTCCAATCAAATTTTAGCCGAAATGTTCACATAGTTTTCATATAGAAAATATATAATATTTAATCATAATTTAAATAAGTTTGTCGTCATTAAAAATATAATATATGTTTATAGTTAAAATATAATATTTTAATTTCTACAAAAAAAATATAATATTAGAAAAACTTTAATTGAATTTCACCGATGCAATATTATTAAAATATAATAATAAAAATATTAAGATATAATATTAGAGTTTCTAAAATTAAAAATACCAATCCCCACAAAAAGAAAGAGTTTCTACAAAAAATATAATATTAGAGATTGTACAAAAAAAATATTAGAGTTTTTACAAATAAATATACTCACATAATATTAAAGTTTCTACACTAAAAAACTATTAGAAAATCTCTAATTAAATGACAAAAAAAAAATACAAACTCGATAAAAAAAAAGATACAAAAGAAAAGAAACTCTAGTTTAGTTATATTATCCAACAATTTTGTTTTATAATAATGGATTAGAGAGATATATCCGATTAATTTAATAGTATATATCTAACAAATTTGTTTTCTTAAAAAATAATGGGTTAGAGAAGATAAAAAAATACAAAATAAAATAGAAAAACTCTAATTGAATGCCACCTAAGCAAAAATTCTAATAACTCTAATTAAATGCCACATAAGCAATTTTTCTTGAGAATGCACGAGAAAGCTCCGTGAAAATCTCACTATGTATATAATAAAGATAAAGAAGTCATAAGAGGAAATTATTAAAAAACCTCCCACGAGTTGCAGGAGCAATGAACATATATATATTTACGGAGATACCGTCCAGCTTGCCTGTAAAAGTCATCCTTTTTTTTTTTGTAAAATATTAATTTAATTATATTATAAATTATTTTTAATAATTCTGTATACATATTTGTACATATAATAATATAAATATTAATTGAGTTTATTACTGATGATTGTAAAGAACTCAATTTATTATTGATGATTTCAAGTCGCTCGGTATATATGCGTATAATATTATTTTAAGTTATACGGTCTATTTTTATAATAATAAACTTTGACTTTTTTTTATTAAAAATAATGAATAACAAATTGAATTTATATTATTGGGTAAAAGAAATTGATCATAACATATAAGGCCCTGTTTGGATTAACTTATTTTTGAGCTTATGCAAACAACTTATGCAATATAAATTAAGTTTTATGCTATTTTATAAATTCAAACTAGTAAAAATTGTATTTTTATAAGATATTTTATGATAAACTACATTGACAAACATATAATAATACATAAAAATTGCATAAGTTGTTTGCATAAGCTAAAAAAATAAGCTAATCCAAACAGGACCTAAATATGAAATAGCATAAAAAAATATGCTTATTAATATTTAAGTTTATAAGTTATAAGCTAATATAAATAAGGGGGAGAATTAAAATTAAAAAATAATAAATTATAAGCTAACTGAATTAATTCATCAAAATAAATTATAAGCTAATATAAATAAGCTATAAGCTCATGAAAAAAATTACTAGATAAGTTTTTGTGTTTTTCGTGACTTATATTTTTATATGCAATATAAATTTTATTTATTTATTTTTTGTCAAGATTTATGAATCAAATATTTAGATTAAATCTTAAAATTATTTACTTTTATTATAAGTTCAGTATATAAATAATATATATATATTATTAGTTAAAAATGATTCGATTTAGTTAAAACTGATCCGAAAATCTTAAACCAATAAACATTTGTGCATTTGCGGTTAAAATGTGCCCAGACTTAATATTATTCCTGACTCCGCCACTGATAGGGGATGCGCGAGAAATATGGATGGGCATTTGCTTATGCACAATAACCACTCCGAGAATCATGCACACACACATATATCTTTTGTAAAATAGAAAATGAATACAATTCACAAGTCTCAACACTTTATACTATTACTTGTTCATCAAGTAACTGCACCAACTAACTTATAACCTCCTCCTAACGGCTGTAACAAACTTTTAACTACTAACTAACCACAGTAACTGAATTGGTTATTCAAAGCACAAAAACAAACATACAACTGTTGCTTGCATTACAAGTCAGACAGTTTTGGCAACACTGAATTACTACTCTTAACATAACCAACCCTTATATATATGACTTGTCCCATTTTTTGTTCAAGTTATAGGGTCGGTTGACGATATTCACAGATTGTATTTTCTTTTTCTTCTTCCTTTTTTTACATAACATCCTCGTTTTTCACCGTCCTCAATCTTTATGAATTTGCTTTTTTATTTTCAGGTCCCTTTCTGCGATATATTCTTGCTTTGCTCCAGGTATTTTCATTCTTTTTCAATTCTAGTTAACAATTCAATGAAAGTTTGTGTGATTAGGGTTGAATTAGGGTTTTTTTAAGGCAATTTTGTGAAATTGAGTGTCATGTGATTGTGGTAATTTTTAATTATTTCTTTTTCAATTCTAGTTCATATAATTCTGTGTTGGTTGAAAATATTCAAATCTGTGATTTGTGATCTGTATGCATCTAGTTGACAGTTCATTGAAGTTTTGTGTGATTAGGGTTTTAAATCTCTGTGAAATTGGGATCTCTTTTTTGTTTTTTTAACTAAATCTTGTTAAATTGAGTGTCTTGTGATGTAGTCATTTTTAATTTTTGTTCATGATTCGATCTGCTTAGTGTTGGTTGGAAATATTCAAATCTTTTCGGCGTGTTTGTGCTTGTGCATGCTTCCTGTTTTCTTTCAGCCATACAATGAACGATAAATCATCTCTGTGATTTGTGATCTATATGCATTTAGGGTTTTAAATCTTTTTGTCTTGTTTTGTCTTCTATTTAGTTTCTGCCTGTTTAATTATGCTATTTGTCTTATTTGATTTGATTAAAACAATAAATAAATAAACAGGACGTCACAAAAAAAAAAACGTTCGTAGGAAGTTTGATTTTTTTTAAAAAAAGGTCGAATGAAGCAGACCCCAAAGAAATCGCCTATTGGCCACGTGAAGAAGCCCTTCTCGGGTGAATGCGTGAAGAGGCCTGCCATGGACCACCCACGGAATAAGGGACGTAAGAAAGCGCCTATTGGCAGCGTGAAGAGGCCTGTCACGGTTGAAGGCGTGATGAGGCCTGCCTGGGACAACTTATGGGATGAGGCACGTTTTTCTGGAAATCTTGACAGTGTTTATGGAGCCTTTAACAATGTTTTTGATAAAAGTTTCACTAATTTAGTTTCTTTTGTGCATATTTGAATTCTTCAATTTAATATCAATATGTATACCATCAGGATCATGAGAAAACATTGATCGAGATGGCCATTAAGCAGGTACTGGAAGAACGTGAGGCACAGATTGAGTTTGAGATTAAGAAAAATGGTGTAGTCGTGATGAGGCCTAGCTGGGACAACTGGGATGAGGCACGTTTTTCTGGAAATCTTGACAGTGTTTTTGATAAAAGTTTCACTAATTTAGTTTCTTTAATTTAATATCAATTTGTATATACCATCAGGTGTATAAATGGATGAAGGAGGCCATTAAGCAGGCACTGGAAGAACGTGAGGCAAATAGAGAGAAACTGAGAAATTATGAGGAGAAGATGGCTGAAATGCAGAAAAATGGTAAGCGAAAGAAATTGAGTTTGAGATTAAGAATGGAAGAAAATGTAACTAAGACTATTTTACTATAGTACTTTCATCAAGAGTTTGGAACATTGTGCTTATGGGTTATGCTATGTTGGCTAGAGAATTGTACTGTCTTTGTGGTATAGAAAGACAGCCAATTTCTGCATGTTTGTTTGTTATTGTTAAGTTTTAGTATGGTAAACTATATTTTGATTTGCATCCCAATTAATCTTATTTTGGTGTACAGGCTTCTCGGGTAAATGCGTGGAGAGGCCTCCCATGGACCACCCACGGAACAAGGGGGGGCGTAAGAAACCTTTTTGGAGCCTGAAGAGGCCCGTCATGGGTGTAGTCGTGTTGTGGCCTACCTGGGACAACTGGGATGAGGCACGTTAATCTGGAAATCTTAACGGTGTTTATGTAGCCTTTAGCAATGTTTTTGATAAAACTTTCACTAATTTAGTTTCTTTTGTGCATATTTGAATTCTTTAATTTAATATCAATCTGTGTATACCATCAGGCGCATGAGATAAAATGGTTGAAGGAGGCCCTTAAGCAGGCAGTGGAAGAACGTGAGGCAAAAAGAGAGAAACGGAGAAAGTATGAGGAGAAGAGGGCTGAAAGAAAGAAAAATGGTGAAGAGAAAAAAATTGAGGCATGTTAATCTGGAAATCTTGACAGTGTTTATGTAGCCTTTAGCAATGTTTTTGATAAAAGTTTCACTAATTTAGTTTCTTTTGTGCATATTTGAATTCTTTAATTTAATATCAATCTTTAATTTAATTTATGAGTCGTATTTTGTTAGTAATTTTATTGACTAAATTGACTAATAGAAAACCTGTTAGGCGTTAATGACAATTGATAGGTACTTGTTAAGCATTTTCCTTAAAAGAAACATTTTAATATAATTGTTGTTCCTCCCAAAGAGATGTTTTCTAGACAACAAGGAACAAATTATTAAAGAAGATCCAAAATTAGTTGTCTCAAAATCAATTTAAGGATTTGTAGCGCATTGCCGTAGAAATATCAAGTAAGGCAGTGGAATGTGAAGATGCTTCAACATTTTATACAAGCAAAATGATGGAAGATGGCATTGAAGTTGATAACATGTTAGATAAAAGATCTTCTACAGCAAGTACAGTTCTACATTTATGTACTAGCAAATAAAGTATTTTGTTATACATTTTAGCATACTTGGGTTTTCTTTCTATTCAGATTGGTGTTTGTGTTTATAATGCTCATCAAGGCCAACTGGCCAAGAGAGTTCAAAATAAGATATTGAAATCGGTTAATATGGTTCTTCACACTTATTGGAAGAAGAGATCTTGATCATGCATCAACTTTGTTCTTCACAATAAGATTACCAACAAGTTGAGCTTTATATGCCATAGTTTAGTGCATGGCAAAAGGATTATGCAATAAGTTGTTTGATTTCCTAGATTACCAATCACCATTGCTAATGGATTGAATCTTCTGCCAGTCGGACAACATTATCGCCTTCTTAACTTTTCTGTTACTGAATACTGAATATGTGCAGCGAAAAAGACCGACTGCAACTTCTTGCACAAATTCCATGAATGCTTGAAACATATATACTCTTCTTGAATGGTTATTTGAAAAATACCATTGATAGGTACTACAAAAAACATGTATATGAAACATAAATTCTAGTATGAAACATAAATCATAATAGAAATAAAAAGAATTTCTATTTACAAGTATATGAAACCTACGGACATCACAACTAGATATCGGCTTTTGCAATCACCATACTATCATGTAATTCAGATGATACAGGAGAATTTGATACAAATCCATGAAAATCACAGAGGACATGGCGACAGGACATCAACATCAAAGGGTTATCCTCAGTTGCTTGTTCCTTCAGATAGTACAAACAAAAATAGAATGGAACTGGAATTCCCTATCCGTCTCAATCGGCACTGCTGGTAGTAACTCGCTCATAGACTTCTGTCTGGCTACTTTCCTTCCATGATGACATTCCGTATCCTTTGCCGCATTGGCGCTGTCGCATACATGCTGTCATTGGGCGCCGCTCTATTCCAAATTCTGCCACGTGTGAAGAAGAATTTCTAATTCAATGGAAAGGGAAAGAAGCAGATGAAGCTACTTGGGTACCAAAGGGAGGATGAACACAAAGTGCATTAAGATATGTTCGATTAGTAACTAACTGACCCAAAGGCTAAACGACCCAAGTAAGGACTTTAGGCCTCGAATAAAAACAAAATTTTTAGTTAGAAAATAGACCTCATACAAGAGATCTTAATAATTCAAAGGCCGAAAAAGAAATTTAATATAAGAAGATGGCCTCTTATAACGAGTCAGCCATAAAATAAATTAATAATTCCTGATTTTTTGTTTGATAAGATTATTCATATATGAGGACTTCATCGTTCATCCCTTTTTGTTTTAACAAAAATACTATTATTAATGTATATAAAGTCAATTATTTAGAGTTCGTTTTAGGACTCTTATTGTATTGCGCAAATCCCGACTACAATTGATGCTCTTACGAGGCAACAAACTTTGTTCACATCTAAAAGATCCTCCACAGAAATGAATTTTATAGCACATAAACTTTAATGCATTTTTCTATCATAGGAATGAACATATTCTGCACATAAAGCAAGAACAAAGAATGTAATTTAAGAGGGTACTAGTATAAGGAAACGTAGCAAAGCAAACGAAAACATAAAAATAACAAATAAATTTTAAAAAACTTTCAATTCAGTAAAAATTGAGATTATTCCACTTCTATGTATAGGTCAAAGGAAATTGTCAATACAATATTCCATGTTAATCAACAAGTCATTAAACTTTCATTTTCTACTGTAAATCGTAATCTTCCTGTAAATTTTATTTATTTTTTCTTCTCAAAGTTGTATAGTCAACACACTAAAAATTTAAATTTTATTTTTTCAATGTATATATTTTCTTTCATTTCTTTTACGGTTCCTTACTAGTACTGCCTTGAGGGACAACAATAGTTAACTGTTAACAAGACCCAATAAAATACCTATTACTCTCCATCCAAACTCATGGCCTATGGTTTTAGGATGGATCTGGATCTTTTCCCTATTTTTATATTCAATCATCTTTCATTTTTCTAATCTAATGATAATTAGACAAAAAACAATGTTAGATGAATGGTGAAGATAATAACAATATAAAAAGCATTAAATTAAAAGTAGATGATCCAAATATCTCATGGTCACACATGACACATCTGTCACTGTCACCTTGTAAAACCCACCACGAACTTCTTCATCTTTTTCATTTTGTGAATTTTATAACATTCAAATCATAAGAATTTATTATAAAACCTCCCACGAGTTGCATGAACAATGAATACATATTTCTCAAAATAAAAAAGAGTGTTATTTTGACACTGGCTTTCTGTTATAAAAATGTGTAGAGTTGATCTACTCAATGAGATCTTTAAATTCAACGGTTGTATTTAATAAATATAATGTCGATATCAATGGAAGACTTACTCTTGGAGTCAACGAATCCCTCCTCTTAATAAATATAAGATAATTATATATTAATGAAAGACAAACGGACAATAAATTACGTTATTAATTTTTTTTGAATGACAAAGTCTATTTTATTAAAAATAACATTCTTAGTTTTAGGGAATATAATATTGCTATTTATAACTTTTTGAACTCTTTATAGAAGACTCACAATTTCTGGTATTAGGATGTCAAAAGTATCAAATGCAAATGGTATGAAAATATGTTGATTGTCAGAATATGTTTTCTCATGTTTGGCCATTTTATTTGAAGCTGCTTTGAGAGCTGCTTGTCCCACAATAAAAGTCTCGGCCCTTAATCCAACAAATGGCGAAACTCCAATCAAATCCACACATGCATGTTTTCCACCTACCCACTCATACACCAAGAGACGGACCTAGATAGAGAACAAATGTGGCCATGGCCACACCAAATTTTTTAAAATTTTGTTTGTTTGTTTATATATATATATGTGCACAAGGTTAAATATTTTTTTTGTCAATTAGTCTAGCGACTAGAAATTCTACCTTTAAGGTGGATAAGTGGGATGACCGGGGTTTGAATTCCGACCCCTTGTATATATAATGCATTTATCTTACCAATTGAGTTAAACTCACGGAACAGATTAATTTTTTTTTTTGGTCAGGTGTTAAATATGTTTTTATTTCCTATAAAATGATCATATTTTAAGTTTAGCCTTTACATAGTTTTCATAGAATTTTTAGTCCCTATAAAATTATAATGTTGTTTACACTGAAAGTTGGTAAACAAGTGCTAGTTTAAGTATTTTACACTCGCAAGATCAACTAGAAATCTTAGGACAATTTTATGCTTATTTTTCCATAAAAGTTTTGAATGTTCATTGAATATCAACAAACATTTAAGGTTTTTTACTCATTAAACACACAAATAAAACTACTGACTTCGAAACGCATCGAAAACAGCAGAGTTTAGAAAAGAAATTCGAAACAAACGAAATAAAAGATTTGTTGGAGAAAGTAAATTGCATTGAATGTAAAAGCAATTACAAAATAAATGGTTCACAAAACATACATCTTTCCCTTCGAATTCCCTTCTTTTGATCACATGAAGACTCGGAATTTTACAAGAAGTTTTGTATAAGATTTTGTGACCCCTGTTCCAAATGAAAAAATACAATATATACTTGAAACGAAAGAAAAAACTGCCGCTTCAATCTTGACGCTCCAGATTGCTCCACGCGTCCTCCACGTTTCCCACTTCTTCGATTCTTTCTTACTTTCGCACGCCAACTTTCGAAACGGGCCTGAAGCTATTTCTTTGGGCTAGAATCTTTAAGCTCAATTCTTCAACTGTTAAAATATTCCAAATTAATGACTTAGATAATTCCCTGTTTCGAATGTCCAATCGAAGAAGCCAAAAACATAGCTTAATCATGGATTCCTTCATCATGGAAGTGTCAAATGCTTATTTCAAGATACAAATATCAATTAAATGCTTATTTGACATTTAATCTTTTATTGGACCAACAATTTAATATTCAATAAATAAATACCAAATTTATGCCAACAAATGCACTCAATTTTGGTCCATATTTTTAAGACAACATGTACTTTTGAATGATTTTTTCATAGGTATATTTAGAAAAAAAATTCATCCAAAAAAAATGAATTAAAAAAATTTGATTTACGGGTCATGATTTTCATTACTTTTATTTAGCGTTGTAGATTTGCACTTGCATAAGTTTAATGCTAGGTATGAAGAAGAGAATACTAAACTTTTACTATTCATTCCATCTTTAATCTTTGATTCTTTTAGTTTTTTACTTTTGTCCCAAAATTTTTGTTCTTTTAAAAAACCGTACAATTAAAAGAATTTTGCAATTTTTAATAAAAAGTAAAAATAACTTAACCTTTCAATATTTTTTAATCTATGTAGGAAACTTTAAAAGAACAAAACATTTGAGACAGATAAAGTATAGGTTTCATGCTTGAACTTTAGATGCAAATAAAATTTGGCCACATTAAAAATAATTCCTATCCGTCCCTGTATACACCATACATCCACCGGTCTGAGAGTCAATCGTCTTTTATGTGGGTTGGTCAAAAAGTTCACAAACGCCTATTTTTTCGCAGATATTCATGTGCGTCTAAAAATATAAAAAATGACATCTCAGACAAATTGTGTCTGTATTTGAAGCTTGGAAGCTCTCTACAATGAACTGCTTGCTCCCCTGTTATCCAAGAACGCCTTACGACAAACAGAGCAAACTTCATCAATAGAGAATAAAGGAATCATGATGCAATATTTAATGATAGCACGATACTCAACTGGTGACATATGCTGGCTTAATTCATCAATAGGAATAGCAAGAAGAAAATCTTGAGCATGTGCTGCTTGCAAACACTCAAGAGGTTATTTGGTCCTTTCCTTCGTCTGGTTGGATAAAAGCTAACATTGATGGTGCAACGAGGGGTTCACCAGGTCATGCCTCAGCTGGTGACATTTTTCGTGATTCTAGTGGAGGAATGAAAAGTTGCTTTAGTTTGTATTTGGGTATTCAATCTTCTCTCTTTGTTGAAGTAATAACAGCTATGCATGCTATTGAAATTGCTCATAAAAAAATTGACATTATTTTTGGCTGGAATGCGACTCCAAACTAGTAGTGGATGCCTTCAAGAATCACCATATCATTCCTTGGAAACTTAGAAATCGCTGGTATAATTGTACTTACTTCTGCTCTATTATGAACTTTAGAATTTCTCATATTTTTAGGGAAGACAACTGTTGTGCTAATAAGCTCGCAAATTTTAGTTTAAATTCTCGCGAAGATCATTGGTGGGAGTTTGTTCCTAATTTTATTGCCGAGGATTTTTTTCGCAATAGGATGGCTTTGCCTTCCTATATTGTTTTCGTTAGGGTTTGGCCTAGTCCCCCTAGTTTTCAGTTGCATTCATTTCAATAAATTTTAGTATGTGGTGCTACAAACGATTGGTGGTGCTTGGGATAGTTGGGATGTCAAGTTTCTACAAATGATACATTTGCACTACACTAACCTTTAAATAAAAATATATTAAAGTTAACTTTCATATCCTGAACAATTTTACCAAACAAAACACGCGTCAAAACATGTTGGACTTTAAGAGGGACATTATTATCATTCCTAATAAAATAGCTCAAGTCAAAACTAGGAATCATTTATACTATACTTTTAGATTTTTCATAAGAAAAAAAATAAAAAATTACACAAATACTCTTATATAAATATTGTGAATGAAAAATTGTGTACGAATATCATCTCTCTAAAATAAAAGTCAACAATTCCACTAATTATTGATATATTCGTCCGTTTGATTCTTATCTTAGGAGATCAAATCTTACGAAATATACCTTGATCCTCCACCTAGTTTATAATGTTATTTAAACATCTATTAACAATACAACTATGTATCTTAAATAATTGCTCTATAATAGTTTATTTTTAGACAATATTATAATTTAAATAACTTTTTTTACTTTTGTGATGCAGGTGGAACCAGTTACCAGTAGCCTGACACAAATTCAAAGTTGAGTAGTTTTCACAACTTCTCCTTCTCATTTTTTTCTTGATTTTTTTAAAAAAACTTACTCTATCATTCCACAACAACAAAAACATGAACAACACAAACATGAAGGTGCTAGAACAGAGTCAAATTTCACCACCACCAAATTCAGTTCCATCACCAACCATCCTCCCCTTAACTTTCTTCGACCTTCCATGGTTTTACTGTCACCCAATTCATCGCATATTCTTCTATCACTTCCCTCATCCAACTCATCACTTTCTTCAAACAACACTTCCCATTCTTAAACACTCTCTTTCCATAACCCTCCAACACTTCTTCCCATTCTCCTCCAACCTCATCATCCCTCAAAATTCACAAAACCCCCCTTACATCCGTTACATCGATACCGACTCTCTCTCTTTCACCGTAGCTGAATCCTTAGCAGATTTTAACATCCTCATATCTGATTCACAAGATGCTGGAAATTGGCACCCTCTTGTTCCAAATTTGCCTCCACCCAGTACTGAACAGAACAATACACGAGTTATTCCAATAATGTCCATACAACTCACTGTTATGCCCAACTCCGGCTTCTCTATATGTCTCACTTTCAACCATGTTGCTGCTGATGGAAAATCACTTCACCATTTTATGAAATTTTGGGCCTCTGTTTCGAAAAACAGAGCAAACAACAAAGATTTGTCTCTTGAACAGTCTCTGTCTATGCCTCTTGATTTACCTTCACACGAAAGAGATAGAGTTAAAGACCCAAAGGGTCTTAAACAAATCTATTTACAAGAACTACAAGATTTTGATTCCAAAAACATGGAATTCGTGGGATTAGTTCGAGATTCTTATGTTAATAAGATAAGAACAACTTTAGTATTGAGCTTTGAACAAGTTCAGAAATTGAAGAAATGGGTTGCTGAAAAATGTAAAGATAGTCATGGAACACAACATGTGTCAACTTTTGTTGTAACAAGTTCCTTGATTTGGTTCTGTATGATAAAATTAGAGCAAAATGAAGGTGATTATGTTGATGATCTCTGCTACTTTGTGTTTCTTGCAGATTGTCGTGATAGCGCTGAATTTTCATTACCAAAAACTTATTTTGGAAATTGTATAACATCTTATATTGTGGCTGTAAAGAGAGATGAGTTAGTTGGAAAAAATGGGATTGTTGTGGCTGCAATGAGTATTGTAAAGTATATAAGAAATTTTAAGAGTAATGCTCTGTTAGGAGCTGAATCTTTGATGTCTGATTATAGGGATTTATCGAAACCGGGTACATCTCTTGTAATTGTTGCTGGATCACCTAAACTTGCTGTTTATGAGACTGATTTTGGTTGGGGGAAGCCTAAGAAATCCGATGCAGTTCATCTTGATTCGTCTGGTTCGATTTCTCTTTCTGATTGTAGAGATGGTGGAAATGGAATTGAGATTGGTTTGGCTCTTGAGAGGTCTAGAATGACTAATTTCATCAACATCTTTCAAGAACAACTTGATAATATTTGTAGCATGTGAATTAGCAAATCAATTTTCTTTTACTCTTCTGTTAATAATATTTTGTTCAATAAGTTTAGGTAAACATTCCACTTTATATAGAGTAATGAAGTATTCATTTCGATTTACTTTACTATAAGTAGAGTGATTGCTATTATCATTGTTGCCCGGTACTATGATCGAAGGGACTGTGATTCTATGATCACTCTTAATCCGAAGGAACAATAAGTAAGAGGGAGTAGTGACTCGAAGGTGCATCGAGCAGCAAAGGAAGAAGAGAGAAGTTTGGAATTGCCGCAAGTTAGTATGCTACACACACTAGTATTTTCTATTATCCGATGTGAGACTTTATAATTTTTATCTTTAATTCACACGCTATTATGTTCTATGTTGTAATACTTTTAAATTTTGTCCAATAAAAAAAACTTACAATGTATGTTTTTTCACAATAAAGTGTTGAGAAACTAACACTGTTGCCCTCAAGGGGGAACAACGGTACTATGATCGAAGAGATTGTGGTTCTATAATCATTCTTAATCTGAAGGAACAATAAGTAAGAGGGAGAAGTGACTCGAAAGTATATTGAGCCGCAAAGGGAGAAGAGAGTAGCTTGGAATCGTCGCAAGTTTGTTGTGATTTTCCCAAAGGCTTAACATTTTTATATAGTGTTGGAAGTTAAACATTATGTGTAATCTAACATATATTAGACATAATATTTTTCTCAAATTACACATATGCTACACAAACTAGTATTTTCTATTATCCGATGTTAAACTTTAGAATTTTTATATTTAATTCACACAATATTATGTTCTATGTTGTAATACTTACAAGTTAAATTTTGTCAGAGAAGTCCACAAAACCTAGCTCAACGGACATAAATGTTGAAATTGTTAGTTCAAATCTTAGTCTTTTCACTTTGGATATGTGAATTTTCAATATCTTATCATTTCGTTTATCTACAAAAATAATAAAAAAATTTGTCAGAAAAAACCTTGCTAGTTAAATTATGAACATGAGTTTCTATCACTTAAAAAAAATGTACATGAGTTTCTTTCGTCAAGTGGACAAAGCCACAAAGTGTGATATTTACTTGATCTGTGAAATCTTCTCAACGGTCACATCCAACGGATATGAGTACATATTTTATTGTCTACATTATATGGCAAATTACTATTGAGATGATTAGCAGCAACAAAAACTATTTTGTTCACGCGTATAAGCAAGAATTTTTCTTCCATCTTTACTTAATGTTTTTAATTTTTGCATGTTCACCTTTTAATTTGTAAGTAGAAATTGGTTCGTTGTTGTCTGTAATTACGGTCACAGTTCGCGCTCAAATTGTTATTACCGACACATAAGATACAACATCATGTGACTATAAACGACTCTTTGTCAATAAACATTGATTCAGTTGTTAAGAAGTCGACTTATACTCTGTAATGATATGAGTTCAACTTTCACTCTCGGCATGAAGAACTCTTTAATAGATGATCCGAGTTTGATATCAATCGTAACTTTGGTGAACTAAAGTACTTTTTGGCTATATAATAAAAACCAAATATGTGAGAAACAAGTCAGCAACAAAGAGTAATTCCAAATTCTAAATTGAGCACTACTCCTACTTCTCCACTTCACATCAAAACAATAATACATACAGTGATGGTGAAGATGATAGAGCAGAGTGAAGTTGCACCACCACCCGGTTCACTTCCATCACCAACTACACTCCCCCTCACTGTCTTCGACACTCCGTGGTTTTACTGTCAATACCCGGTTAAACATATTCTTCTACCACTTTCCTCATCCAACTCATCACTTCCTTGAAACTACACTTCCCATTCTCAAACACTCTCTTTCCTTAACTCTCCAACACTTCTTCCCCTTCTCCTCCAACCTCATCATCCCTTCGAATTCCCAAAATGCCCCTTACATTCGTTATGTCAACACCGACGCTCTCTCCTTTACCGTCGCTGAATCCTCAGCAGACTTCAACCTCCTCATATCTGATTCACAAGATGCAAAAAAATGGCACTCTCTTGTTCCAAATTTGCCTCCACCTAGTACTGAACAGAACAATACACGAGTCATTCCAATAATGGCCATTCAAGTCACTATTATGCCGAACTCTGGCTTATCTATTTGTCTTGCATACAAACATGTGGCTGCAGACGGAAAATCACTTCACCATTTCATGAAATTTTGGGCATCTGTTTCAAAAAACAGAGCAAACAACATAAACAATTTGTCTCTTGAACACTCTCTGCCTCTCGAACTCGATCTTCCTTCCCATGAAAGACATACAATACTTAAAACCCCAAAGGATCTTAAGATGACCTACTTACAAGAAACACAAGATTGTGTATTAGAAAAAGTCGAATTCGCAGGTTTCGTTGCAGATGTTTATCCTAAAAATATACGAACTTGTTTAGTGTTGTGTCATGAACAAGTTGAGAAACTGAAGAAGTGGGTCATTGATAAAAGCATAGAAACAACACAACACATGTCAACCTTTGTGGTAACATGTTCCTTGATTTGGTTTTGTATGGTAAAATCAAAACAAAGTGATGAAGATGGAATTTTTTTTCAAAGTGATGAAGATGGACTTTTTAAAAACGAATAGTTGTGAGTGGGACGCGCCATTGGCACAGGCGCAACAACCTAAAGGACGCGCCAATGGCAGTGTGGCGACCTTGTGAAGGACGCGCCAATGGCAATAATGCGTCCTAATTACTTTCTTTTTTTTTTTTTTTTTTTTTTTTTTTTTTTTTTTTTCGAGTTTGAAGAGGGGTTTGGGGTTAGAGGGGGGTTTGAGAGGGTTGGGGTTATAGAGTTTTTGGTGGTTTGGGGTTTGGGAGGTGGTTTGGGGTTTGGGTGATTTTTTTTTAGTAATTTTTTAAAAAAATTATAATAAAATTGTATTAATCATTATAACAATATTACTAATGTTAAAATTTGTATTTTTATTTATTGTTTTTGGGGTTTGAATTTATTTTATTTTGTAAAAAATTACATAAAAATACACCACTATTTCACTTCTTCTATAAATAAATTTAATAGTTTTATTAAGTTTCTAAGTTTTTCTTTAAAAATATACAACTGTCTTAACGATAATAGTTTTTATTTTATAGTTAGTTATTTCGTGGTAAAAATAAATTGAACTAAATTTATACAAATAATTTTGTGTAATAATAATGTAAAAACCAGTTAAGAAATAGTAAAATTTGTTATTTATCAAACAATGTGAAAAATAGAGTTACAATTGACAACGATTATCGTGAAGGTCCAGCGGCATTTGGACAATTGTTTGCTTTATGGCCCGGCGTCCGACATAACCCACACCGTTTCGGTTCATTAAAGTCGTCCATTTCTGTCGTAATGCGTGTACTTTTCGGACGACCTTTCTTATTTCTTTTCATCTCCGGGTTTGGCAGAATTTTATGGCCGTGGTATGCGGGCCAATATGATTGGTCTTGGATGACCAAGAAGTTGTTATCGTAGACAGATAATACACTAGCAGCTTTGTACACATCGTTTATATGACATGTGTAAGGTTGTCGAGCATGACTACATGCAGCAATTACATGTGAGCAAGGCAAATGTATTGCTTGAAATTTTCCACAATCACACCAATTTTCAAGCAAGTCGACCACGAAATCACCCATCGGTCGACCTTCATTGTGATTCATAGTTTCTTTGACCTTGAAAGTTTGTTTTTGCCGATCAAAAGTAGTGACTTGGTGTGTGTTGGCCATATTCATTGCATCTTGAATTCGTTTCTGGCAAGCTTCTGAATAATGCTGACCAGATTGCACCACAGCTGCTGATTGTGTGCCTCTTCTTTGAAACAGTTGAACGCACTTATAGAAAGTAGATTGAACCAAAGCCGTGATGGGCTCATTGCGGATACCTTTAAACACTGAATTCATTGACTCAGCAAGATTGCTTGTCATGTGACCCCATCGACAACCTCCATCGAATGCTTGTGTCCATTTTGCTCTATTCATATTATCAACCCACTTTAATGCTTTGTCGTTCCGAGCAGCAATCTCATTGCGGTAATATGCAAATAAAGGAGGATTTATTGCATATCCTATATTGGAAAAGAAAATACAAGTCAAAAAATGTTTAGTCAAAAATCTGTAATTTACGTAGTGCAAAGTAAATAGTTTACCCATATTAACAACCAATTTGCGAAGCTTTTTGTCTTTAATCTCCCTCATGAAGTTTTGTGCTATGTGCCTGATGCAGTACACATGTGTAGAGGTATTTGCAGTCCAGCCATTCTGAGGATTTTCATATGCACTTTTTATTGAAGGATGCCGATCTGAAATTATCAAGCAAATGCCTTGTTGTGGAGTGACATATGTTCTGAGATTTTTTAAAAAGAAGCTCCAAGCTTCCTTTGTCTCACCTTCGACAATTGCAAAAGCCACTGGAAATATGTGATTGTTTCCATCTTGGGCGACAGCAAGCAACAATGTCCCTCTATACTTCCCATATAACCACGTTCCATCAACCTGCACAAGTGGTTTACATAATCTAAAACCTTTAATAAGTGGTTCAAATGACCAAAAGAGACGATGGAAGATTAGTCCGGAACCAGAATTGTTGGGTAGGGTCTCTAGTATGTCAATGACATTTGGTTGATAAAATCTGAGAGCTGTCAACCACTGAGGAAGAGCAGCATAAGATTCCTCCCAGGTTCCAAAAATCTTTTCGATTACCATATTTTTTGCAATCCATGCCTTTCTGTATGAGATAGTATAATTGAACTTGTCCCTTATGTGTGCAATTATAACTTTCACTTTAACTGAGAGGTCTTTATGCAAAAGTGATTCAATGTTGTCACTTATCAGTCTAGAATCAAGTTTGCGATGATCTTGTGACAACGTAAATGATGTGCATGTGTGGACATCTTTTATTGTACCGATCATCCAACGACCTCCTACTCTGTCAGACGCTCTCAATTTGAATTTACACCAAGGTTGGTTGCATGCAATGACATACCTTGATTTGTCAGATTGCTTTACCCTATAGTCCAAAGATTGACTAATGTGCCATGACCTTATAGCACGTACACAATCTTTTTTGGTATGAAATTCCATTCCGACGGCGATCCCTTGATTAACTGGAAGCATTTGATGCTCGGAGCGTAAAACTTCTGTTTGTTGGTCGATGGTTGCCAAGTCCAACATACGCATGTGGGGCGGTGGATTATATGCACTTAATGGATTTGGATTATATATCGGCTGAGTTTGGTCGTTGTCGGTGTTATCGTCACTGTTATATATGTTGTTATGATAATCTTCCTCGTTTTCACTCTCGTCAATGATACCTTCATGTTCGCTGTCTGCTTCTTCTTCATCGTTTCGTTCTTCGACTTCGTGATGTGTGTGTGGTGCATATGTCGATGATGATGGTTGCGATTCAAATTGCCAAGTATTTTGTTGCAGCATCTGATAATATTGTGAATATTCTTCATCAAATGATGATGATGGTGTTGTGTGTTGTGTCTGGGGAAGAGTTATGAGCTGTTGTTGGTGAGTTTGTTGTACTTCTTCAAATGTAACATATAGCTCGATAGTACATAGCGCTTCAAATTTCCCGTGTACTTCAAACATCAAACGAACATCATCGTTGTCTAAAATTTTGTATGCTTCAAATCGCTCATTGGCAGTTCCAAAAATCACCGGTTGTCGGTAGATAATTTCAGTGATTTTCATGTTCTCTTCTAGATTTAATTTTTCAGAAATTCGTTTTTTTAGATGAGCAAAAGTGCTTTTGGAACTGATCCTGAACCCTCGTTTGATCACTTTGAAAATAAACACTATTATTTTGTCTAAAATATTGTCCATTGTAATAGACAAGAACGGTTTCATTTTGTGGAGTTGAAGACATTTTAGATAACAAAGTGTTCTATGTGTAAAAGTTCAACACACGTATACTAATACTACTAAGTTCAACACACTATACTGCTGAGTCAAAAGAAAAATAATTCTAATATAGTTATAATAATTAATACAAAAAATTTACTACAAAAAAAACATCCAACTCCAAACCACCTTCTAAACCCCAAACCACTAAAAACTCTATAACCCCAACCCTCCAAAACTCTATAACCCTAACCTCCCAAACCCCTCTAACCCCTAAAATGAATCTGATCTGCAAACACGAAAAAAAAAATTAATTAGGACGCATTACTGCCATTGGCGCGTCCTTCACAAGGTCGCCACACTGCCACTAGCGCGTCCTTTAGGTTGTTGCGCCTGTGCCAATGGCGCGTCCCACTCACAACCAAAAGTAGGGTAGTTTCGAAATTTTTTAAAAAGTTAGAGTATATTCGTTTTTTTTTTTTCTATCAGGTGCAGTTTGAAAAAAAATTCGATGAAGATGATTCTGTTGTTGTTGATGATGATCTATGCAACTTCCTGTTTTTCGCAGATTGTCGTGTTCGTCGTGAATTTTCATTGCCAAAAACTTATTTTGGAAATTGTCTTGCATCTTATATTGTGGCTGTAAAGCGGAGCGAGTTAGTTAGGAAAAATGGCATTGTTGTCGCGGCAAATGGTGTCGATAGGAAGATAAGAGATTTCAAGAGTGATGCTGTGTTAGGATCTGAAACATTGATGCTTGATTATAAGGAATTATTTAAACAAGGTAAGTCTATCGTAATGGTTTCTGGATCACCTAAACTTGATGTTTATGAGACTGATTTTGGGTGGGGGAAGCCTAAGAAATCTAATGTAGTTCATCATGATTCCTCCAGTACGATTTCTCTGTCTGATTGTAGAGATGGTGGAAGCGGAATTGAGATTGGTTTGTCCCTCGAGACGTCTCGAATGGCAAATTTCATGAACATCTTTCAAGGACAACTTGATAATATTTGTAGCATGTGAATGAGAAATTCACTTTCCTTTTCCTCTTTCTGGAGAATTTGAGTCTCATTTTTAGTAGGAATAAGTTTTTATCAAACTTTACTTATCTCGTACCCAAATTTTGAATTATTGAACTACCTTCTTTTGCAAACTAGAGGATTAATACAAAATAAATAAATAAACAAGGTGTGATATTTACTTAATCAATGAAATCTTCTCAACAGATGTGAGTAATTTATTGATATGATCAAGCAGCAACAGAAACTATTGATCACGCGTAAATCCCAAGCCACCGACAATTCCATATTCACAAATAAACTATTTCCCCCTTCTAATTGATTTAATCTTCCTAAGTTACATTGTCAGGTTATATTGAATTCAAGCTGTTTTGTTACATCCGCGTTGGAAAAGAACATGTTGAATCTCTGTACAAAAAAAAAAACATGTTAAATCTTGAAGAGTTTGCACAAATATACGGTGTGGCGCCTCATGTTATTAGTTAATGTTTTAATTTTTGCATGTTCATTTTCTAATTTGTAAGTAGAAATTGGTTCGATGTTGTTTGCAAATGCGATAACGGTTCGTGCTCAAATCATTATTAATAATGCATAAGATACAACATCATGTGACAATAGATGACCTCTCTTCGTCAATAAAAATTATTCAATTGTTAAGAATTTACTCTGTGATGATATGAGTTCAACTTTCGCTGTCGGCATGAAAAACTCTTCTTCTTTTTTTAATAGATGATCTGAGTTTGAGTTTAATACCTAGCGTAACATTAGTGAATTTTTAAATAAAAACCAAATGTGAAACAAGTCAGCAACAAAAGTAATTCCAAATTGAGCACTACTCCTACTTCTCCACTTAATATCAAAACAATAATACATATACAGTTATGGTGAAGGTGATAGAGCAGAGTTACTTGTAAAGTTGTTAAATGTACAATATATTATTAATCCAGTCCAGTGAGATAAGACTCTCTCATCACATTCCAACACTTATGTGTAGTTCTTTTTTATTTATATAACTAGTTTGATACAGGTGCCTTCGCACGGGTCACACCTTCGACACGATCCTTGGGTCATGGGGTACTTAGGTCGGGGATATTCTTAACAAATTTACAATCTTTAGAGAAAAAAGATTTGATATATAGGAAAAATGAATCGGAGGGAAAAAACAAATTTATAGTATATGAAGATTGTGCACTACTCCTACTTCTCCACTTAATACACAAATAGTGGAGACACTATTGGCTATATTTAGGGGTATAAGCGGATCAGAAAAATCCAATTGAATCGATGATTTAATCCAATTCAAATCGAAAAAAACCGACTTTTTTGGTTCGGATAAAAAACCGAACCGAACTAATTGAAAACCGATGTGGTTTGGTTCGGTTCTCGGTTCCGTTTTCAAATCCATTGGATTAAACCGAACCAAACTGATATCTATAATAGAATCAATTTTAACCTATATGTGATTAAAATAGCAACCAAACATACACTGATTTAGTTTTGATTTTGGGTTTTTAAGTAATTGTTATATAAACATAGTGGGAACAACAAGTATTGATTTTTAAAATTTTAAAAAGAGAACACAAATTTTGCTTGTTTATGTAGATTTCTTGATCTGGCATGCCCTAAATTTAAGTTTATAACTATGTGAATTTAAATTTTTGTAAATTTAAGTTTTGATCTTTTGAACTATGTGAATATAAGTTTTTGAAAATTTTATGAGTTTTGAACATGAACTGTGATTCCTTTTTTATTGTATATGATGATATTTGATTACGTATCGTCAAAAAAATAATAGTAGAAAAAAATAATAGTAGAAAAAATATTTAAAAAAAAACATTACAAAACCGATCAAAATATCCGAACCAAACCGAACCAAACCAATTAGTTTGGTTCGGTTTCATTTTTTAAAAACAGGACAAACCGATCCAAACCGAACCAATTGAGTACACATTGGTTCGAACTTTGGATTCATCAAAAACCGATCCAAACCGATACAATTACACCCCTAGCTATATTGGTAAAAATAAGTTATAAATTAGTTGATAGTTGAAAAGTTAGTTTATAGTTGAAAAATTAGTTGATAGCTAATAGTTTATAGCTGAAATATTAGTAGATTAAAATTAACGTATTTGACAAATTTAGTTGCTGTAAATGAAAAATGACATAAAAGTAATGGTTAGTGGGTCGTTATTATAATTTATAAAAAAATAAAAATAATAAGAGTAAAAATGAAATAAAATGTTAGAGGCTATAAACTCAAATGCTACTTTTATTAACATATCAAAAAATGATATAAGCTACTCCCTCCCTCCATTCCTTTTTACTTATATTTGCACTTTATCTTCCTATTATACTCTAGTTTCAAATAAAATAAAAAAATTTAGTTTCCCAAATATATAACATTAATTGGTTTTATTGAAAAAGATAAAAGTAATTGACAAATCATATAAAATATCAAAAGGACAATTAAATAGAAACGCTAAATCTGACACTAAAAGACAAGTAAAAAGGAACGGAGTGGGTAATTGAATAAACTCGTTACCAAACACTTCTAATTTTTTTTAAACAAACTTATAAGTTAGTCCAATAAGCTATAAGTTAATTTATTGGACTAACCAAACACACCCTACGTATAAAACTGTAGCAATATACTATCTCCATTTTTTTTGACACGTCTCCACTTTTTTATAAGAGGCAAATAAGTCATAAAAAATTGATCTGTTTTGTCCTATAATATAAATCAAATACATCAAGTACGTATCGGAAGAGTATCGGTATCGAGTACGTATCGGATACGATACGTCACCGTTTTTGAAGTATCGGGGCTTCATAGGATCTGAATCGTAAGTAGAATCCTAATTTATAGAAAAATTTAAATAAAATCGCACAAGATTGCAACAAAATCCGCTATCTCATATGGATTCTACCGATTTTGAGACTTTGTTGTTTTATGATTTTAAACTTTGAGCACTTGCAATGATTATATATATATGAATTGAATCCATTGATTTTGATTGTGATTTTCGATTATGCGATCTTGATTTCCTCTTTCGATTCAACTAAACGATTTGAGAAGAATCAACCGATTTTGGTTGCGATTTATGATTTTTTGACGTTACTATCCTCTTTCGATTCAAAGTAAACTCTCAATTCTAACAACTTTGTGAGCAATTAACATATATATTCCTCAGTTTGATTCTTATCTTAGGAGATCAAATCTTCCACTATACATTGATCCTCCATTAACAACAAAGTCAAAATCATGAAGGTGATAGAGCAGAGTCAAGTTGCACCACCATCCAGTTCACTTCCATCACCAACCACACTCCCCCTCACTGTCTTCGACACTCCATGGTTTTACAGCAAATACCCAGTTAAACGCATATTATTCTTCTATCACTTCCCTCATCCAACTCATCACTTTCTTCAAACAACACTTCCCATTCTTAAACACTCTCTTTCCTTAACCCTCCAACACTTCTTCCCCTTCTCCTCCAACCTCATCATCCCTCAAAATTCCCAATGCCCCCCTTACATCCGTTACCTCAACACCGATGCTCTCTCCTTTACCGTCGCTGAATCCTCAGCAGACTTCAACATCCTCATATCTGATTCACAAGATGCTAAAAACTGGCACTCTTTTGTTCCAAATTTGCCTCCACCCAGTACTGAACAGAACAATACACGAGTCTTTCCAATAATGGCCATTCAAGTCACTATTATGCCGAACTCCGGCTTATCTATTTGTCTCGCGTTCAAACATGTGGCTGCAGACGGAAAATCACTTCACCATTTTATGAAATTTTGGGCCTCTGTTTCAAAAAACAGAGCAAACAACAAAAACAATTCGGCTCTTGAACATTCTCTTCCTCTCGAACTCGATCTTCCTTCCCATGAAAGACATACAATACTTAACACCCCAAAGGATCCTAAGATAACCTACTTACAAGAAAGACAAGATTATGTATTAGAAAAAGTCGAATCCGCAGGTCTTGTTCGAGATGTTTATCCTAAAAATATACGAACTTGTTTAGTATTGAGTCATGAACAAATTCAGAAACTGAAGATGTGGGTCATTGATAAATGTATAGAAACAAAACAACACATGTCAACTTTTGTGGTAACATGTTCCTTGATTTGGTTTTGTATGGTAAAATCAGAGCAAAGTGATCAAGGTGATATTGTTGTTGATGATCTATGCACCTTCTTGTTTTTTGCAGATTGTCGTGGTCGTCGTGAATTTTCATTATCAAAATTTTATTTTGGAAATTGTCTTGCATGTTATACTGTGGCTGTAAAGAGAGATGAGTTAATTGGAAAAACTGGCATTGTTGTCGCGGCAAATGGTATTGATAGGAAGATAAGAGATTTCAAGAGCGATGTTGCGTTAGGATCTGAAACGATGATGCTTGATTATAAGGAATTATTTAAGCCAGGTAAGTCTATTGTAATAGTTTCTGGATCACCCAAACTTGATGTTTATGAGACTGATTTCGGGTGGGGGAAACCTAACAAATCTGATAAAGTTCATCATGATTCCTCCGGTACAATTTCTCTGTCTGATTGTAGAGATGGTGGAAGCGGAATTGAGATTGGTTTGTCCCTCGAGAGGTCTCGAATGGCTAATTTCATGAACATCTTTCAAGAACAACTTGATAATATTTGTAGCATGTGAATGAGCAAATTACTTTCCTTTTCCTCTTTCTGTTACTAATTTTCCTTTTCCTCTTTTTGATTAAATTAGAATAGAAGGATAGTATTTTGTGTCATTATTATTTTGATACTTGATGCCAATTAATCTTATCACAACTTTCAGTTTTCAAGAATGATAGTACTGATAATATGGAGTTCAACTCAAAAATAAGTATAATCTAACTAAAAATTGTTTACGGTACAAATTATCCCCTTCTTTTGATTTGGTGGCGCGAGATCATGGACTTTTAAAGATGTGTTTGTTGGGATGAAAGAAGAAGGTTGACCGCGCAAGCCATTACCCAACAAATCATCTTAAATACATTATTATGTGATGATCATTACCTATCGACCATCCAATGCGTCGCTTCACAACAAACATAGCTTCACAAATACTTTGTCACGTGTAACTTGAGTTATTCCTTTTTTGAGATCAACAAATCACAACAGGGGACGCAAGAGCGTTTAGATAAGATGACACGAGTCTCTTCTAACTTAAAAAAGTGTTTGGGCATACAACAATATTAAAAGTCTTTCTTTAAAATTGATCTTTTGTTATTTTAATCAGTCCTGCGTTTCCTACTATCCTGCCTGCATGTCTTGGCTAGAAAACTCAATGTGATCACAAAGCCCATCACTTTTAGCATCTTATAAATAAAACATAAATACAAAGACTTGGACTCGGTCACTATAATATATCTTTCAGAAATTTCCTTGTTTCCTCCCACCCCTTGCCAAGAACTTGTTTGTTCTCAACAGCATATCCTTTAATATAATTACTTTAAGTAGTGGCAAATAACATTTCATAATTCATATAAAAATAATTACAAATCATATTATATGCTAAGTTACTTTTCTTTTGATTTTCATTCAAGTTATTCAGAAATTTCTTTTTATTATAATTAATACATACATTAGTCTCTTGAAAAAGTATATAAATTGCTTCATCACAATAGCTTCTCATCACATCCTTCAAATTTCATAGAATTCATGGCAGAGCTTATAGGAACAAAACATAAGCTTATTGAACAAACTATGATTTCTCCATCATCAACAACAACAATTTCTCTTCCTCTTACATTTCTTGATTTACCTTTAGCAGGTCCAATTTACGTTAGACGCCAATTCTTCTATCGATTTCCTCATTCAACAGACGATTTTCACAAAAAAACATTTCCATCTCTCAAACAATCACTATCTCTCACTCTTCAACATTTCTTCCCTCTTGCTGGAAATCTCATCTCTCCACCATCACCAGACAAACCCTTCATTCTCTGCACTGAAAAAGACTCTGTCCCTTTTACCATCGTCGAATCTTCGGAAGATTTCAACAATCTTTCAGCCAATCACCACCAAAATAATATCAAAGACTTTAACCACCTTGTTCCAAAACTAACATATAAAACAATCCATGATGACAATGACAATGAAAATGACACTTTTGTCTTTCCTTTGTTGTCTTTGCAAGCATCTGTTTTTCCTAACAATGGTCTTTGCATTGCAATCACATATTGTCATGTTATGGATGATAGTTGTTGTAGTCATTTCATGAAGACTTGGTCTTATATTCAAAGAAAATGTGAAGGTGTTGACTTGAAGTCAACGCCTTGTTTTGATAGAGAAATTTTGAGGGACCCAAAAGGGTTACTTGAGAATGTTTTCTTAAGAGACTATTTTGAAGAAAGAAAAACATGGAAGAATAAAATCATTGGTCAAACTCAAACTCAAAGTCAAACTATTCAAGAACATCATGAAGTTGAAGATTATTTTAAAGCAACTATAGTTTTTGGAAAAGAAGATATTGAGAGAATGAAAAAATGGGCACTTAGTCAATGGAAGAAAAATGATCAAGAAATTATAAAGCCACAATTTTTATCTAAATTTGTTGTAACATGTGGTTTTGTTTGGGCTAGTTTGGTTAAAACAAGATATAGAAATAATGATAATGATGATGAAAAAGAAGAGTTTTTTCGTTTTGCAGGTGATTGTAGAGATAGACTTGGGTACAAAATACCAGAAGGGTATTTTGGGAATTGTTTAACACTATGTCATGCAACAGTAAAGAGAAAAGATATGAAAGGAGAAGATGGTTTTGTGAAAGCTGTTAAGGTAATTGAAAAGGCAATAAGTGAAATGAAAAATGAACCTTTTAAAGATGTTGAAGAATGGAGAGATACATTTAAGAAAATGTTTGAATTAGGAAGTGTTTTGTTGGTGACAGGTTCACCTAAGTTTAATGTTTATGAGACTGATTTTGGATTTGGAAAACCTGTTAAAGTTGAAATGGTGCACTCTTTTAAGTGTATGTCTATTGCTGAAAGTGGAGATAGAGAAGGTGGACTTGAAGTTGGGTTAGTATTCAAAAGTGGGGAATTTGAATATTTTTGTTCTGTCATTGAACAAGGACTTGAAGCTTTTAAGTCCTAACAAAGTTGATACTTGATACTATTGTCTTTTAATAGTTTGTGTGTTTTTTTTTTAAGGTTTAATAGATCTTTCGATCACAGTATGTTTGCGAATTTTTTTGTTTTAGTCCATGTATCTTGTTTTGTTGCAAATAAGTCCCTGAATGTACAATTTTTTTTGTTTTAGTCCCTAAAGTCAAAATCCGCAGAAAAATCTGAAGGAAAATCTCCATAAAAACTGTAAATTTTTCTGCGAATTTTGACTTTAAAGACTAAAATCAAAAAAATTTATACATTCAAAAATTTATTTGCAACAAAACAAGATATAAAAACTAAAACAAAAAATTCGCGAACATAGAAGAACCCAAAGATCTATTAAGCTTTTTTTAATATTTACTTTTGTACGATGTAATTAGAAAATACTAAATATAGATACCTCTTTTGTTAAAATTTAAATTTTAGTTCGCTATTTTACGAAAAGTTAATATTTTTTACTAGAATCAACTCATGTGAGGTGTCTCTCTCTCCATTGTCATGGAAGTTTCAACAATGCTTGTGTATGTTACAATTTCTTATGGCTTTTTGTTCACCATAATCTCGATGAGGCGCCTCAATCTCTTTTCCATAATTTCCCCATCAAACACTTCTATTTTTTGGGTAAAAAATGTAATTTTGTTGTCTCTTTATGCGCATTCCTTCAATAGCCAATTCGACCATGTTTTCGACATGACTTGCACCATAATCATTCTAGACATGCTCAGAAAATTTATCAAGGAGAAGTTGCCACACATAATGATGATGGATCAGAATTGACCTTATTCGGTGGTGCTTCTCTTTTGTTTCGATGAATGAGAAGAGGATTTTGTAATTGATGAATTATTTTGCAAATATATAAATTGAGAAACTCTTAAGAATGGCAAATTGGTTTAACTAGTAAATGTAACTTTAGAGACATTAAATTGGGAGGAATTTGAGCATTCAAATTTATGAAACAAACACTTAGGAATTATATCATACGGTTGGCGGACGATTGAATTTGCTTTGAATTCGTTGCATTCCACTATGATACAAATTGATTGATTCCTAAACATGGTTCATCCAATTACTATGACAACTTAACCCAACTATTGCACTCACTCTCATGGTCATGCAACTCACTATATCAGACTAAAATTCCTTAATCTCTTAGGTAAATTGCATAGCATAACATCGGCAATAAAGCATGTTAAATCATAAGTCTCAACCTGTAATTATCTATCTCTAGACTAATTACAAGGTTGCATTCATCAATCTAGTTTTAATTCACACATTTAATCTCTTAACATGCATGAGTTATTCATCATCACATACATTCGTCAATGGATATGAAGCATTAAGCATAAAATTGATGAAATAGTAATTGAATTAACCAACAAAGAAATCAATAACAAACTAGCATGTGAACCATAGTTTCATACACAAATCCAATCTAGAAAACTTAGTTCATCATATTGCAAAAGGTGAAAAGAATTGAGAATTAAGATACATTAACATTGGAGAAGAATTGGATGATGAGAGATCTTCAATCTTGTTTCCAAGGCTTTGGATCTTGACTCTCCATCTTCATTTCCTTGTTTCCAAGCTCCAATAATCACTTCCAATACCCTTCTTCAATCAAATTTGGTAACCCCTTTCATTTGGATCTAGTCTCACTTAAATAGTGCAAGAAAAGGGTCAAAAACGCAAAACTGCGCAGCCTGTGTTTCACGCATGCTTACAGTGCTTGGAAAACTAAGATTGCGTGCCACGTGAAGGTCAAGCGCGTGGGACGCGCCAAAGATAGGGTAGAAATATGCAAAAATTCAGCTTTCCTTGTTTTTAAAGTAATCCTCAATCCTAACCCTTTTGCACCTCAAATATGCTTCAAAACACCTCAAAACACCTTAAATACATCATTGAAATGATCTTACAATGTAGAAGTGACGAGAGTCATCAGTAACTGCAGGTGCTCTGATGCTCAAATTAGTAAGAGTGTTAAGCACAAATATTAACTTTTAAGGGTGGATATAATGTACCTAACTCCTCTGCAAGATAGAAGAATATATAGCCATCGACGTCGGGCCAAAACCCTTAATGTTAACTGTTGGGAAATCAACTAGGCATTCACTTGAAAATTGCTATATACGCCCCCTTTATTTGCTCCTAGGCCCCCCAAACTGACAAAATTATCCTTAGTCAAAACATTTGTTACATAGACAATGATTGAAAAACAATTTTGTTGACAAACTGACGAAATTAAGCAATACTTGCGCGCTCTCAGGACTTTGCCCACATTAAGTTAGTTTCGTTGTCTACCTTACGAACACGCTGACTTTCGTTGTCTAGGTAACAAAATAGCAAAAATACTAATTTTCGGTACGCATACAACAAAAGTATGTCAGCAGTCAAAAACATCTCCCCATGCAGTCAAAGTTGGTTGACACATGGCCAATTGTGATTGGCCACGTGTGTGGCTGTAATAGTGTACCAGCCAATAAGAATTCATCAAGAATTCTATAAATAGGCACCTAATGTGCCATTTTTTTTACCATTCACTTTTTTTCATCTTTTGCTCATAAATTTTATTTTTTTGCCTTTTATAGTTTCATAGTTTTGTTAGTTATAGTTTCATAGTTTTATTAGTTTTAATTGGTTTCTATCGGCCGCATGGTCCGTCGTGGACTAACCATAATGCACAATGGTTGGGAACATTATGTTAGTCCACGAGGGATTTTGTGTCCTCACTAGGAACACTATGGTTAGTCCAAATGAGTCTTGCTTGACTTGTAGTTACTACCGCACAAATGAGACTGTCCTATAGTATGGGACTAGTCGTCGGTAGATGAACCGAAGGGATATTGTGCAAGTATCGGTGGGCGAAATAATGTATTATTTTTGTCTAAGATGACCCGGATGGATATTGCACTAGGCCAGCTGTACTCTTTCCCCGGGGCGAGTTTCTTTTGCCCCAGATTTCTTGTTGCCCCAGACCGGTTTTCCTGTTGCCCCGGGCAGCTGTACTCTTTCCCCGGAGCCCGGAGCGAGTTTCTTTTGCCCCGGATTTCCTGTTGCCCCGGGCAGGTTTCTTTTTCCCCCGGGATTCTGAGGGTAAAATGTATTATTTCTGTCTAATGTACCCATTTGTAATGGTTGTAACAAAGAATAAATGAAATTGTTGTTGTTAATTTTGTTTTGTTTTGCATTGTTAATTTTCATTTTCATTTTCATGTTGTTAAAATAAAATAAATTAAAATTAACTTAATGTAAATAAAAAAAAAATCAAGAATGACTAAAATTAAAATTATAACATTAACATTATAAAAAATTAACATTATAAAAAATCAAGAATGAACTAAAATTAAAATTATAACATTAACATTATAAAAAATTAACATTATAAAAAATCAAGAGTCATATTCAATTTGGTGTCTGTGAACTTGGTTTGTAAAAAATTCTGCTACATATGTTTTCGTTGCCTAGACAACGAAACCATGTTTCACAGAACCAGTTGCAGTGGTTTATGGAAATCCACATGGTTTTCGAAACCACGCAAACCTGTCCAGACATGTTCATTGTTTTCAGACATGTTCATTTATGATCATACAAGTCTTAATTCAATCATTTCAATATATTTGTCTCAACTACGAAACGAAAATTAAAATTACAAATGAAAATTACAAAACGCAAATATATTGTCCATTTACGAAATATGTTGTCCACAATACAATATCCGCCCTCCGGTGCGTCAATTGGTGGCACCATACATGTTAATTTATGATCATACAAGTCTTAATTCAATCATTTCAATATATTTGTCTCAACTACGAAACGAAAATTAAAATTACAAATGAAAATTACAAAACGCAAATATATTGTCCATTTACGAAATATGTTGTCCACGATATTGTTCATTTACGAAATATGTTGTCCACAATACAATATCCGCCCTCCGGTGCGTCAATTGGTGGCACCATTCGCCCCTTCGTCATTATCGGTCTTCTTCTTCTTGGTGTCTTTCTAGTTGGCTTCTTCGGAGGAGATGACGTCTCTCGGTCAAACTAATCCTCCTCCTCTAACTCTTCTTCATTCCCATCGCCATCCTCCTCCTCTCCCTCATCCATATCGTTCTCCTCACCCTCCGCCTCATCCATATCATTCTCCTCCTCAACCTCCACCTCGTGCTCCGTCTCTAAAGTAGTTTCAGGCTCGGACACCGGATTAGGATGATTTTCCGCAGTAGAAGACACTTGCTTCATTCTACCACCCGTCCGTTTTGTACCCCTTGTTTGTGCTAGGGCACGCTCTCTACGGGCCGAGCTGTGGGCAACACTATCCCTATCCGCTCGTTTACGACCAACTTCTTCCATTTCTCCTGCAACATAATGACATTCAACATTATTATATCATCATCATTATCTAAATTCAAAACAACTAATTTTATTCTAATTTTTATCATCATCAATTATCATCAACTAATTTTTATCATCATCAATTATGATCAATTATCAAGATTATCGCTGTTATACCCTAATTCTAATCCTATCAACATCATACAAAACTCAACATTCAATCCAAATTCTAAGCAACATATAACTTAATCAACAATGAATTCAATTCATCAACAAAATATTAACTTAATATAATCAACAATATTCAACAATGTTTTTTAGCATAAACCCTAAATCCCCAAATACCCTAATCCATCACATAAACCCTAAATTCCCAAATCAAAATCCCTAAATTAAATTCATCAACAAATTAAATTCATGCAATTGACTGTTATAATCAAAATCAAACAAGTAAAACAACTTTAATGCACAAAATCAAAACCAGTAATTGATTGAAAAAACTAAACTTTAGGGATTTTTACTTGGATTTTCGTTGCCTAAGTTACAAAGTTCTTCACAACCTCCCAAACCCTAGTTTCACGCTTCCTTTGATGTAAATCGACTACTATTGACTGAGTGGATACTTGATCGAACCAAATCGCCCTGATAATCGCCCCCAAAACCTTTGTCAATTGTTTCCTTTGTTTACTGTAGTGATTTGGGAATCGTTTTTCTCGTTTCTGATCTGACACGTTTTCGTTGTCTAGGCAACGAAACTAAGCGCGTTCGAGAGATAGACAATGAAAATATGTGTTTCGTCACCTAGCTAACGAAGACACCTGTTTAGGTGAGCTAGCAACGAATTTTAAGTAAATTTATTCAGTCACGTGCCTTCGTTATGTAGTCAATGAATTTTTTTGTATTCGTTGACTAAACACCAAATTATATGATCAAGTTCTCAGCGGTATTTTGAAATTTTAAGGGGGCTTGGGAGCAAGTAGGGGGGCCTCAATAGCAAATTTCCATTCACTTCCTTCTCTTGTTTGGGCTTGGCCCATCTTCAAATTGAATGAGTTGCCAATATCGTGGCATTCTCCAATTGTAATCATACCCCCACCCCATAACACGTGTGAGTTTTTTTTAAGGGCCAACATTGCAATCTATTTTTCTTTGCAACCTCACTTTTTTATCAAACATTGCAAATTTTTTTAATTAAAGTTTCATGTATTTCCCGTTTAGTAAACATTAGAGCGTCATCACTCATCATAATGTAATGTAATATTCTTTTAAGCTAGTATGGTGTGATCGTCCTACGTGTAGCTCAATCATGCTCATTGCACGCAACCACTAACACAACAAAAAATAATAAAGAAACAAAGCCATGCAAAGATTCAAAGTTTTGTTGGATTTATTTTTTAATTACAAGTTTGTTGGAGTTTTGATAAGTACACAACAATAACATATATAACAATATTCACACTGTATATTGTTAACATATATATAATGATTATTCAGCTAATTATAAATTAATTTATAATTTTGATTGGTAGATTGCTATATTTATAGAATAAGCAAGTCGCCACCAAGCTTCCAATTTTGCTCAAAGTGTGATTGCAAAAAACAGGCATATACTACATGTGATCGATGATCAATGTCTATGATGTGTACTTTAAAATAATTATAATTAAACCCGTAAATTAATTAATTAAAATACACAATATATAGATATGGTGACGCATGACTGTTATTGAGGCATCCCGTAACAGTGGGATTTTGTAGAATAGGTCTAGATACGATAGATAAACATGTACGAAACGCAAGGGGAACTATGCATGCATATATTTTTTAGAACGTATCAGTTCTTTTTTTTTATATTGTTTAATGGTTAGAAATTTCATATAAATAGGAGGATATTTGGAGTTTGAACTACGACTTTTATATATAAAATGCGATATGTCTATCAATTTAGTTAAACTCATGAAAATAATATATCACTATCTTTTTTAGGTACATTATCGTAATTTATTTAAGGGTATATATTAGTAGCTCCATTGTTATACTAATAATAATTTTACTAGTATAAAATGTGGATTAAAAGAACCCATTGTTAACCGATCATTGCACTCAAATTTGTGTAGGGATGGCAAGTAAGTCTGAACTTCCGTCCATTTGAATTAACGGGTAAAAATCCAAGTTGATTGAATTTGGGCTCGGATGACATCCAGTATCATAGGTGCGGATTTGAGATCATCAACGCATACTGAAATTTGTAATCACATCCGATTAGATGTTAAATTATCTAATGACCCCTATGTATATGCATAAATGTAAAATTAACTTCAATGTGTTGTATAGTATTATATTTACAATTTTACAGTTTTTATTTTTTGTTGCAAACATAATTTGAATGTTGGGATCTTGTCATGAAAAAGGAAAATGTCAATGAATTCAGGCCGTGTTCGGGAAGTTAATTAATTTTGCGTGTTCTTGTTGCTGTTTTAGGTTTGGGTGGAAAACCCCGAACCCAACGGATGTGGATGTTGATTTTATTGTGCCACCCGAACAACTTTTGGATTAAGGTCCGGGTGGTGGTTTCGTGTGCGGATTTGAGATGTGTAAAACCCGCACCGTTGAAGAACATTTTCTTTAATTTTAAAAATACCGTTGAAGAACATTTTCTTTAAAATATATATGATTTAGGTTCGGGTGGTGGTTTCAGGTGCGGGTTTCGGGTGCGGATTCGGGTGATATATTTTTTTAAAAAATTACTACGCATTATTGATATTTAATTGAATGATTATTGCCAATGAATAACTTTATATAATAGCTAAAGTTTTTTTTTTCAAACACAAATGATTTATTATGAGGAAATAATTAGAGACTTTTTGTTATGTGCATTAATCCTCTGGTTCTTCTCAAGGCAGGGACCTGAAATTTTAGGTAGCTAAATTAGTCTCGCAAAATTAGTTATTGTTAGAGATCAATTGTATCTTTTGAAATTATTATTAAGGATCGAATTGTCCTTTAAAATTATTATTGTAGAACTAATTGTCTCTTTTACCACGATGATTCATGTATGAATTAAATTGTTTCATTTTTTTTTCTTCTCTCAAAGTACTAAAATTTGTCTTCATTTTTTTAGAGAGATCAAATTGAGTTTCATAGTTTTCCTTGAGCATTAAAATATGTCTTAATTAATTTTTATTTTCCTTATTTATCATGTTATCAATATCAATTTTTTTACCATTATAATCTTCGTCATAGAACTTGTAAAACACACAAGATGATTCTTCTCTTCAACTGAATTTTCTCCATAACTACATACTAAAATGCCAAAATTTCTTATAACTTGGATTAATAATTAGCTTCATGGTGTAATAATCTCATTAGTTGCTTACAAATGTGCTAAACTTTGTACTTTCCATGAATGCAATATTTTTATTATAAAACAAATATTGTTGGATGTCTTAACTAAATATATAGTAAGTATATAGTTATTTTATATACTCCTCTTCTGGACTATTCTCTTTGTATTAATACGTGGCAAAAAGACCAGCATGTCTACGGTGAATTACTACAAGGACTTCATATTTAGCAAGCAACATCAAAGTGATGACATCAAAGTGAATTGTGCTAGTTGTAACTTACAAAACAGGAACAACTTAAAATCGTTTGAGATTGCATGGATAATATAATAATATTATTTTGAGGAAAAAAATAAAAATTATTAACTAAAAAAGCATTTGACTTATAACTCCTACAATGTTAGATATAGAGTTGATGAATTTTGTTACCAGATTTTCAATGGCTTTTGAAAATATATGGCCATAGAAGCTAAAATAGAGGAAGCAACCTTAAGATTGTTTCACTAAAAAGCTTATTATTATGTGAACACTTGAATACTAGTGTATAGGGAATCGTTGACTTCATTCATGGAGTAAGAATTGAACACATGTCTTGTAGCTAATAGTTAATTTTAAATGTTTTTTTCAAAGAAATTTTTGTCCGGTTATAAGTGGACATGTGTCCAAATACGCGAAGATAATACGTTTTGCGTTGACACATCATCATCAACCCGAATCTTTTTGGACTGAGTTTGTATTTTTTTTTTCTTTTGTGAAATTAATAAAGATAATTTCAGTCCTATAAGTCCTAGCTCAACTGGCAAAAATTTGTCGAAATTGTAAGGCATGGACGTCTTGACCGGGGTTCGAACCCCGGCTCTCTCACTTGTGTGAGAATTTCTTATATTTACTTTGTCAATTCTTCTATGTACCAAAAAAAAAAAATAAAGATAATTTCAAACAATTTATTTGATTGTTGTGTTTGGCTTGGTCAACACTACATAACTTTTTAGTTAAACTTAAACGATGGTAAATAGTATTTTTTTTTAAAATAAAAGTTTAATCTTTTATGATTCTTTCATACATTGAGTTGCAAAAACTTTTAGATAGGTATTCTTTATCGGAACTGAATTTTTTCGAATTAAATATTCTTTCTGCACAATTATAGAGACTAATCTTTCGAGTCTCATGAGATTTAAATGAGCGATAAAGTCTTCTTAAGAGTTTTAATATTGTTGCATGCTTAAGCATGAGATCAATTAATCCATGACTTTATTTAAGATAAAAGACACTCGTGTTATCTCATCTAAATATTTTACGTTGTTGGTAAATATTTTTCATTTGAATAAAAATTATTAGGTTCTTTTTGGTAGAAAGAAGCTATAAGCTAACTGATAATTAATAAGCTAGTTTATAGCTGAAAAACTGGCTTATAGCTGATAGCTAATATCTTATAGTTGAAAAGCTAGTATTATGAAATTAAAGTGTCTGGCAAACTTGGCTGTTGTAAATACAAAATGACTTAAAACTAAAAGTACATAGTTAATGAGTAGTTATTGTATTTTTTAAAAAAAAGAAATAATAAATGAAAACAATAAGTGCAAAAATGAAATAAAATGTAAAAAATGATAAGATATAAAGCTCATACGATACTTTAAATAACATCTCAAAAAACACTAAGTTAATTAGATAATCTTGTCACCAAAAACATCCATTTTTATCAAACAAGCTTATAAACTAATATAATATATATAAACTATAAGCTAGCTTACTGAACTTATAAAACACACCGTAAAACAAATTCTTGTTAATCATGCATGCTTCAAAGCATTTGATGAGGAAAATCTCATTCATATCATGCATAAGGCTATCAAGTGAAACTCAGATGAATTTATGAGATAAAAATTTTAGAGCAAAATTAAGTGTAAATTTTTTTATAAAAAAAAAGAGAGAGATGAAATTATATTGTGAGATTTGTGTCTAGTATTTTCAAATGACAAGTCACAGGTGGCAAACTCCAATGGACTTGCAAAAAATGAATCAATTGCAACTATAATGACCGGAGTTGGTCTAAATTTGCCCTAAAATATACAAATAAATCAATAATATGAGTGAATATTTTTTTAGCATATAGAAGAAATAATAAATCTTTGAAAACTAACATATCAAAGTGAAAAATTAGAATTCGAATTACAATCATGACGTCCTATATAGTAATTTCGGTATTTATATTAGTTGTGTTAGAATTTATTGGCTATAATTGAATATATTTACTTTAACTATTGTTTACATAATTTATTATTAGAGAGAGTTTAATGAATAAAAACTATATAAACTATATTAGCTTTTACAATGAAAATACAAATATTTACTTCAAAGATAAATGTATTTATATAAAATATTATCCAAATTCACAATGAACCCACGTATCTACCTTAATTACTAAAAATATAGAAGTGTATGACCCATATTTTTCAAATGTTTGATACGGGAACCGAACAACCTTTACCACCCTCCTTTCCTGTAGAATACTACATCTAAAACTAAAGTCAAACTCGTTCAATTATCATTTTCACCTTCTCCGGTGAAAAAAAAAGGTCAACCCCGCTACAATTGAGATGCAATTAATTATCCAAGAAATCATACATTATTAATTACCTTATATGAATTTTCAATAAAAATGAGTTGAAATTCAAATAATAAAAAAAACAGAGTTGAGATACATGTTGATCTAAGGGTAAGAAACTTAAGTAATAGCTTTAAGGCTTAAAAAAAATTATTAAAAAAAAAGTCTTTCAAAGTCATAAATTCATTGGTCAGTAGTAGATTAAAGACTTCAAAAAAACATAAAAATGAGATTATATATATACTATATATAGCAATCGAAGAAATTTTTTAAGAACAAAATTTATTTAACTCAAAAATATATATAACAGTAAAAGAATTTTTATCAACTTAATAAATCAAAAATTTATTTATTAAAAGTAAAACTTTTCTTCTTTTAACATATTTTTTCGTGTTTTTTTTCTTCATCAACCAAAAAAGGTGTATAAAAGAAACTGTTGTGAATTCGAATACCACGTACACTAATAAAACTTAACAAGTGTGATGCTGTAACAATCAAAAACCAACAACAAATGGAACCAAACAATAATATTCCAAGGAAACCTAAAAATATGAAAGCAATAAAGAACACAAATCAATTGTTGACCCAGTTCGGTGTTAATGAACCTACTATGGGAGAGATGACAACTCTTCTTCATTCTTATCAAACTTGTTCCCTTGATTACAATGAGATTCTCAAAACAGTTACAAGAAAATAGAGTTCTCCTATTTCTACCATTTTCTCAATCTCTTTCCGTGACCAAGAGATTCAATGATAATGATTACAAAGTGAAAAGAAATAGTTACAATCACTAAAAACACCTAAGAAATAACCCTCCTAGTTCTAGACTTGAGTTGGATGAACAAACCCTTCATACAAAACCCTTTCTATCACTTATGGCGGCTGAGGAAATGAAAACAGAGCCCTTATATAGTTGTGGTCGCGCCGTGCGCCAAAACCACCACACCGTGCGCCACAAACCGACGAGAATCAGCCCTGGAGGCATCGCAGTCATGCCGTGCGCGAGCCAACCGGCGTTGTGCGCCATATCCTTAGAACAAAAATAATTAAAAGTCCATTCATCAGTGAAGTTTTAGGAAATAGAAGAGATAGGATGCATGTACATCCATCAAGACTTCAGCTAAGGCCTATTATTCATAACATTGTGAGCAATAGCTTAGGCAATTGTTTTAATCAATTAGGTTTTCATCACTTGTTTTGATTTTTTTATGAAACACCACTCTTCATCAATTAATTCATGCCTTTCTCAGTTTTCTTCTATACCTTTTTATTACCATCTTTTCCTTTTGTAACCCTTAATCTAAAATCTTAAAATATGTTATCAATCTTATTAAGTTTTTTTGTGAATTTTTCAAATTTAATTACTATCCATTGACATATTTAAAGAAAACTTAAACAAACATCAAAACATACCTTGGTGGCTTTCAAAATGTACCACAACCATAGGTAAGCCATGATGAACCGCAAAAATTGTTAATTAACTTTTTTTTCTTCGAAGTTGTACGTTGTGTAAATTACGTTTAAATAAATTTTCAAACAGAGTAAGTGAAAAGGCCCTATTTGTGGTTTTAAATATTTCAACAAGGCTTTTGGAATTATCAATATGAATATTTGAAAAATATTTTTTTATTAAAATAAAAAGATATTCATTTATTTATGACATAAAATGACATTACTCACGCCGCCCACAAATAATATAATAAAATCAAATTGACCAGAATATCTAAACTTCCGAATCTACATCATTGACGAACTTAACCACTGATTAATTCATAGTTAATCAAAATTGATATGTCAATTTGAACCAAATTCACATCACATAAAAATAAAATAAAAAATCGAATGACAAAGACGGAAAATCAAACAAAGCAAAATCACAAAGAGAAGAAAACCACTTATATTATTCACTTTTAAATAAATAAAGAAAAGACTATTATTCAGTTTAGATGCTGTATGACATCGTTATATGTGTGTTGGGGTTGGGTTTGAGGGGTCCATACTGTTCAATATACTGTATGCAAGTATTGCATACGTATACCATGCATATGTTATCAAATAAATAAATAAATGTGCATAATTGATAATGTAATGTAAAGTACAATTATATATGTAATTATGTATACTCTATTACTCATACACAAAAAAAATAAAAATAAAAATCATATTATGTATAACATTGTTTGATATACGTTGCATTTTGGGCGGCACCAAATCCTTTTGACTTCAAACATATAACCTTCATTTCTTCTACTATAAAAACATAGGTCATTGTGCTTAACTTTAGAACCAACAAAATTTTACTTTCCTCTTTCTATTCTTTGTGTCTTGAATTGCACTTTTCAACTATACTCTCTTGAAAATCATAATATTAATTCATTTTTTTCCTAGCTAGCTTAGCTTTGTGAAATATGGGAAGATCACCTTGTTGTGATAATAAAAATGGACTCAAAAAAGGTCCATGGACAAATGAAGAAGATCAGATGCTTATCAACTACATTAATACTCATGGACCTGGAAATTGGCGAAACCTTCCTAAAAATGCTGGTACAAATAAATTATTTTATGAATTTGATTTGATTAGTTACTTCTTTTTATTTAATGTGCTTTAATTAGTTTCTAATGAAGTTGTTTTGGTTGAATTGATTTTATAGGTCTTCAAAGGTGTGGCAAGAGTTGTCGGCTTCGATGGACGAATTACCTTAGACCTGATATCAAGAGAGGAAGATTTTCCTTTGAAGAAGAAGAGACTATCATTCAGCTCCATAGTGTCTTGGGAAACAAGTATGTGTGTTATTTTTCTTGTTTTTCATAAACTTAAGTAATTATAACAATGAATATGTCTATGTAATTTAACCTTAGTGTTTTTTTTAATACTACGTATGTTAATTTTAGAGATGATTCACTTAATTAGCCGACCAAAATTGACACATATGATTAGACATTCCGTTTGCACCGACCCACTAGACAGCACACTTGATTTCACGTTCTTGGAATTTTATAGCTTTGACATTTTTAAACCGATAGTTGTATGAATTATGTGCGACCGTTTCAGGTCGGCGGTACACCAATTAGGTTTGAATTATCCGCATTGGCTGCACAGTTCAAAGTTCTTAAATTTAAAGAGTGAAACAATTTCTCGAAATTTAATAAATTTGTGCGGCCAATTATACAATAAACCTTAGAGGTTGAAAATTCTCCCTAGTATAAAAAGATTTGAAGTTGTTGAAAGACTTTATACTAAATGTTTTTTATTGTTTATCATAGGTGGTCGGCTATAGCTGCTAGATTACCGGGAAGAACAGACAATGAAATAAAAAATTACTGGAACACACACATAAGGAAGAGACTACTTCGAAATGGAATCGACCCCGTTACTCATACTCCACGTCTTGATCATCTATTCGACATCTCCTCCATTAATATTCTTAGATCAGCTTTATTAGGAGGAACCAATTCATCATTTCTGAACCTATTAGGTGGTGCTCAAGCTTTGATGAATCCTGAATTGTTAAAGCTAGCTGCCACAGCCTCACTATTAAACAACAACAACATGAATTTGGTTTCACAAAATCCACAACAAACCAATAATGTTACTAATTGTACTCATCAACAAGTGCAAAGTCAAGTTTACCCTCAAGATCAATTTCAAACACCAACTCAAATCAACAATGTGAATAATGGCTTATTAGGAAACATGAGTTGTTCAGCTGAAAATTCAAATCCTAGTTACTTTGGAGAGGATTTGATTTCTAAACAATATTCAGAATTGTTTCATTGTCTAAATGATGTAAACAAAAATAATACGGGGTATGAATCGGTTATATCGACTACGCCTTTATCGACAACACCAACGCCGACACCGTTGAATTCACCATCAACATATGTGAATAGCAACCCAGAGGAAGAAAGGGACACATATTGCAGTGACATATTCAAATTTGAGATTCCAGAGGGTACTTTGGACATTAATGATTTTATGTAAATATGTGTATATATGATTGTGTTTGTAAACTGAAGGGTTTTTAGTTTGCATTCTTTATTCTTGGTGTTATTTAATTTTTGGGTCATTTGAAATAATAAATTGTTGTATTGTTTTTAGTTGTGAATTTTTTGTTGTTGATAATAATAATACTATTTGTTGTATTACTTTATCATTGTGGCATCTTTTATCTTAATGTTTCTTCTGTTTTACACATTCCTAAAACGTTCATTTGAGTTGAGCAAAAAAGAAAAGTTTGTTTGAGTCTCAACTAAGAAAGAACCACACAATTTCCATTGTTTCATGAGGAAAGGAATAATATGAATTGAGGACTAAGCTATCACAAACCACATATTTTATTGTTAAAATAAGAAATTCGTTTTGACAATCATCAAGGTTTGTTTTAGTAAAATAAAGTAGTCTCACAAAATGTGATAAATTAAAGTTTGTTTTAGTAAATTCGGTTTTACACATATTATAGATCAATCAATTCGACGATTCATGTTATATCTACATAAAATTACTACCAAACAATATCAGCCTTTGATTCAAAATTCGACGATTGTAATTCATCACAGCAGCAGCCAATAATCACGTGTAATAATATTCTTCATTCTTAATGTATTCTATCGATTTGAGCTACGTTGAATTATGTAATTTTTCATGTAATTATCAATTTGAACGAATAAATTTTGTTTATGAAAATTTAAACCCTCATTTTATCTTTTTTCTTTATGCAATAAATAATTAAAAATATTATTAACAGAATGATAATTAATGTTGCATATAGAACTATAAATTGAAAACAACTATGTGACCAAAAAAGAAAAAAACAAACAAATGAGAAAACATCTTTTAAATAAGAATTCAACAATATATTACCTCCCAATCACAGGGAGGATACCCATAGACTCGCATTGTCTTTACGACTATAATAATGACATAATTAACATCAATTTAATACAAATTATATATTTATTTTTTGTTATTTTAATCGAAACTGATATCAATTGTAAAAATAAAAATGATCATTAATTTATTTCAAACAACGATGTATATCATCGTTGAAATTTTAAATATTTTTAAAATACTAATATAGAGTTGACCACTTGCAAAAGTGGTCTATTTTAAATTTTTTCTTCAATATTATATATAGAATACTATCCATATTATATGTTTAGTTTAATGTATATGTTATGTCAACGTAAATTAATTTTATACTGTCGTCTAATCGTAATCCTCTATTTTACTATGTCATACTACCATTAAGTTGGATGTTGTAGGATGATTTGGAAAAATACATGGTTATTATTAATAACTGTGTAAAATAATTTAACGCTGTCAAAGCATATTCTATTTATTTTCTCTTATTTTTGTAACTATATAAAAAATTCATAACATAATATCATTTTAGAGAGTAATCGGGGCCGGTCCTGTGGGTGTGCAAGGTGAGCCACCACACAGGGTCTCAAATATTTAAATGTCTCAAATTTTTTATATCGGTCTATTAAAGATTTTATTTATGTAAAAAAATTAATTAATGACTTTGCTACTACTAAAAATATTTTATTGCACAAAAAAATTGAAGCAACATTACTAAAAAGTTCACAATGATATAAGTTTGAAGATGTATATTATTGATTAAAATATGTCTCATTTGGATGCTATTTATTATAATATTTTTTTTTAGTTAGATTTTGTTATTTATAATTTTAGTGGAGAATAACTCTTTCTAAAAAACAAATTATTTTGTGTAAAAAATAACAAATTATATTTTTATATTACGAGTTCATTTTTAATAGTCAGATAGAGCCTCCAAAGACTTGAAACCGGCCCCGAGTAACATAACCTCCTCTCAAGAAAAGAACTCAATTGGGGTTCGATCCCTAAAGTTTCTCCATTCAAAAGGTAGCGCAGCTAGTCATGATATAAAATAAATTAAATATCATATATAATAATCCTAAAAAATCTAAGTTAACGAATTAGAAAAAATCATAATATGTGTAATGTAACAGTTCGGAACACTTCTCCACTTTTTATCTAGTGGAATCTTATGTGTAAAATCAAATCATATACCAAGTTTAAGTACACATTCAATCTATTTCTAATATCAATCTATTTCATATTTTTCAATATATTGCTCGTGTCAAATTGCTAAAAGGTGAAATTCAAACTTCAAGCTGTACTAAGTAGTAGAACATGACACATGGAGCAACAAAACTATAATCATCCAAGATTGAAACCAATCATACACATTTTCCATAGTGAATGAATGATTACTAGTCATAATCGGCTTATCCCTTTCCCTATCTTCTTAGTTACCGCCCACACAAAATGAGTTTGAACTTTGAACTTAATTGAAATCATTTTTAGGTGCAAAACACAACAATAGAGAGTTGTCGTATATCATTAAAGTTTATCTTTGACATTTTTGAAGTGGTGCTAAAAAGTGTTTCCTTGTCGTTACATGCTAAATTATGTCTTAAAGATAACCACGTAATAAGATAGTAAGATTTTCTTATAAAATAAGATATTCTTCCTCTTTGACGTGGGAAACGAACCTTTACAAAGTTAATAAAACCATTTGTTAAAGAAAGCAGTTAATAAGACCAGGGCCGGCCCAAGGGTAAGGCTACTAAAACTCTAGTTTTAGGCCTCCAACAAATATAGATTTTTTAATACATAAAAAGGCCACATATACATACTAAAAAGCTTCATATACATATAAAAAAGGCCACATATACATTACAGTTTAGAGCAGTAGTTATATCATATTTTTTAAAAAATAAAATTTATGTATAGATCCACTTGATGATCATTGAATTATATCGCATCTTTGGTTGAATCTTAATTTTCTCATAAAGTATTTTATTTTTTTAATTATTTTTTTGAATTTCAATCTATTGTTAAGGGGTGAGCATCGGTCGGGTTCGGTCGGATTTAGGTCCAAAATCGTCAAACCGATAAAAATCGCGACCTCTTAATTTGGATCAAATTCCGACCATTTACGTCTTCGGTTTGTTCGGGTTCGGGTTATACGGGTGATGAGTTTCAACGGGTCGGTTTAAACGGATTAGATTGAAACGTTGTTGTTACATTTAAAACTTGATTTATCAAAAAATTATTTGTTTTTTGACAATTCGTTCAATATTTCGTACATACTGCAACAAAAGATACAATAAAAATAATGAGATGAAGTTAATTTGTTTCAAATTTGTAAATTCAACGACAATAATATATAGTAGATGAGAAGTAAAAATTAAGATAAATCTAAGATATTATCTTTCGCATCTCCTTTATCAACATATTACAAACTAAAGCTTGTAAAATACAACAGTTTTCTCCTCTATCAAAGATAGATAAAATTAACAAAGTGAAGTGCATATGATATTAAGAGAGAGAAGAGTTATTTGAAACTAGAAAAAAATTAATTTGTATTTTACAAATTGTTCGGTCGGTTTCGGTTATGAAAAGACGAATTTTTAGAGACCCGCACCCGCACGTATACAACCGTTCATGACCGATTTTTCACAATTGTTGACCCGAGACCCGACCCGCACCCGACCGAATGCTTCCATATATTGGCAGTTATGTCGGTTTCGAGTCAGGTTGCGGGTTTGTGCTCACCCCTATTAATTGTTTTAATCATATACCCCCTTTGTCCAAAATATAAGTAAAAGTTAGTGAATAAAAATTGATGTATTTAGCGTAAAATATAAACCAAATACTTTAATTTTTTATTGACATATTTTTATTCTAATTTACCTCTTTTGTTTCTCTTCTCTTTTTTTGGTTGGGGTAATTCAAAATTCTAGACAATTTAAATGCTTCAATGCCATTTAAATCTCTCATGCATACACACTCTAAATTATTCTCACAAGTTTCATATATTTTCCCGTTTACTTCGTGCACAATATTTGAGTAGTATTATGACATACTTCCTCCATTCGAAAATATATATAAAAAATTAAAAATAAATATTAGGGACGAGTAAGGTCGATTGGCTCCTTACGCACTATAGAAACATCGTGTTTACGGTGTTGAATATAGAAGCACGAAAAGAATCTTCCAATTAGAAAGCCAATAAGCATACAAAACACGAATTAAGTATACTCACTTTGATTTGGATTATTATTCTAGAAACTATAAATAGTGGAAGCACATACATATATATATATATATATATATATATATATATATATATATATATATATATGGTACTTTATGTATTGACTATAATGTTTCTTGTCTGTGTGATTGTGTGCGTTTTCCCCTAAGAATAACTTTTTATTTTCTTGTTGATAAAATTGACAATCAGAACATATAAAGCAATATAAGTCGCGCCACATATATTAATCAATCAATTGTAATTAATGAGGCTCGTGACTTTAAGTTAGGTACATGCTTATTGGATAATTTCCTTGTAACAAAAAAAAAACCATGTTATTTGGTCTTAAGTGGTAAGGAGCTCCTTCCAATGACGTATAATATCGGGTTCGATTTTCAAGATGGAACAACACTTGGCCAGTGGGCATATCTCTACGCACGAGCCGGATTAATCGTCCACCTTTGGTGGTCGGAAACCGGTGCAAAAGCAAATATAAAAAAAAAAACAACAAAAAAAAAGGATAAATGTTATAAAAGAAGAAGATAATTTGCTCATATTTCTTTTCTTAGGGACTAAGGACTTGAACTCCTAGACCAACACACATACTAGTATGTTTCTAACAAAGTCTCTATGCTTGAGGAACATGCACTCTTTGACGTGTCTTAATTTCTTGACTTAAATTTATGCACTTATTTTGTCAAAGCTTGGTGTGAAGTACTTGTCTAAGTTTTTTCTTTATAGTCCATGACGCATCAAATACGCTACAGTAACGTCACCTATTCTTCTACAAACAGTAGAAATAAAATGGGCTTTAAAGTGCGACAAACCCAAGTTGTTCTACTTTGGGCCGTGATATTTCTCTTCCTTGAGATATGAAATACTTGAAAAATTTACTTCATGCCACTAGCTATACTTCTACTCTACAGACACCATAAATTTCCTTAAATTTACTGATCTAACACTTGAGGTGTTAGATTAGTAGTAAGAGTTTAATTTTGTGACTTTAAGGGTTTTGAAAAAATAAACTATCAACAGCCACACTTAAGAGTGTTGAGCTGAGTGGTAAGAATTTAATTTTGTAACTTTAATGTAACGATACGAATTCCCCCTTTTGTCTAAACTTTTGAAAAAAAGAAACTATCAACATTCACCCCAATCAAGAAAAAGAAAGGCCTAACCTCGACAAATATAACTTATGGGATCAACGAAGCAACAATATTAGAGGCAAGGACCCGACTTGCCCCTAACTAAATATAATTTTCAAGATAAAATCTAAACTTGCTCTAGCAAATTGACAATGGTAAAATATTGGGAAAAAGTACACTTGAACAAGAGAAGGTCTTCTATGGAGGCACAATTTATGCACAACAATTTATTAGACACAAAATATTTTTGTCTAGAAGTCTCAGTTCAATTGGCAAATGCCAAAATTGTTAGGTTGGACGTCGTGACCCGGATTCGAACCCGGGACCTCACAGTTGTGTATGAATTTAATTTTAGTGGATTATCACTTCTTCTAAGACAAAAAAAAGACCTACATATTTTAAAAATAATTAAATAATATATATAATTTTATATGTGGATACTCATATAAATTTTGTTTAGGATTTTGACCAACTAAATATTTTTATCAAATTGCGCCAACAAAAATGAATACCAAAATAAGGCCAAACTTTGCTTTCCAATAGGCCTAACTCCGAGAGAGCAAATCCAACAATATAAAAATAAAAGAAAATTACTTTTTTAGAATTTGAGTAGTATGTGTAAAAAAAAATAAAATTTAAACTATATTTATTTGGTAATTGTTTTAAAAGCATACACCATTCCCTTATCTTAAGAGTTTCAAATACTATACGATCATTTTATGATTTTTGTTCCTATTAAAGTACATCTACATTGTAAGTTGAGTTTCATACAAAGTTTAAGAGTACTATATTTAAGTTAATGTTCCATACAAATCTCTATATATATAATTTGAGAGCCTTTTTTCAAATGAAATTGTACACATGGCATTCCCACATTCATTCTTCTCCCATATTGTTTTATCATTCAATGCTTTTGCTTCAAAAAAAAAACCCTTATTAATTAAAAGCAAAGTTGACCATTCTATCATCAATACACATTAGTAAAAAGGAAATTATTCAAAATCAAATATGAAAATGAATATCATACTAACATATATAAAATATAAATATTATTCATGATTTAGTCCAAAAACTATTATTCATCATTAAATAAGAAAAATTCAGGTTTTTTTTATTCTTTTTTCAACAAACGAAATTTTACAATTTAACTTTGTATTGTCATTAAAAAAATAAACTTAGTAACAAAAAAACACTTTTTTCGTTTTTAAATATATTTATAAAAAAATTCATCAATTTAGTTTTATAAATAAATCAATATACTCATCTATATAAAACACCATACAAAAAAGGATATAATTGTAGCATGTTTAATGTTTAAGGTAATATATGGTTTAAGAAATAAAATATTCATAATAAAAACTTGTGTGTCTTGAATAAGTCTATGCACATCCCTCATAAAAAAAAAGGTCTATTGTCATCATAAATGTAATTTATTTTTTCAATATGATTTTTTATTTATTTAAATAAGTATACAATTTTTTGTTCCAATTAAATCCCTAAATTAAGGGAATAATCAATATGATTACTTCCTTTTTTTACTATAAAATTTGCTTTTTGAATCTTAGAATTTTCACACCATTACGAAATGCTTTATGAAAGTTTGAAATTCTTCTCAAAATCTCTCTTTTCTTTTATTGAAGCAATTTTCTTATTTTCATTTTTTTTCCACAACTCTAATCTAAAAACTAACTCAATTTATGTTATTTTTTTTATATATAATATGTCCATATTGTTTTTAATAAAAGTATGTCGATATATTGTAATCATATATATTATGCAGGTGTGTACGTAGGAGGATTTTTTTCTTTTAGCATATCACCCCCTCCAAAAATGATTGCATCATGTTGTTAGATGTTGTGACCGGCTCCCACCGTTCGCTTTGTTTTCCTTACTCATTAGTGTTACATTATTGTAGGAGGAATATGACATGATTGTCGTTCTGACAAAGTTATAAGCAGTTGAATTTAATTATCGTAGATTGTGTTACATTATTTGTATTTTTTAAATTGGTCGGTGTGCATTATCTAATTTCAATATTTATCGATTTGTTTCGCGTGCATTTTCTTAATTCAATAATTAATATCATGTGTAATTGATAAATGGTGTTTCTATTATATGCAGAAGAAATAGTGCTTACATTTGATTATATTTAGTTCTCACAATTAGTAATTTACTATATATTTTGATCAATATGATTTTACTCGAAGCTTTTTTATAAACTTTTTTTTCTATAGACTTATTGTTTTTTGACATACTAAATAAGAAATGTCCATTATCACAAACTAAAATACTAAATAAGGAAAGAAAAAAAAATATTAGACCAGTCCAAATTTTTAGACAAAATTTAAAATGATGCTGAAACTATTCAATAAGTAATTAATTATAAAATATTTTTTAATTAGTGATATGACTTATTCCTTTTTTACCACTAATAATTTTCTTTTATAGCATCAATGTTTAAGACGATATATGGTTTAAGAAAGAAAATTTTCTAATAAAATTTTTTGTGCCTTGAACAAGACTATATACATCATCATAAATGAATGCTATATGCGGTTGACTTTTTTTCTTCTTTAACATGTCATAAACTCATAATTTATTTTATTCAACTATTAAATAATACTATTTTTTTTATTTGTACAATAGCATGATATTTGAGATTTTTATTTTGCGAAGTGGTAACTTTGTGCTTCATCTATTTGGTCTTTAATTTACCCCCAAAACAACCACTTTTGAACTTTTTATTTTATTTTATTTATAGGATAATCTTATACTCATATATTACTTTTAATATGGGGGCCTATTTTTTTTATTTTATTTTATTTTATTTTTTTTTTTTTTTTGTAATTTATAATATGAGGACTATATTTACAATCATATTAATAAGGGACACTATTTTATTTTTTTAATTTATACAATACATATATTTGTACTCATACATTAATACAGGAACTTATATTTACACGAGACTTATATTTTTAGTCATATATTAATACAAAGCCTTTTTATTTTATTTTTATTTATATGCGACATATACTTATAGTCATATATGAATATGAGGTCCTATTTATAGGCATATATTTGTACTCTAGAGTCGTATTTATACTCACATATTAATAGAAAACATATTTTTTAAAACAAGTTTTCCGGGGATCTATATTTATATTCATCTATTAATAAATAGGTTTTTTTTTTAATAATTTATACGAGACCTATATTTATATTTTTACTTTAATATATGGTTTATTTTTTGTAATTAATACGGGACATATATTTATATTCATATTAATTTGAGTGATATTTTTTGTAATTTATACGGAACATATATTTATACTCATATTTTAATACAATATTTTTTTTTTGTAATTGCTGCAGGGACATGTATTTATACACATATGTTAATATATATATTTTTTTAAATTTATATGAACCCTATATTTATACTCACAAATCGATATGTGACTTATTTCTTTGTAACTTATATGTATGTGAACCTATATTAATAGAGGAGCCAATATTTATTTTTTTAATTTATATGCTGCAAGTATATTATAACTGCTAATACATAAAATACTATTTTAGTAATTTATATATACGGGGTACTATATAAATAGTGTTTATTGTGCGACGAATTCACGTTAAGACTTCAAACCATATGTGATTTTTTAACACTTTTTGTTATATTAAAGATTTTTTAAAATTTAACACAATTACGACCTACTCCCTTCGATTTTCTCAAAATTGTCTATATCGTTTATCGATTCAATCAGTGGATCAGTTTGATTTTTAAAATATTACTATTAGTTTTTGTGTTTATTTTGAGTTTATTCTAAATGTTAACTTATATATATGTCAATAAAATGTAAATATATACTTTTTTTTAAAGATGTAAATATATATATATTACTGTAAATTGACCTTAAATTTTTATTTAAATTTTATAGGTATTTTATTTCCCGTGCTTGGCACGGGCTCATACACTAGTATATAATTAATTATTCTTGTAATCAACGAGTAAAACAATTAATTAAGCTATACTATTTTATACGTTGTTTAAATATATATCATTAAAGTAAAATTATTGTAGATTATATAAATGTGATGTGATACATTGAAACTTACTAAATAAGAGATAAGTTATTCAAAACGAGTTATATAAATTATCTCCACTTGAATTTCTCTTTCATATCTACCATTTATCGGGTCACCTCAACAATTTTTTTTAATCAAGTTACATATTAACCGGTTCAACCGGTTGAAAACTAAGTTAAAACTGTTGTGACTTCCACCTATTTCACCCAAGGTAAAATACAACAAAATGTAATGAATATAAATAACAATGACAATTTGTGAATCAGTTATTGGACAAAGTCAAAATATATATATTTTTTTTTATCGATGGTTGAAGACGGTTTTTAGTATTTTAGTCTCAAACTCTTATTGTTGGTGCTTTGTGTGAGCATTGACTAATTTATTGTATTATCTTGTTGTTTTCCAAATCTCTTTGTAAATGTTTGTAGCCTTCTTCGACACACCTTTTATTGAGGCGGCTTCTTGATTTCATCTTTTATAATATATTTCATTTTTGTCTATTAAAAAAAAATAACAATGACATATTCACCCAAAAGAAAGAAATAACAGTGACACACAAGAAAGAAAAAAACAAATTGAAAAGGACACCACAAACTGTCAAATTCTCTGACTCACTTTTCTTCAGCATTTTCAATACCTTGTGAACCATATTAACTCTCATTTTGATCCATATACTATTTACTATTACCCAATCCAAGTTGTATACCAAAACCAAACAAATTCTCCTAGCCACAACTCACCCTTCACTCCAAACTCCAAACTCAAAGCAATATTCAAACTCAACATTACACAATAGCAAATTAAAAATGCAATCACTAACTTATTTTCTAGCTTACTTCATTTTCTTAACATCAATATCACACTTTGCACATTCAAACACAGTCCCTTCATATCCTACTCCAACCCAATCCCAAATATGCAAACTAGACCTCTCCAATGAACTCTTTGGCGGCGTCAACGACGCTTGTGGAAACAACCTCGACCGAAGCCGCTGTTGTCCGGTACTCGCAGCTTGGCTCTTCGCCGCTCACGCACGAAGAGCATTGGAGATTTCTCCTTCTCCGCCAGAGAATTCCGGCGGAGACCTTCCCATGATGCCGGATGATTCTCAGAAATGTGTTAATTCGCTTCAAGACTCGCTTCGCGGTAGAAACATTATAATCCCAACACCAAATGCTAGTTGTGACGCCGTATTGTGTTTCTGTGGAATCCGACTTCATCAGATAAGCTCGTTAAATTGTCCTACAGCTTTTAACGTCTCTGTCTCTCCTAAGATTCGCAATGTTTCCGGTTCTCATAAAGCTACTCCTACCGCTGCTGTTCGTGATTTGGAGAAGAATTGCCGTAACTCTTCTTATGCTGGTTGTACCAAATGTCTTACTGCCTTACAAAAGGTAAACTAATTGATTGCACATTATATATACAGAGCAATGTCTTAAAAATAGGACCGGAGTTGGTTTTACCTGTCGAACACGAACTAGACTATTCATCGGTTGGTTTGATTCTAATTACATTGCATTTTGGTTGAATCAAATTTAACCACATTCAACTATACTTGCATCAACTCATTTTAATTTTGTTTTACTATATTTTCTAATACTATTTATTTGCTATTGGTTTCAATTGTGGTTAAATCATCGAAAAGTCTAGCCAATTATATATCTCTAATCTAATTTTTTTAAATGTTGATTATTTGTAATTGGTAATTACAGAGTTGACACATCGGTAGTCTCAAACGACTAGTGATATGTCAATTGCGTAAATGCCTGATATTATGAGTGAAAAATAAGTAACTTATATTATTTCTAACAAATGACTGAGCTCAAATGCTTAACGAATGTACAGCTAAAAGTGCATAAGAAGGAGGGCGATAAGGAGAGTGACCGGGAAAGGAAAATGTACAACCGAGATTGTCAACTGATGGCACTAACATGGCTATTAGGGAAGAACAAAACGGCGTATATACCAACGGTATCGGCGGTTTTACGCGCAATAATGTACAGTGCTCATCCACACGATATAAAGTGTAGTCCCGACCAAGAGAACATGCCTTTAGCCGTTGATTCGATCAAATTCGTTCACAAGAGTAGTAGTCATGCACCATCTTCACCATTGATCAAGTTATTTTGGGCTATTATGATTGGGTCCCAAATCATTCTTTTTTCTTTATGAAAGGTCTCTACTACACGGGTTGTTTGGGTCCTCTTATCTGCATGTGTCAGTCACGTGAAACTCTATTATTGGATAAATATATATACATATGCAAAGAGACAAGACAAAGAGGTTTGGGTTTGAGTTTTGTCTATTTTTGCAATTCAAGAATCTAGATAGTACTGCAATGCAAGTCAGACAAATAACAACATTCAAATGAATGCGATTTTACATGTCACGGGGGAGCCTCAATTCTTGCTTTACTACTTCAATCATCTATCATGCTTTTTGTGTGTTTGATTTTATGGTGTTTATAAATTGGTTTTATATAATTTATTTTTTATATAAAGGATTTATGTTTGTAATAGTGTATTGAATTTAAAAGTGTGATTTACCGATTCAACGACGAAAACATATTTCTGCACGGTTACAAACGGAGCAGGATTTTCTTCTGTTATAACATTCTGCTGTAACTGATTTTGGCCGTTTGATCTTTAATTGACGGCTGAGATCATTTTACAATATAAAATTATATTTTAAATTTGAATCGTCTGATCTCAAATCAACAGTCACGATTGATTCCCACGTGAAATTGCGTCATTATTAAACAACAGTAAATCTAGGTCCGTTACATGCATACTACTTTAACATATGGAGCTCGCATACCTTAATCGAGTCCTTGTCAAACAAGATGTTGAGCTTGAATAGACACAAATGTTTTCATCAACTCTAATTTCATCTATGTAAAGAAATTATGGTATGGAAATTCAACTGAATCAGAGCCAAATTTGATGAAAACGGTTTGGCCTAACCGAGCTCAACATCCTAGCTTGTAAAAACTATATTAGTCTAATGAAAACAATTTAACTAATTGATGCATATTCTATTTCTCAAATTGTGAAAATATATATAGGCTTCATTCAATTTTTTCTTTGAAAAGATATAAAATATATACTCTAATATAAGTACAACCAAAATTAGAGCACTACAGCATTCAAGTGAATTTTACACCAATATTACAAGTACAACCATAATAAAATTACAAATAATCTTGAAATATCACAATCCAATGGATTTTGTGTTAATTTGCTTGGACTAGAAGTGTAAATGACACCTACACCTTTTTGTTGTGTGCCATTAAACCATATCTCTAGAAAGATAACACCAATATTCATTTTTCTTTTTACAAAAAAAATCTCAATCACAACTATTACTTTAGTTTGTGTTCTAATTGAGATCTTACCAACCTTTACCTATCAACCACAACCAGTCTAATGTCACCCCTGCAAAAATACCTCCAAGTAGAAACAATACCAATAGGTTTCCCAATGCATTTTGCTCTGGCCCCTACAATAAATCAAAACATGAAATATTTATGTGTCTCGACTTAAGTAGGTTCTAGAATACTGAACCCTTCCTGAATTAAACGAATTCAGATTCACCGTATTAAGAGAATCCCACATTCACATATTCAGAATATTGGTGGCCGTTCAATTTTGATTAGACAGTTTAGATGTGCTGACTGTGTGAATGCAGGAAATTCTCAACCGCAAAGTTGTCGGGTCCAAATTAAACACAATAATATAAACTCACCTTATATCCTTTGGGTGCAGATGTCATAATGCAGACAGTGAGGTAACCATTCGATAGCCCTAAGAATGATGTCAACGCTATCATCCAACCTTGATCACCATACTTTGCAGTGAAATAAAAAGCCGGAACAAGTAAGAACCGACATAGAATTACGACCGTGATCAATTTTCTTGACTCCAATTTCAAGAATTCCAAGAGTGGGATGTATCTTCCTATTAAATCCCACACATTATACATTGCAATTAACACAAGTGCATACCTGCAAAAGTGAAATTACATTTACTTCAATCTTTGTCGATTCGATTCGTAGAAAAAGTGTGAAATAAAATGATAAAATTACCAAAGATTTATAAGGCAGGAAGCAATGAACATACCAGGTTCCTAAACTATGTGCTCCAGTGTCTTCAGAAAGGAATCCAGGGAAAATAGACAGTGTCAATGCATATATTAGGAACATATCAAGTAAATAATCAATGTTTTCTAAAAACAATTGTTTGTTTCCCTTCCTCTCTTGTTTTTGTGCAAAATCCTCTTCCTAAAAAAATAAAAATTCTTGTCAAATTAATGTGAATCATAAACTATGATAAAATTTGAGCCACATTGGAAACCTATGAAGCACGGACAGAAACATGGACACAACACTGATACCCCAATACCAATCATAATTTGAGAAATGGCATAATTCGAAGTAGTCATGTGTATGTGTCGGTGTCATACACCAATGCGTGTCTGACACTAGAATACGCCTAATCTGAGGAGCGTCCGTGCTTCATTTATGAAAACTAAAATAGAAGAAAGAAATAGTACTCCTTTGGGTATTGTTTGGATTCCACCAGCTGCAAGATCAGCTGAAACAGTTTTGCATCCTTCTGATGCTGCTATTGAACGGTAGTACTTCACAATTGGTATTTTAGGAAAAACAAAGGCGTAGAGAAGAACACATAGAAACTCAAAGAATGTTGATATAGAAAAGAATAGAACTGCAATGAAAGTTTATAATTATTATCAGAAACTAAATAGTATGGAGAATGAAAAAAATGGTCATAATTATGTCTATTTTTATAGCAACAAACATAAATTACAACATAAAAGTTGAACTTACTAGCTCCTTTTCTAAGACCATCCTTAGAATTATCAAATGCTGCTTTTGTAATTAACCTTAAACCAGATGTTAATGCACCAGATGCTGCCAAACCACAAAGGAAGGACTGTAACAATAAAAACCACATTAAATAAATTTATTTACTAAAGGCATTTTCAATAATACCATATCACTAACATAGTAGTTGATTATATATGGTTCATACTTCATCGTTACTGATAAGTGGACAGGTCGGTAGAACGAGTTTTAAGTACAAGTTATACATTGTAATTAAATCATAATCCTTTACTCATTATATAAAACAATTGGAGTCCATCTGCCGTCAGAGACGTAAACACAATTGACTGAATATTGTTGTCGACCATTGTATAAATCTTTATTTTGCTATTACAGACCGCAATTTAAAACTATGATCGATATAACTGACCTGAACGAATTCTTGCTGCATGTAGGACAAGTCCCCAATCATTCCACCTTGAACATGAGCATCTGCAACTCCAAAAGCACCACTAATTGCACATATACCAATAAATGTTCCAATTCCTCCTTTACCAGATGTTGCTAAATTAATCTACAACAAATTAATTGATAAAACAACATCAAAATCATTCTAAAGGAATCAAAATTCACAAACAATTGAATATATAAAACTTACTACTAACACCAACAAAGTGGTTATGAAAAATAGAGTATATCCAAACAAATTCCTTAATCTAGTATTGACTTTTGCTTCATTATAAGCCAATATAGCAAGTGTCCCAACTGCAAATGGCTGATATACAAGTGTAAGCACTCTTGAGGGGTGATATTTCTGCAAAAGGACAAAAATAAATTAATTAATCTTTTTGATCTAATAAAACATGTTTTATAACAATAAAAAATGTCATTAAAAATACACTAATTACTTACTGGAAACAAGTAAATGTAGTAATCTTCTATTGTGAGCATACTGTTCCAGGAGAAAAGACATCCATTGCCAAGAAGAAAGCATACCACTATTGCAGCATATTTTCCCTATTAAGAAAAAAATTATAAGAACATTGCAATTGTATTCTTAAGATAAAGTGATGATAGATTCAATTAAGCATAAACCTCTTGACGCGTTGGAGGCTCAATGTTGACCATGGCTCTGCTGTTGATTATGCTTTTCAATCAAAGTTCTACAAGAAATTAAAAAGTTAATCTCAATTTAAGGATTCCATGTGTATTTTTTTTGTGGTGAAATTCAATGTGTACATGTTACTCTATATAAAAATTAGCCAATATGGTCTCAACTTAAATATACAACAATAATAAAATATATAAAAAATTGTCTAGAAGATCTATCCCAACTAACAAATGTCAAAATTGCTAGGTCGGATGTCGTGATCTGGGACCTCATAGTTATATGTGAGTTTAATTTAAGTGGATTATCACTTCATCTAGTATATATATATGGTAAATTCTAATATGGACCACTTCATCAAGTGGTCCATGGTGGACCAATCACAAATAACATTATAATGAATACGAATTTTATAAAATCCACCGTTGGATTGAAAGTTTATATCATATAGATCATCTATAGAAAAATTTAAAAAAATTAAAAATCATTTGATATGTTATTGAGACACATCAAGATTAACGGTTGTTAAATAACATAAATCTTGATGGGTCTCAATAACATATCAAATGATATTCAAAAAAATTTAAAAAATTTATGGATGATCTATACGATATAAACTTTCAATCCAACAAAAAATTTTGTAAAATTCATATTCGGTATATTACTTGTCCACAGTGGACCACTTGTGAAGGTGGTCCACCGTAGCATTAGCCTATATATATATATATATGCTTTGTTAATAATTTAATGAACAAAATTGACCAATAAAAAACAAATGAACTGAATTGACTATGTAAAATTAAATTGATGATTAAAGTCGATAATAAAAAAGACAACTGTAAATGTATTTACAATTTTGATATATTAAAAGGTTAAAAATTGAATAACACGATAAAAATATTGTCATGTGTTGTAACAGTCTGAGCCCCATCACTTTAGGTGGTCTCGATACGGTCACTTTATGATCTTTTCCACCCCTCACTAGTATAGTTTTTGTCCTATGTGGAAATCGAACTATGTACCCTGAAATTTAAGTGCATGTTCAATTCATTTTCACTATCAATTGAGCAATTGATTGAACATGTATTTAAATCCCAAGATACATGGTTCAATTCCCACGAAAGGGATGAAAAAGATCATGAAATGGCAATATCGAGACCACCTAAAACGTGGGGCGCAAATTGTTACATATATGGATGAAAGTTGCCACGATTTATTGATTGAAATATATAATAATATATAATTGATAGAAAATATATTGACAACTACATCATCCAATATGGTAAGAGTATAGGCTGTAGATACAGTTAGGTATACCAAAAACTAAAACTCTTTTCCGGCAAGAAACACCAAAGACTTTAGAAGGCAATAACCATTGATATAGATTAATATCAAAAAAATAAAGTGAATATCAATTGTAAGTATAGATGCTTATAAAATGAAATTTGTAAGTATAGATGTAGAAGACACAAAATCAGTGTTCTAAAGAAATCAAAATATATAAATAGAGAAACATCATATAGGAGTTAAGTTGACTGAAAGATAAAGAAAATATTAGAGAAGAACAGGGAGATTGAGCTTACTATAATATAGAGAACTAGAGGAGATTACTTAAAGTACCATTGAATCGCTGAGAAAGAGAAACATGAACAGCAAGAAGGAAGAGAGAAGACTCTTATATATATACTCCTTCCTTATTATTTACTCATTTTCTATTTATAAACAACCCAAATTCCACATGTATTAAAATTAAGGTGGGTTTGATTTGCAAAACAATAAATAAAGATAGTATAGGACAAAACAGTAATGAAGAGAGATAATTTTTTTTTTAGGCAGTATAGTGGCTAGAATTTCATTTCTTAAAGGTGAATAAGTGGGCGTATCAGGGTTCGAACTCCGGTCCCTGCACTTTACGTGCATATGTCCTACCAACTGAGTTAGGCTCACGGGACGAGATAATATTTTTTTATATTTGAAAATAAAATTGATATTTTTATATTTTTTATAGTTGTACGATGAACAAAAAGTTGTTTTGTAGTTTAGTGGGGGACAAAAAATCTTATTTTTGTCATGTCCCTACTACTTCTTTTGTCCAGTATCATAATCAGTTTATGAATTAAACAAGGTACAATAAAAGTTGTCTAGTCTTCTATTTTTTAACAGATCAATCACAGTTTTAATGTATGTTTTCAAAGTCTTTTCAAAATTTATTAGATTATATGATTTCTAGAGAGTCATGTTTTAGATATTCAATCTTGTACATGATGAAATGTTAAAAGTCTCGCATTAGAGATAAATAGAACTATAGAAAATATTGTAAAATTTATTTACTCAACTGAAAATTTTAATATAATTTTAAATGTTCTGATATAATTTTAAAATTTGATTGTACACTATAACTCGATCAAAACTTACTTCAAAGTACGTTCGGGACACTATAACTTTTTTTTGCAGATAAACGAAATTGCAAGTCATTAGAAACTTACACACATAAAGTGAAGAGACTGATGTTCAAACATCTATCATGACATCTAACACTAGCAATTTTGATTTTTTATATCAATTGAGTTAGAATTTGTGAATAAGACTCTTTATAAACTATTATTAGACCTCAAAGAGGTATCTATAATTAATAAAAATATATTAAGAGACTGAGCGAGTAAAAGTACTAGTACTTTTTCTAGTCCTATTATATTTTAAAAAAACAAAATATGAACGTGAAGTTGCGTAATCATTGTGATAAAAAAACAGCAAGCAGCATTTCAGGACTTGCACACAGCAGTAATCCTAAGACTCTGTTGTCAACTCAGATATTGAACTTAAATTTTGTTGTCCTCAAAATACTCTAACCATTTTATTTGAAGAAATTATTATTTTAAAAAATAAAATATTTTAATTTTTAAAATATTAACTTTACATATTTTTATAAAATTTTTTTAAAAAATTACTATTTAAAAAGTATTCCGAAGACACTCATGAGCATTTTCTAAAACCTAAATGATTAATAGTAATTTTTTAATCTAAAAACAAATTGTTCAAAAAACTTTGAGTTTGATTTTGGTATAAATAAAAAAAATTATTTATTTCGCAGAAATTTCTAAATTAAACTCCTTTGTCTAAATATTAGAGAGCTAACAAAGATATAATTGTATACTTATACTACTGCTACTAGTATTTTAAATTAAACTTTATGAATCTCAATCTGAATTCAACGTTTCATGATTTGTTTTCACATTTGATTTGATGAGCATTCACTCTGACTATGATTTGTTTTCACACTTTGATGCTGGGAGCTATGCCGTCACGGCGCCCATAGTAGTTATAGTTACTCCAACCTTTACGGTCGGCTAGTTTATTTAATTTTTAGGAAAATGTATTACTTTTAAGAAGCCAAATGAATGTATAATAAAAAATAGAGGTTAAAAAAACAAAACTAAAAGAATTTATACAAAAATAAATAAAAACTTAATCTTTAATTTTTTTTAAAAGGCCAAAATGAAACATATAGGCTTAAATGCAATTTTAGTCCCCCTATTTTGAAAAACATGAAGTTTTGGTCCCCCTATTTTAAAAATCAAGTTTTTGGTCCCCTATTTTAATTTTTCTTAAATTTTGATCCCTCACTCTATTTTAAGGTCAATTTTGATGATGTGTCAATTGAATTAATGATGTGACACTGTATAGGTGGACACAATTAATATCTTTTCATTATTAATTTATTTAATTCAAAAGTTATCTTTTTAAAAAGATTTTAATCATCAAAATAATATATTAAAATAAAATGTCATTTATAAAATTAGAATTGGGAATATAATTTTTTTTTTCTCCGTTTTTTTCTCTTTGGGCTCATCTTCTTCCCTAAACCTTCATCCATACAAAACCTAGAAACAACATCATCATCTTCATCCATAAAAAATTTAACAATACAAAACCTAGAAACTATCACCCTCATCTTCACCTAATTCTCCTTGTTCTTCTTCTACAGTTCTATTATGGCCCCTTTCTTCTTCTTAATTTGTTTGTTGATGAAATCATCTTGGTTACTAGAAAACAAATACAACCTTTGCTCTTTGATCTCTCTTACCCAAATCAAATTCGTCTAACTCTTTGATCTAAAATTAGTTACTTTATCAACTTCGTCTAACTCTTTGAAATTGTATTTTCAAATCCGCTTCTCTAAGACCTGTTATTGAACTTTGAATTTTGGATTTCTTGTGACTGGATTTGTTCTTGAAGAACTTTGATTGTTGATTGTTTTTGTTGTGGAATTTTTGGGATTGTTGTGTTTCTAGAGAATATGGAGATGCAGAGAAATCAAATGAGTCTATGGTTGTTGTGTTTTTGATGAAAGTGACTAGATTTATTGTGCAGAGAAATCAAATGTGGTTGAGTTTCTTGTGGAATTTCTGGGTGTTTTTTGTTGTTCAATGGTAGATCTATTGATGAAACTTGGTTGTTGTGGTTCTTTGATGGTGTAGCGTGATAATCCTGATGATGAAGGGAGATGTTTTGAGTTGGTGGTTATAGTTTTTTTTTGTTTGTTTGTTTTTTTAATTATTAAAACTATTATTTTAATTATCAAAACATTTTGTAAATAATAATTGCTTGAATTAAATAAATTAACAATGGCAAAGATTTTAATTTTGTCCACCTATAGAGTGCCACATCATTAGTCCAATTGACACATGAGCAAAATTAATCCTAAAATAGAGTGGGGGATCAAAATTCAAGAAAAATTAAAATAGGGGGACCAAAAACTTGGTTTTTAAAATAGGGGGACCAAAACTTCATATTTTTCAAAATAGGGGGACTAAAACTGCATTTAAGCCAAACATATATATATAAACAAAAGGTCAAGTAGACCTCCCAGCACAATGTGCCAAGAGAAGCTACCCAAGAATATAAGAATATCTCATCAGAGTAAAAGTATAAATACAATTAGTCAAGTCCCAAACAAAGCAATGGGTTCGACTACCAAGAGTGAAAGTTCGTCACTAAAGTAATGTCGGACGACAACATCCATCGGTAGGCGAATATCTTGACTCTGTCTCATAGCTAAATCACCGAGCTTGCGGAATTCCTGAAGACACACTGATTGCACTCATTCCACATAACCCAGACACAGGCTAGCCAAACAACCTGGAGAAAGGACCGACGAGCACGAAGACCACCTGCTGCAAACGTGAATTGAACAAAGTGATCCGAGAGGCAAGAACAATCCACCGCAGAGAAACCAATCCAAGACCGGACAAGTGGCCACAGAGAATCAAAGGTACCACACAATAGAAATAAATGCTAAGCTGTCTCAATGCAGCTACAACCTGACACACAAAAATGTAGATCTGGAGAGAGGATGCCTCGAGTAACCAAATTTGCCTTTACAGGCAACCGATCTCGCAGAAGACGCCATGCAAAGATAGACACCTTTAGAGGAACATGTTTGCGCCACAGAAGGTCAGCAGCTGCCCCTATAGTAATCGTCTCCTGAGATGTCAACATTTGATACGCGTCACGGACAGAGTAACCAGAAATAGGGTCCGGCCGCCACCTGTCAGAGGACTCAACCTGCAAAATCACGGATGAAAGTAAAGACTGACACTCCGCCAACGACTCCTCCTCCCACACCCACAACTGCCTCCTCCACACCCAAGCCTCCCCCACCTCCCATCCTAAAGAAAACATCTCAGCCACCAAACTCGTCTTGGTCTCCGCCAAATCAAACAAACGACCAAAACGCACGCTCAACGGGATCCCAGCCAGGGATCGGTCCAGAAAAGGGTGTCTGTCTCATGCCCCACCGTCCGGGTCACACTCTCCCCAAACCAGCCCTCCCTAAGCCCACCTACGCCATCCCTAATCCTCACTATCTCCCTCCACCATGCCGACCCCGTCCTCCTCCCATCCCTTAGTCCCTAAAACTTAATATTTAATCTTTATCTTTAATATAATAAAATGAGAGTAACAGAGTCACTCTAAACCCTAACCCTAATATAAATGGTCTAGATTTTGACAAGTGAAAAAAATATTATATCAATGGCTATGATAAAAACTTGAGTAACAAAGTCACCCTAAACCCTAACCCTAATATGAATGGTCTAAATTTTGACACGTGAAAAAAAAAATATCATATCAACGACTACGATAAAAACCTGAATATTATGTTGCCACATCAATTAATGAATGTAACAACGTCATGTGTTTAAAAACGCAATAATGATGTGTCAATATATAATTGGATGTGTGTATAAAATAATTTTAATCAATCCCTAATTTTGTTACTTACTAATCCTTAATTCTATGCTTTCATTTGATGATTGGATATGCTTTATGGAATCTATTTTATTTATAGCCTTAAATTATGCGTCTTTTAAGATAAATAGAAACCCTTTTATTTCTTTTCTCCCCAGAGTGTATCTTTCACATTCCAAATAGTGTATCTTTCATATTAATTATAGACTTAAATTATGCATCTATTTTCACTTTTTCTCACATATTTACATTTTCTTTATTTGATGTTGATTTGACTTTGGGGTTCTATAAATGTATAGATTGCTATAGATATTTTAGGTGTTTAAATTCTGATTATAGTTTGCAGTGTTTCCATATTAATTCTCTATTCTTTTTTAATTTGATTTTTATTTCAATAGGTATGGATTCCATCTTTTTTTTTTTGTTGTTTGTAGTGTTTCATATTAATTCTGATTTTTCCATTTAAGAAAAAAAAATTGGATTTTTTTTTCTTATATTTTTTATTGGATGCAGGTTTTGCTTTGGGGTTGTATAAAGATACATACTCCTATGAATATTTTTAGGTGTTTGAATTCTGATATTTTTTTTGTTTGTTGTGTTATGTATCAATTTGGTTATTATTTCATGTTTTTTCTATTGTTACTTTCATATTTTCAATTTAATTTCATGGTCAAAATTTAAGATTTATAAAAATTTTGGATATATTTTTCTTTAAGGAATATAAAAGTTAACATGTTTCTTCTTATTTGAGAGGAAAAAGGTTTGGATGTATGTAATATAATTTGTTGTGTTTTGTTCTTATTTATCAGTTTAATCTTAATATATTTTTTTGTTCATAAATTCGTTGGTTCATGAATTCATTGATTGCAGACATTAAGAATGGTTGTTGAAACCAATATAAAATCCTTGATAGTTTTGAAGTTAAATTGAATGCTTTATTCAATTTGTTGAACTTAACCATAAGGTAGAGAGTGTGAAACGACTTCTGTTTTATTCTTACTCAATTTTTCAGTTTTTATACAAATTTATCTTTTTAAACCATTGATTGATCATAATTTTATTGATTTTATTTCACCTAATATTTTTTCAAATTTATCTTTTTGTCGAGATATTTTGTCAACAATTATGGGTTGAAGTTTGAGAATTATATGTTGCATTATCAAGCGTTACAACAAGACAAGAGTTAAATGTAGTAATATCGACGATGAAGGTGAATATTCAAATACAACTAAAAATGTGGTTTACAAAGATATGTTCCATAATGTTCAGTAGTTAACAATGAATTATTATAAAGATCACTTTATCTATTTTTTATATAATTTTATCATTGTTTTTATGATTTTAATTATTCATTATTGTTCTATATGTACTGCATAATTTCAATTCCAATTTATCTATATTTTTTAAAATTTTGTATTTCCAATTTTTTACTAAAAGAAATTAAACTATACATATAATATTTTATGTGATAGTCTAGTTATCTATAAAAGAAGTATCAAACTTAGGTATAGTATTGTAGGACTTCTTATATTCCTTCAGAAGTTAAAACATCTTCATTCATCAAGCCAGGTAAGGAAGAATTTATCTCAAACTCTATTTTGTGCTTTATTGGAAGATTGTGAACATCTGATCCTATTTGTTTCTTCGACACAATTTGTGCTTTGTCTTTTGCACATATAGATATTGAGTGCCAAATGCACTTGGACTTGAATATGACTAGCTCAATCTGCTTAACCCATTATTGGTGCTGGTTACCCAGAGTGACATATAATTAAGGAGGGACATACACTCTTTACTAAAGCATAACTGTCTCAATATGGATATATTGCAAATTCTTCTTCCCTTGAGAGTGACATTCTCAATTCGTGTAAAATTCTTCTTTCCTTGAGTACTAGATATTCATGGGATAATGAACACTAATAAATGTTGCTATATCTGTGAATGACTGTGATTAACTCAATCTGCACACCTCATTTAGTTCGGATTTGGATTCTCTAAAGTCACTTTTTTCTATATTTCCTACATTTAGGCAAAATTTGAGGGTGTTTTGGTCTTTGCAACATACAAATGCATTTAAATATATCACATTTTCTCTTTCTTAGTTAAAATTTGCTTGAATGTAGGTGAATTTAGTACTTTTGAATGTAGAGAATCTAAATCCATTTAGTTCCATTCATTCATTGCTCAATCTGTACATGGCATTTATTTTGTATTACTCACAACATTTAGTAAGTCAGCATCAAATATATTTCTTTACTTTTCTCCCTTTATTTTTCATTTTATATTTTATTTTTTTTAAAACAGTACAACACTACTCCAAAACCAACTCCTCCTCCCACATAGAAACTTGTATATGCCATCTCCACCCAATCCATCCTACACATATCAGCCACCATAATAATTTTATCAATAACTAACTCAAAGAGTCTATTAAAACAAATACGCATCACCCTCCAATCACTTATATTTCCCCTCCCGGTCCACCAACAACCTCCAACTCCACTTCCCTATAAGATATAAATTAAATTCTCTAATTCTACGCAATCCCAAACCATCCATATCTCTATCCAAATACACCTTATCTCATTTTACCCAGTTTATTTTCCTAATTAACTTCCTCAATCCCAACCCATAAAAAAAGATTTAAAGAGAGATGAGAGATTCAATAGAACGAATAATACATGTGGGAGCCTTGAAGAATGAAAGAAAATAAACCGACAACGACGACAGGACATATTTGAGCAAAACTAAGCTATCACAGACCACCCATTGATGAAATACGGATTTTCCACCTAAACAACCTCTTCTTAATTTTCTCAATCAACGACAACCGCGACGAATGACGTCGAGGATTGCCTCCCATGGGGAGATCTAAGTAGACGGTATCCGCCCAATTTTACAATTCATCACCATCAAAGCATCAACCAACCAATTTTCATCAACATTAACTCCCGCCAACATGCTCTTATAGAAATTAACTTTCAATTCTGACACCATCTCAAACAAGATCAGAAGAGCTTTGATAGCTCTAATGTTATCCCAACTCTTCTCACCCACAATTAGAGTTTCATAAGCAATTGCAAGTGAGAAATGCGAACTTGAGAAACCAAGGTGTCATCAATTACTTAACCTTTAAATAAATTTGCATTTACCGTAGCCTTTAACATCATATTTATCGGACACTAGTTAAGAAAAACCAAATATAGTAATGTTACTTTAGAATTTGTACGGTTAACGTTTTAAAAATATTATTTTCATGACAAGTTTTTTCTCCTTAACTTAATACACTGGTTATTCAACATGACCCTAATTTTTATTATCTTTACTCTATGTTTAGTCTTTTTATTTTGAGTAAAGATCCATTATACTCTCTCATTTTAATGATGAACCCAATGAAAACAAATTGTTGGTACCATTCCAGCAGCTAAATGACTAATGACATCGAATAACATAATCCCTGACGAGAAATACTTGGTTAAGCACAACACCAAATATGACATACACAACAATCTGACAAGTCTTTTCATCAAACCGTGTTTTACACAATTGGATTAATTCTTAGCACGTTGAAGAATGTCTTGCACTTATAAACATGTGTTCAAGTCATATATCATCAAATGGGAGATAATTAACACAAAAAGTGAGAAGTTATGGGGAAAAAAGATCAACATCTATGTTTGTTTTCACCTTATACCAGCTTCAATACACAATATGAATTTGATTACAAAATGTGTTTATGGCATTAATACAAAACAGAAATGTGTGAATTTCAGATTTGAATATATATTACATTATAGTGACAGCTTTAAGAAGTCTAAGACCACCATGGAGCATCACCTGTTCTGAAATCTGTTTCAACCCAAGGAACAAACAGAACCTTCCCATCATCTACACCAACATCACAATGTGCCAATGCAAGAGACTGTCCAATAAAAAGAACAAGAATATGCATTAGTACAAGTACATGAAGCAAAGACACTAAAACCCTGTCGGATAAACAACTTAATTAAGCGCTTATAGCGTAATGCTTATCGTATAAGTGCCTATGTTTTAGCTATTTTTATAATAAAAGATAACATAAACAAATTGTATTCATATAAGTTATACGTTGTTTTGACAAGATATCCTAGAGAGCTTATAGAATTAAGTTGAAAATAGCTTTATAGACATGTCATAAGCTGTTGTTTTCATAAACTCTCTCAAATAGTCTAACGAGTGCTTATGTCAATAGATACGTTTAAATAAGTAAATCCAGTTTGCTTACCAAGGGAGCGGGTCCTCTTACGACTCTTCCTTGGTCATTGTACTGAGATCCATGGCATGGGCAGATGAACTTTTTCTCAGCTGTGTTAAACGGCACAACACACCCGAGGTGAGTGCATACGGCATTAATCGCAAATGTTGCAAGTGTTCTGTCGCTCTCTACCACAAGGTAGGTAGGATCACCCTGTTATTTAAAAGAGTTATGTTATTTGAATATCAAAATACAGACACAGCATATGTTCATCCCTACGTCGCTCTCCTATAAGTACTTATTATCTTCTATGATACTTTACACAAATTTAAAAAACCGCACACATAAAACAATTCTACACTTACCTTTAATCCTTGGGTAAGAGTGCGGTCGCCAGGTCCATGAGTCTTGAGCCATTCTGCTGCAACTACATCATTGCCAACGGCATCCTTGGCAACGGTACCACCGGTTGCAGAGCCTGACCTGTAATGTTTTTTTCGTTAATAATTTGATAGATGAAGAAATTGAGAATGCAGAATCATAAAACTCTTTGGATTCCAAATGAAACAGATAATTAGCATTGAGCAACATGGTAGAGTAGTTGTCTTGTTAGATACATTTTTTTCGACATGATGGGATAAATTTAAACATGATATGGAATTTGATGCTAATGTTACAATATAGCAAAGTGAAAGAATGTAGGCACTATTTCAAAAAGTTAGGAAAAGTCAATTCAAATAGTCCTTCACTATAAAAATCATTAAAATTATGACTATATGAAAAGTAAGATACATGAACCGATACATCAAATTGAAAGCGTGTTTCAGTGTCCGACGAGTGAGGATGTCCAACACTAACATGTATAACTACATACAATCATTTTCATTTTTTAAATTATTACCATTGTTTATTTACATGTAATTATCATTATCGTGTCTGGCGTTTATGTCTGTGTTAGTGCTTCACATATAATATACAACATTACATTACACTTACATGCTACATGCCTATAATCCTAAACCTACAATTGATTGGATTAAAACTAAACACCAATTCACACAATTCTACAAGTCAATACAACATCAACATGTCTAACCAAATAGGGAATAAAAACCTTAAATTAAGCTAACAATAAAAACTACTAAGAAATAAATAAAACATACCCTGGAGGGACAAGGAAAGATCCATAAGGAACAAGCATTCCAGCGGTTGGAAGTGCAAGAGCACCAAGAAGAAGCAGATTCAAGGTCTGTCTCTTACTCATATCAGGTACTCGATCAGCAGGAATGCTAGTAGCTTGGCAAGTAATTTTCATTCCCTTATTACTCTTTCCAATCATCTGAGTTCTTGTTTGCTTCATAACAAGAGCCATTGAGGGACAAAACATCCCACTCTTTCCAGAACATAGCTAAAATCATAAAAAACAAAAAGACCCTTTTAAAAATAAAACTTAAAAGAAGCTAACTTTAACAAAAAAAAATATTGGTTTTTTTTTTAATGATACCTGAGAAGGAGTTGCAGGGGAGAGAGTAGTGGAAGACATGATGAGGAAGATTTTGTGAGTTTGAGAATGAAAGGAGATTGTTTGTAATAATAAGATGATGTTTGGTTTTTTTAACGACCACCACAACTGTCAATACAATGGTTTATGGGATAAGGTGGCTAAGGCCATGTAGGTGCCACATATTCTTCAGCCAATCACAACCAGCAACTTCAAATTCAGATTATGTTTTTCTTTTGTATTTTTTTTTACTTATTTTTTAATGTGGGCTTAGCTATTTTTGGTTTCTTATTTGGCCCACTTATATGTTTTTCTTGGGTTGGCTTGTAAGTAGAGCTAGGAATACAGGCAGGCTCGTTTAATCAACTCCGCATAAAGAGAGCTTCTTTTCGTACGTCAGAGTCTCACATGCACCCCCGGCATATTCAATTTAGCACTCGCTATTTATGAAGTGAGTGTGTAAATAGAAAAAATTGGGAAAAAAAGAGTTCGCTTTCTAGGATGTGAACCTTATAAAAGTCAATTTTTTTGTTCTCTACACCCTTCTTTCATCTTCTATTAAATTGTTTCCGATCACTCTCTAAGTAGCGAACTATGTTTCAGTTCGCTACCTAAGTAGCGAGTGTCAATACTTTACACTCAAACTGAACGTCGACAAAAAATCATGAAAAAACGAGTTCTCTTCTTAGATATCTACACTTTTTTTTAGTTTGCATCCTAGGATGCGAAATCTTTTTTGCATTTTTGGGTATGCCAACGTCCAGTATTTTCTGCCTTGGACTGAAGCACTATCCTCTCTGCAATATACATATTTTTTTTTTGAAGAAGCTAAACTAACCCACCCAAACTGATATCAGAGAGAATCGAACCTGATAACTTAAGAAGAACACACTCTCAGATCCCAAATCAACACCGCCAGACCAACCCAAGTGGGTTTAAGATTGCAATATACATTATAAACATTTTGGGTAGTGAGAATCACTCTTCATCTCTATGTTGAGAGATTGAAAGAAATGAGCAAAAATTAGAGTTTGCTCTTGTGAGAACTCTTAAAATTATTTCTTGTAAGTCATTTGTATCACTTGTATAAAGTGAATTATAGTTGATTAAAGAACTGCACTCTCCGTAGTCAAGGGGAAAAGAAAATATCAAATCTATGGTTACATATTATTTTCTTTCTATCCCATGTACAAATACATATTGCCAATGTCATTAATTTCACAAGAACATAAATTATTGCATGTGTTTAAGTTTGTCCCAAATAGCTAGGTAAGGTCAAATTCCTTGTCTACACCCTCTATTGCAAATTTCAAACACTATAATAAGCATAGAATGATGCTGTTATCTGCATGGGACGTATGGCGTGCCACATATACTCATCAATCATCATGCCCTTCTCCACCTTTGTCTGCCTTTTCCTGTTGGTATTTTTTTTGGTAAATTAATTAACTTTTTGTTTAAAGTATGCACAATTATAGAAATTAATTAATCTGAGGTTTTTTTTGATAAAAATTAATCGAGTTAGATAAGACCACATTAGCTGATCAAAAAAAGATAAGACCACATTAGATAATAAAATTTTGATGGGGGAGTTGTTAAGAGTTTCATATTAAATAAATTATAAAGTACAGTTTAAACGATGGTTAATAGGTGGTTAAAATTCTTATTTTATAAATTTTATTTAACAAATTCTTACTGATCTTACCTGATCAGAGTCGACTTCGTCGGTGTTTGTCAAACGTGTAAGCCCATTGTTGAAGCGGAAGGAGGTTGTGTACATGTATACACTTCGACGCTCAAGTCAGTGTTTGTATAAGCTTTTGGTTTCAGAGGTGAGAATTGCATACCTTTCTCCTGCAAATGAGGAGTATATATAGCCTCAGCGCTGGGCCAAGACCCTTGATGGGCAATAAATGTCCATCAAGTGGCTATCGGAAAGGTCATAGAGCCATGATGAGCAGTAAATGCTCATTAATCCGAGGATGTGCATTACGTTTCTCCATGCTTGATTGTTGCACTGTAGCGCCGGTGAAGTTACAAGATTTGACAATGACGAGGATTGGGCTTTTGAGGCCCAGTCCAGAACACTTACTTATAAATTAGTTTTGTAGAAGTTAAATTAGATCTCTATCATGTAATAAAAAAAAAATAAATGAGATCCCTATCAAATTTTATGTTTGATCACATGTTATATTGTTATTAAATTACTTCCATTAAGTTACTCGGGTCAATCAAGATCTCTAGTTTAGATAAAAGAGATCGGAACCATCACATTTAAACACTTTTTGGTGTTGCTACTCGTGTTTGATTTTATTCTTTGCTTCATTTTTCTGTTAATAAATTATTAATAAAGTGTTAATAGTTTGTTCTTCACCCAAAATTTTAAAAAATGTTAATATTTTGAAGCGTGCAATCTCTTTTGCTTGTTAAATAAATTCATACAATCTTCAAAAATCATCATATACTACTTAGTATAGAGAACGTGAGAAAAGGAAAGAGGAAAAAGAAAGGGTGGGTAAGTCTTCAAATAAAAGGGAAACAAATAATGGGTATATCTCTCTTTATGCTTTCTCTTAAATCAAGGCAAGCGGTAAAAATAATTAACAAGGGTAATAAATGGATAAATTATTTTGGAGAATTCAAGTTTATATTTAATTGAAATGATTTTTAGTTATATTTTATTTATCTTGTGATCGAACTCTGAATTATCATGATTCGCTTTTTGTTAGAATTGTGAATTTGGCATAACTCAAACTTATAAAATTGGCTTGTATGATGTGGATTGCCTTCACTTACAAACATTTATTCAAGTCATCTAATCCGATGTGAAACCCTTAACACACCACATTAGGGGTGATCGTATCCGAACCAATCTAAAAGTAAAACCACAAATCGAACCAATCCAAACCGAAAACCGCAAAAACCGCATTTGGTTTGGATGTATTTGGATGACTTTTTAATTGAACCGCGAGCCGCAAAACCGCGAGCCACAAAAACCGCAAACACCACGGTTAACCGCTAAAACCGCATTAAGTTTCTATTATATTCCAATACCCCTAAAATCACATTAAGTTTTATTATATTCCAATATACATAGTCCAATAACAATAGACAAATATATCTTTGAAACAAAGTTCACAACAAGTCTTCATAATTTCACTATTAAATTATTTACTATTTTATGTGTAGGCATGATAATAAAACTCACACTCGTGGGAACCCGTCTAAATCGTACCCGCTTTACGGGAAAAACCCGAGTTGAGTGAGTGTGGGTTTGGATGTTTCCCGATTTTAATGAATCTTTTTATTGTTCCAAGAAGAAAAAAAATATGCATGTAAACCACAAGCACTTATTGTGTTTAGTTTAATTTAATTTTAGTACATTTTAATTATAATGTAAACCGCAACCACCGAACCGATCCTAACCGCATTGGTTTGGTTTGGATGACTTTTTAAAAACCAACCGAACCAAACCGAACCGCATGCAATTTTATCTCGCGGTTAGGATGACTTTTAGATTCAAAACCGAACTAAACCGCACCGCGAACACCCCTACACCACATCGCGCACAACACTATTGGACTTGGTGCATGAATATAAATGGTGGGTGAAATGCATGATCAGAAACCTAGCAGGTGGACCAGCGGATCGTGGATGATATTCTAATACCATCTTAGAATTGAAAGTTACACCTAACTCAACCTTATAAAACTGATATGTAAGGTAAGAATTGCCCTCACTTACAAACATATATTCAGGTCATCTCGCAACCAACAAGTGAGACTCTTATAACACATTTCTTAGAATTTAGGTTGAGTTTAATTCAACCCCATAAAATCAACTTATAAACTCTATAAATTCATTTTCAAGCAACCTCACATATTTGATATAAAACTCTTAACACCTCCTTTTTTATATCCAACACTCTTGAGATTGATGTGTGGATATAAATGGTGGGTCACTTGATAACGAAAGCCTAATATTAATTGACCCAACAAATTTTTAAAGAGATTTTAACACTATCTTAAAATTTGAGTTGAGCACTCAATCGTAATAAATTAACTTGCTGTAAGGTAAGAATCATCTTTACTACTAAATTTCAACTTATGATATCAAACTTTTAACATACTTCTTCTAACTAAAGGTTTAAAAATTAGTGAAACTAGTAGGTGAAATATAAAACTAGTGTGAAATAGAATATGTTATTTTGGTCAAAGATAAACACCACAAATAAAGCAAAAGGACTATTTAGCTATGGAAAAAGAAACCTCTTCCAAAAGAGAGTAGTAGGATTGAAGCATCCCCAAAGAAATAGAACGTTCTTTAAAGTTGTTTTGAATTGATGAAACATATGAAAAGATATTTTGTATCTTGCATTGCTCCAAAGCTTTTTGTTTCACAACTTAATTACTTCTAGTAGTTACTATAGAACATCCCAAGGAGCAAGGGGTTGACCTAATTAAGACGAATTTGTTATTTAGGTTAGATAATACAAACATTTTTCTAGATGAATTTGTTAGCTAGATTATTAGATTTATTGCATTGTAGTCGAATTTTAAAATTGTTAAGAATCTATTTACTCTAAAAATTGGAGGATGAAAAAAAAAAAAAGTATTCTATGGTTTGTTATTGCCAAAACAAAATAAAAGAATTATATGGTTTGTCACATGATGAATCAAATATTTGTTTTGAAAGATGGGAATACCTCTTTTTCATCTTCTTCTTATTATTATTATTGTTGCTTTTAATATGTGCTCTTCACGCCATAAAAGGCTAAAGTTGTCTATATTATCTAACTTGAGATTCACATGATTTATCTTGTCTTCTTTAAAAATTAAGATGCTCATGTGTACATTAATTATAATTTATAAAAACTATTTTATCAAAATAACTAAAATATGGTTAAAGAATCCATCCTCTCTTTCAAATGATTAAGCGGGCCAAACAAATATACCATTTATGTAATACATTGCACCATGTTAGTGATTAGTCTTATATTATTATAAGAAGTAAAGAGTTAAATTGTATTTAGTGAGATTAATCATAATTCTAACGCCTAATACTTTTTTTAATCTTCAAGATATTGTATATAGAATAATATTCACACATGAATGAAAGGATATAGAGATTAAAATTAGCCTCAAAAGAATTTAGACATTTTGTTAATCTAACAATCCAAACATGTTTGCTTAGTATGCATTTTTCACCTTGACTTATATCGAGTGAGACAATATCCCAAAGTCTCCTACTACCTTTTCCACACATGTTAATGACACATGTCCCACGGGCAACATACGGAAAAGTAACCTTAATCAATTGCTTGTTCCTTTGACCAATATATTGCTCATGAACCATAGAAATATGTATATTTCCATATGAAAACATTAACCATACTGTCCATACATACAAATATTATAAATGTGCTATTTTTTTTTTCCGCTTTCGCATTGGTTTCCAACCCACTAAAAATGAGCGATTAATTCAACTCGTGCATAGAAGCATCATTGGCCAAGCATTATAAATGTGCTATTTTGCTAATACTACTATTTTGTGATCTCATAAATGTAATCCGGATTTCGAAGTCATTTGATAAGTTGGGATGCACATTTTTAAAAAAATAATTAAATTATAATTTATATTATTCATAGTAAAATAATTACACTTGAATATTTTATGTCGTTAATTTTTTTAAAGAATCTCTCTTATCTGTACTTAGACTCCTTAAAATAAAGTGTACGTTTGGTATTACGGTAAACTAGAAATAAACCCGTGCGTTGCACGGGTTCGATTAAAATACACACTTAATTTTTTTTAAATAACAAATAATAATTATAATTTTAAAATATATTGACATAAAAATATTAATTTGTATTGAAAATAAGATGTCTGTTTGAAAAAGGACATTTAATATAGTTTTTAATATAACCAAAGGTAGATAATATTTTAATGAGTGAGTCAAAGCTATAAAATAAAATATATTTTACAATTTTTATTGTTAACCAAATTCTCTTTATAGTTGCTTAAATGATAGAATGTGTTAAAATATATAAGACGAAATATATCTATCAAACAAAATGGATATTTTGTGTTTTTTTCCTACTAAGTTTCAGTTAGTATGTGATTTATATATGGTAGTTTTATCATTATCATTTTCATTTTTTGGTAGTTTTATCATTATCGTTTTCATTTTTTGGTAGTTTTATCATAAGGTCTCTTATATTTTTTTTTTTTATTTATTTTGTTGTCAGTTGGTTTACGTTTTTTTTAATTTGCTTAATTCTTTCTTTTATGATTTGGGTTTTTTCCTTTGTGAAATTTATATCCCCTGTTTATTTTATTTTTTTGTCTCTCTTAATTAATAATATTACTTGTATTGTACTTTTTTAGTTATGTTTAAGAACTTTTAATAATGAGTTTCAAAGTACTCCAAAATAGAAATGAGAGAACGAAACAAAAAATCTTGATTGCTGGATATAAAAAGAGAGTGAAATATAAATAAATCTTCATAATTGGTTTATGATTTATAATTCATCTCTGTTGGTTTTATCTTTTTCATCCTTTGAATTTTCTTGTAAAATCACGCACTGCAATTTAAGATCTCTCTTATTTATTGAAAATACAATTCTTGCTTTGGTATCAATTTTATTCTTATGGAATTCCTCTCAAACATTCACTTGATCAAAAAGTAATAATATAATAAAATAGTTTATATATAGTGCTCAACAATAAAAAGAAATATATACCCTCATTCTTTATAAATTTCAATGCACTACAAAAGTATAAGAATGGATGAGAGGAAGTTTAAGTTATTATTAGACCTTCATTGTGCTGACGTGACACTCTAAAAAAGTTTTTCATACTCTCTTACATAGTTTATTAGACTTCCATTGTGCTGACGTGACATTCTAAAAAAAAAAACTTAGATTATTCTTAACAAAATACATCATTACACTTTCTTTAAAAAATAACTTAAGCTACAATATAACTTATGTTAGGAGACAAATCAATAACATCTAACATCGCTCACAATTTTATTAGATTATTTTTAATTTTTTTTTATGCATATATATGTATAAAGTTAAATATGGTTTTTTGTCCTTGTAAAATGATGATATTTTAAATTAAGTCTTTACTTAATTTTTATTAAATTTTTAATCCTTATAAAATTATCATGCACTCAATTTTGGTCCAAATTGTTAAAATAATGTGTTTTTTTAATGCTTTTTCTACAGATATGTTTAGAAAAAAGTTCATTCTGAAAAAACAAATTCAAAACAATTGATTTTCGGGTCATGATTTTCATTACTTTCATCTTGAACCGTTGCCTTTTAAAAAACTCATTTAAATTCATATAATGTCAAAAATGATAAATAAAAGAGAAATATAATTATTTAGTGTTGTAAATGCTAGGTATGATGAAGAAAATATTATACTTTGATTATTCCCTTTGGTTCTTTTATTTTTTTACTTTTGTCCTTAAACATTGGTTCTTTTAAAAAATCAAAGTACAATTAATTATATTTTACCGGTTGTTTCCTTACAAAAATTAAAAACATCAATTAAATGAATTTTTCTCTTTTTTAATAAAAAGTAAGAGTAAAAATAACTTAATATTTCAATATTTATTATTTCTTAATCTATGTGCGAAATTCTAAAAGGTCCAAAAATTTGAAACGGATAAAATATATATTTCATGCTTGAACTTTTGATGCGAATAAATTCGGCCACACTAAAAATAAATCCTAGATTCGTCCCTGCTCAAAGGTTTGAGAAAATTTTGTCACTTCTTATTTATCTATTTTCATTTTATTTTTTTGGGTAAAATATTGAACATATATTACTTGCATTTGTTTCTTTTATTTTAAGTCTATTTTGAGGATTAGTAAAAAGTTAAGAAAAATAAATATAAAAAAATGTACTAATGTATAGTCTTTATGAAATAGTTTTTTTTTTATATATTAATGCATTACACAAATTTTTTATCTATTAATATATCATTACACATTAAATTACATTAATTTAGAAATCATGTATTTATACACACAAAGACTATGGATTGGAGAATAGCAATTTGTACAAAGCATAACTTACCAATTTATTAATTAAAATTTTGTAATAATACAATGAGTGAATGAATAGTCATAGTTATAGAAATATAAGTTATGGAACAAGAAAGAAATATATGTATATATAAATTTGTCTTATATTTTCTTTGTTTATAACTAACCAATTTTTTTGTAGAAAAAGAAAACTAATCAAATTTTCTTGTATTGTTTGTTATTGTTGTTAATGTGGAGGCTAATTTATTTTTCTTTGATTGCATGAATGCATATGTATCGTGGCGATTGAATTAACTATTAACCGTAACAACTTGATAAACAAAATGACATTTAGGATTTAAACCATGATATGAAGAATTTAAACTCATATAATTGATCAATTTTTTTAATATGTTCTTAACGAAATAAACCTTAATTTTCTTTTTATAAACCTCACAATAAAGTCATGTATTTTTCTTTTAAAATTTTTGTCAAATTATTCTTAGAAAAAAAAAAAGAGAGGTTTATTAATTTGATCAATTTCTTGTAAGTAACAAACTAAAATAGTCATTCTTAATATATTGTCAATTTTTCTTTTATAATTAGCATCATCTTTAAAAAATCAAAATACAGTCTACTATTAAAATTTATATATATTCATGATAAATGCATGAAAATTATATATTTGGACAATCTCTGAGTTTAGTTGAATCAATATACTTCTTATATTACAATTATAAGAATCATATGATTTATAAGTGTCAACTTCAAAATATTTTATTTTCTACTCTATTTTGATTTGATATTTCTCTTGAAATCAAGTAGACCACCTACACAATATAGATAATATTGCATTTAAAAATGAGACACATATTTATATTTGTAAATTATTTGATTTGTCCTCCTTTGATTGAAAGCCTCCAACATACGTACCCTCAATCATTATAAATTTCATGGCACCACGCAAAAGTAACAATTAGAAGTCTCTTTTATCTTCTTCAACTTATTCACATTAAAAGGAAAGTTATATTCCTATTAATCAACCTAAGAAAATAAGAAATAAGTACGCTAAAACATTAGACTAATAAAATAATTCACGAAAAAGAAAAAATTAGTCAAATTACAAACATTATAGATGGCTTACATACTGTTTATACACACTACAAGAAATTTGACATATAGCAACAGCAAAATTCCGTGGGTAAAGGTCCCAAAATTCCGTGGGTAAATTTGACATATGTATACATAAATTTGTTTTATATATTATTTGTTTATAACTAACCAATTATTTTTGTACAAAAATAAAAACTAATCAAATCTTCTTTTATATATATATATATATATATATATATATATATATATATATATATATATATATATATATATATTCATTTTTTTTATTAGAACCATTAATTTTTGTCACTTCTTATTTATCTATTTTCATTTTTTGTTTTTGGTAAGATATTGAACATATATTATGTTACTTGCATTTGTTTCTTTTATTTTAAGTCCTATTTTGAGGATTAGTAAAAAGTTAAGAAAATTAAATATAAAAAAAATGTACTAATGTATAGTCTTTATGGAATAGTTTTAATTACAATGAGTGAATGAATAGTCATAGTTATAGAAATATAAGTTATGGAATATGAAAGAAATATATGTATATATAAATTTATTTTATATATTATTTGTTTATAACTAACCATTTTTTTTTTGTACAAAAAAAAAACTAATCAAATTTTCTTGTATATATATATATATTCATTTTTTTTTATTAGCACCATTAATTTTTGTCACTTCTTATTTATCTATTTTCATTTTTTTTTTTTGGGTAAGATATTGAACATATATTATGTTACTTGCATTTGTTTCTTTTATTTTAAGTCCTATTTTGAGGATTAGTAAAAAGTTAAGAAAAATAAATATAAAAAAATATACTAATGTATAGTCTTTATGGAATAATTTTTTTTATCTATTAATGCATTACACAATTTTTTTATCTATTAATATATCATTACACATTAAATTAAATTAATTTAGAAATTGTGGCAAGGTTTTTAATAGAAAATGAAGAATTGAGTTGAGTTTATTTAGATATGCCACATAGGCAAAATGGAGGTTTATGAGCTAACATAAACTTCCTATTATAAGGTATATATTGATATGTCAGTATTATGGTAATTCACATGTAACTTTTGTAAAATTATGATAAATCATTGTATATTTTTGATATATTTATCGTGATACTAAACATAAGCTAACTTCAAATTTTCTGTCATTGTGGTATAAAGATGTTTCAATATTGTCTCTTATTGATTCAGATCTGGCTTTATAGGAATAAAGCTTTCATCAGTTTTATAGTAACTTTTGTCTTTGCATATTACTTTTGTCCCTCTCACAATTACAGAGAGTAAATAAAAGGAACTGCATGCCTCCATGTGGGTTTCAGGCCCGGCCCCAAAATGTGACTGCACAAAGTTTAAATTATCAATGAATCTGTATCTAAAGTTGGTGCAATTGATTGAAGAAAACATAATAAGCTGTTCTATGTTCTCCCTTAATAGTGAATCGCCTTGTTTTTTTATAAACGATTTAATTTGGAGTAACCACGGGTTTATCATAATAAATACTTATATATAATTTTTTTTCAATAAAAGAGCATATAAGTTAAATTATTTTCGTATAAAAGTTAAAGTTGTACATGTGTTCATAATTAAGTTATTGTGGACAACTTATAAAAAATAAGTTGTAAACAACTTCTAAACATGTCATAACTCACTACTAGAAAAATCTTAAATATCGACGGACAAAATCTGTCTCTAAAATGCAAATATTCTGTCACTAAGCAGGTTAGAGACGGATTTGATCCCGTCGGTAATTTCCTCGTCTCTAAACTGTTAGAGACGGACAAAATCTGTCTCTAAAATGAAAATATTTGTCTCTAAAATAAAAATATCTGTCTCTAACTGCTTTTTCTGTCTCTAATTCCATCTCTATTAGAGACGAAATATATTTTGTCTCTAAATTTCGTCGGTATTTCAACTTTTTCTAGTAGTGACTTATTGTTTTCATAAGTTTTGTCAAAAAAATCTTGATCATAAATACTTATAACAATAGTTAATTAACTCAATTGATCGATCCAAATAAATTATTTTCTACGATCTTTTTTATAAGAGACGGTTAATTTTTTAGATTCATTTAATAATTGATATATTTGATTTATAATATATAATAAATACATCAATTACTCAATAATAAATTTAAAAAATGAATTATCTCTTACAAAAAAGATCGAAAGAAATATATATGACTTTTTTGCACTTGGTGTTTGTTTTCCATTTTATTTTATGAAACAAATCGATAAGGATAGAAAATAGTTGCACCACAAGAAATTCGTGTGTTAAAAGAGAAAGATTTGTACCCCACACCAATTATATGCATGATGAAAAATGTTATATGAGTTCAACTACTCAATAAGATTCTAAGGCTTTTGCAAGTTTGAAGAGGAAGGAAAGAGAAGGGAAGAAAAGACTAAAAAGGAATAAACAAGTGAAAGAAGTAAAGAAGTTTGGGAGGGAAGGAGTTTGGAGGGTTATTTTTTCTTCATAACACAAAACCCCCCCAATTTGGGGAACTCAAAAATTGTATTAGATGAGGGTTTGGAGGGGGTTTGAAGGGTTTATATGAATTCTTCAAATTTAATTAATGTTGTTATAATATTCTTAAATTCATAATATATTAACCATAAGGCAAATTCTATAGTACAATAGACTAATCCTAATGTACCGGTACAATAGGTTTTTAAATTAGTAGAAAAATGAATATATTTTAGAAGTTTTTTTTTTATATCTTACAAAATATTATAATAACTAAATATTATTCATCAAAGTTTGTCAAAAAAATAAAATTTGATTTTTTTTACTTTTTTAAATATTTATTATTCATAATATTGAATATTGAATTTTTTAATGAAAAAATATGACAAAAGTTAGTATTATGTTTATAAAAAATGAAATACTGATTTTTCTTATGAAATTATGTTTTCTAAAATGTAATAGTCAATAAATAACTTTTTAATTCATAAAATTTATTTTTTATTTATCATTTTAAAAAATCTAATGTACCGGTACATTAGAATTTTACTAATGTACCATAGAAGCTCCCTAATCATAAGTATTTATTTGTCATTCTCTATAAAAAAAACTTTCTCAAAAAATGTAAAAGATTTCTCTAATTTTCTCTCTATTTCCCTCCCTCCAAAGCCCTCCCCTCCCCTCCCCTCCAAACTCGCAAACAAAGCCTAAGGGTGTGTTTGGTTCAAATGAAGGGAGAGGAGAGATTTTAATGAAGGGGAGAGAAAGGGAGGGGAGGGGAGGTGAGGTAGTTTAATTAAGGGTAAATAGGTCTTTATCCCCCTGTAATATAGGCAAGTTTTGTTTTTCCCCCCTGTAATTTTTTTTGTTGTGATTTGCCCCTTGCAAAGTATATTTTTTTTGCTTCCCCCCTTGGGTGCAAGGAATTTGCACTTTTTAAATCGGTTGAACAGATTAACCGATTTAAAAAAAGCACTTTTTAAATCGGTTTGAACAAAATAATCGATTTAAAAAGTGCAACCAAGGGGCGAGTCCAAAAAATTCAACATTACAGGGGGCGAGTCACAAAAAAAAAAAATTACAGGAGGGAAAAACAAAACACGCCTACATTACAGGGGGTATAAGCCTATTTACCCTTTAATTAAATATATGTTTGGTTCAAAAGAGGGGAGAGGAGATATTTTAATTAAATATATGTTTGGTTCACAAGGGGAGGGGAAGTATTTTAAAGATAATTTATTTTTTTACCCTTAAAATCTTAAACACATATCTCTTTATTATTACATCAAAACAAATAATGCATACTTTTCAAAAAAAATACCAGACAAAAGAAACTCACTACCACACCAAAAAACTCACTACATATCACCAAAACCACAACTTTGATTCAATAAAACACGGAATAACATATTTTTCTCTTACGCAACATTCGAATATAACAATAAACAATAGCACACATGAGTTGAGCTATAGCTCTTCGGCGCAAATCAAACCATCTTCTAATAGCAATTTCTTAATCTTGAAGATCCATCTAACTCAATAAAATATTTAAAAAATAAATTTAACATAAACATATAATAAAATAATAATTTAACAAATGCAAATAGTATTTAAATATTAGCAGCATATCATCAAATATAAATATGAGCAGCATATGAGCAAATAGTATATAAATGTTAGCAGCATATGATTTGAAACAATATATAAAATATAAATATTTTATAACTAGAAGAGAAAATAAGTAGCATATGATCAAATATGATTAGCAGCAAATACACGTCAAAAAAAGGTAGCATATCACAATGGAAGCAAATAGCATCAAGTAGCATATCAATATATATATATATATATATATATATATATATATATATATATATATATATATATATATATATATATGTTTAGTCGCAAATAATAAGAGCAGGCAAATTATAAGAGGAGTCACAACATATATGATTAGCAGCAAGTACCATATCAACACGTCAAAAAAAATAGCAGGCAACAATGGAGGTAAATAAGGAGAACAAAGAGCATATACAACATACACTGTTTGTAGCAAGAAGAGTCATGGCAAGAATGGAGGCAAACAAGGAGTATAACATTAGGACAACAAATAAGTTTATAACCTAATCATAAAAATTGTAATATGAATAGTATTGGAATTTTAAAATATATCGAGGATAATTTTGTCAGTTTAATAAAATTAAAACAAGCTTCCTTCCCTACCCCTCCCCTCCAAATCCCCCCAATTTGGGGGGAAACAAAAAGTAACCTTATGAGGTGATTTGCTCCCCTCCTCATCCCTCCCATCCCCTCCTAAAAATTGAACCAAATACATCTAATTAAAAATATTCTCTCCCCTCTCCTCCAAAACCTTCCAACCAAACACACCCTAAGGTAACGTATGTATGATGTAATTTCCAAGGTGTTGAATAACAGAAAACATATTTCCATAGAAAAAAAAAGGAAGGAAAAATTAACATATTTCATTAAGAATAGTGTTTTTTGTTATAGCAATGAGGACCAAAGACCGAAAAAGAAAAATTACAACAAAATCAACAATGAGTAGTATATACCCAATAATTTTAGTAGAAATTAAATGTCTAATATGACTTGGACAAATTCCGATGCATTAATTTTTTTATGCAAATAAAAAACATTCACTTTTCTGCTAGTATATATATATATATATTCTTCTATAATATTTACCCTTTGGGAATATAACCAACACAACATATATAGACAAACCGAAGACAAGAGATATGTAGTTCAAACCCAAAAAACTAACATATTCACCAACATTTGTCTATCAAAAAGAAAGAAAAAAATTCTACAAAATTATATTATAATGTGATTGGATAAATATAAAAGAAATTATGATAATGTATAAAAATTAAACTTTTAAGAGGACATTAGAAGGGATCATGATCCAGTGCAGTCGAATTTATTTAAGTAAGACGATTTAAAATTTAAATTTGATATTATAAGATATAAAATGAAAAATAAGATAGGATGTCAACCATATTTCCGACTACATGAATGCGGTAAAATCCTGACAGTAAAGAATGTTATATCTGTTGAATTTCAAGTATGACTCGTTCAGTCTCACATCAACTATGAATAAAAAGAATGTTAAATTCATAACATATGTGAGCCATTAATCTAATTTCTTAAAATTTTGGGTGAATTGTAGTCGGCGTCTCCCACTCTTGTGGTCTTGGAACATTTGACCATTTGTTTCTCCTAAGTTCCCCGAATTCCACAACTATTGGATCAACTATAGGATGTGCCACATCAACTATGAATAAGAAGAATCTTGAATTGAACTTATAAGACCAATACCTTAAAATTTTAGTGAAGATGTAACATTTTCCTCTCTTCTAGTCCTAGAGTATTTAACTTATTAATTCTTTAGAGCTCCCCCGACTCCGCAACAATTTGACACCAGCTTTGGCTTCTAATTCATGCATCACACTGATTGGTGCATAAGGTTCTTCTGATGGTCCCATGTTTGATGTTTGGGTGAGAAAATAGGGTTTGTAACAGCTGTAAAGAAAGTATCACGCTACTATAGCAGTTTGCACTTATTCAATATTTATTATGATAATTTACTCGACTATTTAATGCTGTTCCTATTACGAACCTAGGATAAACATGATCTCTTTTAATTCTTACCTATTTCATACACTTTGGTTCTAACACATGCCCAAAAATATTTTAAACCTTATCTTATTCTGACAAATTTTATACATGTACATGTCATATAGTGGAAAATTTTAAAATGGACCACTTTCCATAGTGAACCATTCATGAAAAATCCTATAACGAATACGAATTTTACAAAATTCATCGTTGGATTGAAAGTTTATATCATATAGATCATCTATAGAAAATTTTAGAAAAATTGAAAATAATTTGATATGTTATTGAGATCCATCAAGATTAACGGTTTATTAAATACTGTAAATCTTGATAAATCCCAATAAAATATCAAATGATTTTCAATTTTTTTAAAATTTTTTATGGATGCTCTATATGATATAAACTTTCAATCTACCAATAAATTTTGTAAAATTTATATTCGGTAGATCACTTATCCATGGTGGACCACTTGTGAAGGCGGTCCACCGTAAGTTTGGAGTAGGTGGATATGAAATGCTACAACTGTATGAGCTTAATTTAACTAAATTCATTTATATATTTTAACTTTCACTTTTCTTTATCGATGTAATGCAGACATTTCTGATTGGAGACATGTCTGAACTTCATAAGCTTTTAATCAGTTATCTCAAGTCTTAGAATTGAGAGTTGGACCTAACTCAACCTTACAAAACCGACTTATAACGTGATGATTGTCTCTTAATTATAAACACATGTTGGACTTCTTAAGACACCCCCTCATGCCCGTCGCCAAGACTATTGGACTTGATGCGTGGATATAAACGGAGGATGGCCGATAGTGAAAATCTGATAATAGGTGGTCCAATAGATCTTGGAGAAACTCTAATACCATATTAGAATATTTGGGAGTTGAATCTAACTTAACCCTACAAAACTGGCTATAAGATGATGACTGTCTCTTACTTATAAACACACATTCATACCATCTCGTAAACAATGTGAAACTTCTTAAGATCAAGATAGTCTGCAATTTTGTTAAGAAACAATAATTGATTAAGAATCTAATTATCATTAATCAAGAAACTAGTTTTTCTTTATTTGTTTACAGAGTGCTCTATTTTTTAGGTTCCATATTTTAATATTGATACTGAAAAACAAGCTATTTCTAGTTAATTTGGTATTCAGAATTTATGAAATTATTTAAAACATATTTCTTGTATTAATATTGATTAACAACTGGTATCCAGCAAAAACAGAGATTATGCATGTGCTAGGCTGCTAAGTACTGTTTAACCTTATACCGGACTGGTTTGAGACAAGTGACAAAAATACAATTCTAAAATGCATATATGAATAAAAAAAAAAATAGAAAGTTTAGAATAAATTTAACTATATATTAAATGGGATTTTGGCTTTTAGCTGCTTATGTTTCTAATCGTTTATGCTTATTTGTCCTATTGATAGTCCGTTCTTCCCAGATTTGGTTAATTGAATTCACTGGGGAGGAATTATTGTTCAAAACAGAACAAAGATATATAGTTGTCACACTGCTGCAAACAAGAAAAAGTTGTATTATAACGTGGAAAACATTGGTGTGTTTGGTTTGGAAGAGAAGTTGTGAAGAGAGAAATAGGTGAGAGAGAGTAAGAGAAGAGAGAAATAAGTGAGAAATAGAGTAGATTTGAGGTATTGTTTGGTTTAAGAAAAAGATAAGAGAAATAGAAAAGAGAGAAGTGTGTTTATTTTTTAAAAGACAAAAATGCCCTTTAACTAAAAGTCCAATATACAATTTTATTTTGTTTTGAATTTTGTTTTATATGAACATAATCTTCTTAGTAATTCTTAGTTCCTGGAGAAAAAACACCGCTTAGAAATCTAATAAGAAAAGAGACTCAACATACAAAACCAAAACACTAGAAAATGTAATATTTCGTATGAAAAAACAACATACTAAAACTAATAAAGCTTTGAGCTTTTCCTGGATTTAACAACAAATCACATAAAAATTATTTACTTTTTATTAAAGCTACACCATTCAAAAGAAAAACAAAAAAACGGCAAACATGCTCCTACAAATGGCTATTGCTAAATAGGTAGAAAATGTTTGAAGTTATGATATGATGAAGAATCAACAAAATAGAGGGGTGGTTATAAAAATGGGATTGGGATAAAAAGGGTGACACGAGAGGGGTAATAATGGTAATAACATAAAAGTAACACAGTTAGCTCACTTTCTTCGCTAAAATGAGGAGACTGGAAAAAGCAATGGGTCCCACATCTTTTTTTCTCTCTTCTCTTTCTCTTTGCTAAATCAAACAGAAGAAATTACCTATTTCTACTCTATTTCTCTCTCTTTTATTTCTCTCTTCTCTAAATCAGCTGTACCAAACAGACCATTATTAAAGTATGTATACTATTCAATTATCTAAGTATTAAATTTTTTACACCATTAAATGCTACATTTCTATTTTTAGATAACTTATCACGTGCCTTTATGGCACAAGTTAACATGATCTGATATTTACCTTAAAAAAATAAATAAGAGAATTGATACATTTACTGTTCGATGAATTTGGATAATTATGGTGTCTAAATTATTTGTGTGGTTATTCTTAATTGAATGTAATGATCATTTGATATTTTAGGCTCTTCTTCCAAGTGTTTCAAATCAATGTCATGGTTGATCATTTTACATAAGTTAATACATAATTTGACCATTAATATATTTAGTTGGCTATTATTAAAAATTATAAAAAATTGATGTTCATTGAATCAAATAAAACATCTTATATACGAGGTTAGACACTAGTTAAGTTAACAAAAATAAAATAAAAATTTGTATTGGAATTTTTTTTATATTTTCAAAAACTCTTTTACCATATTAATTGGGTTATTAGTTAACATTTTCTTTATAAGTAAAACAAATATAGTCAAAATAAATTATGTGAATAGTGTATACGGAGGAGCTAAAATTCCGTTCCAGTTAGCCCACCAAAAAGAAATTCTGTTCCAGTTAAACAGAAGATTAATAATATAATCATGTTTTTTCACTATTAGATATTTGATATAAATTTGGATTGATAGTACATTATTCGTCACACACACTCAATATGGTTTGGACTGTCGAATCAAAATTGAACAATCCTATTTTTAAACTGAAACATTAATTTTTTAAAATAGAAAATTAGAGTTTAAAATTTATATCATCTTATCTTATATTAATCTAACAACCCTAGTCTTGGTCGTAACTATATATCATATGTTTATGAGGATAGTATTAGCCACATCCTATGAATTCATAAAATTCATTCCAATGAAAAATGATGCTAGCAACCCACTTTAACACGCACTTTATTTGATTTGTTAAAACTCACATGAATTCTACAAAATCCCGACGAATGGGATAATTTGGGTGAGATTGATGTGGATTTTAACCGATAAAAAAGAATATGTCGAGAAGAGATCTAAATCGCATACAGTAAAAAAATCTCATATTTAACTATTGTTTTAGATTTCAGTCGTTGATTGAAAATCAGACGCCTTTATTTATGCAACACAAATTTCTTAATTTCTCACACTTTAAGATCTCAATAACCTATTTTAAATCGGACGGTCCTAATCAATTACTTCGTTAACACAATTACTATTTACTGCACCGAATCATTTTCCATTAAAAGGTGTATCTTTAAATGTGTTGTTAGCATTAGTCATGAAACACTAAGGCCTACTTCCTCCTATATATTTTCCATATTTTATTCACCAATTAGAGACAACAAAAGGAAGGAAATAGAGATTGTGTTTTGTGCCAAAACATTACTAATGAGTAGCTAGCAAAACTAGTAGTATAGCAAAGCTAAAACAACTCAACCCCCTCTATAGCATTCATTTGAGAAAAAGCTGAAAAATCTCTCATTACCTTTTCCTTAGCACTTCTCTTTTCTCTCCTTTTAACAATGCTTACCATCTTTCTTACTTCTCACAATCACTAACAACAATTTCTCCACAACACACACATTCATGGAGTTTAACCTTGAAAACCCTCTTGAAAACTTCCATGACCTTCCTAATTCTCAATGTGTTTCTTCTCTTTTCCTCATTGAATCTGACCACATCCCACCACTAAATTACTTTCATAGTCTCAAATCAAACGAGTTTGATGTCTCAGTTAGAAGTGATTTCATCTCTTTGATCTCACAGGTAAATTATCTTGTGAACCTGATTTTGCCAAAATCACCGTCAATCCAAACACAAACATTTATCGGTATATGTTTGGATTTATGGCGAGTTTTTTCAACTCAAATAACATGAATATGTTTAAGCACCAAAATACATTTTTTGTCAAAATTACGATAGTACACTTTAATTCTGCCAAATTCACCGTAAATTCAAGCATTTATTAATTTGGCTTAATTGGTTCTATGTAGTTGTCCTACAACTTTGATCCATTTGTGACTTACCTAGCTATCAACTATTTGGATCGCTTCCTTGCTAACCAAGGGATATTGGTAAGAAAATCAAACACCATGTTAAATCTCATTAAACAATATTTTTAGACTTAGTACTTTATCTTATAAAAAATGATATATAATATACTTATACTAAGTACAATTACCTAAGCTTAATTAAAGAAAATTGAATATTTTCAATTAGATTATGTTCCCTTGAAATCTAAACTAAAATGGGTATGCATGAAACAGCAGCCAAAGCCATGGGCCAATAAACTTATTGCAGTAAGTTGCTTCTCTCTAGCAATAAAGATGTTGAAAACAGAGTACTCTGCCACTGATGTTCAGGTAAAGAATTTTACCTTATAAGTAAAAATAAATACATAAATTTTAAACTAAAGTTTTCATAAATGATATTGATATTTTTCTTATTATATGATATTTATTTATTTATTGATAGGCTCTTCTGAATCATAGTGATGGTGGTTTCATATTTGAGACACAAACAATAAAAAGAATGGAGGCACTTGTCTTAGGAGCATTACATTGGAGAATGCGTTCAATCACTCCTTTCTCTTTCATTCCTTACTTCATCAATTTGTTTAGGCTTGATGATATAACAATAAAAGTTCTTAAAGATCGAGCTTCCGAAATTTTATTGAAGTCACAAAAAGGTATATAATAGAATTAAAGTTGAATTTAAAAAAAATACCGTCACTATTATAAGTAAATTTGATTTTTTTTTTTTTACGTTGAAAAACTGATAATAGTGACAATACAATAAAATTATAGTTTGATATTTTATTTCATTTTTACTTTTTTTTTTTTTTTTTTTTTTTTTTTGCAGATATTAAGGTTTTGGAATTCAAGCCATCTATAGTTGCTGCTTCATCTCTTCTTTATGCTTCACATGAATTGTTTCCATTTCAATATCCAGGATTCATGGGAACAATATCCGATTGTTCATATGTAAATAAAGTACACTTTCTCTCATTATTTTGTTTTCTAATATTTTTACATGAATTATCTTTAGCAAAATGAGTGGTGAAAAATAAGAGTATTTTCTTCTCTTTTTTTATTTAAATTTTTATAGAGTATAATGTACCAAATATTGTTAGTAAATTTGCACTCTTCCTATTAGTCTCTAACTTTTTGACAAATCTATCTTATGAGTCTTTAATATTTGCTGTATTTATAGCATTAAGGACTAATGAGACGGATGCGACAAAATATTAAAGACCGCGACATACACTTAGGATTTTTGCATTCACGCATTTGGGATATTAATGGTCGTTCATTCAAGATTAGATAGTTAAAAAATATAAATTTTTATATATCATCAAATAGGCCAATTCTAATATGGACCACTTATTCAAGTGGTCCATGGTGGACCAACGCTATAACGAATACGAATTTTACAAAATCGATCGTTGGATTGAAAGTTTATATCATATAGATCATCCACAGAAAAAATTAGAAAAATTGAAAATCATTTGATATGTTTTTGGGACTCATTAAGATTTACAGTATTTAATAAACCGTTAATCTTTATGGATCTCAATAACATATCAAATGATTTTCAATTTTTCTAATTTTTTTTATGGATAATCTATATGATATAAACTTTCAATCCAACGGTCGATTTTGTAAAATTCGTATTCGTTATAGTAGTATTGACCACTTGTCCACGGTGGACCACTTGATGAGGTGGTCCACCATAGCATTGGCCCATCAAATAATGTACAAACTGATATCCCGATTGTGTGAATGGGGAAGATTCCTAACCACGAGGGAGTATGATCCGGAAGTTCTAGTACAAAATTGGTTTTTTTCCTTTTTTTTTTCTAAAATTATTACCACTATTATTCTATTTTATGGATATTAATAGAGGGTATTTTTACTGCAGGAAAGTGTTGTGCAGTGCTATAATATTATACAAGATATAGCTAAGGAGGAGTACGAATCCATGTTTAATGTGAATTCAAGTTCAGGCACACCAGTTAATGTGTTAGACGAAAATTTTCTAAGCTTGGAAAGTGAAAAAACAAATGGAACCAATGTTACTCCTACTAAGAGAAGAAAAATTTAAGTACAAAAAAAAACTGAAGAAGATAACAACATTTAATTCTTCTGGTCCATCAAGAATGATTAATGTTTATTATAGTTAAACATTAAATTATTAATGTGAAAAAAAATGAGGATAAAATAATAGGAAGAGATAGTGTGATGGAATTAATGGGAATGAGAAAAATGGAAATTTTATCTATATAGTTAGTGGACAAAATCACTGTAATGTGATCCTCGTACGGTTTACATTAAATCTTCTGATTGTGAAAAGGACTATGGAAGAAAATTATTGGGATTAATATATTTTTTCTTTCCTATGTGAGAGGAAACAAAAAAGACAAAATGTAACTTTGAATTGTATGGCTGAATTTTTGTATTGTCTAATTTGTAGTGAAGTGTAGTTTGTCTCTTTACCTATGGCAAAGGAATAATAGTATAGTAATAGTGATGGAACTAATTTTGTTGGAATGATTTAACCTATCTTTGGTATCATGCAATATTAATGTAAAAAGTATTTTGTTGGAATGATTAATTAACCTATCTTGGTATCACGCAATCTTAATGTAAAAAGTCTTTTATTCGAATTTGTTTTATTTTTGTCAAGTAGTCTTATAGTTAAACTTACACATATTAAATGTGAAGAAGTTGAGAATTGAAGTTTGGATATGAATTTCTACATATAAATATTCCTACAGCTATTAGCATTAATTGAATTTACTGAACATTTTATATTTATATTTAATCATATTTTACTACTTTATTATTATGTCACTTCATTATATTAGTTCTAAATATGTCTTTTAAAATATTTGCATGGTACACCATTAATTACATCTATAAAACAAATTTACACTAATAGTTTTTTTAAGTAGTTTAATAACTAGTTAAAATATAATTTTTTAAAATGAATAAGTGAATTGTATATAGTTTGAACTTCAACTTCTGCATACATAATATGATGAGGTCCTGCTATGCTCAAAGAGACATAATAATTTTATTTTTAACAAAACTTTTGAAGGAAATAATACGTTTTTTCTTATTACAGGAAATAATTCGTTTTAATATTGACATTTGACAGTACTACACAATATATATTCCGCTCATCACCTATTTTTCTTACTATAGATGAATAAAAATTTGTGGTTATACACAATTTTTATCTGCTAATCTGATGTTAGATGGTCTATATTATATAATATTAAAATCAATTTTAAATATAATTTTAATATTTAATTTTTCTAACCTTGAAGATCAAAACTATGTGACGGCATCACCAAATCTCATATTTTTTTAGATTTGCCATAAATATGATGAGGCAAAAACCACTATTAATTATTGGAAGAAAAAAAAAAAGACTATAAATCAAGCATCTAAGAAGAGTGTCTCCAAGTGTTTGTGTTTGTCTTTTCTTTTCTTCTTTAATCTTTTTATTGGGAGGTTCTTTTATCTTTTTGTCAAGTTGTTTAAATTTTTGTTGTCTCATTGATCACTATAGTTTTTAGCTTTTGATTTATGAAAATAAGGTGGAAGAGTTATATCTTGACCAAGAAAAAAAAAGGTAAAAGAGTTACTATATATTTGTAGATTTAAAAAGATTTAAATAAATAAAATTGATTTTTATATGTTTAGTTGCTTACTAAACCTTTATTTGAAAAAAGATGACATGAGCTTAATGAGAATCGTGTATTTTGCATTGAAATTTAAAATTCTATTATAAGATAGGCTTATATGATCATATGGTGTGTTTTCATATTAAACTCAACCATAATTTTCCATTAATTTTATTTTTAATCAAAATTAGTTTTATAAAATTAATTAATACAAAAATAAATTTCTAGAATACAAACTCAATCATAAAACTTAAAAAATGTGAAGCGTTGAAAAGTCCCAACGACCAAAAATTTCTTTATCAAAGTTATTTGGTTGGACCAAATTTGAGATCTCTGTAATTGTACCTAAAGTGTTGATTGCAACTTCACATAGTGAATTGGGACCACTATGGGTTGGTTAATTTAAGAAAACGAAAAATGCCCTTATCTAAAGTTTTGTTCTTACTTCTTTGTTTTTGTTTCTCATATAATTTTTTTCATTCTCGTGTATTGCATGTGTATTATAATGGCAACATGAATGCCATTTTTCAGCACCAAATAATCAATTATACATTTTGCCATAGCACCAACATTTTTAATCAAACTTATGTCTAATGTTCGACAATACTGATATATGTGATTATGTTCAATTTTAATATTTTTTCTAAAATTATCATTGGTTGTGTGTGATATCCATGCATGTGTCACATATTTTTCAATTCAATTTGTTAGAAGTTAACCAAAGTAGGTAAGATTAAGTAATAAAATGCCTTTCTTACCTGTTACTTCATTAGGTTCTATTTTACTATAGTAAAGTTTGATAATGCAATGCTTTTATTTTATTTTTTTTACTTTAATTGGAATATTGGGTTGTCAGATTCGTTATATGAAAGCACCATTTGTTGAAATACTTGTTTGACTCAAGATAAAGGGTTAGATGGAGCATGTGATAGGGGATTGATTTATATGGTGACATTGCAGACTTTCTGCTCACTAGCTTTATACTAAATAGTCAAGAGGTTGGTATATATAATTATCTTTGTTATATGAAATGAAACATTTATCTCAAACCTATGGTTTGTTAGTTGAATCATCCCCACAAGGTTATTCCATCTACTAGTATAAAATTTATATGGTTTAATTGGGTTGGTTGATTAATTCATAGTTTAGTATTTACAATTTCAACTAACAAACCATAGATAGGTTAGTTGAGATAAATGTTGGATTTTTGTAGTCTTAGAATTTAGAATTTGAGATTGAAGATTTGTGTTTAGCTGATGTAATGAGAGTTTCTACTTTCCGAGTTATTTTCGTGTAATTTTTTCTTTGGACTTGTGCCTCTCTTCAAAGTAAAAAATTAAATTGGAGTGACTTTTAATTAAATGCGAGACTTTTAGCACACAGTTTATTATTTAAAATTAAATTGGGGAAGGTCATTCTTATTGAGATTAGCCAAGTCCTACCATATCAAAGCTATGACCGAAAAAATCATGATTGATTAGCTAATTTATCCGCACAAAAGACTTGTATTACAGTTGAGAAATATTATTTTCACACATAAAGAACTAACACATTATCTGGCACCTACACAATACTACATCTTAAACTAGTGTTTTTCATCTTAATTATGACATAGAATTGAAAATAGCCGAAGCATTCAAACAATGTTCAATTATACCTTATAATTATTTTCATTTCATTATTGATCCTCTTCGAACTTGAGACATGGGTGATAAGGCTATTTCATGTCATTGATTCGAACCGTTAAATAATAAACCCCATTGATAAGAGGTATTAGGGTTTAGATGTGACATATCTAACTTAGACCCTGAGTTAAACTTTTATTGATGGGGAATTGGAGTTTTAGAGACCTAAAACCTTTTCTTGGCTCCCTGGAGTCAAGTGTAGGAGGATTACTAGAACAATAAAATTTGGTGGTCCGTGTGTCCTAAATGGCTATAATCAGGTGCGATTTTATAGTGCATACAAGATATGGTATGCACAACTATACTTAATTCTGGTAATATGATCAAGTTTGTAATGAACTTTAATTCAATACAAAACACTTATTAAAAAATTTTTAAGAAGTTAAATTAGCTCACATAAATTGACACAAAAATAACCGAATCTAAAATCTTAAGAAATAGCACACTCTCAAATTCCAAGCCAATACTACCAGATTAACTCAAGTGGATTCATTTACTAAAAAGATAAAACTTGAAAACGATGAGAGCCAAACATTGTAGGCTTTATTTTTTGTTGAAAAGGAACCAAACCATGTAGGCTATGAATATGAAGTCTAAGTAACAATAAGATCATATAGATACAAATATCACTATGATATATATGGCCATAACTATATGATGATAAATCACAATTTATAAAAAGTCTTATCTAATGTACACTACACATTTTAGTATATAGGAGTACATAATCAGCAAAATGTGACGCAGGAAGTGTTTTGGCCACAAGTAGCTGATGCTGGGGCAATTAAAGCAGTGGAACCCTCCAATTCTGCCCAAAGTCACATGAATATTGATAAAGATATAAAAGAGTTGGCCCTTGTCAATTCATTGTTTCTTGGAGTGGCCTCAATGATGTGCCTCCAAAACTCCATAATACATCATGGTCTTTCATATATCTCATATTTATGGGCAAGGAAATTGTTGTGAATCTTTGCATTAAGAGGGAATATAGAATTAAGACTAAAATAAAATTATATGTGAGAGAGATTGGAAATCACTTTGTGTTTTATTGACTATTCAAAATGAATCATGGCTACAAAGTTGTATTTATACACCCATCACTAGTAACTAACTAACTTACACCTCTAATTAGTTACAAGTTGTAACTAATTAGTGTAACTAAATTGGATTTGGATTAGATGCAGTCGACTATACGGCGCAGTCATTTTATAACCGTTTGATTTTGATCGAACGATTTAAATAAATACAGTCAATAAATACATATTTTAAATCACAACCATCCGATCTTTATCGAACAATTATAAATGGACCGACTGCACGACTGTGTACAAAAAAATGAATGTACAAAACCCGAATCCAACTAATTCCTGTATGCTACACCAATAACTAAAAATTAAAGGTACAAAGCCATGTATAAACATTTTAGTTGGTGAAATTTGATACCTTATTATATGGTTCTTTAGAGCATCCACAATAGAGCACTCCAACTTTGAGTACTTAAATGGGTCATACATGGACACATCACTAATTTATTATTTTTTTAATAATAGTACCTAATAGGTACTCAATTCCTCCAATGGAGCACTTCTTAAAAAGTTCTAAAATAGGTCTCATTAATAACTCTACATTATTACAATAACTTATTATTTAATTAAAAATTGTGCAAGAGGAGAGAGAGTTCAATGAAAAGAATGTTTTAATGAAAAATAATGTGGGTCAAAGAGGAAAAAGAAAGTTCTTATTTTAGAAGTAATACATAATAGGTACTCAAATGGATGGTATTCCAATGGTAGTACCTAATAAGTATCATAAGTACTTAATAGGTACTACACCATTGGAGATGGTCTTAGTCTTTCGTGCCAACATAGGCGATGTTGGAAAAAACCAGAGATAATGTTGGAGGTAGTATCAATGAGCAATGAACACCATTTTTATGATGTAATAAATTCGAGACTAGATTCTCTCCCATAATTGCAGAGTTCAGTTAAATTTGGGCCACAATTATTTTCATTTTTGCAGCAGCCTAATTCTTAAAAAAAATTGAAAGACTTGGATTAACACTTTTTCCTCTCCCGTGAAATTATCACGGGAGACAATCTTCTCTCGATAAATTCATAGAAATTTATTTTTATTAATGATGATGTCAAATTATATTTGATAATATCACATTGCTAATTTGGACTAGAAAACTGTGTCGCGTGTTTCTTCTTTTTCAAATTCATTTCCGAATATTTTCTTCAAATTGAATTATATTACGAAATTTTAAAATTCAACTCATCTAAATTTTTAAATATAAAAAATATATAGTACTAATTATTCTTTTCTTTAATATAAAATTAGGAAGAAAAAAAAAAGGAGAGAAAGAGATGCTATTTTACTTCAAATATTGGTTCAAGTACAACATCACATAAAACAAATAGTGGACATTTAATATTGACAAGTTAAGAGTGGAGTATACTATTTGAATTATTTCTGTAGGGTCCATTTTTTTTTCCCCCTTTTTTTTAATTAAAAACAATTTATTTTTTAAAAATTATTAAATAGTTGATGTATATAATCTATAAGATAGACTGAATACATCAATTATTTAACGAACCTAACATATCAAGTATTTCTTATAAGGGTTTTGTTAACTAGTGTTCTCGTTAGACTAGTCAAGGAATTTAAAAGAAGCAACTTTACATTGAAATCAATAAGTTTTTGAATTGAAAAAATTAAATACACATTTTTCAACAATATATTTTTATTTTTACTATCTTAACTAGTGCACATGAGACACTAGTTAGCCATTTTTATAAACGTGCACAGGTTAATCATTTATCTTATTTAATTGTAACATATTCATTCCTTATCGTTTTGTGTTTCAGATAGGTCGTTTATCTTCTCTTTTTTTTTGAACCAAAAAGCACTAATTATATTGAAAAGAATCAGCCAAACCATATCATTTTGGATATGGATGGCAATATAGGGGGGTACATTAGAAATCCAGGATTTGTTGGACTCAGTTACAGCCCATCTAGCTGCAGCATGTGCAGCCATATTCTTTACCCGGCTAATCCAGGAAATAGAGACATTAGGGTAGTGACTCAGTAACTCGCCGCACCGTCGTGCTATTTTGCCCCAAATTGTCCTAGGGAAACATCTTCTCCGAACCGCTTGCACAATTGAAAGAGCATCCATCTCAATATAGATATCTTGACTCGCCCAATTCCTTATATCGAGCATCACGCCTTCAAGCCCCCTTGCTTCTGCTTCAACAGCATCTTTTGCATGGATCAAACGAGTCGTAGCTCTGAGGCAACTTCCGTCCGCCTGCCGCACAACCCACCCTAAGCCCCAACGGCCTTCACCCTGAAAGTGAGCATCCACGTTGATTTTTAGGGCGGTTATGGGAGGTGAAGTCCAGTTTATTTCGTGACTACGAGAGTTCGATTTCGTGCAATGTCTTCCAATACTGCTCAGCTATTGCTGTTTGTACTCTTGAAGAGCATTCAAAGCTTGGTGAAGGGCTTCTGTAACAGGTATTGTCTTCTGCTGAAAAATAAGTAGATTCCGAGCTTTCCAAATGTGGTAGCATATAGTAGATATTATCTCAGTGCACTCCTGCTGAGTGTTGCTTATCATATTAGTGAGCCAATCAATAAAGTTGACATCTGGATTAGTTTCAAAATTAATACCCAAAGGGGAAGCAAACCAAAACTGTTGTGCCCAGGTGCACTCTTTAAAAGCATGATTAATATCTTCAAGTTTAGCATTGCATCTAGGGCATAGGGGATTACAATTAACACCTTTCCTAGAGAGGTTTAGCCTGACAGGTACAACATTATTTAGGAGGCACCAAATAAGGTGAGTGTGCTTTGGAGGGATTTTTTGTTTCCAAAGATTAACCCACATGGGGTGATGCTCTATTGCTCTGCTAGAAGTTGGGTCAGTTTTCCTTCCGTTCCATTCACTAATAGCTTCATAACCTTACTTAACCGTGTAGATACCATCCTTAGATCCTGGCCAACAAAACTCATCAGGGAAGTTAGTATCAATAATGGGAATATTAAGGATCTGTTGGGCTTCAAAAGGGTAGAATAACTTGGTTATGAGGCTTTTGTTCCAAGTTTTTGAGAGGGGGAGGATGAGATCCTTCACCTGGTAGCTGTCCATCCCATCTGGTTTGATAGACCTAACTTTGAAACCTTCTTGCTCAGGTAGCCAATTGTCTTCCCATATGCTTATATTTTTGCCATCACCTATCTGCCATAGCCCTCCCTTTTTTAGGACCCAGCTAGCCTTTTGAATGTTGCTCCAGGTGTAACTCATATTATGGCCAGGTTTGGCCTTGAGAAAACCACACTTTGGGAAGTACTTTGCTTTAAGGATCCTAGAAAGAATGGTGTCAGGTTGAGTAATGCATTTCCAGCCTTGTTTCGCAAGTAAGGCTTCATTGAAAGTCCTTATGCTTCTAAACCCAAGCCCACCCTCCTGTTTTGTCTTGCAAATCTGGCTCCATTTCACCCAATGTATCTTCTCTTTGTCTGGGGAGCTTCCCCACCAGAATTTACAAGTGATCCTCTCAATATGATTACAAAAATTCTTTGGTAAGAGAAAGCAGCTCATGATGTAAGTGGGGATAGCCTGGGCCACCGCTTTTATGAGTGTACTCCTACCTGCAAAAGATAAATGCTTCTCCTTCCAACCCTGGAGCTTCTTCCATATTCTATCTTGGATATAATTAAACACCTGATTTCTGGATCTTCCCACTTTAGTAGGCATGCCTAAGTACTTTGAGAAAAATTGCACCTTCCTTATAGGTAAGATATGTTGAATAACACCCTGAGTTTGAGAAGTGGTGAGTTTACTGAACATGATTTCAGACTTGTCCATATTAACCAGCTGCTCAAAGGCCTCCTGGTACTCTATAATAATGTTCTTTATATTCTGAGCCTCTTCTATAGTGGCCCTGCAAAAAAATAAGCTGTCATCAGCAAACAAGAGGTGACTGACCTCAGGTGCACCATGTGCCACCTTGATCCCACGAATCCCCCTCCTGTTCTGAGCCTTTGTAATTAAACCAGATAAGACATTAGCACATAGGATGAAGAGATAATGGGATAAGGGTTCTCCATGTCTGAGACCCCTTTGAGGGGAGAAAGGTTTGGATGGTTTGCCATTAATGAGAACAGAGAAAGTGACAGTGGAAACGCAGTTTAAGATGGTGTCAGTGAGATGATGAGGGAACCCCATTATTTCCAGAGTGGTTCTTAGGAATTGCCACTCCACTCTATCATATGCTTTTGCCATATCAGTCTTGACCCCTATGAAACCTTGCTTGCTGTTACTTTGATTAAAATGATGGAACACTTCATAAGCCACTAGAGTGTTGTCCCTTATCAGCCTCCCAGGGACAAAAGCACTTTGGTTGAGGCTGATGACCTCAGGCAGGATAGGCTTGAGTCTGTTTGCAATAGTTTTTGTTATAGTCTTTAGGATGACATTACAAAGGGAGATAGGCCTATAGTCACTAGGTTTAGAGGGATTAGTATTCTTAGGAATGAGGCAAATATGGGTGTGGTTGTAGCTTTCTGCACTTTCACCGTTGTTTAGAACTTGGAGAACAGCCTGTGTGACCTCTTCACCAACAATGTCCCAATAAGTATGATAGAACAAAGCAGGTAATCCATTCGGGCCAGGGGCAGCAATGCCCTTCATATCTCTTATTGCATTGTGAACTTCCTCTCTAGAAAATTGAGCATTCAGGTGGTGAAACATGCTTTCAGTTATGGTATTTTTTACCACCTCAACAGTAGAGATAACATGAGTAGTATCTTGGGGTTTGAACAACTCCTGGAAATGGTCTGTGATAATGTTCTCTATCTCCTCCTGCTCAAAATGAACCTCACCCTGGCTATCCGTTATCTCCTCAATTTTATTTTTCCTTCTTCTTTGGGATGCCTTGTGATGGAAGAAACTAGTATTTTTGTCCCCGTGCTTTAACCATAGAACCCTGGATCTTTGATTCCACCAGAGCTCCTCATTATGAAGGAGATCATCCAGCTCTCTTTCTTTTTGCTTTATAATATCCATAACACAGCCTGTATCATTTTTGTCTTGCAGGTGTTGAATATCCTACTGGCCTGTTTAATTCTTTTTGGGAGCACTCCAAATTTTTTGGTGCCCCATTGGTGCAGTCTAGATAGAGTTGCCTCCAGTTTATGCTGAATATGATGGTGATTATCCTGCCAAGCTGCCTTTAAAACAGAGGTAATTTCTGCATCCTTTATCCACATCTGCTCAAATTTCTTGCTGTAGTGATTTTGCTGCCCTTGCCTACCAGTAGCTTTAGTAGAAAACTCCAGTAATAGAGGACAGTGATCAGAGCCATATCTAAGTAAGTGAGTATTTTGAAAAAAAGAGAAATTATACATCCAATCATTTGAGGCACAAAATCTGTCAAGTCTAGCCTGAATATAGTTGGTGCCCTCTTATTTATTATGCCAGGTGAATTTGGACCCTTTGTACCCTAAGTCAATAAGGTTGCAGTCATCTAGAGTGGTTCTAAAAGCATTAGCAATGGTATAATCAATAGGGTTTCCCCCCATTTTCTCATCAGAGCTAAGAACCAGATTGAAATCACCAAAAATAAGCCAATTAGGGTTGTTATTGAATTTACTTAAATCAGAGATCAAATTACAAGTAAGTAATTTCTGATTGTTAGAGGGAAAACCATAAACACCTGTGGCACGCTAAGCTAGATTATTAGAAAGAATAGAGCAGTCAATATAATGCAAATCAAAATCATTGATAGTCAAATTCAAAGAGTTACAATTTTTCCACATTAAAGCCAGGCCTCCAGCCTTGCCCCCACCAGCAGTGGCACAGTCAACAATTTTAGAGCTGTATATATCATCAAAATTATGTAAAAAAGTAGCAAAAGAGCTTATCTGCTTGGTTTCCATTAGGAAGACTATATCTGGTTGGTGCTTGGCAATTAGCTTTTTCAAAGCTCGCACTGTCCTAGGGTTGCCACACCCTTGACAGTTCCACGTAAGGATCTTCATGCTGACTGGCTGGCCTGCACTGCAGGTCTAGCCATCTGATTGTATGTGCCTTCTGTTCCTGGAGCATCCAGTCTGGGCCTTTTCACCAAGGAAGGTTGATTAGGATGTATGCTTATATCCATCATGTCACTAGGTTGTTGGTTATGTCTGTTAGTCCTGTGCCAGGTGCTTTTTTCTCCACCTCCTTGTGCTTGTTGATAATTGTGGGATGCACTAGAGCACTTAGCTGCCTGTTCCTCTTGTATCTTCATTGCAGCCATCTGGGCAAGCATACTTGCAGGGATGGGGGGGGGGGGGGGGGGGGGGGCTGTATTGCCCAAATGAACTTGACTGGGAGGGGTTACTGTGCTATTTCCTGTCCTTTTCCTCCATAACTCTTCTGCCTAGTTGGTTAGATCGAATCCAGGGGCCAAGGGGGGCCATATTTTCTAGGTTCAGAGGTTCATTTTGGCATAGGTTGTCACTATGGCCTAGGATTCCACATTTGAAACATACTTGGGGCAATTTTTCTTACCTGAAATCGATCCAAGTGGTGCCATCCTTATGATTTCCAATTAGAATTCCCGTCTGAATTGGGTTTTTCACATCCACTGCCACTTTTATCTTTATAATCAATTCAGTAGCTTCAACATGTCCCAAAAGCTTTCCAATGCTTTCACCCATTTTCTTTGTTTTGCAGTGAGGGGGTAGACCCCAAATTTGAATCCAGACAGGTGCATGAGAAAAATCCACAGTTCTTGGATCAATTTGTCTGTCCCAAGCTTTTACAATAAGCCATGAATTTCTGAAAATCCATGGGTTACCTAAAAGAATTCTTTCTTGATCAATAGGTTTTGTTGTGAACACCTGTAGAATCCCTTCTTCCACCATTTGGATTTTCAGCCCCTGAGGGGATCCCCAAATGTTCTCTAATCCATTTTGGATAGAGCTCACATGAATTGGTTTTTCTGTAATTATCTTACCAAGAATGCTTTTCTTGCAGGCATCAACACCTTCATCTATAATGTTTTCAGGATAAACAAAGAATCCCGTACCTATGCCTTCTGTAGGAGGGTTGCTTGTGTGGCTTTGTTGTTGTTGATTCACAGAGGGTGCTTCAGGGGTCACAATGCTTGGTTCAGTTTGATCCATGTGTTGTTGCAGCTCCATGCTGGGGATAGAGAGCAGAGGAGCCTGGGTTTGTTGAGAGGGTTTCTGTAGGTTCAAGGTTTTCTGAGAGGAATGCTGCAGATTCATGTTGATGATAACAGAAAAAATCCACAAGCTGGTTCAGAACAGAGGAAAAAAGAGGATGGGAAAAAGAAAGGAGAAAAAAACGGTTAAGCCAAAGCCAAGAAATGTGAATCTACCAAGAACTGCAAACCATCCACCAATGGGAGACAACTACAAACACTGAATACATAGGAGGGAACCAGGAAAGGAAAGAGGCACTAAGGATTCCGGTCGTTTATCTTTATAATCATACATAAGTTAATCTTTTATCTTATTCATTTATAACATAATGAAAGGTTTGAAACATGAATATATGTGATTGATTAATGATTTGAAACATTTTAAAAAACCACAAATGATTATGAACATTATTCTCTTCTTCATAACATTTATCATCTTCTTCGCTAATTTATAACAAAGTACACTCAAATATACCTCAAAATTATATGAACATCTATGTATTTTATTTGCTTAAATCTTTTTCTAAAAGGTAAATAGGTCTTTACCCCCCTGTAATATAGTCAAGTTTTGTTTTTTCCCCTGTAATTTTTTTTGTTGTGATTTGCCCCTTGGAAAGTAAATTTTTTTGGTTTCCCCCCTTGGGTGCAAGAAATTTGCACTTTTTAAATCGGTTGAACAGATTAACCGATTTAAAAAACAGCACTTTTTAAATCGGTTTAAACAAAATAACCGATTTAAAAAGTGCATCCAAGGGGCGAGTCACAAAAATAATTTACAGGGGGAAAAACAAAACACGCCTACATTACAAGGGGGTATAAGCCTATTTACCCTTTTCTAAACTCTAAAATTGAAATCTTAACTTTCCATTAAACTCTAAATTTACCAAACTTGAAATTTTTTGAGGTTTCATGAAATGTTTCAAACCCTTTGTTATGTTACAAATGAATAAGATAAAAGATTTACTCGTGCACATATATAAAGATAAAATACCTCTGTGGAAAAAAAATAAGATAAAAGATTAACTCGTACATGTTTATGAAGATAAAGGACCAATTTAAGAAAAAAAAAAAATAAATGATCGATCTGTTAGAAATAAATAAAATAAAAGATGCCTGTAATTTTACCTATAATGTATATATTGTAACCCACACATACATGCACGCACACACGAATACACGTTCGTGATCACACACTAAGTAATAAAAAATAATACCCCTAAAATTTTAATGCTCTATATGACCGCTATTTTCAAACATCTTCCGAAACCCTCCGGATATTCCTCTTATTCAATAGGGCTCCAAAGTTCTATATCATACATAGGACTAAAGTACTCATCTTCACACCGTACGGGAAGTAATATAGCTTCTTCACTTGGATGGACATAGGTACTCTCTATCATATATGGCTCTGTCCAGAAATTTTCACTAAGAGCCTCCACGTATACATCCATAAAAGGAATGGCATTGTCATCAAAAAGAGAATTTTCATATGATATTGTTGTAGCTGCAGTATCCATTGTTATGCAAGAAAATTCACTTGATGATGATTGTGAAGAAAGTGGATTTGAAATATTGGCACCACTGTTTTTCTCTATTACACCATCAAGTTTATTGGCTTCTTCCATTGTAGGGTGATTATTGGACTTTGAATCTTTGGATTTTTGTGTTTCATATTTAGTGTCTGACATGTTATTTTCCGTAATGCGTTTTTTTAAGGTAGAGTGCCAATAATTCTTTATCTCATTATCTGTTCTCCCCGGTAAATTTGCAGCAATCATGACCCATCTGCACTTATAAAAATTTAAAATATTAAAAAGTGACAACACACTATAATTTTAATTATATATATCTTTCTGCATTAGAACTTGGATCCCTAGGTCGCAACATGAAGAGTTTTATTATATGTTATTGCAACAATTACATGATCACGGTTGAGACTATATCAAATAACTTTATATATGTTTTCCTTCAAGGACTAATGTTATGTATTTTGAACTTCGACTTTTGCATATAAAAGTATTATATCTTTATCAGTTGAATTAAGTTGCATATAAAAATGTTATGATTATGTGTATATGTTTTTTCTTCTGAGAGGTCTTTTCTATTGTGGATTATGGACTTAATTATGACTTATGAAAGACCATTTTTCTTGATAATTTTTTTCTTTTACAAGGAATTAAAGTTCTTGTTTGGGCTGTATTATCCTGATCCTTAATAATATGTTTGCTTTATATATCATATTCATGAAGGAAATTCACTTTCCCTCAAGCTCCTACAAAATAGAGAGATTTGAACAAATGAAAAATGTCAAAATCTTAGGTACGTTAGATGTGTGTGTTTTCATTATAATTACTTGTAACTTTTGAGTGAGAGCATTGTAGACTGCAGAGTGATAAATAATTTGTGATCTGAGTTATATATATAATCGTTAATGTTATTTGAGATAAGAATATATTATTATGTCGAAATGTTTCTTTAGATATTACTATGACGAAATGTTGTTGGTTGATTTGGCACGCGATTTCACCGTAGAAATTAATCTCTCAATTTTTATGGGACTCAAATAGAAGATAAATCTCTCTGAACGAGTTTATAATCTTCATGATTTGGAAAAAGCGGAATCATCATGAAAGTGAGTGGACATATTGATACCTATTACCCAATTTTTGGTGAAGTTTAATGATAGTCTCTTCTTCTTGTTGACTAAAGTTCCCTCTTTTGATATCTGGCCTTAGATAATTCAACCACCTTAATCTACAACTCTTCCCACACCTTTGAAGACCTGAAAACAATTTTCTTATATTTAAACTTTAAAGCATTGAATACCAACATACTAGTATAAACCCAAAAGAAAACCAATATGCACATTTCATAAATATTGTTTTTAAGTATAATATATACTTGCGACTTATATTTTCATAAAAAGACTTATATTTTGAAACGGATGGAGTATACCTGCAAATTTAGGTAGTTGGCGCCAATTCCAACAGCCATACCTAGTAACATAAGCAATCAACTTTTTGTCTTCCTCAGTTGACCATGTGCCTTTTCTCAATCCATTTTTGTCACAAAAAGAAGTTCTCACCATGTTTAAGCGATTCTTAGTATGAATGTGTGGCAATGGTTGTGTGTGGTGTCTTATATATTAAAGAGAAAATATAATTGGAGAGAGTGACATAGACACACATGTGAATGTCTACACTTCTTTCTCTTGTATGTTACAATAACCACACAAAGTTTTGGATGTCTACATCAAATGTAACATACGTTTACAACTAAATCGTGTTGCACATTAAGCACCAATTTTTCGCTAAACACAACCTCAAATAAAATATATTAAGTACGCATATAAAAAAGAAAAAATAAATATATAATTTAATCACATCACTTAATATTAACTTATCAATTTATTATTTATCTTTAAATTATTTGAATTTATATGTGTATGTCAAGCATGTACTATTTAGTGCTGTGCTTAGCTAGGTAAGAAGTTCTTTAGTTAATTAGATAGGCTTTCCTATCAAATTATAAGTTGTTTTGACAAACAATTGTCTTAAAATAGTATCTCGTAATAAAATATAAGCAAAATTCTTTTTTTTAAATAATTGTAAAATCAATATATATATAGTTTATAGATTAGATATATTAATTATACAATGAATTTAAAAAATAAATATAATTATTGTAAAAAAAATTAATTTAATTATATATTTTCATAAAGGGGATACATTTTATAATATCAATAAACGATTAAATGTTACTTTTTCAATTTTATGATGAGATCGGCAGTATAGTTTTTTAATTTTGTGATTATAATTTTTTTAATAACATCAAAGAGTCTAGAAAGCATCCAATTATGTTAGCACCCCTTTGTAATTATAAAGAATCGTACTATCTACCAAAAAAAAAAAATTGTTAGTCAAATGGTCAAATACATGAAGTCCACAAGTTTTGGATCTCCGCCTAAATGTACTATGTTCTCACAATTAAATCGTGTTGCACGTTATCTATATTTTGGTGTGATTATAAAGAGTGAGTATTCAATTCCTCACTATCTATAGTAATACAGTAAAGACGTTATTGGCACTTTGTAAAAAGAATTAGGTCTTCTTTATAAAATTATAAGTATAATTTAATCGATTGAGATATTTTATATAATTTGTAAAAATCAAAATATTAACTTTAGTTAATTTTTTTTTTTATTGAAAATGAAATATGTTTATTCATTTAAATTGAAAAATACATAAATTACTATAAATTTAAGATTGCTAAAAATTGAAAAAGATGAATTTACAAATAATTTTACAGTGTCTAGGTTAATAGCATACAATGACAACATGAAAGTGCTTACAAATTAAATATGACAAACTAAAGGTAACCGAAAAATTCATACTTCCAGATCTACAACATTAGCGTCCAAATCTTCATCAGATCTATAAAGAGTTGAAGTAAATATGTCAATTTGAATCCACGAACCTCGTACGAAGACAAAATACCAACAACCGCAGTACAAAACGACGAACAAACACAACCCCTCAATGGACAACTAACAAACACAACGCCGCACTATGACGACGAAAACTTAAAAAGCGAAGAAGTAAACTTGTGTAGATAATCACTTATTTAAATAAAAAGACGAAAATAAACGATGTTGTGGGGTGATTTCATACAAAATGGCCAAAAATTGATTCCTGCAATGGAAGAATGAATTGAGAGCATCATTATCCAAGGAACTCATACACATTCTTTAAATGGGCCCCATTTATTTTTTTTATATTACCTCACACCTCCCAATTATATATACAACTTAATTACATTTTTTAAATATCCATGCAACTCATTAAAAACTCTAAAATGGGTTCCATATGACCTCACATTATATCTCATGTTTATACTTGAAAGAATAAAAAAATGAAAAAAATTGAGTAAAGTAGCAAGTAGAAGCATTGTTGGACAGAGGAGCGATGGATAGTGTAGGAACGTTGCTGACAAGTAAATTATCCAAAGAACTCTGACAAATATTGTTGATATATGTGTAGACATTGTGAGAAAACTACCGATGTGTATGCTCTGAGAGAAAAGTTGAAAGAAGGGTGTCGGTTAACCCTAAGAGAGAGAGAGAGAGAGAGAGAGAGAGAGAGAGAGAGAGAGAGAGAGAGAGAGAGAGAGAGAGAGAATGAATACAATGATAGTTAGTACATTTAAGTATTCACATTAAAATGTGAAATTCTATCTAATAGGCTATTTCATAATTAAACAAAAATAAAACTTAGTTTTAGATATGTTTTCTCTAACTTTACTTTTCTTATTCATTCATCTGTCATGCAGAGACGTCTCAAAAAAATTATATGGTAGTAATTAATATTAGTAAATGAGAGGTATAGAAAGAGAGATTGTAGGCTTCCAAATAAAGGATTGTTGATCTAAATATTTGAAATTCCTTTTATTCTAAAATGAAGGATTTATAAAATGTCTTAAAAGATATTGCTCTGTTGTAAATAAATTTTTTAGACGCTTTATAGATAATTCTTATACACTGGTATTATCAAATGGAGAAGCGTGTGTATGATAGGGAATATCTTGTTTATCAAGAAAAAATTATATTAGTGAAAAAAATAATTATTTTTAGTGTTATTAATGTTATTTGTAATTTAAATCGATATATGACAATTCTTTTAAATTTTTTTGCGCTTTTTGTAGATAGACGAAATGACAAGTCATTAGAAACTCACACACATAAAGTGGAGCTACCGGGTTCGAACTCCAACCATAGCATTTGATACTAGCAATTTCAACATTCATGTCGGTTGAGGTAGGATTTGTAGATCTTGCACTTTTTAGTTTAGGCTTAATTAAATGCACTTTTGGTCTCCCTATTTTCATATTTTTGAACTTTTGGTCCCCCTATTTTAAAACTCAACTTTTTGGTCCTCCTATTTTAAAATTCAACATTTTTTATAATCCCCTCTCATTTTAATAATGTGGCATTGACATGACAAGGTTGATTAGGAAATGTTATTTTCTATTTTCATTTTTTATAATCCCCTCTCATTTTAATAAATGATATCAATGTTGATTTTATTTTCATTTCGCATTTTTGTGTATTTTAATTTCACTTTCCGAGTGTAGTATTGGTGGAACTATACGAAAGGAAATTGAATTAGCTTACAACGATGAAGAGAGATGGTGGAACTATTCGAACCAAATGTGAAGGTGATAGTATTCAAACCAAAGGTGGTTATGAAAATGTGGTGATAGTGGTTTGTTTGAACTGGGACGATATGAAGCCGCGGTGGCTCTCGTGGAAGAAGATATGTTTCCTTATCAATATCCATTTTACTAAAAACAGTATTAATTTAATTTTCATTAAATCAAAATAAAACAATATTACTTTTAACCCATTTGCTTGATTATTTTTTTTTGTTTTTAGTAATACATTTTACTATAAAACAATAGACAAAAAATTTAAATTAATTTGTTAATGTTTTTTAATAAAATATTTTTCAAATCTTTATTTTAATTTTTGTAACTACAAAAAACATATTTTTATAAATAAACCATAATTTTAAAAAAAAAAAAACTCAAAGGTAGCTAGGAAATTCGCTAGGAAAATTGAATGCCAAAATTCGCAGGAAGATTCTTAGGAATTCCTGCGGAAGTTCCTAAAACAAACAAATTTAAAGAAAACTGCTTTTAGTGGCAAAATCCGCAGAATTTTTTTTGAGAATACCTACAAATTTTTCTAACACGGAAAAGTTCGCAAGAAATTGCTCTCAGTTGAAAAGTCCACAGAAAAAACTTTTGGATTACCTCTGGAATATTTTCCGCAGAAAATTAGCAGATTTCTAATACTATATAATTTTAATTTTAATTTTTGTATTAATTGTTTTTTGATGAAACCAAAATATTTATTCACTAAAAATATATTTATTTGCTTTAGGTCTTCCAAAAATAGTAAAATACAACAGTTAACACCAAAACATACAAAACTCATTGTAACAAAAAAAAAGCATACAAAAGTCATAATAATTATACATCACAACACCCAAACAAATGTTTGGAGTACTTTATGAGGAGATTAATCATGCAGGAGCTGTATCTCTTATGCAGCTGTGGCTGAAGCTGCATTTCTTATTGGAATTGAAAAGAATAGTGATGCAGTTAGCATATGGTTGCATATGCATCCACCCCTCCTTTCAAACATAAATGATAATGGGTGGAAACCAGATGCAATTGTTTTTAACTCTTATCAAAATTATGGAACTCCGAGTTATTGGCTCCAATCCAACAACTCTTTATTGAATCTAGTGGAGCAACCTTACTCAATTCAACTCTCCAAAATTCTTCTACCTTAGTTGTAACACTATATTTATTTGATCATATATTTATTACTCAACTGAGGTAGTGCAACATAACATTAAAGTTAGTGATATTATATTGCCATGAAAACTCAGAAGAAGGAAAGAAATAGGAAATAGGTGCAGGAAACAGGTGCTGCCATCTGCGCCTGGGCGCAGCACCTCTGCGTGGGGCGCGGCTTACTGAAGAATTGGAGCTTGTGCTCCTGCCATCTGCGCGGGGCGCAGGCCCGCGACTATATATTGGTTGTTTTGCGTTTTCTGAAGTTGTAATGTGATTTTTAAGGTTTCTAAGGCCAACATACAGACTAGGGTTAATAGAAAATCATCTTGGAAGACTCTAGGGTTGGAACAAACATATCTATCGCCTTGTAATCACTTGTAATTGAATTTCTTGGTCACGGGAAGTGTTGAAAGTGCCTTAAAATCTCGGTTACATGAAGTTAGGATTTCGGAGCCCAGAAGCTGTGGCCTGCGCGGGGCGCAGCCACTTGTGCGCGGGGCGCAATTGCTTGCAAGATGGAGCTTCAGCTCCTGTCATCTGCGCGGGGCGCAGCACGTGTGGTGGCCAAGTTTGTTTGTTCCCAGATTCTGTGGAGAAATTGTTTTGGAGAAAATCTGACTTAGATTGTGTTTGTTTTTTAAATAGGATACATTTAAAAACAATATGAGATTTGGTTTTATTTTAGAAGATTATCTTTTAAAATAAGTAGGCATATATTTTTCTATAAATAAGGAGTTCTTTGTTCATAGAAAAATAGAGGGAGAGCAAAGAGGAGAGAGGACAAGATGTAGAGAGTTGGGGTTTGCCACCACAAAAGGCTAGGGTTTTGAATCTTAGGGCAAACTATTCTTGGGAACATCTTGTGGGACACCTTGAGTAGTCTAGGTCAAATTGAGTCTCTTGGCCACGGGAAGAGAGTCGGGTTTTGGGTAGAATTATGGTTGCTAATTCCTTGTACCCAATTGTGGGAAACTCTTGTAAAGTGGTGACTATTTGATCATAGTAGAACGGAAGGGCTGCTCTCTCCCCCAGATTAGGTTCATTAACACCGAACTGGGTAAACAAATTGATCGTGTTCTTTATCTTCCGCTGTTTATTGTTTGAATTATTGCATCATCGTCTCTATCCTGTCCTTATTATTTGGTTGCTTGTTACGCTTGCCCCACACATCAGTTTCTTATTGGTGTGAGTTATGTCGAATTCACAACAATTGGCGCCCACCGTGGGGCAAGGGGATCAGTTGATTCAAGTATCATGGGTTTGAAGAAGGATATTGAGAGGTTCACCGGGAATAACGACTACGGGTTGTGGAAGGTGAAGATGAGGGTGGTCTTAATTCAGAACAAGGATTGAGGCGTTGAAGGGAGAAGCACGATTGGAGAGGTCTTGCTTATCACAAGGGGATGGTTGGTGTACTTTGGTGTAATCTCAGTTTGAGGTGGAGTCTCCCAATAGTGGGAGGTATTCAACATTGACTCTCGGGTATCTAATCGGAGATAGGGAGGAGAACGGTTGGGTTGAGCCAAAGGGGAACCATAGAGGCCTTGTGGGAAACGTTTCAATTGTGGCTGAAGAAGTGCAAGACCTTGAGAGGATCTTCAGGGAGGCAATTGAAAGCAACCTTGATCAAACTGTGGAACTTGTAGGACTGCTGGAAGTAGTCGGGTGCAAGGGGAGTTTGATGTTGCAGCTTGTAGAACCACCTAAAATTCCAAGGTGGATTCGGAGGCAAGCAATACTTCAGTAGGACGGAAAAGGTACAATCCGGGGGCTGAAGAGGGTAAGGTGGAGCTTGTATGGTTGTCCTAAAATTCCAAGGACAATTGGAGGCAAGCGTTTCTTCGAGAGTACGAAGCGGTACACTCCGGGGGTCGAGGAGGGATGGTGAAGCTTGTTAGCTATCTAAAATCCGATGATAGTGGGGAGCAAGCGTTTCTTCAGGGGAGGTACGGACTTGACCAGTCCGGAGGCTGAAGAGGTTGCGGCGAGTCTTGTGGGGCTACCTAAAATTCCTATGGTAGTTGGAGACAAGACCTTCATGAGGGCGGATGGCATTCCGAGGAATGAAGAGGTAGAGGTACAGCTTGTGGTTCTAGCAAGAGTTGTTGGAAGCAAGTGGAAGAGGTCAAGGTTCAAGTGGGACTTGGACTTGACCGGTGATCTTGAATAGTAGTTCAAGATGGAGGGAGCAATGCGGTGGTTGAGTGGATCACCATCGATTTGAAGGCAAGGTGGATAATTGTTGAAAGTGCCTTAAAATCTCGGTTACATGAAGTCAGGATTTCGGAGTCCAGAAGCTGTGGCCTGCGCGGGGCACAGCCACTTGTGCGCGGGGCGCAATTGCTTGCAAGATGGAGCTTCAGCTCCTGTCATCTGCGCGGGGCGCAGCACGTGTGGTGGCCAAGTTTGTTTGTTCCCATATTCTGTGGAGAAATTGTTTTGGAGAAAATCTGACTTAGATTGTGTTTGTTTTTTAAATATGATATATTTAAAAACAATATGAGATTTGGTTTTATTTTAGAAGATTATCTTTTAAAATAAGTAGGCATATATTTTTCTATAAATAAGGAGTTCTTTGTTCATAGAAAAATAGAGGGAGAACAAAGAGGAGAGAGGACAAGATGTAGAGACTTGGGGTTTGCCACCACAAAAGGCTAGGGTTTTGAATCCTAGGGCAAACTATTCTTGGGAACATCTTGTGGGACACCTTGGGTAGTCTAGGTCAAATTAAGTCTCTTGGCCACGGGAAGAGATTCGGGTTTTGGGTAGAATTAGGGTTGCTAATTCCTTGTACCCAATTGTGGGAAACTCTTGTAAAGTGGTGACTATTTGATCATAGTAGAACGGAAGGGCTGCTCCCTCCCCCAGATTAGGTTCATTAACACCGAACTGGGTAAACAAATTGATCGTGTTCTTTATCTTCCGCTGTTTATTGTTTGAATTATTGCATCATCGTCTCTATCATGTCCTTATTATTTGGTTGCTTGTTACGCTTGCCCCACACATCAGTTTCTTATTGGTGTGAGTTATGTCGAATTCACAACAGGCAACAGGAAGAAATTCGGGACTTGGGTAGAATAGGTTTGAAGACTATTTCTTGTAACCCTTGTTGTTGGGATTTCATTGTAACCGGAATATTCGATTGATAAGGAAGAAAGGAGAGCTGCTCTCTCCCCCGGACGTAGGTTCATTAACACCGAACCGAGTAAACAAAAGAACGTGTCTTTTACTTTTCGCCGTTATTATTGTTCGTGATTACTATTGCGACTCTCGCTTGTTTTGATTGCTCAATTTAATTTGCTCCACACACTAAAGGTTATTGGTGTGGTTCAGTCCGAATTCACGACAATTGGCGCCCACCGTGGGGCAAAGGATCAAACGAATTGAGTATCATGGGTTCTAAGTGGGACATCGAGAAATTTACCGGGAGTAACGACTTCGGTCTGTGGAAGGTAAACATGAGGGCAATACTAACTCAGCAAAAATGTGTAGAGGCGTTAAAGGGTGCACCACAGATGTCGGCAACTCTCTCCGATGCGGAGAAAACCGAGATGGATGAGAAAGCACTTAGTGTTATTATTTTGTGCCTCGGTGACAAGGTGCTAAGGGAGGTTGCCAAGGAGAAGACTGCGGTTGAGATATGGACCAACCTTGACTCATTGTATATGACCAAGTCCCTGGCACATAAGCAACTACTGAAACAACAACTGTACTTTTTCCGTATGGTTGATAACAAGCCAATGGTGGAGCAATTGGCGGAGTTCGGAAAAATTGTCGACGATTTGGTGAACATCGATGTAGTTCTTGAAGATGAAGATAAGGCTTTCCATTTGTTATGTGCGTTTTCAAAGTCACTAGAGAATCTCAAGGATGCTTTGCTTTATGGCAAAGAGTGCACTATCACCTTGGAAGAAGTCCAATCGGCTCTGAGAACCAAGGAACTGACAAGGTTTAGAGACTTGAAGGTTGATGATAGTGGAGAAGGCTTGAATATCTCAAGGGGCAGGAGTGATAATCACGGTAAAGGAAAGGGGAAGAAGCATAGGTCTAAGTCTAAGCCTAGAGGTAATGGTGACACAACAAAATTCAAGTGTTATCATTGCCACACACCAGGTCACTTCAAGAAGGACTGTCCTCAGAGAGGGGGCGGTGGCGGTAATGGTGGTAATTCGTCAGCTCAGATCGCTGCTAGTGAAGAGGAAGGTTATGAGAGTGCAGGAGCACTAGCACTAACTGTGACTAATTGGGATCCTGAGAAAAGCTGGGTCATGGACTCGGGATGCTCATATCACATCTGTCCAAGAAAGGAGTACTTTGAAACCTTGGAATTGAAAGAAGGTGGAGTTGTGCGTCTTGGTAACAATAAGGCGTGTAAGGTTCAAGGTATGGGTTCTATCCGACTGGAAATGTTTGATGACCGTGACTTTATTTTGAAGAATGTGAGGTATATCCCTGAACTTGAGAGAAATTTAATTTCCATAAGCATGTTTGACGGTCTAGGGTATTGCACTAGAATTGAACGTGGAGTGATGAGAATTTCTCTTGGTGGATTAGTAATAGCTAAAGGGTTTAAAATTAATGGTCTTTATATTTTAGATGGTTCCATTGTTATTTCTAATGCATTAGCTGTTAGTGTAGAAACTGAGGACATAACTAAACTATGGCATTTGAGGTTAGGGCATGTCAGTGAAAGAGGTTTAGTTGAATTAGCTAAACAGGGCTTGCTAGGAAAAGAGAAATTGAACAAACTAGATTTCTGTGATAACTGCACACTAGGCAAACAACACAAGGTGAAGTTTGGGGCGGGAGTGCATAAATCTAGTAGACCATTTGAGTATGTTCACTCGGACCTTTGGGGTCCAGTGTCTGTTTCCACTCATGGGGGAGGTTCATATTTTATTAGCATTATTGATGATTATTCTAGAAGGGTATGGGTTCACATTATTAAAAATAAGAGTGACACTTTTGAAAAGTTTAAGGATTGGCATACTCTAATAGAAAATCAAACTGGAACTAAACTGAAAGTTTTGAGAACTGACAATGGCCTGGAGTTTGTTTCAGAGCAGTTTAATGAGTTTTGCAGGAATAAAGGTATAAAGAGGCATAGAACCGTTGCATACACACCACAGCAGAATGGTCTTGCTGAAAGAATGAACAGGACCTTGTTGGAGCGGGTGAGGTGTATGTTGTTGGGAGCTGGACTACCGAAAAGTTTCTGGGGAGAAGCTGTTAGTACTGCAGCATATTTGATCAACAGATGTCCATCAACATGTATTGATCTGAACACACCTATGGAGGTTTGGAGTGGCAGGCCGGCAAACTACTCCAACTTGAAAGTCTTTGGAGCTCTAGCGTATGCACATGTCAGAAAAGAAAAACTTGTTGCTAGAGCTGTAAAGTGTGTGTTCATTGGTTATCCTGAAGGTGTGAAAGGTTACAAGCTGTGGAAGATGGAACCTGGAGGATCAAAATTTATTATAAGCAGGGATGTTACTTTTGATGAGACCCGTATGGGGATGAAGTGCAAAGACCTGGAGACTAGACTAGAAATGGGGGTAGAGAGAATTCAGTTTGAGGTGGAGCCTTCCACTGATGAGAGGGAAGAAGAGGAAGATGAGACTCAAGTACCTGTGGAGAGTGGAAGCCAAACAATAATTGCTCCGGACTATCAGCTAGCAAGAGATAGGGAGAGGAGAGTTATTATTCCGCCTAATAGATACGGTTATGCTGACCTTATTTGTTATGCTTTGAATGCAGCTGAAGAGGTGCAAGACTCAGAACCAAAGAACTTCAGGGAAGCATCTGAAAGCATAGATAGTAAAGACTGGCTGAAGGCAATGGAAGAGGAAATGCTTTCATTGGAGAAGAACCAGACTTGGGAGCTTGTTCCACTACCTAAGAACAAAAGGGTAGTTGGTAGCAAGTGGGTGTTCAAGAGAAAAGAAGGTATACAAAGGGTCGAAGCACCAAGGTATAAAGCAAGACTTGTAGCCAAGGGCTTTAGACAGGTGGAAGGAATTGACTACAATGAAATCTTCTCACCTGTGGTGAAACATTGTTCTATAAGGGTACTTATGGCAATTGTGAACATGTATGATGTTGAGTTAGAACAGATGGATGTGAAGACCGCTTTCTTGCATGGTGAATTAGAAGAGACAATCTACATGCAACAACTTGAAGATTTTGTGGGAGACAACTCTAAAGTTTGTTTGTTGAAGAAATATTTGTATGGGTTGAAGCAGAGTCCAAGGCAGTGGTATCGTCGGTTTGATGATTTCTTATTGAAGACTAGTTTTGTGAGAATCAATTATGACAGTTTTGTGTACATGATAAAGAGGAATGAGAAAGTCATTCTCTACCTCCTTCTTTATGTAGATGATATTCTTATTGCAAGTTCTGACAAGCATGAGATTCAACAGCTCAAGGTGAAACTTAATGGTGAATTTAAGATGAAGGATCTTGGTAATGCGAAGAAGATACTTGGTAGGGATATTGTGAGGGATCGGAGTAAAGGTGTGTTATTCTTATCTCAGCATGATTATTTGAAGAAAGTGGTGGAACGGTTTAGAATGAAAGATTCTGAGATAGTGAATACCCCACTTGATCACCATTCGAAGTTGTCAGTCAAGCAGTGTCCTCAATCCGAGGATGAGAAGAGGATGATGGAAAGTACTCCCTATGCAAGTGGGGTTGGAAGCATCATGTATGGCATGGTTTGTAGTAGACCTGATTTATCATATGCAATCAATGTGGTAAGTCGGTTTATGGCAAATCCCGGTCCGGTTCATTGGCAAGCTTTGAAGTGGGTGTTGAGGTATTTGAATGGAACCTTGAAAGGTGGTCTCAAATATACTAGGACAGATCCAGGTAATGATGCTTTGGAGGGTTATGTGGATGCGGACTATGCAGGTAATGTAGACACCAGAAAGTCTCTGTCTGGTTTTGTGTTTACATTGTTTGGTACAGCGGTAACATGGAAGGCAAATCAACAATCAGTTGTAGCCTTGTCGACGACTCAAGCGGAGTACATAGCCCTTGTTGAAGGGGTCAAGGAAGCCATATGGCTGAAAGGTATGATTGGAGAAATGGGGATTGGTCAATGGTGTGTGAAGATACATTGTGACAGTCAAAGCGCCATTCATTTGGCAAATCACCAGGTGTATCATGAAAGGACAAAGAACATCGACATCCGGTTGCACTTTGTGAGAGACATGATTGAGACAAAGGAAATCATGGTGGAGAAAGTTGCATCGGAGGAGAATCCAGCAAACATGTTCACCAAATCGTTACCAAGAGCTAAGTTCAAGCATTGCTTGGACTTGATTAACTTCGTCGAGGAGTAGACGGAGGTTGGAGAGGGCAGCATGGTGGTTGATGGGAAGTTGACATCACCATCGTTTTGAAGGCAAGGTGAAGATTTGTGAAGAATTGCCTTAAAAACTCAGAAACAGGAAAGAAACAGGAAACAGGTGCTGCCATCTGCGCCTGGGCGCAGCACCTCTGCACGGGGCGTAGCTTACTGAAGAATTGTAGCTTGTGCTCCTGCCATCTGCGCGGAGCGCAGCTACCCTGCGCGGGGCGCAGTACCGCGACTATATATTGGCTGTTTTGCGTTTTCTGAAGTTGTAATGTGATTTTTAGGGTTTTTAAGGCCAACATACAGACTAGGGTTAATAGAGAATCATCTTGGAAGACTCTAGGGTTGGGATAAACATATTTATCACCTTGTAATCACTTGTAATTGAATTTCTTGGTCACGGGAAGAAATTCGGGACTTGGGTAAAATAGGTTTGAAGACTATTTCTTGTAACCCTTGTTGTTCGGATTTCATTGTAACCGGAATATTCGATTGATAAGGAAGAAAGGAGAGCTGCCCTCTCCTCCGGACGTAGGTTCATTAACACCGAACCGGGTAAACAAACAAACGTGTCTTTTACTTTTCGCCGTTATTATTGTTCATGATTACTATTGCGACTCTCGCTTATTTTGATTGCTCAATTTAATTTGCTCCACACACTAAAGGTTATTTGTGTGGTTCAGTCCGAATTCACAACATTTATTACTCAAAAAGACTAATATGGTCATTTTGCGTCAAATTTGATTATATTTGAGTCAAATTTGAATTTGAATATTATCATTTTTTTAGTTTTTTTTATATGATTAAGAAATAAAACTGGTCTGTTTCTCATACTTTTTCACAACTCATGATAACATCACAATAGTTTATACCAAAAGTTTGACTCTTCTTCCATAAATCATTTCTTTGACTGTTCTACTGCCGTCAAATTTTATTTTCTATAGTTTCTTTCTACATTGAAGTTTCTCATTGAATATACAGCCATGTTCAACACAAGGAAGCCATGTTTCTTGCTTTATCTTCTCAACTTCATCTTCTCTTTACACTCCAATCTTTCCCATGCAGCTATAACTACAATCTCTGCAAACCAATCTCTCTCTGGTGAACAAACTCTAGTCTCTGAAGGGGGAATCTTTGAATTGGGTTTCTTCAAACCAGGTAATTATTCTAACTACTACATAGGCATATGGTACAAAAATATCAGTGTACAAACAATTGTTTGGGTAGCCAATAGAGACAACCCTGTCTCTGATAAATACACTTCCACCTTAAGAATATCAGGTGGTAACTTAGTTCTATTAAATGAGTCTTCAAAACAAGTTTGGTCAACAAACATGAGTTCTTCTAATACTGGTTCTGTTGTAGCTATCCTCCTAAATAGTGGAAATCTAGTTTTAAGAAATAGGCCTGATGATGATGATGCAATAGATCCTCTATGGCAGAGTTTTGATCACCAAACAAATACGTTTCTTCCGGGTGGAAAAATTAAGCTGGACAAGAAAACAAAGCAGCCTCAATATCTTACTTCATGGAAGAATAATGAAGATCCTGGAACAGGTCTTTTCTCTTTGGAACTAGACCCAAAGGGAACAAATTCATATCTTATTGTTTGGAATAAGTCTAAACAGTATTGGACAAGTGGACCTTGGAATGGACAGATTTTTAGTCTGGTTCCTGAGATGAGGTCAAATTATATCTACAATTTTTTATTTGTGTCGAACGAGAATGAGAGCTATTTCACTTACTCCTTGTATATCCCTTCCGCTATGTCTCGGCTTGTGATGGATGTCTCAGGACAGATTAAGCAATATACATGGTTGGAAAGTACCCAACAATGGAACCTCTTTTGGACACAGCCACGAGGACAATGTGCGGTTCATTCTTTCTGTGGTGCGTTTGGGAGATGTACTGAAATCTCAACGCCTTATTGTAGTTGTTTGAGAGGTTTTGAGCCAAAATCGCTATCTGATTGGAATCTGGGGGATCACTCAGGTGGGTGTGTCAGGAAAACAAGTTTGCAATGTGAGGGTTCTGATCAATCTAATAGGGATAATGATGGGTTCCTTGTAATCCCCAACTTGGCATTACCTATACATGCACAATTTGTGGGGTTAGGGAATGCAGCTGAATGTGAATTTACTTGCTTGAAAAACTGCTCTTGCAATGCTTATGCATATGATAGTAAGGGATGTTCAATTTGGATCGGAGACCTCATTAATCTGCAACTATTGTCTTCTGATGATAGTAGTGGAAAAATTTTGTATGTCAAACTTGCAACATCAGAACTCCATGATGCTAGTAAAAACAGTTCTCGGACGAGGGTGATTATTGGTGGTGTTGTGGGAGCAGTTATTGGTGTAGGTATACTCTTGGCCCTTTTATTGTTTGTTATACTTAGGCGAAGAAAGAGAATGCTTGCAACTGGAAATCTCTTGGAGGGTTTTATGGTGGAATTTGGGTACAAGGATTTGCAAAATGCGACTAAGAATTTCTCCGAGAAATTGGGAGGTGGAGGTTTTGGTTCTGTTTTCAAAGGAACATTAGCTGATTCAAGTGTGGTTGCAGTGAAGAAGCTGGAGGGTGTTAGCCAAGGAGAGAAGCAGTTCAGAACAAAAGTGAGTATAATAGGGACAATGCAAAATGTTAATCTTGTTCGCCTCCGTGGATTCTGCTCAGAAAGTACCAAAAGGTTGCTGGTTTATGATTACATGACAAATCATTCCTTGGATTTCCATTTGTTCTTGAAGAAGGATTCTTCTAAGGTGTTGGACTGGAAAATGAGATACCAAATTGCTCTTGGAATTGCAAGGGGACTAATTTATCTCCATGAGAAATGTGAAGATTGTATCATACACAATGATCTAAAGCCAGAAAACATTCTTCTTGATGCTGATTTTTGCCCAAAAGTTGCAGACTTTGGTCTAGCTAAGCTAATTGGACGGGATTTCAACAAGATCCTTACAACAATGAAGGGAACAAGAGGCTATCTTGCCCCGGAGTGGTTATCTAGGGCTGCTATCACAGCCAAATCTGATGTTTACAGCTATGGAATGATGCTTTTTGAAATTGTATCAGGTAGGAGAAACTCTGATCCATCTGCAGATGGCCAAGTTTCTTTCTTTCCAACCTTGGCAGCAGAAGTAGTTAACGAAGGTGGTAATGTCCTTAGCCTTTTAGACCCTAGGTTGGAGGGAAATGCTGACATTGAGGAGGTCACTGAAATGATAAAAGTTGCTTCTTGGTGTGTCCAAGAAAATGAAACTCAGAGGCCAACCATGCGTCAGGTAGTTCAAATTCTTGAGGGAATCTTGGATGTGAATTTGCCACCAATTCCAAGATTCAATCAAGTATTTGTAGATAACTAAGAGAATTTGCTTTTCCTACACTCACCCTCACCCCGTCTAAAATTCACAGGTTAAAAGAAATGTATGCTTCAACAACATCTCAGCTAAAATCAATATCTCATAGCTAGCATCATAACGTTTTCATTAGAAAACCACTCCATTAGAAAGCTTAGATCTTCAATTCATTAGAAAAGTTTTGAACGGATTTGTATGTTGCTCGTGCCTCTTACGTTTTAAGCAAATGTTTAAGCGTGTTATTATATTATAATAATAAGATTGTCTACACGAAATTCATGTATTGTAATACTTAATATGCAGAGAACAAATACTGCACCAACAAAATACAATCATTACTTCATAACAAGTTTGTGACTAATGCAATCACATGAACATAAATTCTTTCACTATACACCATAGTAACACAATAAGCAAACATTAGCTGCTAAATGTGAAAACAAATAACAATTGCAAGTTAATAATGATCAGAGAAATTACAACTGCTAACATCTTTACACAACATTATAATCATCACATGTAGAAAATGAGTGCAAGGTGTAAAAAATATGAAAATGAATTGAGCTGGGCATAACAACAAACACTTTGCAGGCAAATGAAAAATGAAGTATCAATTAATAACTTTGCTTCAACTTACATGTGGTGAGTAGAGCACAAGCACAATGCACATACTTCAGCATGGACTTATCTATAATAAGTAAATGGTGTTTAAGGTTATTAATGGATAACTTTCTTAATCAATTGCTTGATATAGTTAAAATTCATATTTGGTGGTGGCTAAAGACAAAGTAAAAATACTTTCATTTGATTTATTTAAATCTTTTGTGATCTAATTATTTGGCGTGCTTAGACTAGGCGACCGCGTAGTCTTGGATGCTTCACGGGAATCCTCCTAGCTCGTGAATCTATTCCTTTTAGACCCATCGCAAAATTCTAGTTCAAAAGGTCATGCATAGTAATATTGTATATGAATGTAATATTTTAAATATTGAGTTTTGCTATATAAAAAGGTTTAGCAGTCAGTTTGTTGTATGTTTACATTTTATTCATGTATAATTATTTTATATATATAAAAGTCATTATAAATTTTTAAAAAAAAAAAAACATCTTTAGTTAATTAATTTTTTAATATATCATTTGACTTATTTTAAAAAAAAATTAATTCCGTTTCTATTTAGTTTTGCTAATAAAAACGAGTAGACATATTTAAATGTTTATGAAAAGTTGTCGCATAAAACACAAACTACTCTGAACTTGGTAGTATTATCAATATGTGTCGTCGGATGTTGGTTACTAATAATAACCGGAAGCTCGGTTATGTCAGGAGACAAGCAAATCGAGCAGTTCATGAGATAGCTCTGACGACTCGCTTTATAGTTAGTTCCCAATTTTATAATTATTGTCCACCATATATTGAACCTATTGTTTTGAATGAATGAATTAAATTTTTTTTGCGTAAAAAAAAAAAGTTGCCACAAATAACTATAAGCCACTCTCATAATGAAATAGAAAACATATGATCACGTGTGAAGAAATAGCTAGCAGTTACGTTGCGTCTCATGCAAGTAATGTTCTGCTTTCTTAAAACATTATTATGATGATGTTAAATTTTATGCTTCTTGGCCTGATTGATGAATTATCTTTGATATTATTAAATTAAGGGAATGGAATTGTCAAATCAATACTATTTAAAATCTAATTACCAAATATGATGACTCCAAATACATCATTTTCTAAGATTTGTGACAAATTAAATTTGTGCAACAACCAACCATGTTCTGATTTAATTTCATAACGACTTTCTCTAACTTGCAATTTTAGATAAAAGTAACAGTGCCAAACAGAGAAAAGAGCAGGAAAATTTAAACATGAGCAGATGTTTCAGTTTTCCTCCAATCTAAGCTACCTCTTAATTATAAATGAGAAGAAAAGATAGCAATACAAGAAATTTGGAATCTTGCGTGCAGTCGAAATAATTCCAAGAATTCACACATTCAGAACATTGGTGGTCGTTTGATCAAGATTAGACAGTTCAAATTCACACTTAGTATTTTAAATTATAAAATAAAAATAAAAATTTACATTCTTTTGGACCGTCCGATTGTCACCGATGTCTAGAATGCTTAAATGCGGATTTTCCATGCCGAACTCCAATTTCTGGAACTTGTTCCCTTTCCCGTTGTGCCAAAGAAACCTTTATTCTTAGCAGCATCCCTTTGAAGAAATCTTGATGACTCTAAATTGTGACTGCGACCGCAATTGCAGTTACGCTGTGAATTTTGATGTTTGTTGTAAAATGCACACACAATAGCCATTATGATGTTATTGCAGAGACCTTTAAATTTTTTATATTGTTGCCGCAATTACAGTTATAGACTGCAATTGTCTATTCGTTCGGGCATTGGATTTTGTGTTGGACAACATACCAACCCTTTTTAGCAAGTGAGAGCTTGCGCGAAAAACAACAGAAAAACATTGATGTCAAAATAATGACATTAATTTTACCTAAAAAGATTGTAACCACTAAGCTTATGAGAACCACCATGTAACATCCTAGCCATTGGAACTTTTTTTGCTTCCCTAATTGACCTTCATTAGACTTGGATAAACTTTTTAATTCAGACACCGGCGAGCATGAACACGATGAACTCGACAAAGACGTCTCAATTGCCTTGATTGCTTCATTATTAGGCTTGAAAGACGATGAACTTCTTGTATGTAGGGAATAACTACGCTTTGATCCAAAACAACTTTGGCTATAACGATTCTTCTTGTGAATTGTATTCTGCGAGGCAAACGAAAAAAAAAATCAAGATGCATGCTAATAATAAAATTGATAATTAAGTATTATTTTTACATATAAACTCAAATTAATTATATAAAACAATGATAGCAAACCAATGTTAATTTAAAAGACTAACCAACAGTAATAAAATAAAAAATAAAGACTAACCAATATGGTTTTAAATAACACGGCCTTAATCACCTTAGCAAGTGTTTGTTTTGGAGGATGACCAACAACCTGATCTTGTATCAATTTCGAACAATTTTGGTCCAAAAACATCGAATTGGTAGCTGAATTTTGTCTCTCATGTTTACTACGATTAGTAGATGGATCAATGACACTTTCAGATTCAAGCATAGAATCAAAATCAACAACCGGACGAAAACATGTTAAAAACTTGTTCTTCGAAACGTTCTTCATAATTTTCCAAGTTGTGTAACTATGAGAAAATTGTTAGAAAAACAGTAAAAAGAAATTAAATAACACAATCAGTTATAAGAATTATGAAATAATACTAATGAGTGATAGTGATGAAGGGCTTAGAGGAGTTTGTTTATATAAGGAAGAATGTGTAAATATACTATTGAGTCAATATCAAAGTATAAATAGTACGGACGAAAATAAAGAGGAAGACTTTGCATTTTACAAGAGAATTTTGGGGTTAAGGCCTGCAAAGATGTCTGTTTGGATAATTAGACAAACAGGCAAGTGTCTTTGATTTTGTCTTTTAAATAATAATATAATTATACAAATAACGTGTGTTTGGTTCTCTATAGTTGACCAAGGTGGTTTGCTTTGTTGTGAGAGTGATTGAGGCTTATAAAAAGAACTAAGAAGAATAAGGGCGGGCAAACCTAGGAAGGGGCACTTAATTTGCTTAATTTGGGGTTTGGATTTCGTGCTGCAATTACAGTGATTTAGAGGATTGAGATCATTTTTTTTATGTAAGTGATTTAGACCGTTTAATCTTAAATCAAACAGTACGGATTTATTACTACGTGAAACTGCGTGAATTCTTTACAGCAACAAATCCTAGTGCCTTAATTTAGGGGTATCCGTGAGGGACAGGTGAGGGGAGCGGATTTGATGTTGTAACTGCGTGACACAGTTACATCTCTGAATCGTTCGATTTGAATCAATGGTTCAAATCATTTTTACCTGAACAGTTAATATGGACCGTCTAATCTGAATTTAATGACTGAGATTGAAAACAGTATGAAACCGTGGGAAAAACAACAACATCAAATTTGGATCCGGCAGGTGAGCACTTGGTAATAAGATGTGATGTTGCAATTAAATATAATAAGGGTCATGCTAATAAACAATGCACCCGGTGCACTAGTTAAGCATACCCAAAAAAGAAATAAAGAGATCAAATTAATGCTAGAGAAATTACTTTTTGCATCTTTAACACATTAAATACACAAGTTCTAAGAAAAATTTAGATATTAATATGCTTAGGCCCCGTTTGGCCCGGCTTATTTTTTACTTTTCTATTTTGCTTAAACAAAATAGAGAAGTATAAAATTATATTTGACACTATTTCTCCTTAAAAGTATTAGAGAAATAAAGTAAAAAGGTAAAAAATAAAAAAAAGTTAAGTAAAACACAATTTTTTCATTCTTTACTATTTTTAAGGAGAAGAAAAAAAGAGGAAAATAAGCCGGGCCAAACGGGGCCTTAACCAATGCACCAGGTGCATTGTTTAACATTTTCCATATAATAATTAGGTAGAAGAGATTTTTTTTTTTTATAAACTAGGTAGAAGAGATTTTATTGTATATCTTTATTGTGTAAAACTATAATTATAATTATCGATCATTAGTTGGTTTGGTGGTGATGACGCTGAACTTGGTAGGGAGGACCACGGTTCGATCCCCCGCAACTGCGATCGGGAGGGGACTGGAATCACTTGATGCAAGAATCGACCCCAAACCAGATTAAACTGGTGGTGAAAGCAAAAAATCAAAATAAACTATACTTATAATTACTATAGGAACATGTATTACAATTGAATTTATTATGAAAAAATCTTGCTTATAAAAAAAAAAAGAGAAAATCTTAAATTTAGTAATATCTTTTTTTTTAAACATCTAATCAAACATTTTACCGATTCTAGTATTCTCTATATATAGTACTCACTCCGTTCCAAAATATAAGTCGTTTTGACCATATTACACAAATTAATAAATGTAATTAATGTTATATCGAAAATAGAAATTATGAGTTAGTTTACAAAAGTGTCATTCATTAATTGTGTTTGGAAAGATAATTTAAAGAATTGAAAGAAGAAAGAGAAATAAATAGTTAAGGGTAAAGCCACTTATATTTTGGAACAAATTTTTTTTCTCAAAACGACTTATATTTTGGAATAGAGGAAGTATAATTTTTTCTATACACGCAGAATCCGATTTTGAATCCAAGGGAAGACGGCCAACTTAGTAATTTATCGGCACTTGTTAATAAGGATTGATGGATTTATTTTTTTTACAATTAAGTTAGTGAGAATCGAATTTAATGGACTCGTTCGCTCTATTATTATTTTTGTTTGATAAAATTAAGAGACCAAGTATAATTCTTTCATTCTACTTCCTCCGTCCTAAAACTTTGGTCTTCTTAGAGTTTTGCACATAAATTAAGAAATAACAAAAATTGATAAGTTAAGTCATTTTTACCATTACTTTATTAAGAAATAGATTTAATGATTGTTTTAGTTTTTGTAAGAATATAAATGGTAAAGTATCATTAATTGTGTTTTAATTTTCTAAAAGGATCAAAGTTTTGGGACAAAATTAAAAAGTTAAAAGGATTAAAGATTTGGGACGGAGGAAGTATTAACTAAAAGTAAATAAATAAAATCATCCTTGAAATTTTATTCATCAATTAAATTCATCCTTGAATTTTTTAAATACATAAAATGTCCTTAGTGAAAATATATTACTCCATATATAATTGTATCGGGCGAGTTCACCCAAGCCCAATTACTTGTAAGTCCATTAAAATGTCCTTAGTTAAAATATATTACTCCATATATAAATATCCATTACATCTTGATCCAAGCCCAATAACCCCGCTCACTAAATCACCATGTGAAAGACGTGCCTTTACCCACAATTTGGAAAGAGTGGTCGGAATGCAACCCCCACTTCCCTCAATTAGGGTTGGGAACAGGCCAGGCCAGGTTTTGACAGGTCTGAGTGTGGCCTATGATTTTTTTTCAAGTCTAATATCAAATGCTTCTTTTTTTGGTCTGACTTGGGCCTGTTTAAAGTCTGGCCTGACCTGGTAGTCTGTTTAAAAGTCTATTTTACATTTAAATTTTTATAATTTCTAGAATATTAAGAAAATAAAATAAAATGCTTAGCACAATAATTTGTATTTTGCCTAACAAATATATTTTGTCTAATAAATATTTTTTATTTATATAAATAATATTTTTTTTATAAAAGATGATATAAATAATAATAATTAAATATAAACATACCGACCTAACAGGCTTTGCCAGCTTTTTTAAAAGTAAGTCTGGTCTATTTATATAAATAAGCTTTTTCAAAGCCTGAACCTGACATTTTTAATAAACAGACCATGTCAGGCCTAAGCCAGGCCAGACCGGAAGCCCCTGGAGGCCGTCTGACCTATTCCCAACCCTACCCTCAATATAGGAATGATGAAGTCATGGGATCATCGGGCAGTTACTCAGTTAACTAAGTCTCTTCTTCTTCTTCTTCAAGCCAGACGAGCCTGCAAAATTCCAAATGACGTTAGTTACCAACGGGTATGCTGTCGCCACCATGTGAAACGTTCATCCACCAGGTTCTATCTTTCTCTATAACGTTTTGATCTTTGCTGAATATTTCCTTTGTTTTCTTCATTGCCTATATTTCCACCTTTACTCGGCTGTTAATCAATTAACAAAGGGAAAACTATTTCTTATTTTAAGCTTAGGAATCTTAGTTGAGTAGAGTGGAGTGAGTAGTTAATTCAAATTTTGGACTTACGAGTATAAACCTCCGTAGCATCGACACTTATGATGGAAGACGTGGCGGGGTATCAATAGTCGGTACGATATTGACACATATGATTTAATTAGATCAATTCAATTTTTTAAAATATGTCCAATGTTAACGTGTCAATGTCATCCGGTGTCCGTGGGTGTGTCAATACTTGATAGGTTTAAACATTAACTTTTCAAGTCATTATGTTAACATGTTTCTGGTGTTCAAATAATTGAATTGACCAATCTGTAATTCAAGGAAAAAAGGGGCATTTTGATAATCAAACATACACTACGTGGTACGGACACAAACAGGGACACAACATGGACACTGACACGTTGACACTGATAATAATTTGAGAAAATGACATAATTCAATGTAATTATAAGTGTTGATGTTATGTCGGTGTCGGACACTAGGACACACTTAATCGGAGAAGTGTCCATGCTTCATAGAACATATATATTATGGACCTGTTTGGATTAACTTATTTTTGAACTTATGCAAGACAGCTTATGTAAATAAATACATTTTTATGTATTATTATAAGTTCATCAAAGTACTTTATGATAAAATAACTTATAAAAATACAATTTTCGTTAGTAGAAACTTATAAATTAACATAAAACTTTATTTATTTGTATAAACTATTTTGCATAAGCTCAAAAATAAGCTAATCCAAAGAAGTCCTATATGCTATAGCACACTAACTTAAAAAGAAAATCTCCTTATTCAAACCATATATTACAATTTACAATTACATTTGTTAAAATCAAAGCATGACTTCTTTTTTTTTTCATGAGTAACAAATTACAATAGAGACAACTAAATTGGTCTCCCTAATTTTCTATTGAGGACTTAGAGCTAGCTGATGAGATATTACTTTTGGCCTGAGAAATTGTTGAGATGTTACTCTTTACCTGTGAACTTTGTGTTGAGCTAGAGTCAGTGTAGAAAATCATATTCTCATGATTCTCAACAAACATTTGAAGTGATCTTGGAATTGGAGGCAAATTCACTTCCAAAATCCCCTCAAGAATTTGAACTACCTGACCCATTGTTGGCCTTTCAGTTTCATTGTCTTGGACACACCAAGAAGCGACTTTTATTATTCGCGTAACCTCTTCAACATCGCCATTTCCATCCAATTTAGGGTCCAAAAGGGTGATCGCATTGCCACCTTCGGTAACTACTTTTGCAGCAAAGGTAGGAAAGAAAGTAACTTGGCCATCTTCTGATGGATCAGAGTTCCTCCTACCCGATACAACCTCAAAAAGCATCATTCCGTAGCTGTAAACATCGGCTTTGGCTGTAATAGCCACCCCAGAAATCCACTCTGGAGCAAGATAGCCTCTTGTTCCTCTCATGGTTGTTAGGACCCTGCTGAAATCTCGTCCGACTAGCTTAGCTAAGCCAAAGTCTGCAACTTTCGGAACAAAAGCAGAGTCCAGGAGAATGTTTTCAGGCTTTACATCGCAGTGTATGATACAGTCTCGGCACTTCTCGTGGAGGTAAGTTAATCCCCTTGCAATTCCAAGAGCAATTTGGTATCTCATTTTCCAGTCCAACACCTTAGAAGAATCCTTTTTCATGAACAAATGGAAATCCAAGGAACCGTTTGGCATGTAATCATAAACCAGCATCCTTTTAGTACCTTCTGAACAGAATCCTCGGAGCCGAACAAGATTAACATGTTGCACTGTCCCTATTGTGCTCACTTCTGTTCTGAACTGCTTCTCTCCTTGGCTAACACTTTCTAACTTCTTCACCGCTACCACACTCGAATCAGCCAATGTTCCTTTGAAAACTGAACCAAATCCCCCTCCTCCCAATTTCTCAGAAAAATTCTTAGTCGCATTTTGCATATCTCTGTACCCAAATGCCACCAATGAACCCTCCACAGGCTTACCTGTTCCAACTGTTCGCTTTCTTCGCCTAAGCATGACAAACAGAAGAAGAGCCAAGAGAATCCCTATTCCAACAACCACACCCGCTACAACGCCGATAATCACCCCTTTATTGTTTTTAGCATCATTAAATTCTGATGCTGCAAGTTTTAGATACACTGTTTTTCCGCTACTGTCATCTGAAGAAAACTGTTGCAGATTCAGTAGGTCTTCAATCCAAATTGAACATTCATTACCATCATATGAATAAGCAGAACAAGAGCAGTTTTTCAAGCATATTGATTCACATTCTACTGCATTCCCTGATCTCACAGATTTTGCATGTTTAGGCAATGCCATGTTAGGGATTGCACGGAACCTATCCTTTACCCCGTTAGAGTGATCAGAACTTTCGCATTGCAGCGTTGTTTTTCTCTTACACCCACCTGAGTAATCCTCCAGATCCCAATCAGATTGAGACTTTGGCTCAAAACCACTCAAACAATTACAATACGGCTTCGAGTTCTCAGTACAGCTCCCAAACGCACCACAGAAAGCATAAACCTCACACTGTGTTCTTGGCTGCGACCAAAACAAGTTCCACTCATTAATACCTTCCAACCATGATAATTGCTTAATCTGCCCTGAGATATCCATCACAAACCGCGATATAATGGAAGGGTTATACAATGAATAAGTGAAATAACTTTCATTCTCGTTCGACACAAACGAAAAATTATAGATATAATTTGCCCTCATCTCAGGAACCAAACTGAAAATATGTCCATTCCAAGGTCCACTTGTCCAATACTGTTCAGACTTATTCCAAAGAATAAGATACGAAGTCGTTCCTTTCGGGTCTAATTCCAAAGAGAAAAGACCTGTTGCAGGATCTTTCTTATTCTTCCATGAAGTAAGATACTGAGGCTTCTTTGTTTTACTGTCTAGCTTAATTTTCCCACCAGGAAGCCATGTATCTGTTGGATGATCAAAACTTTGCCATAGAGGCTTTGATGTATCATCATTAGGCCTATTTCTCAAAACAAGATTTCCAGTATCTAGAAGCATAGATACAACAGAAACTGACTTAGAAAAACTCATGTTTGTGGACCAAACTTGTTTTGAAGACTCATTTAATAGAACTAAATTACCATCTGAAATTTTTAAGGTGGCAGTGTTTTTGTCTGAGACAGGATTGTCTCTATTTGCTACCCAAACAATTGTTTGTTGACTAATTTTTTTGTACCATATGCCTATGTAGTAGTTAGAAGAATTACCTGGTTTGAAGAAACCAAGTTCAAAGATTCCTTCTTTAGAGATAAGAGTTTGATCACCAGAGAGAGATTGGTTTGTAGAAATTGTAGTTATAGCTGCAAGGGAAGGATAAGAGTTTATAGAGAAAAAGAACATTAGAAGAGAAAGACAGAACCATGGTTTCATCATGTTGATTAACATTGTTTGAGTGGAAACTCTTCCATGCATTTAAGTCAAGTAAGTGGTTTTTTATAATTGCATTAATTACTTTGTCCTTGTGGGATGGTTTAAGTCGTTGTCATTAGTTGTAAATTTCATGTGACAGTATGAAATGGACAACATTGTTAAGCAGAATCAGTAGTAGTAGTAGTATTATAAAGGTTGCAGCATTTATTAACTTCACCAAGCACTATTTTCTTTTGTGTATTGTACTTCTCCAATTTACACAATAATGTTAAATTTGTTTTACTGTGATACATTTGTAGTATTTGACTATTTATAGCATTTTCTATTGATTGATGTTATTTTCACATAAGTGAGACTGATACCGGAAAACACTCCGGTACACATATTATTTGGATATGTATCGGGACACTGCTGAGGTGGACAGTTCAAATAGATCTACAAATAATGTTCATCTCAGGTAGTATATCGGTACACATTTGTACCAAATAATTCACCATTTCGGACACCGTACAAAATACACATGAGTTAGTCTTAGTATTGATATGAGAGGAGAGAAAATAATTTACTGTGTTTGGTGTCAATTGTTGGTTAAAAATATGTTTTCTATTTTCTCTATGATGATATGGTTTTGATATGTTTGGAAACATGTCTCTTATTATGTGGATGTCCAAGATATAATCATTTATTATTTATTTTAGATTTTAGAAGGATTGTAAATGTAATTGTACAATTTGAGACTTCCTTTACATAATTGCAGTAGAATAAACTATCCAAAAATAGCGTAGGATGGTATGATAGCTGTCAAATAAAAAAAAATGTTCTAAAATATTTTAACTAATACTATGTATTTTACTATTTAATTTTTTTTATACATATACAACAATATTATATTCGGCGAATGAACCTTCCCGAGCAAATACCAAATAATTAATAATTAGTTTATAACGGTGAATTTATAACAAATAGCAAATAGTTGATATTGAATAAGTTAGCTGATTTAGAATAAAAATGATAATTATAAATATATATATATATACTTGACCAAACAAAACTGTTTTGTCAAACAAATCTAGTTTTTATTTTTGGTAGAAAAAAAATGTAGAGACACTTTTTTTTACTTTCACACCGGTTTTTGACCAATCAAAAATAAGCGACTAATCCGACTCATGCGGCGTTGATATATTATTCAATCAATCTTGTGCTCACAGGTCAGAACAACAAAGAAATCTCTTAGTAGGGGTCCATCTAAAAGATTGGGATGATTATCCTTCAAATTGGACATTTGACTTTTGGAGTACAATTCTCTTCTTTTAGAAAATTAGTAAGTGGGAATATTTTCCAATTAATTAACACATCGTGACAAGATAATCAATGAACTGATTTTCCATTCACAGTGTACTTTGACTATTCTCCAAATGTAAAACTATTGTCCACTAGGCACTAGCTAAGTTTCCACTTTCTACTAGTTACATACTCGTACGCACGGGTATAATGAGATTAACCATATATAATCAATTTTATTTAGGATTAACAATAAAATTAAAAAAGTTATAAAATGAATTAAATAAATGGACATAAATTATAACGACTAAGATTTCAGGGATATTGCTTAAAAAAAAAAAAAAAGGATTACAAGGACATAATATTATTGATAATTAAATATAGTCATTGTCATCGGTGATAATACATAAAATGTTTGATAAAAGATAAATTTTAACAACTATATTTTGTCTAGTGTATATTATAGTTAATTTAAAATTTTGTCTAGTCTGAATATAGTGTTAGTTTGAGACTTTTCGAAGGCATCACATCAAGTTGTGGTATAGAAAGTCTACACCGAAAAGTCACATCACTTGTTATCATCATTTCTAAATTCTTTATTCGCGAAATAATAAAGGAGATGTATTGGATTGAGATTTGAAGAGTATTTTCACAAAAAAAAAAAAAAAAAAAATTGAAAATTTTAAAAGATTTTATGAGATTATATTGACTTTGTGATATTTTCTTTACAATCAAGATTTTTAATGCAGAATTTTATGAATTTATGACACCAATTTTTAAGATTTCAAAAAACTTTTTAGACTTTTAAGATTTTAAATGAATCAATTAATTTTGACAAAAAAATAGCACAATATTAAAATTAAAAAAAAATAAAAGCAATTCCATAAAAAAAATGGAAAGAAACTTTATACTTCCTCCGACCTTAATTATAAGCAAATATCACTTTGTTGATAAATTAAATAACTAATGCATCTAGTCCACTTTTTAGATTAAATACATTAGTTATTCAATATATCAAAAAAATGACATTTGCTTATAATTAAGGCCGAAGAGAGCATGTTGTAAGAAGAAAAAAAAAATTTGCCTTTTTTTTAAGAAACAAATTTGCATTGCTTGTTTTTTTTCATGACGACACCTTCCCTATTTTATACTTTCAAGAGCACCATCTATCATAAAAGAAAACAGCCAGAAACACATTTTTGAAAAGTAGCAGCCGAATAAAAAAAGGCAGGACAAAAGATCGATCAAAATCAAAAGTAAAAAATCGTTTTGATTGAATTTAGTTTTATAGAATAGTAATGTTATTTGAAGTGGAACATATATAACTGGAGAAAAAAAATAAGTAGATCAGCATATGTCAAGGAAGTGTGGCGGTGCAGATAAGAATGGTTATGCCACTTCCATGGCAACCTTCACGTGGAGAAAAGTGAGAGAGAACCGATTGTGCACACAAAAAAATCTTAGTGAATCTGAAAAAGTGTTGGAGTTTTACGTGAGTTTTTTTTTTTTTTTTTGATAAAATAGAGGGCCTACGCCCAAAAGAAAAGAAATTACATGAAAATCATTCGCGGGGTAGTTAAAAAGCATGTGTATTTTCAACTAAAAAGTTCCATAGAATCCATTAAAATCCATTCGACAACAGAATCAATTGAAATATGTATATTTTTGAATGTCAAAAGAAAATTTATAAGTAGTCAGAAATCTCAATTGAATACCAACATATTTCGTTTCCTTGAAATCTATGTTTGGATTAGTCTAGTGTTGGTTCCAAACAAAAACTTATTTACTCGTGATGACGATATATATTTTAAATAATTCATTTTGTGTAAAGATGAATACTTGTTTCACGTAAATTTTTTCAATAACTTACTCCCTCCGTCCCAAAAAGATTAAGTCTTTTGCAAAAAAAATTGGTCTCAAAACACTTGAGTCATTTGCAATTTTCTATGTTGTATTTCCACTTCTACCTTTATACTACTTTTGCAGAATTTACTTTTTATCAAATATTTTAAGTTTAAAAAAAAAACTTCTCCTCATGTTAAGTAGTTAATTAAATATTTTATCAAAAAAAACTTTTTCCTCGTGTATAAAAGTTAGTTTAAATTAGGTCAAACTATTCATTTTGGTCCCTTACGTTTATTTTAAGTTTCAATTTGGTCTCTTACGTTTAAAAAGTTTCAATTTAGTCCATTACATTTATTTTAGGTTTCAATTGGGGTTATGATTGATGAAGTGAATGTTATTAAAACTGTTATGTTGTTGTATGCTTAAGAGTATAATTGAATTAGTATCAAATGTTAGAATTTGAAAATTCAAATAAAGGAGGGAAATGAAATTAGAAATATTTAAAGTATAATTGAAATTGAGTATAAATGTTTCCAAAGTCTGTCATATGAAGCAAAACTACAAAAGTGACTATGAAATGTAATATGGGTTATTAAACTTTGGCTAATGGATATTAATTTTGCATTTAGGTTTTCAAAGTACTTTGTGATAGGGGTATGGGTGGCGCCTAAATAGCCTGAGCAACTTTTATTGAATGCTAGACTCCAACTGTTGACTATGTTGCAGAGTTGGTAATAGTGAAACTTTGAGAAGTCATAGTTTCAGATAAAGGAACTTGCAATCTACAAAACTTTGAATTGTAAATATATGACAAACTACCAATTACAGTACTATAGAGTTTGGAGTTTCAATATTAAACTGCATACATATTTGAGGAGTTTATGACATAATAATGTAGGTTTTTTATTTATATCATAATTTATTCCAAGAGCATTATGTTGAAACATAAAAATCGCAGACTATTATCTTTTTCAATTATGAAGCCTTTGTAACATTAAATGAGCAATAATCATTGATTTGAGAACTTAATAAAGTTGCTAATTCATATTGCATATAATAGCATAAATAACCATATTAAGTTTGCCAAAGGTGGGCATGTAAACAAAAACCATGTACATGGTACGACAAACCAACACCAAATGTATTTCACAAAGTAAGAAGTGCTTAATAAGAAATTAAAGATGAAAAGCATAAAGTAGAAATGTCTTAATGCAAATAAGAAATTTTCAGATTAATTCTTCTTCTTAATGAGTCTTCTCTAGCAGGAGTCTTCTCTACCTGATATTATAATTGAAGCATATTAGTTAAACTTCGTATTTCAAAGTTTATATGCAAACATTTCCAATTAACTAATAAAAGTTTATAGAAATCCACTCTAATATAGTAATCTTTCAAAAGACATGTAAAAATATCTAGGAAAGGGTAAAGCATATAAATGGTCTTTCCATTCCAACCTTTGTAATGTCATTGATTTCATTGTCATTAGCATCAGTCTTGTCTACCTGATATGAGTTATTGTCTGTATAGTTAAGCTTGGTATTTCAATCTTTATAGATAAACATTCCAAGATACTAAATAAAAGTTTATAGAAATCAACTCTAATATTGTTATGTTTCAAAAGACATGGAAAAAATATAGCATAGGCCGAAGAATATATTGATTGCTAAACATAGTAAAGTTTATAGATACCCATTCATCTATTGAAGATTGAAGTTTAGCTAATGAAAAATGAACATGAAAATGTTACATAAAAAGTAAAAGACCATAAAAAGTTTGTCTTGTACTTTGAAAACAAAGTTAAATCTTGAAATCTAAACTCAAACTTTGAAAAAAAATGTTATGAAGCAAAACTAAACTCCAACTTTAATCTTAAAATCTAAACTCAATCTCTGAAAAACATGCACAAAGTTTAATCTGAAAATCTATACTCCAACTTATAAAATAAACCAAAACTTTCATTGAAATTAAAGTCTAGTTTGTGATGGGTCTCAACATCACAACAAAAATTTACCTTATGCATCTCAATATGTCAAAAAAAATAACGAAGTTTACTGAAAAATCTAACCCTTTGTGTTTCCCATAAAATAGAAACATATGTAACATCCTTCAAGTAAAAAAATGAGCATTCAGGAAACAATCAAAACTTCATAATGATAAAATAACGAAGTTGCAAAGTGTACGGATGGAAAGGTTACCTTAACATTTTCAGTTTCCTTAGAAGTACTAATAACCCTGATGAAGAAAAATAATGTTATAAAGTTGAAATAATATAGATATGAAAATTGAAATCAAATAAGTTTTCCAAATCACCTTAAGTTTCTCAGTTTCCTTAGAACTCCTAACAACCTTAATCACGTTTGAGAGATTTTGTTAACATTATGGATAATCAATACGCAAAATGAGGGGAAATATATATTATATGGAACTGGAAAATGAAATATTCAAAATTACCTTAACTTTTTCCTTATCCATGGAAGAGATTGCAAGCTTATGTTAAACATGGAGAGTAAAAGGAGGATGAGAAGATAACTTGACCAATAAATATAACAAAACAAACCGATATTTTAACCATCATAGTCGTCCTTTTATGCAAAAAAATCTAAATGTTACAAAGAAGCTGATGTTACATTGGGGACAAAACAATTTCAGTAAAAGTTACGTTTTGATTTTGAAAGGATGTTTTAAGGTTTTGCAGCAACGTTGAACATGAAAGAAGAAACAGGAAAGTTTTAAAATAGCAAAATAACCTTGAATATTGCAACAAATGCCCTTCAGCAGACCCCCCCCACAACGTTCAAATGAGTTTAGAATAATGAAAAAACTTTGTTTCATATGTTTGCTAAAGTACAATCAGAGTTGTTCACGATCCTTGTTGGCCACTGTGAAGGAAAGGGTATGCAAAAGACAACTCTAACATTGTACTTGATGTACTAATCACATAAATGTTGCCATAACAAAAAAAAAACTTAAGGGCAAAACAGGGAGATTTTAAGAATTTGAATTAGGATGAATGTGGTGAATTTGCATCAAATATTCCAAGAAAGTACATTAGATTTACAAAAAAAAAATCCGGGCTGTTACAATCCACACAGTTAATTGTTTTTTAAATCAACTTCCTAATATAAAAGTCTTGATAATAGCAACTTGCATATATTTTTACTAATGGTGTTAGAAAAGGATCTCAAACTAAGTTTGAAAATTGAAGGGAACATCTTCATGGATCAAGTTTGGGTTCCATAGAAAGCACACATGTTCATCAAATCAAAGGGAAATAAGATGTGAGAGGCTTTAGATGCTCATATAATTAAGAGTATGTCACTTTGAAAATCTATTGGATATGGTGTCACTAAAAAATAGAAACATAAGAGATGGTGTTAGAATAAAATAGAAAGGTCATGACATAGTTAAGATTAACAAAACAGTGTTGGCTTAATGCATATGATTTTTCATATATCCAAAGTAGTAATTTTTTTTGAAAAACTATGTAAAAGCATATAAAAACTATAAAAGTGCCAACCTTGAAGTAGTTTCTAGGAAAAATGTTATGTAATATGCATCCTACTCTTGTCAAGATTATCAAGTAAAGATATAGCTTGGACAATCATGGATTTGCCTGACAAAAACAATCTTAGGTCAGAAAAAAATTGTTACCTAAAGAATACAAAATTATCAGGCAATGGAAAAAATAAATTGGAATGAAATAAATATTTGCATAAAAGCGAGGTTATGTCTTGGACAATGATACCTGATATGAGTTAAAGAAACTCCTACCTATATTAGTATAAACATATACCATGTTTTGCTACCTCCACCATCATATACATTTAAGATCAAAAGGTTTGTGCATCCCTGCTAATAATAATGTCCAAACCACTTTAAGCTAAATGGATTCTAGAGATATAGCTATGTATAATCAAACTAAGCAATGTCCAAACCAACTTTGTGAAAGTAGAAATTTGAAAAAGTTAAGGGAATATACCAATTAATAGATCTGGCTGATATTTGCCTGATTGTATTTCAGCAAAGTCCTTGAAGTTGAATGAAAATATCGGAATTCCAAGAATATCAATTTCTTCTACTCGTGTTGCACCAAGAAATGTCAACTTAAACTTGTGCGAGGAGAATTTAAAACCGAGCTCATTTTCAAGGACTTTAAAATTACGCATATAGTATGTTTTGTTCAATATGAGCTTTGATTTCCATTCTTCAATGTCAGATTGCGTAATTGTAGCTTGAATAGTGTCTCCCTAAAAATAATGGCATTATACATGATCAAAAATTAGTATGAAGTATAACAATTGAAGAACCAAATATCGATCAGAGTTGTTCACCTTGATATCCCTGAGCAACAGCACGATGTGATCTTCAGTGTTATTCTTAACTCCAGTCCACATGTCATCAATAACAACTCCTAATCTCCAAATTTTCTTCTTTTTGGTTACATTCTTTATTGGATCATATTTTCCGACAATGATTGTATCATTCACCTCAGCTATTGGAGACAAAGTTGCCTACAGATGATTTTGATATATATATTTTGTGATTTGTAAGAAAATTTCAATTAAACAATCAGTTTAGGTTGGTTGAAAAAGTAAAAGATGAGAGAGAAAGTAGAGAGAGAGGGTGTGGGGAAGCTCTCTTCCCCAAGAGGAGGAGGGGTGAGGCTAACTGAATTCAATGAGAAGTGGGGTGATGGTTTCGTTCGGCGTCTCAACAACGAAGCTATTTCTTTCTTCATCACCAATATTCCTGAAGATGTTTTGGTGGTGGATCTTTGGAAGTTGTTTGCTAAATATGGTAGGGTTGGAGAAGTTTATATTCCTAGCAAGAAGGACAAATGGGGTCATCGTTTCGGTTTTGTCAAATTCTTGGACGTGGGGAATGTGGAGGAGCTGATATGAAGCTAGGAGAGGTTTGGTGTGGTACTTTCAAACTGCGTATCAACCTGTCTCGCTTTGGTAGGAGTGAAAAGCTTGTTCCGAGGATGCAATTACCTTTTTGTAAAGGTGGTTCTGGTTCTAATGTGCTCAAGGCAGGAGTTGGCAATGCTTCTGTAGGAGGCGGTCAACATGGAGGTAAGGGGTGGAAGGGGAAAGGGCTGGTGGAGGAGGAATGTTTGAAAACTAAGGGGAAAACTTCTGACTCGTCTTTGGAGTTGGAGGCGGATATGGAGTTCATCTTTGCACTAGAAAATAGCATGGTGGGTAGAGTAGTGAAGGGGAAAGACATCAAACAGTTACGTTTCAATCTCTGTATGGAAGGCTATGGTAATTTACGTATAGCAAGTCTAGGGGAAGGATGGGTTATTGTGTTTAGTGAATCTGGAGGTGACGTTTCATTGGCAGTCAACAACAAGGTTTGGTGGGAAGGATTGTTGGAGGATTTCAGGCCTTGGTCTCCACTTATGGTCTCCTCAAGAAGGGATATTTGGGTGAGAATTCATGGTGTTCCTCTTCAACTTTGGAACGAACAGTCGTTTCGATCAATCTTGAAATCTTGTGGAGAAGTGGTTGGCTTGGATGATGATACGAGAGGAAGGGTTCGGTTTGACATGGCAAGGGTGAAGATTTCAGTACCAATCCTAGGTAATGTTGATTTCACCCAGGTGATAATTTCTCAAGGGCTCAAGTTTGTTGTCCGTGTGGTGGAGGAAAGAGGAGGACCATTGGAATTTGTCCACGTTGCTAGGGAGGTTGATCAACTCCGGTGGAGCACGGCGGCTTCGTCGTGTGACTCAGGCGAAAGGGGCGAAGGTGGTACGGAGGTGGCTCAGGTGGACGGTGGAGATTTTTGTAATTCTGATAGTGATGGGTCAGATCAAGGTCAAGAAAGTGCAGCAGAGACACTGCTGGAAGTTCAGAGTAGGAGGGTAGACAAGGGGAATTTGGGGTTTACTTCTCAGGATCCTTTTATCGAGACAGTTGGTGTTAGGCCTTTTTCCAGCAAGGGCCATACAGAGAAGACAAAAAGGGGGGTTGTTTCATGTGGTGAGACAAAAAAGGCAGATCAGGTGCGAGGTTTGTCTTTATCAAACCTAGGAGATGGTGTCAAGAGGATAGATGAGGTGCAAGGTGTTGACTTGGTGGGCCAGGTAGGTGAGCAGGTGATTTCTTCTCTCTCTTCACCAAAGTCAAATGGTAAGGGTGTAGATGAGCTGGACCCACATATTTTAAATTGTGGTGAGTTGGAGCGGGTTGCTGGATCGGGCGAAGAGGTGGAGCGGTTGGATTTAATTTCTCAATCTGACCCGGGTGGGGGTACTTCAGTCAATGACAAATTAGAAGTTTTGGTTGAACAAGCAAAGGGGAAAAGGAGCGAAAATCAACCCCAGATTTTTCCTCTGGAGGATAGCGATTTATCTTCTTCAAATTTTCCCAACTCTCAATCTGATATTGGAACTCAAAATCGGCGGCATACTTCCAGGCAGCGGAAACAAATGAGCTGACTACCTTTTCCTAACATGTTTGGCCCTAAATGTCTCAAATTAGCAGAGATTGTGAATAGTGCAGGTTCCAGTAGCAGGAGAAAGAAGAGTGGAAATGTTGTAGGCTCAAAGAAAGATTTTGTAACTGTTGATCAACAGAACATGGAAGCTGGCGTTGGGGAGGTTTCGGGGGAAGTTAGGGAGGAAGGTGTTGCTTTCCAATCATCTCCGATTGGTATTTCTGTAGCGCAGGAGGGTGAAGTTCATAATTCTGGGCTCAATTTATTGTTGGATGAAGATGCTTTGGAGGATGTGGATGGGTATGCGTTAAATAGAAAAGGCCCTGAAGCTAAAAGAATGGAGGCAGAAATAATTCTTGAGATTCAGGAAGAGTTGGGTTTGAATTTCGCAGAAGACAAAGAGAGTACTGTTGTTCGCTTGATGACTTTAGAAGATCGAGATAGAGAAAAGATGGAAAGAGTTGTGGAGGTTCAAGGTTCCTAATGATAATAAGTTCCTTTAACATAAGGGGGTTGGGGGGTTTGGTGAAGAGGAGGAAGATTAAGGAGCTTGTGAACAAGGAGAATATTGACTTTCTTGCTATTCAAGAGACCAAGCTTGAATCAATCCAAGACGCGGTTTGTTTTGGTCTTTGGGGTAACGAAGATTGTTGCTGGGCTTCTCTTCCTTCCGTGGGAAACAGCGGGGGGATCCTTTCTATTTGGTGTAAGTCTACTTCTTCGCTTATTTTTACTTTTATCGGTGACGGTTTTGTTGGAGTATGCTTAGAATGGGGAATCCAAAAACAAGTTTGTTTTGTGGTGAACATTTATTCTAAGTGTGATTTGGATGGGAAGCGTAGACTTTGGGAATCTCTTATTATGTCTAAGCGTGGGTTTGGTGGGGGTGTGTGGTGTGTCGTAGGTGATGCGGTGCTTAGTCGGGAGGAAAGGAGGGGGATAAATGATAATATTACTTTTTCAAACTCATTGGAAATATCGGAGTTTCAAGCATTTCTTAATTCTATGGAGCTTGAGGATATTCCGGTGTTAGGGAGGAAGTTTTCTTGGTTCCACCCGAATGGTAGAGCTATGAGTTGGATTGTTAGAGTTTTTTTATCGGATGAGTGGCTTTCTTTGTGGGGAAATCCATCTCTTTGGATTTTACCTCGTGACGTTTCGGATCATTGTCCGCTAGTTCTAAAATATAATAGTGTTGATTGGGGGCCTAGACCTTTCCGCTTCAATAATCATTGGCTCCTTCACAATGATTTCAAGCCTATGGTGGAGGAGTGGTGGCGTTCTAATAGACTTTCGGGATGGATGGGTTTTATTTTAAAAGAAAAGCTCAAGGGCCTCAAAGGAGTTATTCGATCTTGGAATAGAGATGTTTACGGTGCGATAGATTCTAAGATAAGAATTTTGGTTGAGGACATTCAAGATTTAGATGTGAAGGGGGAGTTGGTTCTTTTATCCGAGGAGGAATTGGTTAAGCGTAAACAAAACTTTTTGAATCTTTGGCATCTTCTCAAAAGCAAAGAATCGGTGATTGTTCAAAGGTCTAGGGCGCGTTGGTTGAAGGAGGGCGATGCAAACACTAGCTATTTCCATAAGTGTTTAAAAGTTAGAGGGAGTTGCAATTCGATTAGAGCTCTTCGTGTGGGTGGTGTTTGGGTTGAATCTCCGGAATTGGTGCGCCAAGCTACGGTGAATTTCTTCAAAAATCAATTCACTATAGTTAGTTGGCCGAGACCCTCTTTAGATGGTATTTTATTTCCTTCTCTTGAGGAAGAAGCAAAGGTGAGCCTCATGTTACCTTTTACTTTGGTGGAAATTGAAGAGGTGGTGCTGAATAGTGATGGCAACAAGAGTCCGGGCCCCGATGGTTTCAATTTTAATTTCGTGAAAAGCTTTTGGTATTTGTTGAAGAATGAGGTGAGGATTTTATTTGACCAATTTCATGGGAATGGAAACCTCCCAAAGAGTTTCTTGTCTTATTTTGTGGCGTTGATTTCGAAAGTGAATTCTCCGCTTTCATTGGGGGAGTTTAGGCCAATTTCCCTATTAGGTTGCTTGTACAAATTGTTGGCTACGGTGTTGGCAAAGAGGTTGGCTAAGGTTATGAGTCCGTTGGTTGCATCAACTCAATCGGCCTTTCTCAAAGGGAGGCATCTTGTTGACGGTGTTATGGTGGTAAGCGCGGTGGTTGATATGGCCAAGAAATCCGGTAAAGAGTGTTTCATTCTCAAGGTGGATTTTGAAAAGGCATATGATTCGGTGGATTGGAATTTTTTGGATTATATGCTTCGTAGATTTGGTTTTGATGATCATTGGAGAGGTTGGATTCGAGCTTGTGTCTTTTCGGGATGTATGTCAATTTTGGTGAACGGTAGTCCGACGGAAGAAATAAACATCCAATGTGGTCTCAAGCAAGGAGACCCTCTAGCTCCTTTCCTTTTCCTAATTGTTGCGGAAGGCCTTGGTGGGTTGATGAGAAAGGCAGTAGAGGTAAATCGCTTTAGAGGTTTCCGGGTAGGTAGGAATGGAGTTGTGATATCCCACTTACAATACGCCGATGACACGCTTTGTATTGGTGAGGCGTCCGTTGAAAATCTTTGGACTTTGAAGGCCATTTTAAGGGGTTTTGAGATGGTTTCCGGTCTTAAGGTTAATTTTTGGAAGAGTAGTATTTTGGATGTTAATGTTTCACAACACTTTTTGCATTTGGCTTCGACCTTCCTTAATTGTAGAGTGGGTAGTATTCCTTTCAAATATTTAGGATTGCCGGTTGGAGCTAGTATTCGGAGAGAATCTACTTGGGAGCCTTTGGTAACTTCTCTTCGAAAACGTTTAGGAGGTTGGAGGAATAGGCATGTTAGTCTTGGAGGTCACATTATTTTACTCAACTCGGTCTTGAATGCTATTCCTATTTTTTATCTTTCTTTCCTTAAAATTCCTATACCGGTTTGGAAGAAAATTCGTCGCATCCAACGAGAATTTTTATGGGGTGGTAGTGGAGGAAGGAAGAGAATTAGTTGGGTAAAATGGGATGTTGTTTGCCAACCTAAGAGGTTTGGAGGGTTAGGAGTTAGAGATATTAGAGCGGTAAACATTAGTCTATTGGCAAAATGGCGGTGGAGACTTTTGCATGATGATAAAGTGTTGTGGAAGGAGGTTTTAAGGGGTAAGTATGGGGACTCGGCCATTGGAAGGACGGTTTTGGGAGATGAGTGTAAACCTTGGTTCTCCTCAACATGGTGGAAAGATATATGCTCTATTGGTGTTAATCTTGACCAAGATTGGTTTTCTCATGAATTAATTAGGAAGATGGGTAATGGTGCTCAAACTAATTTTTGGAAGGATAGTTGGTTGGGTACGGTACCGTTGTGTGTTAAATTCCCCCGCCTATTTTCCATCTCTTTGCAACAAGATGTTTCGGTGGCTGATTTGTGGAACTTAAATGAGACTCTCCGATGGAATTTCATTTGGAGACGTCGTCTGTTTGTTTGGGAGACGGAGTTGTTAGATGAATTAATTTTGATTTTAAATCATGTGGTTCTGTCAACAGCGGAAGATGGTTGGGGTTGGAGACCGGAACAAGGGGCTGTTTTCTCGGTTAAGTCCACGTATTCTTTGGTGAGCAACTTGCTTATTAATAGGCGGTCGGTTACTGCAGACTAGGAGACGTGTGATTGCTGATGACGGGGACAAGCACTGCGTGTTTTGCAGGGAAGAAATCGAAACTGTTTCTCATCTGTTTCTTTACTGTAAGGTGATTATGCAGGTCTGGGAGAGGCTATTTAGTTGGCTAAATTTACAATTTTCACTACCACATAGTATTCTTCCCATGCTAAATTTTGTGGCGGCATCCTCAAGGAAAAAGTGCTCGAGACAAGGTTTGATTATGATTTGGGGCGCTGCAATTTGGACGGTATGGCGGCACCGAAATAGTATTATTTTTGATATTGGTGGAGTGGAGGGCGCGGGGCTGTTGGAGGAGATCAAAACCATCTCTTGGAAATGGTGGATTGGGCGGCGGAAAACAACGAATCCTTGCTTGTACTACGAATGGAGGGCGGAACCGATGATCTGTTTGAATTCCTGTTAATCCTCTGTTTTATTTTTCTGTTTCTTTTGGAGTAGGCTGGGTTGTTAGATTCATTGGTTTTGTTTCTTTATTGCAGTCGTGTTTCTCTCCTTGTTTTCAGACTTGCAGTTTTCCTTTTTGTGTCTATACTTGTTACAAAGGCTGCTTGTAGCCTTCTTTCAAGTATTAGACTTTGTTGTATCCTCTTTTTTGAGTTTTCTTTTGCACTTCTTGTGCTAAGAGCTCTTATCAATATATTTGCTGATTTCAAAAAAAAAAAAAAAACAATCAGTTTAAATAATATATTGCAAGCACACTATTAAATTTATAACAATACTTATCAGTATCCATTGAAGTGGTATTAAGCAAATCTTATTGATGTCAACATTGATAAGTATCGACTATGTCTATGGTAATAGGTTGTAAAATTGAATGTTAACAAAAGAAATAAATGTACCTTGACCTTTTCAGCTTCCATAGCAGTATCCACTTTATCAGTTTCCATTTCAGCGTTAACAACCTTAATGAGTGGAAAATTGTTAAAATATAAACTCTCTCTATCATAATAGGTTGTAAAACTTTCATTGTAGTAAAACAATGAATTTTACCTTGAGTTTTTCAGCTTTCATTGTAGTATCCACTTTATCAAATTCCATTTCAGCAGTAAAAACCTTAATGATTCGAAAATTGTTGAAGTATAAACTCTCTCTATCATAATAGGTTGTAATACTTTTATGTTAGGAAGTATGTCTAGTACCTTGACTGTTTCAGGTTCCATACCAGTATCCACTTTATCAGTTTCCATTTCAGTGGTAAACACCTATAATGAGTGAACATTTGATTTACTATAAAATCTGTCTATCCTAATATGTTTAAAAATTGAATCTGAGTAAAATAACTTCATTTACCTTGACTCTTTGAGCTTTGATAGCAGTGATAACATCCTGAAGGTAAAAACAACACCACTCATTAAAGTTGCTTCTAATGACCAACAAAATAAAGGTTAACATAATGATATTGTAATTATGGAAAAAATGTACCTTTAGCTTTTGCGTATCCTTGGAACTGCTAACCACCTGCAAGATGAAATAAAGGTTTATAATTATAAAATTAGTTTTATATGAAAATAAAATTGAAAGCAAACAGATGAAAGGTTTCAAACTTTAGTTAAGGACAAAAAGATACCTTCAGTTTCTCAATTTCCTTAGAAGTCCTAACAATCTTAGTTATGAAGAAAGGTTAATCATTTGGGAACTGATGAGGATAATAAGATAATATAGACTTTATTTGTTTAAAATAGGAAAGGTTACCTTAAGACTTTTATTTTGTTTGTCCAAAGAAGACTTTGAAACTTTCTGTTGAATAAGAAGAGAGCAAGACTCAGTCAGAGAAAACAAAAGAACCATATGGAGTTTGAAACTACTTTTGCACAAGAAACCAACAAAATGCTAAGAAAATGGAAGAACATAATGAAAGTTTGATTTTGAATTTCGAATTAAACTGAAGTTAGAGTGTAGTGTAGGTGTTCTACAATTTCAATATCTACAATCAAAGTGCAAATCGGTGAACATGTTTGGACACTGTCAGAACAAAAATAATAAATTTTTAAAAGTAATTAGTTATATTATGAACAACTACTAAAATGTCTCTGCCACTTCACAAAATCACACTACTCCTACTTCTTTAAGCCACACAAAGGAGCCTATAATCCTTGTTAAACCCCTGCCATGTTCCTTTTATTGCAATGAAAAAACTACATTAGATCATCATCAATGCTATGATTAACTCCACATACCAAGATTTAGTAAAATAATCAATATTCATTACAAAAGCAAAATCCACATCAACAATAGTTAAAGAACATGTTATAATTTTGGGAAATCAATGTAATCATAGCAAAAATGCCAACTATTTTTCATCTATTCACATACAAAAATACCAAAATCTTACCTTGCTTAAAATCAATGTTCACTAACTTGAAAATGAAAAAATATTTCTTGGTCAAATTCCCTAGCAATATCTGTTTCAGTTCTTGTTCCTTTATCCCCATTTTCATCTTTAGGCGTATAGTTTGAAAGATTAGAAAGTTCCAACATAGTTTTCTTAGCAATTTGTATACTAAGAACACAACATGGTGATGAGATTCTGCAGCAACAAAATTTCAAACGCATGGTGTGCATACATAAAAATGAAACATAACATAAAATTGCTAGGTAAGTAAATTTCAACATAACAAATAAACAAATAAGAAGATTTTGTAGTAGAAGATAATTTTACAATAAAGTAAGGAAGATTTTGAAAACAATGAATAAGAAACCACAAATTTTACAGTAGAGAGAGAGATGATTATAGAGAAAATCACTAACCTTCTTCTTCCTTCCTTGTATTCTTCTTCTCGGTGGATCTTTTTTCGCCCTTCTTCCGCCGTTGTCGTCTGCTTTCTCGATGTCGGTTTGAGCATGGAAAAGTGAGAGAGAGCAAAATAAAGAATAACGCGCGAAAGGGAAAAGAATGAGACAGGAGATCTGATGGGAAGAGGAAAGATAGACTTGAGAAATCAAAATTTGAAATTCGAAAATAGATTTGGTACAAAATGTGGTTATACAAAAGTTCAATCAGAGTAGGATTTCTAGGTGTGATTGGGCAGTGTGAGGTAAATTGGTGGAAGAAGACCGATATAACTTTGTCCTTTCAGTACTAATTACACCAAATACTCAATATAAGGTTATTTGAAATGGGGGTAAAGTGGACAGAGACTTCATTTTGAAATGAGGAAGAATATGGTAATTTTCATCAAAATATACTTTCTCCGGTCTCATATATAAGCAAATTTTCAAAAAAAACACATTTTTTAAGAAAGTAGGTGTTTACTGTGAAATTTGGTAAACAAGCGCTAGTCTAAGTATTTTAAGACTTACGAGATCGACTAGTAATCTCAGGACAATTTTATGCTTGTTTCTTGAGAAAGTTTTTATATGTTCGTTGAGAAACAACAAACAATTATCAGTTTTAGTCTTTTAAGTCGAATTTAACACTAAGTGCCTCGAATCGCCTCGAAACAGAAGTGTTTTTGATAATAAACAACAATAAAAAATGCAGGAAGAGTAAATTGCATAAATGATAAAGCAATTACAAAGTAAAAGGTTCACAACACATACATTCTTTCTTCGCAAATTCCTTTCGTTCTTCGCTCGAGTACTCAGAATTTTTAGTAAGAAAGTTTGTAAAATAAATTGTGACCCCGATTACAGAGAAAGAAACTATCCTAAGTACTTCGAAAACGGGCAAACTGCCGCTCGAATCGACGCTCCAGATTGCTCCACGCGTCCCATGTTTCTTTACTTCGAACAGTTGATTTCGAACTTCAATCCTGCTTCGCGCGTTGAACTTCGAACTAGCTGATATCTTCGAACAACACCGTTTTCATCTTCGAATAATATAACTTCGCTGACATTGGCAAATAATTCGAAACATTAAATACTTAACAAACACCAATTTATATTTATTTGGCATTCTATTTAGTTGGACTAACCATTAAATATTTATTTAAATAAACATTAAAAATTAGGCCTAACAAATTGCCCCCCAAAAACTCTGATTTCGAATGAGGATATCGAAATAAGAAGAAGAAGTTTTTGAAGAGACAGCACTCAATGTTTACACGTTTCCCAATGACGGCGCTGACGTCACGATCATCATGACATTTCTGTCAACCGTCACCTCTTTTCCCACAAACATCACTTTGCATGAAATTCGAGTAATTATAGCTGCCACGTTTCTCAACGGAAGCTAAGGAGGTGACACACTTTTAATTTCGATTTATTTAAATCAAAATAAATTGAAGTCTATAAATAGCACTTCATCCCTTTCATAACATTTTTCTGCGTTTTTTCAACACTCAAGCACACAGAAAAATTCATCTTTTTCTCTCTTTTATCTTCTGCGATTCCAACAACACACCCTTTCTTCAACATTTTCACTACTTGGAACGTATTGATTGTTTGATCATCTAGAACAAACGACAGCGTTTTTCCCATTTCTTGTTCAAACCCTAGAAAATTTCAAACTTTCGCAAAAAAGCTTCAAACTTCAACAATGGCAGCAAGTGCTTCTGACATTACAGTTCCATTTGTGGGAAAATGGTCTGAGATCACTATGAAGACCAAGAACACTGATGAGGTTCCAGAAATAGGGATTCATCCACAACATGAAGCTATTTGGGAAAAACAGGTACTTATTCCTTACTCCATTGATAATATTGTTCACGCTTACGGAGGCCCTAAGCCTAACGAATCGAATAGGAATAAGCACACCATAACCTTCTTTCCCCTTTACAAGCCTAGCATCCCTAGAGTTTTTGTTAACGATCCCTATAACTTTAGTTACATTAAACCTCCAAACACCCCTTTTCGATCAGCATCGAAATATAACAAAGAATACGTAGCTTGGTTAGAGAGAGTAGAGCATGACTATGCTGGACTTTGGCAAAGCACAGAGGTTTATCACCTCATTCAGCTATCAAAAACTGGTTTAAAATGCAACCAAGAAATGTTAATAGCTGCGCTTCATTTCTTCGAATCCTCTACAAACACCTTTCACTTCGAATGTTGAATGATGACTCCCACTCTTTTCGATGTTGCTGCTATCACTGGGTTACCACCTACTGGAGATAACTATGATCCAACTAGGTCTTCTGGAAACGTTAAGATTACCATGAAGGATAAGACATATTCGAAGTATATTGTTGAGCACAACGAACTCACTGGAGATGTTAGCCCTGAAGAACACGTTGCCTTCTTAGCTTTGTGGTTATCACAATACGTTTTCTGCACAAGATCTTTGCAAGTGGCTGTGAAATTCATTCCAATGGCCACTCAAATTGCTGAAGGCCAACAATTCGGATTTGGGCGCTTGATTTTGGGCTATCTGTACGAAAGCATGAGGACAGCTTGTGAATTCATCAAGAAGACAGAAGATGGTTCAACTTTCTTAGCTTATGTACCATTTTGGCTTCTACAGCTATGGCTTAATGCCACATTCCCTGTCGAACTGGACTTATTCTTACCTGAGATGTATTATGAAGAAGCTAAGAAGAGAGAAGTTGAAGGTACTAGGCTCGCTAGGATGGTGGCCAGGCCAAGAGGTTTGTCTTTGGATCAAACCTTCCTTAGGTACTTCGAAGCCTTTTTAAACCTTAAGGAATTCAAGTCTAGTTATGCTCCCTTTGTTGATAGAATGATTGGGCCCGCTTGGTTCATTCACCCTTTACCTCCCTTACCTGAAAATGAAGAAGAGATTACTGGGATCTGGAGGACCTATCTGGTTCCAACACTATTGTCTTGTCGATTTGGACAGACCTCATCAGATTTTGGCTTAGTTGGTTATCATCCCAATCTAGTTTCGAGGTGTTTACTGTGAAATTTGGTAAACAAGCACTAGTCTAAGTATTTTAAGACTTACGAGATCGACTAGTAATCTCAGGACAATTTTATGCTTGTTTCTTGAGAAAGTTTTTATATGTTCGTTGAGAAACAACAAACAATTATCAGTTTTAGTCTTTTAAGTCGAATTTAACACTAAGTGCCTCGAATCGCCTCGAAACAGAAGTGTTTTTGATAATGTAAAATAAATTGTGACCCCGATTACAGAGAAAGAAACTATCCTAAGTACTTCGAAAACGGGCAAACTGCCGCTTCGAATCGACGCTCCAGATTGCTCCACGCGTCCCATGTTTCTTTACTTCGAACCGTTGATTTCGAACTTCAATCCTGCTTCGCGCGTTGAACTTCGAACTAGCTGATATCTTCGAACGACACCGTTTTCATCTTCGAATAATATAACTTCGCTGACATTGGCAAATAATTCGAAACATTAAATACTTAACAAACGCCAATTTATATTTATTTGGCATTCTATTTAGTTGGACTAACCATTAAATATTTATTTAAATAAACATTAAAAATTAGGCCTAACAAATTGCCCCCCAAAAACTCTGATTTCGAATGAGGATATCGAAATAAGAAGAAGTTTTTGAAGAGACAGCACTCAATGTTTACACGTTTCCCAATGACGGCGTTGACGTCACGATCATCATGACATTTCTGTCAACCGTCACCTCTTATTTTAATGTGCCTTGCCCCCAAGTCTAGAAGAATTTCTAGCCCGGCAATCAAAGCTTCATATTCAGCTTCGTTATTGGAGCAAGTTCCATTAATTTTGTACTTAAATTTAGTTGGAATTTTCAATGGTGAAATTATTAAAATTCCAATTCCTGTACCATATTTATGTTTAGAACCATCGAAGTATAGACTCCAAGGTTTGAATTCTAAATAATTCATTTGCATTTCGACAACTGAGTGATCTGATATAAAATCAGCCACTATTTGACCTTTCACAGATTTTAAAGGCTTATAAGTTAATGAATACTCTGTTAAAGCTAAAGCCCATTTTCCAATTCTACTATGTAAAACTGGTTTCAATAACATATGCTTAATGATATCGAAATGCGAATAAACCAAAACATCAACTGCTTTATATAATGCTTCAGTTTGGTACAAGAAAAATACAAACAAAGACATAATTTTTCTATTACAGAATACCTAGTCTCAGCATCATTGAGAACTCTACTTAAATAATAAATAGCTTTCTCCACACCATTTTCGTCTTCTTGAGCAAGCATGCTCCCAATGGTCGAATCTGATGCTGCTATGTACAACTTCATTTCTTTACTTCGAATAGGAGGCATTAATGTAGGTGGGCTCGATAAATAAGCCTTAATTTCATCAAACGCCTTCTGCTGCTCAGGTCCCCATTGAAATACATCATCTTTCTTGAGTTTGAACAATGGAGAAAAGGGATGAGCTTTTCCACTTAGATTCGAAATGAATCTTCTCAAGAAATTGATTTTTCCTAGCAGTGATTGAAGCTGTTTCTTTGTTGTTGGAGATTTTGTCTCCATGATTGCCTTTGTCTTGTTTTGGTTGATCTCTATGCCCTTTTTATGTACAACGAAACCAAGGAAATCTCCTGGCTGTTCGAATGAATTTGCATCTGAGCAACCTTTCAATTTCAGTCTTGATCTTCGTCATAATTTCTGGAGCAAACCTCCTTGGATGCTGCTTCACAGGCTTTTTCTCTGAGCGCAGTGGCAATCTATGTTCCACTAATTCCCTGCTTAGACCAGGCATTTCGTGATAATCCCACGCAAAACAATCTTTGGAATCTTGCAACAGCTTGATTACTTTCTCCCTTAGGCTTGGACTGATGTTTTTACTGATGTAAGTTGGCCTTTTAATGGAGCCATCTCCAATATCAATTTCCTGCAAGGGATCTTGAGCTTGCATCTTTTGAGTCGAACTGATGGGTGTTTCAAAACCTAAAGGTTCGTCATCATGGATGCAATCCAACCTTTGATTATTTCCAGGATTCGAAGTACTGGCCTTAGAAGCCATTTTTGATTGCAAATCTTCATTGGCTTCAACAGCCATTTTTATTCTATTTTCGGCTGCATAAGCCGAAATCTTGTCCCAATTCGATGACTTAATCATCAAAATCATTTGGACTGCCCCATCCTGTAGCTTTGGGGAAAGCACTTTCATCCATAGGGTTGTCAAGGTGTTCCCTCTCCCAGCAAAACCCATGTGTAGGATGAAGCTTGACAGAATGAAGTACACTAGCAGACTTAGTTCCTTCAAAAGCTGAGTATTGATCTCCACAAGGAGCAATTGAAGCTAGGTTTCTGTCGAATGTTTGAAGGTTGATTGTATCTGCATCAGCAACATATGCAGTTTGGTCTGCTTCCACATATTCAACAAAACCATCTTCCCTCCACACAATTAACTTTTGGTGCATAGTTGAAGGTACTGCACCCACTCCATGAATCCATTCACGACCCAATAACATGTTGTAGTTAGGTCTAGCAGCTATAACCATAAATAAGGTTTTCCTGACAGTGCTGCCTACGCACACTTCGAGTTGAATGGCCCCAAGAGAATGGCCAATTTTACCTTCATAGTTTGCCAGCACTACATTGTGTGCATGCAAATCTGTCTCATATAATCCTAACTTTTTAAGCATGAAATGTGGCAGAATATTCACTACTGCTCCGCCATCTACCAAAATCTTGTTCACTCCCACGCCATTTACTTTGGCTCTCACAAATAGCGCTTTTAGATGATTCTGCATCCCCAGATCAGGTTTCTCGAAGATAGCATTTTGTTCTTCGACGCAACCATTACTTATCACGTAATAGCAAACTGGCTTGGGAACAGCCATTTCTATAGCTTTAGCTTCTTCCTCCACTTCATTTACCTCTGTTTGAACATCAAACTCTGCAGGAAGAATCGAAATTACATTCACCAGCACGTCGAAGTCACCCTCATCATCTAAGAGGTCGTCATCATCCATGAAGTCCTCATTTTCCTCCTCATCCTTATCTTCAGCCACTGGTTCTAGCCTTTCTTTCGCTGGCCTTCTGGCCATTTCAGCTTTTCGAACCACCTTGGAACTAGCTTCATTGCTATCTCCAGTCTTGCCCCCAGCAAGAATATCAAGTTTGCCCCCAGCAACATTTGGAGCCTTACCTTGAGAAGCAGCTAACTTCTTCTTTCTCTGAAATATACGCCACTGAGAACGTGACATAGGATTCTTTCCTTTGTAGTTGTTTTTGCACGCATACTTCTTATCATTGGGAGCAGCATTGGCTTTCTGAGGAGCCATATTAGTAGTTGAACCTTTGTTCGCAGCAACGATGTTGACGTTGACATTGCTCGAACTGCCTTTTTCTATAACTTTCTTAGTTACAACAACATTTTGCCCCCTGACCCAGGTATTAGTTGGAACTGGGCCTGATGGCCTGAAAGTTCGAATGGGTCCCAACCTCTGATGAACAGAAGGATGTTTCGAAGCAGAGTTGCTCAAATCAATCCTTTTTTATGGCCAAGTCCTTTGATTAGGCTTAGGACCTTGCCATTTTCTCTTTGGGTCAGCAAATGGGAAGCAATTACAGAGACACTTAGTTGCATCTCTATCACACACAGCACTGCATCTTGGGCAAACCATCACCTCCACATTGTTGAGTTTGCACCTGTTTAGGTAATCAGCTAAATCCTCCTCAGGCTTAGGGTAAGCAGCTTTCACCCTTTCTTCATATTCCTTCTCAGGGATAGCCCTAATTGGCGCAGGATCTGTGAAATCAACCATGTTGCAGTCCAGCACTTCGATGTAGGCAGCATCATTAGCAAGTAGTGGATCAGCATCCACTTTCATCTGATGCTTTCCTTTTTCAGCAAATTTCAATCTGCCTTCATTCAAAGCCTTTTGAACCAAATCACTGAAAAGCACACACTGATAAGTTCGATGACCCAGATAATTATGAAATTTGCAATAACCACGTTTTTTCCTTTGTTCTATTGATGGTATTTTTAAATCTTTAGGCACAATTATTTGCCCATCAGTTACCAACAGATCAAATATTTCATCACACTTAGTGATATCAAACGTATAGGTTTTTGTCACAAACTTATCATTTTTAGGTTCAGTGGGATTTTTCTCATGTGAAGGCCTTAACAACTTAAAAACATAAGGTGGCCCTGGCTTAAGTTCAGCCAAATTTATTTCACTTTCGTCATACATTGAACACTCAGCATTATCTTCACAATCACTATCATATGCATCTACATAATGTACTTCTTTCTTTTTCTGAAACTTAAGATTTTTAAATTTTTCAGCTTTCAGAATTTCAAGTTGTCTAACTCTATCAGCTAGCTAAGACATATCTCGAAGATGTTGAGTATCCAATTTTTTCCTAATTGAATAATCTAGGCTACCAGCAGCCATTTCGACTAATTCATGCTCAGGCACTTGAGTAAAGCACCTAGCTTTCAGTAAACGAAACCTATTCAAATAATCATCAATGGCTTCATGTGTTTTTCTTTTAACACTGGCCAATTCTTTAAGACTAATTTTTGTTTGGCCCATGTAAAATTGTTCATGGAATAACCTCTCCAATTGTGTCCAATTTTGGATCGAATTAGGTGGCAAGGTAGTGAACCATGTAAAAGTATTTTTTGTTAATGAGTTTGGAAAATACTTCATTCTTAAATTTTCATTGTTAGCCAAATTTCCAGACTCAGCCAAGAACCTGGCTATGTGTTCAACAGTTGACTCACTAGTATCACCAGAAAACTTGGTGTATTTTGGAACTTTCTAACCTCTTGGCAATTCCGTTTGTAATACATATTCAGACAAAGCAGACACAAAGTTTGGCCTTCTAGAGCCAACATTCACACCATTTTGCGTTAAAATTGTTTCGACTAAATGGGCCAAATTATTATGCCCAGCAAAGTTATTATTTTGGACATTTTGTACTACTTCATCAGCATTTTGGTTTCGATTTACCACAACTACTCTTGGTTGATTCACCTCTTGTGTGTACTGAGGTTCCTCTTGGGCCATAAACATTGGCCCTTGATTTCTTGGTTGGGCCATAAAAGTTGGCCCTTGGTTTGTTGAATGTTCAGGAATTTGGGTTTGGCCCTGGTATTGGGGCGTTGCAGACATTGCAGGCAAAATCATTTGAGGTGTCTGATGATTTAACCTAGGTTGGTTTTGAGGAGGAGGGGTTCCAAAGAAATCTGCTATTCTACCCATTTGATAAGCCAACATATTATAACTTTCATTGGTGTTCTGAATTAAGGGATTAAACACAGTACCAATCTGTTGTGTCAAGAGATTAACCATTTCATGATTACTCTCGTCCATTTGTTGCCTCAAAGATAATAACGAAGAAACCGTTAGAGGCATTTGGGTTACCCTAGAATCTGTATACCTCTCTTGCTCTTGTGAAAAGGCTGGGAAGCCTTGTGGAGGGGGTGTTATACGTCCAAATAAAGGGCTATTAACGGAGTGCATTCCTGATGTTCCAAAATTCGAAAAAGAAGAAGACATCATCGCAGGAACAGACTCTGATTGAGTCGAAACCATAGTATTAGAAACTATCGAACTAACTGCTACACTCACAGTATTCGAATTTTGGGAAGTACTCGGGGATCCTCCACTAGGATTAATGTTTTGGTTTCCACTACCACTCATTGCGTTAGAATTTTGACTATTTGTTGAATTATAAATTTGTGTTGTTCTAGTCATAACCGTAATTTAACAGTTAATTTATTCTAAACGCTTAAACTTTCTACAAATTTCTTAAAAGCACAAAACCAGTCCCACTGGGCGTGCCAATTTGTTTACTGTGAAATTTGGTAAACAAGCGCTAGTCTAAGTATTTTAAGACGTACGAGATCGACTAGTAATCTCAGGACAATTTTATGCTTGTTTCTTGAGAAAGTTTTTATATGTTCGTTGAGAAACAACAAACAATTATCAGTATTAGTCTTTTAAGTCGAATTTAACACTAAGTGCCTCGAATCGCCTCGAAACAGAAGTGTTTTTGATAATAAACAACAATAAAAAATGCAGGAAGAGTAAATTGCATAAATGATAAAGCAATTACAAAGTAAAAGGTTCACAAACATACATTCTTTCTTCGCAAATTCCTTTCGTTCTTCACTCGAGTACTCAGAATTTTTAGTAAGAAAGTTTGTAAAATAAATTGTGACCCCGATTACAGAGAAAGAAACTATCCTAAGTACTTCGAAAACGGGCAAACTGCCGCTTCGAATCGACGCTCCAGATTGCTCCACGCGTCCCATGTTTCTTTACTTCGAACCGTTGATTTCGAACTTCAATCCTGCTTCGCGCGTTGAACTTCGAGCTAGCTGATATCTTCGAACAACACCGTTTTCATCTTCGAATAATATAACTTCGCTGACATTGGCAAATAATTCGAAACATTAAATACTTAACAAACGCCAATTTATATTTATTTGGCATTCTATTTAGTTGGACTAACCATTAAATATTTATTTAAATAAACATTAAAAATTAGGCCTAACAGTAGGTAAATGCATTGGTTGAGGAGAAAAAACCCTTTGAAAAGTGTAAACCATTACATTTATTGGTTGAAATTGAAATAATGTCATAAAACATAATAATTGTAATACACTTTTGCTTATATTTAAGACTTTCAATTTTTTTGTTTTATTGCTTATATTTAAGACCGGAGGGAGTACCAACTTTGTCCCCGAAGTAAGAAGGAAAAAAAAAAAGCAAAAAAAATTTCTTAAAGGGCAAATCAGTATTATTTTTGTCTTTGATTTATTTATAGTAGATATCATGGACTACATTTAAGAAATAATTAAGTTTACTCAAGTAGTATTTTGAAATCAATTAATTTTTCTGAATAATGAACGTAAATAGTATTGATTTATAAATAGTCATTATTTTGTGTGCACTATTATTTATTATTTTGGGTAGATCTTACAAAAGACTATCAACTTTTATACCATATGAGTTTAGAGCAACTGGTTGGTGCTCAATAAGCTCTTGGAGTAAGGTTGAATTTTTATTTTGATTAGATAAAATCGAAACGTAAATCATCAACTTTATCTTATATTAAATTTGTGTTAATAATTTAAAATTTTAAGATAATTTAGAAGCAGAAATACACTAAATCACCATAATAAAGTATAACATTCATAAATTTGGATCATACTATATATATTACCACCAAATCGTCAAGGTAACGTCCAAAAACACTAGGGTTAAAAAACGCTTCATTTCTCTGTTCTTTTTCTCTCAAAAAGTGTGGGAGAAACAGTTGTTTAATGTGAATAAATTAAAAAGCGTGGTAGAAATCAATGGACCAATTTGAAATGTAAGAGACTAAATGCGTACTTTAGCCAAAATATTATTAGCCAAGTGTCTGCCACATATGCAATTTGTCTGCCACACAACGAGATGCATGTAATCCGTAGTGAAAGCAAATTAGATTTAATGTTGTAAAGTTAACCACTGTTTTCATACAGTTTCAAGTTAGAGTCATCTGATTTTAAATGCGTGGTTCGCGTCATTTTGAATCACTTTTTAACTTTAATAATATAAACGATCCAATCAATAATTGACGGTTAAGATTGAAAATTGTGTCAAACTTTGTATTTTTTACCTGCATGAAATTTCAGTCCATATTGAGAGGCATGTAATCCAAATTGATATATAGTTTTTTTTTTTTTATCATTTTATTTAACTTTTGTAAAAAAATTAACTTTTTAAATTAATAGTGTAATAATATATCAAATAAAATTCTACTAACATCATACCACAATATAAAGAGTTTGGGAGTTTGTTCAGCAGTTTCTATTGATGGGGACTGGATTCTAAAACTCCTCCAACAATTGATTAGACCCTAGAGGATTTTCTTCATCTTCTTCAATTAAAATATGATTTCTCTAGTCTTGAAATCGATCCCCACTTTGAACAAGCAATAGTATGAAAAATTTTGAAAAATTTGTCACTCATTTGAATCTCATGGGACTCAAGAAATTAATCTCTGCAGTTGCGCACAGAAAATATTATGTTTATGCAGAAAAAAAATATGACTTCTCTATTAAAAATCCAAAATTGTTCAATCAGTTAGCCTTGAATGTAATTGTGAAGTCGCATTAAGTTATTATTACAGCATAAAACAACTATGATTGAAAAAAGTTTGCAAAATCTCCTATGTTTAACAAGAATTGTTCATTTAATTTCTTTCAAGATTTAGCAACCCTATTGATGTTGTTGTACTCCCTCCGTTCCAAAATATAAGTAAAAGTTGGCCAATAAAAATAAATGTATTTGGTTCAAATTATGAACTAAATACAAAAAATTTCTTTGAGTCATTTTTGCTTATATTTTGGGACAAAGAGAGTATAAATAAATGGTAATCGTTTTTCTTCTTCGATATTCAAATGTCAAATATACACTATTGAAAAATATATTTTAGTAAAATTATTTTTTGATCTGAAGTAGTTTGCATTCATTTGGGTCCCACAAGGCTCGAGGGATTAGTCTTTGCAGTTGCGCGCAGAAGATACCCGATTTACACAAAAAAAAAATACCATTAAAATTCACATTGCAAAAATTATACGTTAAGACATCCAGCCTAACAATAATAGCAAGTGAAATTAGAACTCATAAACTCTTCTTATACACAAGATATCTTCTAATAGAATTATGACTAAGATGAAAGAAAGGAGTGATTGTTATGAATAAATAGACCCAAGACCTTGTGGCCCAATTGCTAGTGAACTAATGACCTATTACACCCACCTCTTTGTTTTGTCGCTTATCACCTAAGTTGGTTTGGATAATTTCAAAGAGTTAGCTTCCTAGCTACTTCATCCTATTCCATTCCCCCTACAGGATATATGTCCATGTTAAAAATTCTTCATACATTTGGCTTCTTTTGTCTACATCAAAAAAGCTTATCCATAAGCATTATCGCATCTAGTGTCTACACAACCGATTATGATATTTAAGTATACCTCATTAGCGAAAACATCTCTATAATACGAGTAACATGTGTTAGTACTTGGTCAAAGAAAATATTTGTTCAATTATATTGACTTACAGAAAATTAGAGGGCATTTTAGTATTGATAAAATTTGCTCTAATGATCTTGTTTAATAACTTTATTCCATAAATCCTTGGCAATTTCACGATCTTTTAACATATATACATGATAGGCTTTGAGCGATTACGTGCACGTATAGGCCATAAAGGATTTGTGGTCATTTTCTTTTTGAACATTTCTTCATTAGCAAGTAATCTACCATGAATTAACTTCCGAATGAAAGCTCTAATTCTATCAAGACCTTGTCAACTCTAAATTTTTTGAATGACGGATCAAAAGACACATTACACATCTAAGTATAAAGTATAAACTGATTTTATATAGAATTAACCATCAGATAATAAATTCAAAATTGACATATCATTCAACTTATTGCTAGAAGAAGGTGCTATACCAACAATTTTTTGACATGTCTTTAAGTGCATTATTTGCATCACATACTCAAGAATTAGATAAGATAGCTTGAGCTAAGGGTATTCTTCATAACATCATCTTATCAAAGAATAAAAAAATAGACATGTTTAGACATTAAATTAATTTTTTAAAAATAATTTATTCAATAAACTCAATAAAATAAAATTACTCAGTTAAGTAACTTATCTTATCCTAAAGTTCCCAAACCCCAAAAGACTATTACACCCTTTCACATACTACAAAACACCATCCAGTTTAATTTAATTAAACAAAAACTGTTGTGCTGACGCATGTATATAAAACAGTGTCAGAACTCTGAAAGAACACAGAAATTCAATAACATAAAAAAAAAAAATAAAAAAAAAAAAACATTTCCTCACACTTTGATCCGTTCCGTTACTATATCTAATATCTAACTTAAATAATCTTCGAAATTTTCGATTTAATCCGAAAAATTTCTCTCACGCTATATTTCAGCTCAAACTGTCTCTAAACCGTAATTTTCGAGATGAATCCACAATCACCGGTTCGGCCTGAACCGGATCACCCGGCTCGTTTCGCTTTACCATCCGGTTCACACCGAAAAGTCGCGATCGCCGTTGATCTCAGCGACGAAAGCGCCTACGCCGTCCGATGGGCGGTTCAAAACTATCTCCGACCAGGCGACACCGTGATCCTCCTCCACGTCCGTCCAACTAGTGTCCTCTACGGCGCCGATTGGGGTTCCATCGATCAAACCCTAACCAACAACAACAACGACGGCACCGGCGACGATTCATCAGAGGAATCGCGACAAAAAATGGAAGACGAATTCGACAATTTCACATCAACGAAAGCAACGGACTTAGCAGAACCATTAGTGGAATCACAAACTCCATTCAAGATCCACATTGTGAAAGATCATGATATGAAAGAGAGATTGTGTTTGGAAGTTGAGAGACTTGGATTGAGTGCTGTTATTATGGGAAGTCGTGGATTTGGTGCTTCGAAAAGAGCTTCTACTGGTAGACTTGGAAGTGTCAGTGATTATTGTGTTCATCACTGTGTTTGTCCTGTTGTGGTTGTTCGTTATCCTGAGGAGAGTAATGGCGGTGGAATTCAAGGGAAAGATAGTGTTGGTGTTGGAGAAAAAGTTGAACTTCATCCTGTACCTGAGGAAGAAGTAGAACATGAGGAGTATCATGATGCTTCGGAAGAACACAAAGGTTTGATTTTCAATAATTTTTTTATTTTTTTTTACCTTGAGTTTAAATCTTGCAAGCATTTTAATTTTATGTTTTTTATGAAATGGTATTGGTGAATAACTTGTAAAAAAACAACTTTTTTTGAATTTGTGTTTATTTAAATTGCTAACAAGAAGATGGAAGATTCATGTAGTGTAGTTGTGATAGAGAGAAGATATACGTTAGCTAAGGATAATGCATTTTTTTTTAACAGTATTCATTCGGCCCACTGGACCGTCTTATCTGGTTCGGGGTCAGAGGATAATGGATTTTTAGAAACATAAAAACGGTTACCAAGTAGTTAGACTCAAGTAGTTAATGAAACTCCCCCTAGGAAACATCGGTCAGGAGATCCCGTGTTTGATTCCTGAGGGACAATTATTGGTCAAACTTTAGTTACCTCACGGCCGAACTTTGGATTACCAGGTCGGCAAGCCCCCTTCGCTTGGAAATCAGAGGGTTAACACCAAAAAATAAGGACAATAAAAACGGTGTTTTTGGGATTTTCAAAAAGTCTTAAATTGGTAAATTTGTTTTCGAAAATTGTAAAGGAAAATAGTGAGAAAGGTACTGAATCTTAATTTGATCATGTGTATTAGTTGAAACAAAAATGAAAACATGAAAATAAACGGACCCTTAACTTTTCATTGTTTTTTCCTTTGGCATTTTGGCATGGAGTGGATTGTCATGTTTTGGATTTTTGGAGTTACATGATGGGTTGGGTGAAGGCCGTATTGCTTTCTTTGTATTTTGCATTTTTCGTTTTTGGCATTTTGCTACGATAATAATATGTTTGGGTGGAAGAGGAATGCCATCATTTTCAGAGTATTATGATTTAATTTGTTTCTTGGCACGTGAGATGTGAAATAATTCATAAAAGAAACATGAGTTATGAAAAATACTAATAACTGTTTACTCCATTTGTTTGCCCCCAATTCAAATATTGTCTTGTCTACATTGCTACTACAAGACCTCACCCTTGTTCCATGTATACATCCCTGGCTGTACAATACTGCCACCAGGTTGATGCCTTGACCCTTCCCACCATATGAGGGTATTGGTAAGGGTTGAGCTTGGACCTGCTATGGGATTCTTTTGTAGGTAACACACTACCTTGCATTTACAAAGCAAGAGATTGGTTCCGTTAATTGAACACAAGACAACAACTCACGGTCTTTGTTTCTGTATCATTTTCCTTGAACACATGTTGAACAAGGAAGAACTGTTTGTTACTTTGTTGCATTCGCATCCAATAGAGCTTTGGATGTGTGTAATAGCAAAACTAACATGTACTCTAGTTGTTGTGCCAAGACTCCCGCTCTAGTAAGTATCAAGAAAATGGGCCCTATCGATGACAGATGTCCACATCCACCATTTTTAGCATCCATAAATCTCGTTGGCACCACCATCCTTCACAAATTGAGCATGGTGGTTGTCAAGTAATCCGCCACTCATGGTTGTCAGGATCGGGAGTTAACTCCTTAGATCGCACGATCTTACGAGTTAGGAAGAAGCCACCGTGCTGGATCGGTTGAAAAATCGCAAGAATGGTCGAGATCGTGAAATCGCAGAGGAAGAGCGTGAGATCGTGAAATCTGCAATCTTCCACGCGTTTCAAGTTTTAAGCGTTGATTAAGTTTTAACCCGATTTTTCCCCGACCCGAACCGATTTATATGTTTTATCCCGGCCCAAATCCCACCGCCCCAACCCAGAAACCAACCGTTTCCCTAAAAATTTGATCGCAGTCTGCCTAGAAAACTGAGAAGTTGTTTTTTACTTGGGAAATCGGAGGAATTGAATTGAAATCTATCGAGCCTTGCAATACTTTCTCCCTATTTCTATTCATATCAACCGTATCCCTACTTCATTAATGGATACTAATCAATTGCCTAGTGATATTTCTTCTATAAATTCTCTTCAACCTCTCACAACTATACTCATCACTTTTAAGTTTTTAAGTTTAAGTTTCTAAGTATAAGTTATTAAGTTTTCATGTTTAAGAAGTTATTAATTTTAAGAGTCTATGTCTCTGTTCTAGTTACTGTTATGCTGGTTTTTATGTTTAAGAGTCTAAGTTTTTATGTTTGTGACTTAATGGTTAAATTAATGAAGTTTTTATGTTCTAGTGTTATATTTCTATCTTAATATTTTTTACGATATTTGGTACGATCCTAATAGTTTATGAATTTGTGGGATCTTACGATCTTTATTACGATCCTACGATTTACGCTTTTTCTATACCCCAGCGATCTTTAGTGGGATCCCGATTTTGACAACCTTGCCGCCACTGCAACCCGCTATGGTCAATATTTGTCAACGCTGAAATGACCCAAGTCAAGCAATAGCGAGAAACAAAGTGGATACACAAGAAGACTATAGAATTTGACACATCAGTATTTAAGCATATGTTTACAGGAAAGACGAGATCTAGTGTATGGTTCTCTGTTGTCACATGTTCCAGTGTAGGCAAAAAAAGCTTGGCTCTTTGTACTTGTAGGAAAATGTCTGTTTGGGCCACCAACAGCAAAATACAAACAGGCACCTGGAAAAGGGAATGCATTATTGTAGATAAGTATTGGATGAAAGATGTTTTAGATGTCCAAAGGGTAGGAGTTAGGATAATAGCTCTAAAGAATATAGTGGCTCATGTAACTTTCTAACGATAACAGTGTAATTGTACCAAAGTAGAGATAGACGAGCATCACTAGGTAAAACTCTAGGAGAACATAGAAGGTGTAGCCCAATAAAACATTCAAGTAAAAAAGGAACCCTAGGAGGCGATCTAAAATAGCAGGAACAATATTACTCTACAATAACCTAGATAGCATCTTAACTTTTTAATTACAACTAATAATTGTGCCCTTTGTCATTCATCAGAGGACTGATTTGATCATTTCTTCCTCATTTTTATGCTGAATTCAAACTCAAAAGTTTATATTGCATTGTCAAAGCCAAATAGTTACTATTGCACTTTTGAAGATGACTTTTGTATTACTTAACTCAAGTTTGATGGTTTGATATGCTTACTGGTGGAATTCTTGGAACCAACAGTGATGGTTATTTTTACTGACTTTGTTTTGATAATTTTTTCAATAAGTACATATAGGAAAGAAATTGTAATGAACATGCAATAGCTGAGTCTTCTAAATAATAACTTGTGTAAGTTGAGAATATGAGACTAGCTTCCATATCCAACTTTTTAAAGTTTTTCATAAGCTCTCCCATCTAGATTCTCCATATGCAGATATGAACTTATAAGAGTTTCCTTTACTTTTTTTTAAGTTAGAAATCAAATACATTTCTCTGTTAAGAAGATCACTCTTAATGTATGTCTATGTCAGTTTTACAATTGAAACATCGCTACCAAACGTCAACGTGTAGTTGTCTACTTAAAAACCCAAACTCAATTTCTATACTTTTGTGTTGCATTTATATGTTTAAAATAGTATCCACAACTTGCCCCACACTTTGATCTTTTCTATTCTTCTCTATATAACTGATGCAACACAATTTGTTGAAGATAACAGCTAATTTTATTAAACTTAGTCGAGGACTCGAGGTTGAATCCATTTGCTATTTACCAAAACCAGAAAAATGTTATTAAACTAAAGTCTTTTAAAATATGAGATGCCATGCCAAAAGATTGATCCTCGAGTATATTTAATTTTAGGAAATTTTTATTTTGTGAAAGAGATCATTAAGCTCTTCTTTAGGTTCTAGATTGACATGCTATCTGCTAAAATGTTGTTTTCTGCAGCTCTATTAGAAATTAATATTAAACATTGTTGTTCATATATGCCATCAAATCATAAAAACCAAAATATTATATGATTTTATTTGTAGAGCTTGTACTATCTGTAATATATGATAATATTTCATTTTGATAAGTCTATTCTTGTTTAATCTATTTATTTTTGGTTTGTGAACAGATGCTTAATGAGATTACAGAGCAATATAAATATCTTACTAACTTCAGGTAATGCATGAATGATATTTGCATTTTGTGAACTCATTTTATCCTTCCTCGAGTTTAATACCTTCAATCGTATTGTAAAATTTATATACAGATTGATAACTGTCACCGCTTTTCGTGCTCTTTTGTATCATGGCATACACATTCAAATTAATCGGTGATTAAATGTATTTTTCCAGAAAAAAGTGGTACGTCAAATGGAGAAGAATATGTTAAACTATGGAAAAAATATACATTGTGAAGCGATTGTTCGGTCGTTTGGAATTTGTATGCGTTTGATCAGTTTGTTTCTATAATGTGGTTCAATATTGACGGGTTTGAATGTCTTTCTACTTTGACGATTGGATTTGGAGGCTCTTGATCCAGTTCATGTGTGGAAACAAAGTGTAGATTTAGAAACAATGAAAACTTTGTTTATTGTCTTGTGTCATAAAAAGATTGTCTTGTGTTTGTCCTGTAAATATCCCTTACTGTGGTTTACAATTATGAATTCTGATTTGTCTCGGATGATGTTAATTAACAAAACACATTTGGGGTTTGTTGTGTTATTATTATAGGTTACAGTGAAGCGTTTGCACTATACCTTCTACACAATATAACTTATAAAAACAACTTCCAACTTGCATGAAAATAGTTAAATCATAGATCTGGATGATTGAAATAAGCAAGATATTGTTTATCTACTCTCATGCTAATTTTCCAGTTATTTATTTGTAGTTTGTGTCTTATTTATACGAGTGTTGTATGTTTCTTCGATGGTGTTTTGCATCATTGGGTTTTTTCTGTTTGTTTGTTGATTGGTTTGGTGATTTCTTGTTCATTTCTTAGCTAGAGAAAGATCGCCATGTTTAAGTACTTTATCTTAATAGTGGATAATCGGTCTACTTATAGCGTAATATTTGGCTGATTAGTTGTTTGAATAAGGGAAATATTGAATCGATCGACAGAAAATAAAAAATAAAAATCAGTACAAATCAATTTTTGTACAATTGATGTTAAGTGTAGCGACAATGCGTGCAATCCAATTATGTTGATTGGCGAAGGAGGAGAGGAATGTGATATTCTAACTTAGATTTCTTTCCCAAAGAGGGTTTTTAGCAAAAGCAAACATCAAATACAAGGTTGGCTTTTAGAGAAAGATGTCTCACTTGATGGCCTAGTTCTTGCATTTTGCTTTATCTATACTTGTGATATTGATTTCCTGAATGTTATAAATTTTCTTTTTCAACATACTTTTAAAATGTTTTCTTAAATATAAATTATTATGTTATTCATAGTCTTTCAATATTAACTTTTTAAAATTAATTCAATTGAAATTTGACAAAAATTTTCATGCAATCTAGTATTATATATATAAAAAACCTTTTAGTAATAATATTTAACCGGAAAAGTGTATCTAATGGCAAGTAACAATAAGTTTGTAACACCCCTTACGCAATCAAGTGATTTTTTTTTTTTTTTTTTACGTTAAGTGATTTAATAATTTTTTTTGCTTTCGTACCGATTTTCGACTCACCAAAGGTGAATGACTAATTCAGGTCGTGCTAGAGGCATGCACATTGGTCAAGTGTTGTTCCCCTAGAAATCAAACCCATATTTAGTGATTTAATAATTTGCATTGACTTTTTTTTTACAATATAATATGCATTAACTTTGGTAGAGCGCAATCAAGTGATTTAATAATGCATTAACTTGTTTCCAAAAACAAAACAAAAAAAATTCAAATGTCATTAAATTTAAATTATTTTGATTTAGGAAATATTTGTAAACGTTACTAAGTCATATGCATTATATATTGTAGTGCTATCTCAAAAAATTTATCATATACAATTTCATATCTCAAATTCTCTTCAATCGCGAATATGTATTCCTCAAAAAGTTCTGCTGTCAGATTAGCAATCTTATTCATTTTTGTTATTGTTGCATCAGGTCATAAACCATGCTAAACTCTTTCTTTTTTTTATGACAAAATATTTTATATAATCATCAAATATTTTGTGACAAAATATTTTATATTATCATCATATATTTTTATGATCTTGTTTTTAATAATAATAATAATCGTGTAATGTTTGTGTATGTAGATATGTGCAAGAAATCCGATGCGAGAGGAGGTACCCCTTTCGCTCCATGTCGAAATGATGCTTATTGTGAATTTCTTCATCCAAAAGCAGGTTGCAAATGCATTAATGCTGTGTGTAAATGTCCAGGAGATCCCCCCAAAATCAACCAACAACACCAAGACATTATTAGAACTTGAGTTAAATACTCAGACAATGTGATATTACTACGAATAATACATAGATTAGTGATAATGCAATGCTGAGTAGTGATTGTAGCTTGTGTGTGTGTGTGTGTTTGCTTTAATTTCTATTAAACCACTTTTGTTGTAATCTCACTGTCTTTAATACTCGTTTGAGTTGATTATCACATTGTTGACCATAAAAAAAAAAAAAAAAAAGTTGATTATCACATTTTGATGTGGTTTGGTTGGGTCAAGTTTATGTTCCCTAATCTTAAATTTTATTTTAATCTTTAATTTGTATTCTTTTATCTAAAATTGTCTAAGCAATTGCTCAATCAATCGACTTTATTATGCATTAAAAATTAAAATAAATTAATTACGATTTTTTAATAAAGAATTATATATCCTAAAATGTATTTAAATTAAAAATTTGTAATTTTAGTCTGCCTCAAAAAAAAAAAAATAGTTATCATGATTATAACTCAGCTGGCAAAGATATTTTATGTAACAGCAATGCTATATAGTGCGAATCCATTTTCACGAAATTTCACGAATGCTTGCTTACACTTAATTTTCTTTCACGTGCGCAACATTTGTTATCTCACGTTTTTTCTTCTTCTAAAGAGTACAAGATTTAATGATTAATTAAATAAAAAAAGGGAGAAGAATGCCATTTCAACCAGTTCAGTAAAACAAATTATCTAACCAATAAATCAAAAGCTTAATTAGAGTTAGGGCTATAAACGAGCTGAACACGTCTGAACTCGACTTAATAGAAATTGATTTAGTTCGAAATTCGGCTTAAATTCGACTCGAAATTTTTCTTCATTTTGAATTCGATTCGTTTAAAGTTCACGAACAGTTTAATTTGGATCGTTAAGTTCAAGTCGTTGAGGCAAATTTCATGATTTTAAACTCAATTATTTTGTCAAAATTTCAAAATTTGATCTTTAAACTTTAAAACTATTTTTTTAAAAGAAAAAACAAATATTAAATCAAAATAAAAGTCATCCTAGTTTATAATGAATAAATGCGTAAAAAATTCAAACGGGCATTAACCGATACAAGTAACAATGAAATTTTTTTTTAAAAAGAGAGAGTTTAAAGGAATAAAATTATTTTTTTGATAAAGGAAGAGTGGGTAATAGTCGTATATAGGAAATTTAAAAGTTCATTGATGTGTACAGTTAAAGAGATTTGAAAAATTATAGTATATATAATCAAATTTATTCATGAGCCAAACGAGTCGAATTATACATAATTTATATTCAACTCATCTATTTAACGAATTTAATTTTTAATTTAAGTTCAACTTATTTAATTCATGAAGTAAATTTACGAGTCAATTATCAAATTAAATGGTGTTTTGATGTCTAAATTAAATTGACAACCTTCATAAAAGGGTAAGGGTGGTGGTGGTAAGTAAAAAAGTGTCTCCACACATTGAAATATCTGCAAGATTGAAAACAAGGTGTGTGCAGTTTTTATTAAGATTAAATTTTCGATCACAACCGTTCAATTTGTTTATTATGTATATATGGACGTATGTGATATGCTTAAACAAAAGGAGAATGCAGTGTTATGGGTGTGGGCCACAATATTCATAGCATGCCATGTCAGTCGCGAGGCTTCGTGAAATATTTTTTCGCTCTATTGAGCATTTTTCTTTATGTAATATGCAAAGATTAGGGTTTAAAACTTGCAATTCTCTTTTTTTGTCAAAATCTTAATATTCTCACTTATTCACTTTAAAAGATAGTATCGAGCTAGACTTTTATGTTTGTTTGTTTACCAAATGAGTTCTATAACTCTTAAAATGCGCACGTTGCAAACATTTCTAATAATTGCCATTATAAAACGCCTACGTGGTAGTTAAAGGTCTAATGTGGATTAACGATTCTATAGAAAAATCGGGGCATCTAAACAATCAAAAGATTATGCGTGTGGCTATGTGACATCCAAACAAACGAGAGAGTACAAACTTCAATGATGAAAACCGAAAGCAAATCATTTCGCCTTAACTTTAATTCATGATAATGACAGTAATTTCACCGTGTCAAAAGTAGATTTTGTATTGTTTCTCTTGGTTGAAAAAATCAAGTTTTTTTTTTTTAAATAGTGTAGTGATAAGAATTTCATTAATGAACGATAATATCAAGGTTCAAATCCTATATATTATATGTAATATCCTTACCAATTAAGTTATACAAATTACGTTATTTTTAAATACACCCCAAATTGAAGGAATATATTCTTCGTTCTTTTTCCGCGAGGGGCCAAGCCAAATAAATTGATATGCATGAGCCACACTATATTGTTGGATATATCACATATTTAATAGCTATCCATTACATTATTACATCCATCCACAGGATTACCAAACAATGGACTATCAAAAATAGATGTTGTATGGTTTCATGACTTTCATCAAAACCACAACATCTTACACACACACACACACACACACTAGCTTCAATCATTAAAAAGAAATCTTTTTATAATACCTATGTGTTTTTTTTAAGAATTTATTTTTCTTTCATTTAAAACATTATACTTTCTTGGTTCCTTTTTATTTGTCTTTTAGAGTTGAATTTAGCGTTCCTATTTAATTATCCTTTTAGTATTTTACGGGCAGGATTTGTCAATTATATCATTTGTTAATTGCTCTTACTCTTTTTCAATAAAACTAATTAATGTTATATATTTGGAAAACTAAATCTTTTTTTTTAAATTTTTTTTTGGTATATAATATATTAAATTTTGTTTTTCTTTATACATAATATATTAAATTTATTGAGAAAAAAAAAGTGTGTGCAAAAGAATAAAAATTTATTGGTGCATTAAAACGATGATATAATAGGAAGATAAAGTGCAAAAATACACTTCCTTAATTTTGTGTTACTATTCTAAAAAGACGAGTAAAAAGGAACGAAGAGAGTAATAACTAAGTAGTACTCCCTCCGTTCCTTTTTATAAGAAACAATTTAAAAAAATATTTATTCATTTTTATAAGAAACACCTATTAAATTTATTCTTTATTAAATATGCAATTTCACTTTTACCCTTATTGAATGAATGTATTTCCATGAAAGCTTGTGTATGGATTAGTGTGATTATCATTATAAATAGAAAGAAGCACATTGAAATTAAGAATAGTGGTGTATATTGATAATTAGGAGAGATAAGAATAAATTAATACACCAAGGTTAGTTTTGGTATAACATATTAATTTTTAGAATTTTTAATTAAAAAAATAGCTTTCTTGGTCTGTGTGTTTTTTCCAAATTGTTTCTTATAAAAAGGAATGGAGGGAGTATTATTTATCAAAACTGTCAAAAACATAAAGCTTAATTTTTTTATTTTTTTTTTTTGTACTTTTTGTACTTCATAATAGTCAATATTGAATTTTTTATGAGAAAATGTATAAAAATTAGTGTAATGTTTATAAAAAAAAAAAAAAATATTTCCTATGAAATTATTATCTATAAAATATAATAATCGATAAACAATTTTTTATTCATAAAAATAATCGTTAATTTAATAACTTAATTTTGTTGGGTCATTAAGAGATGGCAGTGAGTGAGATCATACACATTGGGCTTAAAAACAATTATACAAGTGAGTTCGACACCACACTTTAACCCAAAACATTAAGGTGTTAGGTTTATGGATCCTCGCACTTATAAAGTATTCAATCTTCACTTTTCTAAGCAATGTAAGACTTCTCACCTCACATTTACCATAATAATTTTCCCCTCAAGTGTGAGTCATTCATGCTTCCTCTCAAGCAGAAGCTTTTTTCTTCATTCATACTTGCACCATCATTGTGGTAGCTCAACGGGACACGCCGTTTGACCACCTCTGTCAAGAAGACTTTTGATACAAGGAACCGGTCGAACCATCAACTTTGATATCACTGTTGGGTCACCATGAGAGCGGGCAGTCAAGATGATCATTCACATTGGATTTAAGAACAATGATATAAGTGAGTTGGACACCACATTTTTGTTGGGACAATGTGATAATTTGGGAGAAATTAGAGAGAATAGAACGAGAGAATTGAGAAGAGAATTAGGGAAAGAGAATAATTGCATTCATCCACAAGGGGCAAAGATAGTTATTTACAAAACGGGGAGCTTGCTTAACTACCAAGCCAATGTAACTAAATACCTACAACAAACGAAAAACTTCCCTAACTGCCAAACTAACTAACTATGACAACTATTCAGAAAACACGTTCTCAGCTTCTGAAGCATCTCAGCTTCTGGAGCACTACAGCTTCTGAAGCACCACAGCTTCTGGAGCTCTACAACTTCTGAAGCACCACAGCTTCTGAAGCTCTGCAGCTTCTAGAGCTCTTCACAACTTCTGAAGCTCTGTAGCTTCTGAAGCTCTTCACAGCTTCTGAAGAGCTTCTGAAGCTCTGTTTTCCAAAACATGACTTATTAATTCAACACACCTCCTAAGGCATGTTTTCCAAAGCATTCATTCCTATAAGCTCCTTCAGAGTGTCAAACCTTGCTTTAGCCATAGGTTTGGTTATAATATCTGCAAGTTGGATTTCAGTATTGCAATATTCCAACTCAAGCTTATCTTTGTTCACTTGATCTCTCAAAAAGTGAAACCTCCTCTCAATCTGCTTACTTCTTCCATAACTAACTAGGTTGTTAGCCAAATCAATTGTTGACTTGTTGTCAACAAGTAGCTTTATCTTTGTTGCCTCTACTGCCCTCAATTCAGTGAGCAACATCTCAATCCAATTTGTTTGACAAGCTGCAAATGAAGCTGCCACATACTCAGCTTCACATGATGACAATGCCACTATCTCTTGCTTCTTAGAACATCAAGAGATTGGTGCATTACCTATCATGAACAGGTATCCTGCAGTACTCTTCCTGTCATCTTGATCTCTTCCCCAATCCGAATCTGAGTAACCATAAGCCACTAGCTTTTTGCTACTGTTCTTTTGGTTTGGAATCAAAATGCCATGATCCATGGTTCCTTTCACATATCTAAGAACCCTCTTTGCAGCAGTCAAGTGATTCATCCTTAGTTGATCCATAAATCTGCTCAACAGACCAACAATATGACATAAGTCAATTCTAGTATTGCACAAGTACCTCAATGATCATATGATCTGCCTGTACAATGTTGAATCAACCAACTCATCCTCAGTATTCTTGCTCAGCTTCACACCTGTTTCCATAGGAGTAATTGTAGGGTTGCAATTGCTCATATGAAACCTCTTCAAAATGTCAATGACATATTTCTTCTGATGCAAGAAATAGCCTCTATCTGTTTTCACAAATTCCATGCCAAGGAAATATGATAGCTCTCCTAAATCAGTCATCTCAAACTCCTTTATTATGTCTGCTTTGAACCTCTCTAGCACAGCTTTGTTTGATCCTGTGATCAACAAATCATCAACATACAGACACAGTATTATAATCTCATCATGACTTGAGCCTTTCATATATACTCCATGTTCTGATGTGCATCTAGTGAAACTCAAATCCAACAGGAAGCTATCAATTCTCCTGTTCCAAACTCTTGGAGCTTGCTTCAAACCATAGAGGGTTTTGTTCAACTTGTACACCTTCTGTTCTTGACCTTTGATCTCAAATCCTGGTGGTTGCTTCACATATGCCTCTTCCTCTAATGGTCCATTCAGGAAGGCAGATTTCACATCAAGCTGGTGCATAGCCCATCCTTTGTAGGTAGCTACTGCAACCGGTGCAAAAACTTCTGTTAGTGTTTCTGTGTTGGCTGCTTTTTGGTAAAACAATGGTTTGCTACAATGTTGGACACAATGTTTCAACATTCGGATACTAATTCAGGATATGCTGAAAGCGCGCCTCTTTAATGCGCTGTTGTTTATTTTTGGAATCCACGCCTTTATTCCAGGCTCCTATCTCGTATGCATGGTCAAAGTATCTCAAGTTTTTATTACACTATCGTATCTTCTTTTATGACTAAGGATACTCATGATACCTTGTGTTTATGTGAGCTGGAATTGTTGCTGAAGACTTGAGGCCAACATGTGCTAAGGCCCATTTTAGACTTTGTATTTAAGCTACATTGTAAACCTAGTTAGGGTGACGTGTGTGTATTACATTTCCTAAGAACAGTGAGTCTAGGGTTGTCAAGTATTTTTTGTTGTGAGCCTATCTTGTTACTCATATACAAGATTAGGACTTAGTTTGATTTGTATTTGTTTTGTACTTCTCCTAAGCTTTTAAGTATGGAGATAGTGTATTTCTGAAAGTGTTTTCAAACCTCAATAGTTGTGTCAGTTACAATCACTAGGTATGTGGTTGAGTAGGAGGTGAGAAGAGTTCTCAAACTTAGGAGTTCCTAAGTTGAAGTTTCATAAGATAGTGTCTAAGTCATAAGTGTAAACATGGGTGTTTGCTGAGAGCTTAGGATTAGAACTATCATAGTGGATTTCTCTCCCGGATTGGTATCCCCCAGATTAGGTTGCTGTTGTGCACCGAACTGGGTTAACAAAGATCCTGTGTCTTTTACTTGTGCATTGTTTTTATTTCTATATATATCTGTCTGTCTGTGAATATTCTAACATTACATTCAACATCTCGAACGTTGGAACATTGCATCAAACATCCTACTTCTGACTGGTGGAATTTCAACTTCATTAAAGTCAAGTCCAGGCTTCTGAAGAAAGCCCTTAGCTACTAACCTTGCTTTGTACTTAGCAATTTCACCACTTGGTTTCATCTTCAGCTTGAAAACCCATTTCGCATCAATAGGTCTTTTGTTCACAGCTTTATTCATCAATGTCCATGTGTTATTCTTCTCAATTGACTTCAGCTCCTCTTTCATAGCATTCAACCAATTTGAACCTTTCAAGGCTTCACTCAGAGTCACTGGTTCCAATTCTGCAATCATTGCTTCATTGACCAGTTCTCCATCTTCAGTGATTGCTTGATCAGGAAACACATCATACTCATTCAACCTTATTGACTGTACCCTTTCTCTGGTTGATCTTCTCAACTGTTGATTAGGTGCAGCATTAGGCTGATGATCTTCAACTTCTATCTCCTCTTGATTTGTTTCCTCAAGCATAAGTCTTCTGTTGAGCATTGAGCCTTCAGCACTTGTGCCTTCAGTCCAATCCCAACCCTTTGATTCATCAAACTTGATATGTCTGCTAATCACAACCTTGTTATCTCTAGGTGAGTATAATTTCTAAGCACCAGTGGGATGATAACCAAGCAATATCATTGTCTGACTTCTATCATCAAGTTTTCTTCTAACCTGATTAGGAACATGTTTGAAGCAAAGTGAGCCAAATATTCTAAAATGACTAACACTTGGTTTCAAACCTGTCCAAGCTTCATGAGGAGTCTTGTCTTGTAACCTCTTTGTAGGACTTCTATTGATGATGTAAACTGCTGTAGAGGCTGCTTCACCCCAAAACTTATGAGGCATATGCTTAGCTTTAAGCATACTTCTGGCCATGTTCATGATGCTTCTATTCTTCCTCTCAGCTACACCATTGTGTTGAGGGGTGTAGGGTGCAGTCACTTCATGCTCTATACATTCATCTTCACAGAATTTTGCAAATTCATGTGAAGTGTATTCACCACCTCCATCAGTTCTCAATTTCTTAACACTAAATCCACTTTGATTTTCAACTAGTGTCTTAAATTTCTTGAACTTGGTAAATACATCACTCTTCTTTTCGATAAGGTAGAGCCAAACATGCCTAGTACAATCATCTATGAATGTCAGAAAATAGCTATTACCTCCAATGGATTTCACCTCAAATGGACCACACACATCTGAGTACACCATTCCTAGCTTCTGAGTTGACTTCATAGGTAATTCATTCTTGAATGAATTTCTGGCCTGCTTTGCTGCACATCACTCTTCACACACTTCACTTGGTGCTCTGATCTGAGGCAAGCCATGAACCATCTTCTTGGAATTCAACATGCTTAAACTTTTGAAGTTTAAGTGTCCAAACCTGTGGTGCCATATCCAATTCTCTTCTGTACCAGTAACTGAGGCTAAGCACTTGAAATCAATCACATTGATTTCAACCTTAAAGGTTCTATTGCTTGACAATGGAGCTCTTAGGATTAACCTACCTTTAGCATCATGAATCTTTAATTCTTTATTAGCCATTGTCACTGTATAATCCTTTTCAAATAATTAACCAAGACTAATCAAATTACTTGTCATGGAAGGAACATACAATACCTCATTGATGAAGGATTCCTGACCATCTTTTCTCTTCACAAGAATTGTCCCCATACCTTCACTAGTGATATGACTGTTATTAGCAAACTTGATATTCCTTCTCACTGAATAATCAAGCTTCAAGAACCACTTCTTGTTGCCAGTCATGTGATTGCTACAGCCAGTGTCAAGATACCACAAGTTGGATTTGTCACTTTCAGTGTTAGTAATTGCCGTGAGCAGGGAATCATCAGAGTCACTACCATTTCCCTTTGCCAATTGAGCTTCATCCTTGTCACTTCTCTCAACTTTCTTAGAGTGACATTCTCTAGCATAGTGGCCAAGCTTTTGACAATTATAACACTTCACATCCTTCTTATCAATCTTTTTCTTTGAACCTTTCTTGTTACCTTTGCTAGGCTCTGAGTCTTTTAGGTTCTTGCCATCATTCTTTGAATCTTCTTTCTTTTTCTTGTTTTTTCCTTTGGAACCTTTCTGAAATTTTGCCTGCAAAGCTTGATCAATGGCTTTGTTTGAGCTCCTCTGCTTGACTCGCAATTCATGTGCCTCCAATGAAGCTTGAAGCTCATCTATCTTCATAGTAGCCAAATCCTTTGATTCTTCTATTGCTACTACTATGTGATCAAATTTCTCAGTCAAGGTTCTCAAAACCTTCTCAATCTTGGACTTCTCTGACAGAGCTTCACCATTTGACTTCATCAAATTAGTGATACTCAACATTCTTGAAAGATACTCAGCTATCGTTTCTTGATCATTCATCACCAACATTTCATATTGTCTCCTTAGAGCTTGCAGCTTGATACCCTTCAGTTTTTCATCACCTCCATAAATCTTTTTCAATGTATCCCAAGCACCTTTAGAAGGCTCTTCCTCAATGATCTTCTCAAAGATATTAGGATCCACGCACTGATGTATGATGAACAGACCTTTTGCATCCTTTTTCTTCAGCTCGCGATGCAAGGCTCTTGCTGCTTCATCAGCATTTGCAGCCAGGTCTGGTACTCCATCATTCACAGTTTCAAGAACATCTTGAAACCTGAAAATGACATTCATCTGCGCACACCAACGATCATAGTTTTCACCTTTGAAAATTGGAAGATTTGCAGGAAATTGTGATGAGGTTGTGCCATTGTTCGCCATTGTTTCTTGATCAAAGAATCAATGCAAAACGTGAATCACAAATGGGCTCTGTTATACCAATTTGTTGGGACAATCTGATAATTTGGGAGAAATTAGAGAGAATAGAACGAGAGAATTGAGAAGAGAATTAGGGAAAAAGAATAACTGCATTCATCCACAAGGGGCAAAGATAGTTATATACAAAACGAGGGGTTTGCTTAGCTACCAAGCCAATGTAACTAACTACCTACAAAAAATGAAAAACTTCCCTAACTGCCAAACTAACTAACTATGACAGCTATTCAGGAAACACGTTCTCAGCTTCTGGAGCACTACAGCTTCTGAAGCTCTACAGCTTCTGGAGTTCTACAGCTTCTGAAGCACCACAGCTTCTGAAGCTCTGCAGCTTCTGGAGCTCTTCACAGCTTCTGAAGCTCTGTTTTCCAAAACATGACTTATTAATTCAACAATTTTAACCAAAACTTTAAGGTGTTATGTTTATGAGTCGTCTCACGTATAAACTGTTCGACCTTAACTTTTTTAAACAATGTGAGACTTCTCAGTCACACTTGTCACAACAAATGTATCGGTACGTTTGAATTTTTAAATGTACCGCAAATGCCCCTGTTTTAATTGAAAAAAATAAATATAAATATAGTACGTAGTATCTCATTGAATATTTCATGGTTATCAAATTCTCGTAATCCTTTATCCATGTTGATGTGTCAATTAAATACCTTTTGTTATGATATTAACTATTTCCCTCAAGTTCATTCACACAAAATAAGCTATTCCTTAAGTACTTAATTTGAGAAGAAGTTAAAATTAAGAAGAGTGGAGCACCATTTTTCAAAATCGTGTTGAGTCACATCCTAGCACAACTTTGAACGTGTCCAAAAACAAACAAAGAAGAATCAAGAAACAAAGTCTTTATACTCTATACTTACATACATGAGAATACCAAGAATTTAGTCAGGAAAAATTCCAATGTCATTTTCACACCCACAAGGTCACTCGTACGATTCATCAAAAAAAGACAAGAAAAAATAATCATCTCAAAAAAATTTAGAAGAAACCAAAGCATGGAACCAATACCACACACCACATGCACACCATACATACTCTTAACAATTATACACCACAAGATTTTAGCCACACACATTGATCCTTCCCTTTATTATATATTATTCTTTGTTTATTTGTTTATTTTGTTCTATGTTGACAAGAGTAATTATTTTATTATTTTTATTTATTTTATTGTTTTATCTTTTTCATATGTCCCAATTGTAGGTGACTTGATTAATACACCAATTAAAATATAATTACCAACTCAAAATATCTTATTAGACTATGCGTGATTCTAAATTCGAATGGTTGGTTGATGGTTGATTTATTGAACAACGTCCTCAGCCACAACTTCTTTATGTGGCTCTTAAAATATGTCAAACTTTACTAGCCTAGTAGTACGACTTTTTTCAAATAACATTAACTTATTAATCTTTCATTTTTTTTTTCAATGTTAAATATTCTAATAAGTGCTGTAAAGATATTTTGTTAAATACACTGAAATAGAAGAAAAAATTTGTCAAAAAAAAATTAAAACTTTAAAAATGTTGAATGCATGTTTTTTAAAAGAATATTATTATGTTATATTTTTAAAATTTGCATTGTTATATTTTTTAGGGTTAATAGATTCTTACTCCTGCAAAGTAAACGAGTTTTTTTTCTTTGTAATTATTTTTTTGAAATTACCCCTTATAATATTTTTTTATATTTTTTTCGTAGCGTATTTTACCCCTACTGAATTTTTTTTAAACATAAAAAGATAAAATACACTACGAAAAAAAAAATATTACAAAGAGATAAAGACCTAGAGGTGTAAAATACACTACTTAAAAAATCAACTTATGCCAAAACAATTTAACTAATCAAATGATTATATAATTAATGCTTATACTATAAACTGCAATTAAGTTCTTTATAAAATATTTGTACCGAATATACAATTGATAGATTTTTATATAAGATGTGAGATGTCAATAAAGTTGAATTCATATTCCCATGTTCACTTGATGTGATGGCCGGCCGCGCCAAGTCATGATTTTGTTCCAACAATTGATTCAAAGGATAATCCTCATGCAATGAGAATCAAACTTTATATTAATCACAATCAATGTATGTATTAATTAAATTAATCGTATTTTTTTAATGATATAGTAGTACTAATCCAACTAACTAATTTCACTAATGTTATTTTGACACTCAAAAAGTTGTTGGACAACTCTTTGGACGTGGGACCCGCTATTATTTTATTTTTTTATTATTTATAATCTGCGTTGATTTGCGTGCTAAGAAAAAAAAAATGAGTTGTCCACCCCGGACAACTCTTTTTGGTGTTCAAATAACATTGCTCAACTAATTTTGAGCTAAGCAATAATAATAGCTCCCAGATGTTTGGTTAGTGGTTACCATTAAAATAAAAAAATTTAAAATATCTCATAACATAACACATATCAAAATGTGGCTAGGCATGGTGTTACGACATGGACCTTGTTTGGCTATATTAAGTGGTGACATTAGACATTATTATTCATATACCAAAAAATTTGGTGTGATTTTAAACACGTTGCACACGAAATAAACATGGCATGGTAATTAAAATTAGGGTTTGGAAGGTTTACGTTACTTTCTTACTACTAATTCACATGGTTGTTCATATGACACTAGTTTTAGGCTCTAACACAACTTCTTCTTCAAAGCAATTTCCTTACACGTACTTGAATGAATGAAGTTGCTATTTAAGAACCACAAATGTGTCTAACCACTAGTGATGATATTTTCTGACACGTTTCTATCTTTTCTTGGTTAAAAACAATTGCTATTGACCCCAAAATGTACCTTGTTTCAAGCAACCTAAACAACCAATTTCTTATCATAGTTTTGTCACTACAAATCTTAGATTGATGCGTGCATATTCAATTTTGTCGATAAATAGTATAGTTGATCTTAGATTTTAATTGAACATGATTATTAGTTACTACAAATATGATTTTAGGATTAAATCTTCTTTCAAAAATGATACTCTAAAACGACATGGCTTGTTCAAAAATTTAATTCAAAGGCATGGTTTGTAACATGTAATGTATTTATTTTTAGTTTGAGTTTTTATTTTTAAAAAAGAATTATATGATATGTTGACATGCTTAAAAATCTATTTTAATTTATCGTCCATAAATAAGTAATATGACATGTTTTTTAAATAACTAATTAATAAACTAATAAGATTTTATATGACATTTTATTTAAATTACATTTCATAATAATATATTTTAAAAGTTAATGTAGGCTAGTGAGTAGAGATCATCTTCATTTTTTAAAAGAAATGGACAATTACATTACTATAATTTTAATGTGTAAAAGTCTAATTAATGTCACCGATTTCAAAAATTTGTATTTTCATATTATTTATAAGTTTGTACAGTAAAAAATATATCGTAATTTACATTTGTAATTTTTCTGGGACTTGGATTCCATCCTGTGCAATTTTTACTGCAAGAGGCGCAATCCACATCTCAGCGATTCATTTTTAAATAAAAATAAATAAAATTGTAGCGTTAATGGAATGTAAGACTAAGATTTCATTGGATAAAAAATGTACGGGAGATGATCCATTCCCATTTTTTTGTTTGGTAATTTGAGAGATTCTCTATAGTTTAAAATCATTTAAAAAGTGAAGAATCGTGTGGATTCTAAAGTTGATCTGCTAAGTATTCTAAGTAAAGGTTATTTGTATCGTAGGGGTTGGGGTCTTGTGCGAAAAATTCATCATCTCGTGAATTTTATTGGGAGGTTAAAATGAATCATAAATACCGAAAAGTTAACATTTGTGCATACGAGTTAGCTAATACATACTATGAAGATTGATGGTGAAGTACATAAGTAAACACCGTAACAAGACAAGAAATCGAAAGAATACTTAGACAGATAAATATTGTACTAAAATGAAAAATCAAATAACGTCACACTAAGACGACGAAATTATGTAAAAAAACACGGAATAAAAATGCTACATATTAATCACTTACTTAGATTAAGCATGTGTTTCGATTGAACTTTTTCTCCCAAACTCACTTTTGAAAGCCTCCACTGTGTGAAAACTTGGCATATCGAGACTTGGCCTATGTTTACTAGAATTACGATGACTCGACGTGATTTCAAAGAAATTACAATTAATAAGTGAATTATATATGAAATCACGATGAGACAACGTGTTTATGTAAGTACCAAACATGCACTATGTATATTCTCAAATCTCAATCGATCTAACAAACCTATTTTCATATTACCTACACACGTTATAAATGTTTGTTTTAACAAAAACACTTGGTTTTGTTTGTGATATATGAACTCTCACTCTTCAATTACTTATCTAAAATATTTATTCAGATTGAGAAAAAATAAACACATGTTCAATATCTAATTTCGGCCTAATTTAAACTGTTGGAGACATTTTCAGCCAAATTTATTCGTCCCCGTCAAAATTCATCACCTAATCAATTGACTTGTTACTTCTAATATAAGTCATTTGACCTAACTTATTTTTGAACCTATGTAAACAATTTTTGTAATTTTTATATATTATTATAAATTTTTTAAGATAGTTTATGATAAACTAACTTATAAAAATTCATTTTTCACTAATTTAAACTTATAAAATAACATAAAATTTAATTTATATTGCATAAGCTAAAAAAAAAATCAGATCAAACGAGATGTAAACTTTAAATATGAAGCTAAATTGAAGTGTATAAAAATAAACATACATTACAATTTCATCATATGGTTTTTCATTTCTTTCCAAAACATACAATTCATCACTTTCGCAATTAAAAAATTATTACCACAACCATAATCCTCAAAATATCTAAACAAAATAATAATAAACAAAAATAAATAAACTAATTCATACATTGGAATAATATTTGATAGTCATTATAAAAATCTAAAGAGTTTTGTTAGCGGAAGTTAATCAAAGAGATCACAAATTAAATAATATCTCTAATTGTACGGCATCATCAATCGTGCGGCTGAGAATGCTCCGTTCCATCTCCGTCACAATAACGCCGTATCGCCGCCTTTGACGACGGTTCTCCGTCGCAACCTAACAAATCAACCTCCTCTCTCCGTTGATTTTTCCAGTTTTTTGAATCCGAAACCTGAAACACAAAATCAACACTTTAATAAAATCAAAAATAAACAAAAAATCAAAAATCAAAATATAAATTAAAAAACTCAGATGCAGAAGAAAATTGATAATGATAATTTAAAATTAAAACAGAAAATAATAATGATAATTAATTACCTGAAAATCATGATCCTCACGACGTCGTTTCAAGGTAATTTCTGTAACTAACTTCGAAACAACTTCATTGTTCTCGTTACACTTGCTAACAGATTCTTCACTACTTTCAGAACTCGACGCCGCCGGCGGAATCGCCGTTGAAGACCAAGGCACAACCTGATTATCTCCAACATCATCCTCATCCTCCTCATCAGAATCCTCATCGGAATCAGAATCAGTTTCAACATCATCCTCATTGTCACCTTCACTCTCTTCATCTCGTTGTACGGAACCATTTTTTCTTCCACCGGCGCAACTTTCACACAACGAAAGCGCGTTACCGAGTCTAGCGCCGGAAGCTTTCCACGGCGTCGGAGATTGACAAGCGTGACAGAGGAGAGTTCTCATGTGTCTCTCAACTAAGAAATTAGCACCGTGGACCTTAGAATCGCAGTCCCAGCATAAGCTAGCTTGGTCTGACTCACAGAAAGTTTTAGCCGGAACTTTGCAAAGTTCACAATTCTTCTTCATGTTGTTGTTGATCAGAGTCTTGTGATGATTTTGTTTTTTCTTTGTGATATCAACGCGGTTTCGTTGTTGTTTGATTTGTGATGCTTTTTTCTTTTTTGCGGAATTTTCGTGTTTTTTTGGGGTTTTCTTTTCTCTCTCTTGTGATGGTTTGGTGTGTATGGAAGAAGAATGGGTAATAAGAAGGAAGGAAAGAGAAGAGGAAAGTAGATGCCCTTTCCTTATATTTATAAACAAAAATAAAAGGAGAATTAGCGAGAGAATTGTCACCGATACTATCCAACTTGACATATTAGCGAGAGAATTGTCACCGATACAATCCAACTTAGATATTAAACCCATTGGCGTTAAATTTAGTAGAGAGTATCACAGTAATTGACGATCGGCGCTAAATTTAGTCTGAGAAATCACAGTTTAATCTTTTATAATTGTGATTGGAAGAGCTGAAATTACTTATGTCAAAATTAATTTCCAAATCAGATTAAACTGATGGTAAAAAAAAATTATGATATTTAATTTTTTCAAAAAATTTATAAAGTAGTATGAAGTGAATCTCCACCACATAGCGAATTTTCTTTTTATACAAGAATTAAATATCGAGTCATAACCATTTATTCGAAGCTTATATCGGGTCATAAATTGATCTACTTAATATTATATTTTTATATTATTTTATACTTTTTAATTATTTAAACAATCCACCTCTATCTTTTGGAGCAAATATCCATTATATCCTTACACAATGGTATTAGTTATTGTGAAAGTGTGAAACTATCCATGAAGCAACTGATATTTAATGCTCTTAATCTCTTATGAGTTCAAGTCTCTTAATTTTTAGACCGATTTACCATTGTTTTTCTTTTTCTTTCTATAGTTTAATTTTATGAAGTTTATTAAGAGTTTAAGTTTAATAAATTGTTTCGTCAAAAATAAAAGTTTAATACATTGTTGGTGTAAAAGGTTCCAGTGAATCACGATAATTCATACATAGATATGACTTTAAAAGCAATAACGATAAAAGTCAAACTAGTATTTAGATCTGATGGTTATAATTTATTGAGGGTATAGTGCACATGTATAGAATACTAATAATATATTTAACAATTAGTCCAAAAAAACAACATTTAATTAACAATAAATTTCATTTTATTTTTTAAAAGAAAAAAATAATTATTGGTCAAAAATATTTTATTATTTTGTAAAAAAATTATTATAATTCATATTCATTATATTTTTTAGATTAATTTTCATACATCGCTAATGTCAAATAATTTACTTTGTTGGCAAATCACAATTATATTACTCATTATATAGTTATAATAAAATCAAATATTTTTTAATAATTTAATCGTTATAATTGACTACTGAAGTTTAAAAAAAAATATTGAAAGTATACATAAATTAAAAGTTTAATAAAAATACATTATCAAATTTAAAATTATTTTACACCAAAATTTTTAAAAAAATCATCATATTTTAATATAAGACAGTATTATAACCATACTTTCAAAATAACCCGAATTGCAAATTTTTATTGGACTTCAATTTACATGACTGTGTGTATATATTTTTTTAGTTAAATAGGTGATATTTTCTTATAACATCTTACTGAATTTATTAATAACTTTTTAAACATTAAGATTTCAAAGATGAATGATAAAGACGAGAATGTAAAAAGATAGTCATGAGTAGCTTCCTTTATAGCCGTAAATCATAATTCAAAACAACTCGTGTCGATCACTTATTTGGTGAATATTAAATCATATATTTTTTTCAATCAACAAAAAAACTATATATTAAAAACAACAATCTAAATTAGTATAAGGTGTGCACAATCTAGATGCTAAGCGAATGTCAAGATTAAAAAAATAAGTAAAAAGTTAAACGGATGCGAAAGAAAAGTTACAAAGTTGACAAACTCAAACAAAGTAAAAGGTTAAGAATTCAAAAGTTAAATGCACAATCAAAATTTTTGAATTTCACCTTAAACCACCACCAAACATGTAATTTAATTTAAAAAATCGCTAAATCTGCACAAAAAAAATTCTTATTAAAATAATACACATTACGAGCCCTTCATATCATTCAAATTGTCGCTAACCAAATAACTTGGAAGTAGTTCTTATACTTTAAAAAACGAACATGTAATCTACAAAAACGATGAACATGAACACCCTGATTATATGAAGAGCACTTTGAATCCCTAACCATTGAAGAACACCATACTTATGGGTCAAATCACAAGCAAAGAAAAGATGTGATAGAGTTTCATCAGAACCGCAACCAAGAACACAATGTTGAGCATCAATATTCAAAATGTCCCTTTTAAAGAGGTTATCACGAGTAGAAATCTGATTCCCCATGAAGCGCCAAGTAAACACTAATACCGTACCTATAAGCCTTTATTCCAACCCAACTCATTAGAATTCAACACCGGTTTCACTTCTTCCTCAACACGTGTTAAAGATTGATAAGCATCAGTAAGAACATCTGAGTGCAAAGACCTCCAAAGTCACTTTTCAAACGCATCAGACTGCAAAACAACTTTATGAAACAGACCATGACAACCTGCTAATTTCCTCCTCTCATACAAACAAATGACACCTCCGACATCCCCTGCCACCGACGCCCTGCTAAAATTTCCTCCTCCCACACAAACAAATGACGCCTCCAACATCCCCGCCACCGACACCCCACCCCCTCCTACACATCTTACCCTCGACACTCCTTAATATGTAAAGAGACATTTTAACTTAGAAAATTGATCCCTACTAATAAGCTAATCAAAACGGGTCTATAACTAATTTTTTTTTTTATGAATAACACTCTAAATAAATAAATTAGACCTGATATTTCATCATTAAATAAATTAGGGATTTCCTAATGTATGAAAATAGTCCCAATGTATATTTCATTACTATTCTTTGGTTGTTAATATAATATATAAATATTTATTTTTATTAAAAAATATATATAAATATTATAAATATTTACAAGGTTTACTTTCACTCTACATGACAACATATATCCATATCTATTTGAAATTGGCTGAATATTGTTTAATTTATCTATATATTTCTATCACCAACAACTATTATTATTCGAATGGAGTAAGTAGTTATGTTTCTAAAATGAATATCTCCAATTGGAAAAAAGTCCATAAAATAAAAATATGAAACTCTTCGTAGTATGAAGAGGCCTCAACATCGACATGTCTGTTAGCCAAAATTGTGCTTATGTCTTAACTATAAGAAATACTATAAAATAGAAATTATATACACAATGATAAGATAGAAAAAGAAATGCCCATACAGAACGAATATAAAAATTGTGAAAATATGTCAAATAAATTAAGCCACACTGCACCACAAGTGCAATGTATGTATGCACACTGCATGTCTTATCATAACCACGAATTTGGGCTGCATCCGCTTAATTTTCAAAAATATAAATATATATTATTTGTGTTTTTCATTTATAAATTACAACAAAGTTCATCATCATGAGAATCATGATATTACTATAGTATCAAGATAAAATTAATCTTGTAAAGTTTAAATTATTAAAAAAAATCATATTATCTCTAATAATTTTGCTAAAATAATTTTATATCTAATAATATTTTTAATAGCTATCAATTGAATTATCTTTTCGAAGCAAACCTGTTAAATTTTAAGGTAGGATGTTGCTGTCATATTTTAATATTGCATTTTCTTAAAAAAATGAGTGAGTAAAAATATTAATAAATGTGAGAAATGATAGGAGAAGAATGAAAGAAGAAGCAAAATGATGAAGACAGAAGGAAAATGACTTTGTGGTGTACCGGGATGCCAGGTGTCTGCTATCAAGGGAACAACAAGTTTTTGTATTTGTGTGGTGTAAAATGTTAAACAAACTCTCACAAAGAAAATACTCTTCTTCTTAACTATAGTCCCCACACACCACACCATAGTATAAAATAAAAAAATATTTAATGCTCATGGGATATTTTTCTTTATATCTTGTTTTATTTATTCTTGGACCATAAGCAGCAACGGTGTGATATGTTGTATGTCCACGTGGCATGTAAGCATATTTGAGATTACGATTTGCTTAAGTGGCTTGATTTCATTCACTAGGTTTAAACTTAGCCATGTGGATGTGGTCATCTTCAATTCATCGAATGGAATTTGATTTTGCTTTCTCTCTCTCTCTCTCTCTCTCTCTCTCTCCTATCAAGATTCATCATTCAACAACTGTGTTGTGTTGTTTTTGTTAGTAACCTTTGCATCTAAATCTCAATCGCTTTTTTTACAACTTGTATTTCACGCGTTTGCTTACTTGGACCTACACCCACGTGATTACCACTTGCGTTTAGTCATTCCCATTGGTTATATTCTCTTCTACTCTATCTATACAACAACATTATTATTCCATTTTTTTATCCATAGTATAATAATTTAAAATAATTATTTCCCTATTTTGATTAAACTAGTATAATTTTGGTCCACCATTTTAAATTACACAATTTCAAATATTTTACTTATGGGTCAGGATCAAATGACATCATCTAGTTTGACACCAAATGTTACACCGCTCAATATCGCTTTAACGAAACTAAATTTTACAAAATTCACTGTTGGATTGAAAGATTAAATCATATAGATCATTAATGTTAAATTTTATAAACATCTAAAGCCGTTTAATATGTTATATTTTTGGGATAAAATTATATTATATTTTTGGAGGTTAAAAAGAAACGTAGGGTTGAAAAGATAAATTTTCTATTTATATTGTGTTTTTGCTAGTTTGGGCCAAGAGAAGCCCATTTACATTTAATATTTTGATCATTTAAGATCAATTGCCACCAACAACTCATTAGAAATGAACAAACTCACAGATAAAAAAGAGATCTTTGTATCTCTCTCACATCAAAACCTCTCCTTTACCTAGCCACCGTCTACAGCCTCCGCCGGCGGCAACCACCACAATTCACAATGCAATCAAGAGAATGGCAAATAAGATCGCAACCACATATAAGACTCTCATTGTGGAGAGACAACTAAGTATAAAGAAACAAAGTTCCTTGATGAGAGCATACAACTTCTTCAAAGAGTTAACAGAGTACGGAAAGGAATCCTTGTCATTAAAATAATATCATAGCCCCTGATCCGCTTCATTAGCTCTTTTCGATGCTCGACTCCGTGAGAGTTTTTTTAGACTTTTTCAACCTAGATTTGGCTACTACATCCATCCATAAAAGTTTCCTTGGAGAAACTCAAACTCAGTCCAGAGTCTCGCATTCCCCTTGCTTCTTCGACCTTCTCTCTATTTTCTTCAGCCTCCCTCCTCAACTGTTCTTCGGCCCTTCTCATTTCTAGCTCAACTCTCCTTTGAATTGCTGCTGCCAATCTTCTTTCAATCTCAACTCTCCTTGTAAGATGCACAACTGCACCAAATGTCTTTGATTATCTCGAGATAGGCAGAGTTGACAACCAGAGTCTCGCATTCCCCTTTCAAGACAGACTCTAGCACCAACAGTTAAGTTTTATGCTGCGGACTGGGAAGAATTACCCGGTGTGTTGTTTACTGTGAAAAATGATGGATATGCAGTGATGCCTGGAATGAGTTTGAGTTTCTCCAAGGAAACTTTTATGGATGGATGTAGTAGCCAAGATGGTAGCGTCACCGCTAGTGTTTTGTTTTTATGACAGAACTTGATATGCATTGGTATTTATTTCAATATAGCTTTTTATTTATTCAACCAATATGAGTTTCTTTCCAACGATAGTGTGCAACAAAAAAAAAAACCAATGAGACAGTTTTGCACAGAATACTCATCAATCATCTTGTCAACTAATTCTTACAAATTCAGAGCTTCCTTAAGCTAAAGGAAAAATGGAGAAAATTTGTACCAAAAAGGATATTCACATGCCACATACTCAAATCTTAGTTGAAAAAAATAGAATGAACTTGATTTCCTTTCTTTACCCATTGGAGATATATGGTGTCCCAAATTGAAACCACAAATAGTGGTATGGTATGGCACACACACCACATGTACTAACTATAACTAAAAATTAAGTAAACATAAGGAAATACATAAAACTATTTAAGAGTTTAACCTCTATCATACACTAGCGACCTTCTTGATAACTAGTATCAAATTGCATACTTATTTCTAGTTTGCTAGAAGAACTACATGATTGGTGTTTGGTCATAAAAAAAGTTGGTTGTGTTGGAATTGGGATTGTTGAAGTCTCACTATCAAGCATTGTTAAAATATTTGACATGGTGGGTCGATCACCTGGGTCATCTTGTACACATAAGAGTCCAATATGTGCACACTTAATGAATTGATTCTTATTGCAAGTTTCACTAATAGCAGAGTCCATTAAATCCAGCAACTTATTCTCTGTCCATAATCTCCATGCCTAATACAATGTCCATGGAAAATATATTTAAGTCAATAAATATATCATGATTCATTCAAACATAAAACAAACAAGAGTTCACTAGAAGAAACATACATAACCCAAAAGGCTAGAAATTTGTTGCGACCGAAAGAATCCCGTGTTCTTTTTGCCGCTGAGAATCTCTAGTAGGACTATACCAAAACTAAAAACATCTGATTTGATCGAAAAGAATCCATCCAAAGCATACTCTGGAGCCATATATCCGCTATAAAGGAAGAAGATTGTTACATGTAGCATTTAAAATTTGAATAAATAAAACTTAGAATTGTGAATTAAACATTTAAAATTACATTTGCGTAAATAACTTACTAGGTTCCCATTACTCTCTGTGTGCTTGCTTCGGTCTCTTTCCCCCCAAATATTTTGGCAAGACCAAAGTCTGATATCTTTGGAATCATATCTTCATCTAAAAGAATGTTGCTTGTTTTAAGGTCTCTATGAATCACTCTCAATCTTGAGTCTTGATGGAGATAAAGCATCCCTCGCGCAATGCCTATAATAATGTCAAACCGCAATTTCCAATCCAAGATTACAGTTCGTGTTCGGTCTTACAATATTTCACATTCGAAAGAACAAAGTTAGTAAACCTATGAATATCGTTACAATGAAAATATACTTTAAGAAAATTATATTATATGTGCATGTTGGAATATGTGAAACTAACCAAATATAAATGTGTCCAAGCTCTTGTTCGACATGTATTCATACAATAGAATTTTTTCGTCTCCTTTAACGCAATAGCCCCTAAGCCTAACAAGATTTCGATGTTGAAGTTTGGCAATCAAAACAACTTCATTTTTAAATTCCTGTAAGCCTTGCGTTGACACACTCGAAAGTCTCTTTATAGCAATATCTTGGCCTCCAAGAAACCTTCCCTGAGAAAACAAAAATCCAAATATTATGAAAAATATTAAATCTTGTATAAAATCAATATTTTGCTGGTAAGAGAGTTAAGTTAATTAAATCAACTACCTTATAGACAGGGCCATAACCTCCTTGTCCAAGCTTGTTTGAATCTGAAAAATTATTTGTTGCTGCTAGAATGCTTTTAAAAGTATAATAAGGTACTTCAATGCTTTCACCATCATTTTCTTCTAAACTTCCTAAGCCAATCAAACCTTTCACATGTTTTTCACTTGTGTACAAGCTCTCTTGAATTTGAATGCTCACCTTATCTGAACTCAGTAAAGAGATTAAGTTATAACTTCGGTTAATTTAAATATGAGAAATGTTATTTAAACATCGCTTTCAATTCAAAATGCTAAACCATAAATTATTACCAAGCTTGTGGCCTATTTTCTTTCTCCGTACATAAGCTAACACCATTGCACATGTTAGGATAATAATGACTATACAAATTACTGCAGGAATCAATCGCATTCGATAGGTTGAATGGTTTCTTGATGATTCTGTCAAAAGAAAAAATTACAGTGCAGAAAATAAGAGGGCATATATATCATTATGATTACGCACGCATTCACTATTTGAAAATTTTGAAATATCGAAGAAATTTAAAGATATGACTGATTAAAAAATAACCTCGGATACAACTTAAACTTGAGGCATTCCACACGTATTTTGAATTACAACGGCAGATATTTTCTCCTCCATTTGTTGCAATGCATGCAGAATGGGGCCAATTTGTGCAGCCAACATACTTATCACAAAGTGGTTCTGGCGCCGGTGCCCAACTGACCTCTATTTCGTCGTTCTTAAAACACCAATTAGTCACATTAAATGGTAAACTAGGTTTGTCATTTTGATAATAACTTGAACCGGAATCATCACAGCGATTTGTATCATTTGTTTGGATATAAAACTTTTTATCACCTTCAGAAATCGCGGTAACTCGATATGGTTTTCCATCTGGCATCATGAAACTAAGCTGGCCTGTCAGTAAGTTACAACTGAAATTGTTGTACCTAAGGTCTCCACATTTTGGCCATGTGCTTAGAGGATAAGGAATCATATATGTGCCACAAGGTTCACATGATTTTGCAGTTGATTCTGCACAATAATTTCTTTATTAGCTACTTTATATGTAAAATTCTAAGTAATGAGTAATGATTTTCTGTCATAAAATTGTTCATCTTTTAACAATATGATATGTGAATTAAAAAAAAAAAGAATTACCTATATCTGATCTCTTGACTAGGATTGAAAGATCGCGGCCATCATCTTGATTCTCTTGAAGTGTAGGTAATTGTCCTGTCCATATCCAACATGAAAAGATGCTACGATCACTATATGTAGCCTTATACGAATAAGCATTGCACCGGGACACAGAACACGTGCTAAGGCATATCGATTGACAATTTGCTTCTGATTCTGATGGCAATCCTATATCTGGTTTTCCCACTTTTATCTTTGTTAAGTTGATGAATATCAAGTCATTGTTGGCAGTGGACATGACCTTTGGGAGACACGGTGTTGATGATTTTCTAACACACCCTCCGAACGGTTCTCCAAGCTGGTAACCATGATCATTATCTGAAATCCTGCGACGAAATCCTGGCAAACAGTTACATGGATTCCAATCATCTAATTTGTTGCAGCTGCTAAAGTTACCACAATAGTTATGTCTGTCACATATATCCGATGGTCGCCACCACATCTTATTCCATTGAAGGTTATCCTCCCACCTCCAAAATTGTATCTCCCCACTAGAATTCATCACCAACCTTGATTTATCGTAATTAAAACGTTGTTGTGGGATGGTTCTATTGAAATAGTTGTACGACGAACGAGAGGTTGTGTTCTGCAACAAGTCAAGAACAACGTGGAACATCATATCGAAATTGTGTACATCAAATACCCAGTAAAGTTGTGAATGGTTGTATACTTTATAGCTTCGAGGGTCCCCTACTTTCGTCTGATCAAAGGCGAAGCTTCCGATTTCTGGATCATTCTCATTTCTCCAAGAACTTAACGTTAAATTTATGTACATTTTCATACCAGGTAGAAATGTATCTGTTGGATGTTGAAAGCTTTGCCACAACAAGTAACCATGATCATCCATTAGCACTAGGTTTCCAGAATCCAAGAGCTTCACTAACCTGTTTCTTGATGAGGACACTTTTTCTAATTCTGTGGACCAATAACTCTGTGATGCATCTGCTACTACTAAATTTCCATCCTCTTCAATTTGAAAAACTCGGTCGGAATCAACAATAGGCTTGTTTCTGTTGGCTACCCATACAACTGTTTTTGGTTCCAAATTGTAATACCATATCCCCAAGTATATTTTGCTACCACTTTCAATTGGTAAGGAGAAAAAACCAAGTTGAAATTTTTTTCCAATTGAAACAAGGCTCTCTAGTTGAGATATATTGTTGCCAAAGTTTAAAGTATCTCTAGCTGAACATAGTTGAGAGTATAGCAGCAAAAATGTAAAAAGAGAAAACAGAACAATGATGTTTCTCATATTTAGTAAAATATTATTACAACTTGATGAATGTTGTCTCTAGGCATAGTCCTTCTTATAACCATTTAAAAGGATCATATTACATCAAAATACTAAGACTCTTTGAACCACATGTTAGATGATAGCTACTTTAGATTAGTCCATTTTAATTTTTACAAGTTGTTTGAGGTTTTGTGTTAATCAAATTGTTTCCGGTGCAAGGAGTCTGGTAAACTAGAGTTCGACCAGAAAATAAGTAAAATTTGGTCAAAAATTGTTCTTTCATGAAATTGAATTGGATTGTTTCAAACGATTTATGTATAAACGAGCTTACTAATCATTAGGGTTGAGCACAGACCTACGACCCGACTCAAAATTGATATAACCAACAACATGTTGAAGCATTCGGTCAGGTGCAGGTCGAGTCACGGGTCAACAATCGTAAAAGAAATGTGCATGAATAGTTGCATGTGGACGGATGAGAGTTTCTAAAATTCTATCTCATAGTCATTATACTAGTCTTGGATTTAATGTGGAATTGTGATGGTCAATGAGTCATATATATCAGTCAACGTAAAAAATCTTAGCGATTAGTTTTTATTTTTTTTGAAATTAATCTTAACCATTCGTTGATGTTATATGAACTCAGTCAAGTCAACTTACTTTTCTTCTTCAATTTTTCCTTTCCTTCGTGTGGCATAAGCCAATTCCTCAGTCTTGGTCTTTGGATTATTGTTTTGTTGTTTGGAATAAAAAAATATGGATGAAACCGTAAAGAACAAAAAGAAAGCAGAAATTTAACATACAAAGTGAGAAAAATATTACATAATGACAAAGCAAATTTAAGTAGTTCACCACATTATCATGGTTTGCTTCAATGAACAATAGGGGTAGGAATAGAAAGAAAGAAGATATGTTTTGCAAGTTCTAAATTTAACTTGATAAAAATTCTCAAGATATAGATTTGTCATAGGCCAATTTTAAGTATGAATCTTTTTTATTTTTTAAAGGGTTAATAGACTTTTACCCCCTGCAAAGTAGGCGAGTTTTGCGTTACTTCCTATAATTTTTTTTTTTTTTTTTGCTTTTACCCCTGCAATGTGTTTTTATTTTTTGCAGTTCATAAAAGCAAAAAAATAAAAATTATAGAGGGTAACGCAAAACTCGCCTACTTTGTAGGGGGTAAAAGTCTATTAACTCTCACATATTTAATTTAATAAAATGCTCATATAAACATAACAAGATGTTTTTTTTAATAATGAAAATATTATTAAGGCCACCTAGTAAAGCACTGCCATGCCATGTTTTGACAAGCCTGAGCCTGGCCTATGGCCTATTAAATGTTCTTTTTTGGGGCCTGGCCTGGGCCTATTTATAGTCTGGCCTTGTAGTCTGTTTAAAAGAATGTGTTAAATATAGGTGTCTATATAATCTTTTTAAATAGGCTAATTAAATAGGCATTGAAGCCTATTTCACATTAAAATTTTCATAATTTCTTCAACATTAAAAAAAAGCTAATAAAATGATTAGCACAATAATTAAAATCTAATAAAATAACAAATATGATTACGACATATAAATATTTTGTATTTATATAAATAATATTTATTTTTTATATAAGATGATATAAATAATTATAATAATATTATATAAATAATAATTATTAAATATAAATAGGCCGGCCTAATAGGCTTTGTAGGCTTTTTTAAAAGCTAAAGCCTGACCTATTTATGTAAATATGCTTTTTTCAAAGTCTAAGCCTGACATTTTTAATAAACTGACCTGACATGGCCTAAGTCATGCCATTCCGCATGCCCTCGGAGGCCGCCTGACATATTATTAATAAAAGAGGTGGCCAAAACACAAGCCACCACAACAGAATCGAAACAAGGAAAAGGAAACAACAACAATACAAAGCCACATACAGTAAAAGAACCTAGGCCAGCAAAACGAAATCCCCACTCACAACCAATCCTCCAGGAATCACCTAGCAAAACAATCTCTCAAATCCCACGACCATTCGTAAAAAAAAACACGGAGATACTTTCAAGCGGTCCGCACTCCACTTCCAAGATGTTAGAAATTGAAATTATATATACAGTATGAATTACTCAATTTTGAGATTCTCTGTTACATTGAGCATCTATATACTTATTTATAATCAATGTAATAGCAGGGCCGGCTAAGTCCCTGTGTAGCCAGTGCTGTGTAGCAGGGCCACATAATATTTAGGGCCTCAATGTGTTTTATATACATACACTTCCACATAATTCACATACTGTTTAAGCAAAAAAAGAAAAACAAAAGATACTAATGTGTCCAAGTACTACACGCAAGTAGAAGAAGTTCAGGCTTTAAACAAATGTATATGTGATAATGTGCTTAAAAAAAATAATGTAATAATGCGACAAAGAAAAATGTTATGTGAAAAAAAAATTGACTTAAGCATATGAAATGTTATTTCTCATCCCACCCCCCACAACTCTTTTTCACCCTCTAATATTCCGATTTTGTCCTTGTTAAAAAAGTTCGGTAAACGTTTTCCGAATTTTTTTTTGCCTTGAAAATAAACTTCGGATTGTGTTTTCCGAAATTTTTGCTGAATTTGCACTTGAAAAATTTCGGAAAACGCGTTCCAAACTTTTGAATCAAGGGTAAAATTGGAAATCCGGGGGGTGAAAAAGAATTGTGGGGGGTGGGATGAGAAAATTTCGGGTGTACGAGGGTTGGGTTGGGCAGGATTTGGCCTAATCCGTTACCCAACCCGTTCAACATTTTCACTAATGAGAACAATAAGAACTCATCCAAAAAATAAATAGAACAATAAAAAGAGTGAACAAGAAGAAACATATATACATAATATATTGAGAAGACTAGTACAATTTTCTTCGTATTGGCTGATACTTGTGTTCTATTTACCACTAAGTATCTCCAATACGATTATACCATAGCTAAAGACATGTGATTTTATTGAAAACATGCCTCCTCCTGCATACCCTGAAGGCATATATATATATCCATTGCAAAAATTAGATTGTCAACAATAAATATTTCTATAAACAAAATTCAAGAATTGTCAATGGTAAATATTTGCAAAAATATTTGAGGGAAATGCAACAATAAAGAACATAGTGGGCACTGTGTAAGTATTGCAATATTTGACAATTCTTGAATTGGTTGCACACGTTATCTTCTTTCTTCCCCTAGTGCCTTTTCCTATCTACCTCTTCTATATGTACTCTCATCATATCAATTTTGAAGTTATTCATTTTGTGGATGTGATACAAATTGAAATATATTGAATAATTGTACTATAGGTTATAATTATTTTTGTTTTTTGGTTAAGAGGTTTGTATCCCACTTCTCCTTGTATATAAATATCCCTTTTGGGATACATCAATTGAAATAGAAGAATTTCAGTTTTATCAAACTCTTTTAAAATATGGTGGTGATTTAGTCATATGTGGAAAATGACATTATTTATAATTTGTGATGAAACAATATATTGTACTTGATGCAGTTGTGGTGATGCTTAGCAGTGAAGTGATTGAGGGTTTGCTCATGGTTAAAAAAAGGGGAGAGATTTGGTAAAAAAAGAAGAGTGAAGTGTTAAGAAAAAGAGAAGAAAGTGGCGAGAGAGAATCTTCAACAATAATCAGAAGAAATATTGTTTAATATTTTTTAATTTAAATGAGATGTGATATTTTAATTGTGCGTGTGTAAGATAAGAGTGAAGTATTAGCTGAGTATCTATGCAAGAATTTTTCATGATACAAGGCATAGAATAATTATGTGTATATATATGTCACATATGTTGTATTTTAGTGTAAGTAGGAGAATTTTTTTATTTTTTTTGTAAGAAGAAAGAGATTAAAAAAATATTTTAGGTGAAATGTTGTTGGAATAATAAAATTAATAGCCAAAGTATTTTGATTAGAGGTCATGATTCATTCATATATTATACGTGGAGAAATTTATATATCTCTATAGAAACTTAGAAAGTCTCAAAGTAGTATTAGAATAATAAAGAATTTTCTCTTTCAAATCACGAGTATAAAAATTTCCTTACCTCGACATCTTGTTCCTGAAATCGACATATTCCATCAATCATCTCATCCAAGACATCAACAGAAATTCCATGATTAATTACTTGGAAAATCTCCATCTTTTGCATGCATCTTTAATTTGGCTAATTATACCTACACGATTGATATTGTTGTGTACGTCTTTAATTATATCAGTTGCTTAGTTATTTTCCTCCATCTTGAGAGGAAAATAGTACCAGGGACGGATCTAGATCTGAAATATTGGTGTGGTGAAAAAAAAATATATTAACAAAACTTTGTAGCCATAAAAAAGAAAAAACTTTCTACAGTTGCAAATTAGCAATAATGTCTAAAATAATTTAGGGTTAATATGTCGTTATCTCCTGCAAAGTAGATTACATCGTTCAATGTGTTTTTTTATTTTTGCAATTCATTTTACCCCGGGGTAAAATGAACTGTGAAAAAAAACAAAAAAACATTGAGGGAGGTAATCTCAAAAAATAAATTACAGAGGGTAACGCAACACTCGCATACTTTGCGGGGAGTAAAAGCATATTAACCCAATAATTTAATAATGTCTAAAATAATATTGCAATTTTCAATATGTTTAAAATAATTTAATATGTTACCGAGATCCATCAAAATTAACAACATTGAATAAAAATGTTTAAACTCTTAATGTTGGTAAATTTCAATAACACATATAAAATGATTTTAAATTTTTATAAAATTTTACATAAACTATCTATATAATATAAATTTTAAATTTAAGGTCAATTTATACGCGTTAAAATGTAACCGGTGCAATTTAATTTTTCTAATATAAAAATATGTAGACTTAGTGACCACTCTTATAAAAAATATTAATTTGGCCACAATAATTATTTTTAGTTTTTTGTAGTGACTTTAGTAAAGTTGCAAACAGGCATGTCTCCTTCACGGAAGTAAATCGTGGGCAGCAATTTTACATTGTAGATCCTCCACAGACCACAACAATTTTACATAGCATTTTCTTTGTAAAAACTGCATTTAAAATGCCAAAACAGCAAAACATTGGGATCGAACTAACGACCCTTCACACCAGTCAATGTAACGCTGCTGAACCACTTGGCTGGGGGGATATTTTTTATACTAACTGACGATTATAATATATATAACATACTAAATAACAAAAGTATAAATATATACTCATTAAAAATTGAAAATTTTGGTGTGGCCAAGGCCACACTATGCCTCTAAGTGGGTCCGCCCCTGAATAGTACTAGAGTTTTAGTGTGATATGCCTCCTAAGAAAAACGTTGAATTAAAGAAAGAGAGATTTAAGGTATTTAAGAAATAAAAAATACATTTTCATACGCAAATGTAGATAGATAAAATGATAAGTTCTTTGAAATTCACACACAAAATGAAAAGATTAAGATTCAAATTTCAATCCTAACGTTAGACATTAGCAATTTCGACATTTTAACCTGTTGAGTTAGAATTTGTTGAAATATTATTCTTTTCTTTATTCCACTCGCAAAGCAACCAAAGATGGCAAAGTAGGAAATTGAGAATACTATCCATCATAGAAATAACTAGCTGACATAATGACTAAATGTGTTCCTCCATTTTTTATTTCTTCATTCTTTTTTCATTTTTTTCATTCTAACGAATTTTCATTATAAAAGTAGCGGTTTTGAACAAACAGAAATGTTGGTAGCCATTGAAATATAAAAAAATCCTAAAATTTTATGAGGAAGAAAAACCTAGAAGAGCACAACACTAATTTCAAAAATCGTAGGACAACCCTATTTTCTCTTTGTAAAGAAAACCTTACATTAGGGGGTGGATCCTCAAAAAAGTCATATTTTTATCATGATTCAACCCTATTAATTTTATTTTTAGATTTTCCGCTTCTCTATTATGAAGGGATAAAAAAAGAAATAAAAAATTTAATGAAAGGTCAAGTAATTAATTGAATGAGATGAAGAGACAAACATATTTTATACATACATCGACATCTAAGAAATATTTAACAATAATTATGATTTTAAGAAATAGTTTCATGTTAACAAAAGAATGAGTTTTTTCCCTGACCAAAAAAAAAGAATGAGTTTTTTCACACTATAAAGCGATCAAATGATTCCTATTTCTAAATTCATAAACGAAAAAATATGGTTAAAGTTTATATGTTTATTATTTATGCCACAATCGTCTTTTTTTCAATATTTAACTCTACAACAAATTGTGGTAAGTGATTTATAATAACGCTTTTAAATTCGGCGAACTCTGGTACCTCGGTTTAGTTTGGTACTGGTATTTTTATACAATATTCAATATCATATTATATTTTCATATTAATTTATAGTGTTAAATAAATTATTGGTCCTTAACAATATTTCAAATTTTATTTTTAATCCTTATAAAATAATTTAGCAAATATTTTCCGTACGATTTTTTGTCCCTCCTTTTAAGTCAACTCATATATATACTTGAAATTTTTATTATTTTTCTGCATTCAAGTTTAGTACATTATATAAACATCTCTTACAAAACGTAAATTCCCGATCAATACTTTCATATTTTTTAGGGTAAATAGGTTTTTACCCCCTGCAAAAAAAGGCGAATTTTGCGTTTCCCACCTGTAATTTTTTTGTTGGAATACCCCCTGTAATGTTTTTTTTTTATCCACCTGCCCCTGTAGTGTATTTTATCCACCCGCCCCCTGCCGATTTTTTCCCCAGCATGGGGGGTAAAATACAATACCAAAAAATATTTAAAACATTGCGGGGGGTATTCCTACAAAAACAAATTACAGGGGGAAACGCAAAACTCGCCTATTTTGCAGGGGTAAAGACTTATTTGCCCTATTTTTTTTTATTGATTTTTGTATTTATGTTTATAGTAATATAAAAGTATCTCCCGGAAAAATTTAGTTTTTTATAACAACAAATGAATTAGATATGAATTTTTAAATTTTTGGCGTTTAAACATATTTATTTCATCTGATTTAAAAATCTTAAACTTTTGTGGGAGAATTTTTTTTAATAAACTTGAAAACAAAAACTCATTCAAAAGTTATGACAGAAAATATTTGATTGATCAAAACTGTTGAAATTTTTTTATTTTGACTAAAAATGAAATTTGAGATATTTATTAGGATCAAATACTTGTTTAACCCAAATTTATATTAAAATATATTTCAAGTTTAAATAATTTTGGTTTAAATTTGTTTAACCCTAATAATTTTTAGCTTTAAATTTGGGCAAACCATCATTTTAGTCCCTGGAAATGTATCACGTTACCACATTAGTCCCTGAAGGTATCGAAATTTCAATTAGGTCTACAAGTATCTCTTTCATTAATCATTTTGGTCCGCAAATTTGATTTCGTTAGTCAATTTAGTTCATTAAATAATTACTAACAAAAGAGGTACTAAGGATGTATTTGAAATTTTGATACATTCAAGGATCAATATGACATCGAGTTACATTTAATTCGAGGGACCAAAATGGTGGTTTGATCTTTAAATTTTCTTATTCATAATTGTTTCACCCCTATTTTGATGACGTTCTATAACTCTTATTAGCTTTTGTTAACTGCCAAAGTAATGAGGATTGTGAAGTCTTGGCGAAGCTCCATTCTATGTGTACCAAACCTGGCGAAAGTGCAATATGCGTGCATCATTTTTCACAGCCAAGCGGGATGTGTGGATGTTTACTCCCGAATACCACACCGACATTGCACAATATTAGTGGCTTGTGAATGTGTGAAGACACTGTAAAAGTTAATTAAACAAAAAAAAATATGTTGCCGCTTTTATGATTTATTTCACAGTTATATATTTTTTTTTTGGTAGTTTACATTCCCTTTCTTGAAATAAGTTTGAATTACTCTCATTTCACTACTTCAAAAATGAGTTTTAATAGCGCCCTTTTAATAGTGATTATTCAAAAAACACTATTAAAACACAAAATGTAGCCTTTATAATAGCTCTTTTAGGAAACACACTATTAAAGCCTTCAACCAACGAAAAATATAACGAATAGCATTGTAATAACTCTTTAAAAACAAAGGCTATTAAATTCCATAATGCATAGCATTATACTAACGCCTGTAAAACAAAGACTATTAAGGGATAAATATGTTTCTGGTCTTTGTAAATATTCAAAGTTTTGTTTTTAGTCCCCCGAAAATTTTTCTTCGAATATTAGTCTCCCAAAATTTTTAAATTAACATTTTTAGTCCCTATCTTTAAATCAACTCATGTGTAGACTTCATATTTTCTGATGAAATTTTCCATAAAAGTGTAGAATGTTTTAACAATCACTCAAAAAAAAAATTTTTTTTTTTAACAAAACATGAATTAAATAAAAATTTTTAAACTCTAAAAATACGAAAATTCATATTTAATTTATGCTTTTTCAAAAAATTCTAAATTTTTTGAGGGAGATTGTTATAATATTTTAAACATTCCTAAAAAATTTCATTAAAGAATATGAAGTCTACACATGAGTTGATTTAAAAGTAGGGACTAAAACGTGTTAATTGAAATTTTTTGAGGGACTAGTATTCGAAGAAAAATTTTCGGGGGACTAAAAACAAAACTTTGAATATTTATAGGGACCTAAAAGATATTTATCCTGACTATTAAATCTCATAATGCATATATGTATACCAATATATAAAGAGAATAACCCCTTTCGGTGCAATATTTTTTATGGTCACTTTTGCCCTTTACTCGATTCAAATATTTGTATATATTTTTTTTAAAGAAAATATTTGTATATGTTAAAAAAACTAACTTTCACACAAAAGTTTGTTTTCAGTTTTTTTTAGTAAATAAAAAATATTTCTTTTTTTTTCTTAATAACTAACCATAAAAAAAAAGTTTAAGTAGTTATCAACATCATCATCAATATATCATCATATACTAGTATGTTAACCCGTGCCCTGCACGGGATATTTTTCTTTTGGATAAATAGGCTTATATCCCCTGTAATGTAGGCGTGTTTTGTTTTTTCCCTGTAAATTTTTTTTTTTGACTCGCCCCCGGTAATGTTGAATTTTTTGGACTCGCCCATTGGATGCACTTTTTAAATCGGTTATTTTGTTCAAACCGATTTAAAAAGTGCAAATTCCTTGCACTCAAGGGGGAAACAAAAAAAAATTACTTTGCAAGGGGCAAATTACAATTAAAAAAAAAAAAATTACAGGGGAAAAAACAAAACTTGCCTATATTACAGGGGATTAAAGACCTATTTACCTGATAAATGCTAAAAAGTAGTTAAATTCCATACTCAATTACGGCAATTATCGACTTGTTTTCAAAGATATTTATAATTAAAACCCCAAAACTTTGTACATTTTAACTAAATATAATTGTTATGTCCTAATCCTAATTTTTAAGCTTGCATGATCAAAAGAGGAGCAAAAATAAATTCATTCTCCAAGAGGCTGGTAGCTGAGCGACCAGTGGTAGCTGAGCGACCAGATTGAGGAAAATCTTGGGAAACAAGCAAAGAATTCTACACGTGTCAAGTAACTCCTTCACCAAGAAATGACTGGTAGCTGGGCGACCAGATGGTAGCTGAGCGACCAAATTGAAGGAAATCTTGGACATCAAGTATGAAATTTTACACGTGTCAAACAACCCCTTCACCAAGACAAGCTGGTAGCTGAGCGACCAGTTGGTAGCTGAGCGACCAGCTGCTTTTCACGCCTATAAATAGCCTTCAAGAGGAGACCATTACAGACAACTTCAGAGAGAAAGAAACAGAGAAATCTGAGAATATTTAAGTGTAGTGTCATAGGAAAGTGAAGGTGGATCCATCCAACTTGAGAGATCAAGGGATTGATGTGCATTCTTTGTTCCTCTTTCCATATTTGTAAGTTTACCACCATGACAATGAGTGGCTAACTCTTTTATTGTTGGGATTAGATGTAACTTGTCATGACTATATGTTAATCTTAATCTATTGATATATATTCTAGTTGATTTATTAATATTTGTGTTATCCTTGCTTTTCATGTTATTCATTTGATTTAAATGATATAGATATATGTTGTTTGAATCTAAAGATCTAGGATAATCACATGTTAAAACTCTAAACTCTAGATATAGATTTAAGGTTTTAATATTCACCGTTTATATTGAAGCTTAATGTTATTGTGTGGATCGATAAGTCGAGAGATCGAGAATTAATCAACACAATAAATATCACAATGTTTTCGGACACGAAAAGCGTTGAAGAGCAATATGTGAAAATATTAATTAATCACTAAAGTATATATTCGGTTGATTGAGTTAATATATATGATTGATAAAGTGAAGTCTAATCCCGGCAATTCTTTCTCTTTGAAATCTAAATCTCTATTTTATCGCAATCTTTATATTTTCGCACTTGAAATTACAAAACCAATATGTTTGAAAAACCCGCACTTAAAACCATTTTAATTGTTGAACGACATTTGGTATCGCACTAGTCCCTGTGGAGACGATAATTTATATACTTACTTTTGTACTTTTAACAAAATGGCGCCGTTGCCGGGGACTGGCGTTTGATATTAAAAGCATTGCAACAATTTCGATAGTTTTAAGAAAATTTTGCACTTTTTATTTCTTGTTTTTTTATTTTAAATTACTTTTATCCCTTGTGCACGCTAACTTGTTTGGTAGATTGTTGAATCTTGTTTATGCGAGGTAAAACTCCTGCAGAAAATTTGCTCTTCGATCCAGAAATTGAAAAAACGGCTCGAAAGAATAACAGCAACAACAGGAAAAAGAAACAACAAGCTAGACAAAGACAGCAGCAAGAGGGAACTTCTGCTTCCAATTCTTCTTTATCCTCCATTTCCGAAGAAACAATGGAAGATCCAGGAACTCCTGGACCATGTCAAAACAGTCCAAGACGTTTGGCTCACTTGGCTAGACCAAGAGTTGGAGCCAGACAAACTGAGATGAAAACGGGATATTTACAATTATTATATGCTAACCCTTTTGCAGGTTTGCCACATGAAGATCCGTACAATCATCTTGTTAAGTTCTATGAGATAGCTGGTTCACTCGGAGCCACTGAAGCGGAGGAGGAATCAGTGTTCCAAAGAGGTTTTCCACACTCATTAATTGGCAAAGCAAAGGAGTGGTACCTCGACCAACCTGCTGACGTCATGACCAATTGGAACACACTTGAGGAAAAATTCCTCGAAAGGTTCTTTCCCCACCACAAGTTCATGGAAGCTAAGACAAGCATTGCCGTGTTCTCTCAAGGGTCGAATGAAACACTTTGTGAAGCTTGGGAGAGATACAAATCAATGTTGAGAAAATGCCCTAGTCATGGTTTCGATGAGCTTACTCAGATTCATATCTTCCACAACGAACTACTTCAGCAGACCAAACTCTTGCTAGATGCTACAGCCGGTGGATCCTTGTTGTCACTTAGTGCCGTTGATGCAACAGCAATCATTGAAAAGATGGCGCTTAGTGACCATCAAGGTGAATACAACAGGAATTCGTCCCAAAGAAAACCTGGAGTTCTTGAACTTGATCCGACAGATGCAGTCTTAGCCCAAAACAAACTTCTCACAAACACTGTTGATCAATTGTCAAAACAAATGACAAAGTTGATTAACCTTCAAGAAGATTCAAGCAAAGCTAAGCAAGTTGCGTATTGTCAACTATGCACTGGAGACCACCCAACTGGTCACTGTCCCCCAACTGATGAAGCAGTCAATTATATGGGCAGTCAGAATCAACAAAGGCAAGCACCTTATCAGAATAATTCTGGTTATCAACGAGGTGGAAATTCAAACTACAATCAAGGTTGGAGGCAAGATGCTGGTCCTTCCAACAGACAAAGACAATATGAAAGTTTCAATCAACCACCTCCACAGAAGAATCAGAATCCAAGCATAGAAGAGACATTGAAAGAATTCATGGCGATGCAAATGGAACAGAATCAACAACAACAAAAATTCCAGCAAGAAACTCAAGTGTACCAAAGAGGCAATGATGCGGTGCTAAGGAATCTTGGGACGCAAATCGGTCAGATAGCCAAAGAAATGGCAAGCCTCAACAACAATCAAGGAGGATCGTTTTCTGCCAACACCGAACCTAATCCTAAAGAGCAGTGCAAGTCAATCACAACAAGGAGTGGTAAGGAAGTTGGAAAAGGCATTGGTGACAACCTTGAAATTGAGAAAGCAGTGGTGGAAGCGAGAGAAAAAAATGAGGGAGATAAAAAAGAAAGTGAGAGGGAAGCAGGAGAGAATAATAAGGAGGGTGTAGTAGAAAAAAATCAAAAAAATAAAGAAAAAGAGAGTGAGGGAGAAGCTAGTGAGGAGAGGAAGACTAGGAATCAAAAGGTGAAAGATGAAAAAAAATGTTCAGAAAAGTCCTCCAGCTCAGCACTTGCCGTATCCACATACTCAATCAAAGAAAGACAAAGAGAGGCAGTATGCAAGGTTCCTGGATATTTTCAAGAGATTGCAGATTAATATTCCATTTTCGGAAGCCTTGGAGCAAATGCCGACATATGCGAAATTCATGAAAGAAATTTTGACCAAAAAGAGAAGGTACACAGATGAAGAGACGGTTCACTTGGATGCCAGTTGTAGTGCAGTCATTCAAAGAACCCTACCAACAAAAGAAAAAGATCCGGGAAGAGTTACATTACCTGTCACTATAGGGAATGTCAATGTTGGAAAGGCGTTAATTGATTTGGGATCAAGCATTAACCTTATTCCACTGTCTGTGATTGAAAGGATAGGTGGTCTTGATATCACTCGCACGAGGATGACATTGCAGCTAGCTGATAAATCCATCACACGTCCATCAGGAATTGCTGAAGATGTGTTAGTCAAAGTTGATAAATTCATTTTCCTATCGACTTTGTAGTGATGGATATTGAAGAGGATGACGATGTGCCATTGATTCTTGGAAGGCCTTTCATGAAGACGGCACGAATGATGATTGATATTGATGATGGGATCATGAAGGTTAGAGTTCAAGATGAAGAAGTTAGCTTTAATTTGTGGGAAGCTATGAAGCACTCAGAGGATAAAGGTGCATGTTTTAAACTAGATGCAACTGAAGAAGCCATCCTAGATGTTAGAAAGCAAGCACATCAACCCTCACCCCTTGAACAAGCCTTGACAGAAGCTTTTGCTGAACTTGACCCCACCAATGAAGGAGAAGTTGAAGAATGGGTAAAGGCACTTGATGCTTTAGAAAAAGTGTCTCCCCTCGAGTCAGAAATAGAAGAATTGAAAGATGAATCGAAGCCGGTTGAAGTGAAACTGGAATTGAAAACATTGCCATCACACTTGAAATATGTCTTCCTGGAAGAAGGTGGTAACAAACCGGTAATAATCAGCAATTCATTGTCAACACATGAGGAGAACAGTCTTCTTCAAGTTTTAAAAGCAAACCAAGAAGCGATAGGATGGGCATTATCCGATCTGAAAGGTATTAGTCCATCTTATTGTATGCACCGTATCATGATGGAAGATGAATACAAGCCCGTAGCACAGCCTCAACGTCGGTTGAATCCTACTATGAAAGAGGTTGTAAGAAAAGAAGTTGTAAAGCTGTTAGAAGCCGGAATGATCTACCCAATCTCAGACAGTGCCTGGGTGAGTCCAGTCCAGGTGGTTCCAAAGAAAGGAGGAATGACAGTGATCACTAATGACAAGAACGAGTTGATTCCGTCAAGAACGGTTACAGGATGGAGAATGTGCATTGACTACCGAAGATTGAATAAAGCCACAAGAAAAGACCATTTTCCATTGCCATTCATGGATCAGATGCTTGAGAGGTTATCAGGTCAAGAATTTTATTGCTTTCTGGATGGATATTCAGGGTATAATCAAATCACTATCGATCCCGAAGATCATGAGAAGACAGCATTTACCTGCCCCTTCGGTATCTTCGCCTATAGACGGATGCCTTTTGGGTTATGTAATGCTCCAGCAACATTCCAGAGGTGTATGCAAGCAATCTTTTCCGACTTGATTGAAAAATGCATTGAAGTCTTTATGGATGACTTCTCAGTATTTGGTTCTTCCTTTGATGGTTGTCTGAAAAATCTGGACACCGTCCTGAAGCGGTGTGTTGAGACTAATCTGGTCCTGAATTGGGAGAAATGTCATTTCATGGTGACGGAGGGCATAGTACTTGGTCACAACATTTCTTCCAAAGGAATTGAAGTTGACAAAGCAAAGGTTGAAGTCATTGGAAAGCTCCCACCTCCAGTTAATGTCAAAGGAATCAGAAGCTTTCTTGGTCATGCTGGGTTCTATAGGCGTTTCATTAAAGACTTCTCAAAAATTGCTAAACCGTTAAGCAACCTGCTTAACAAAGATAAGTCTTTTAATTTTGATCATGATTGTTTAATTGCTTTTAATGATTTGAAAGATAGATTGACATCTGCACCCATAATCATAGCTCCTGATTGGTCACTTGATTTTGAATTAATGTGTGATGCTAGTGATTATGCTGTTGGTGCAGTTCTTGGTCAAAGAAAGAACAAAAATTTTCATGCTATACACTATGCAAGTAAAGTGCTAAATGATGCTCAAATCAATTATGCAACAACAGAAAAAGAGTTGCTTGCAATAGTGTATGCGCTTGAGAAATTTCGTTCTTATTTAATTGGTTCAAAGATTGTTGTGTACACTGACCATGCAGCTATCAAGTATCTAATCACAAAATCCGACTCCAAACCGAGGCTCATTAGATGGATGCTCTTGCTACAAGAGTTTGATCTTGAGATTAAGGACAAGAAAGGTACGGAGAACTTGGTAGCTAACCATTTGTCAAGATTGGTAAACAATGAGGTGACCAAACATGAACATGAAGTTCGAGAAGAATTTCCCGATGAACAGTTACTTATGATGCAAGAGAGGCCGTGGTTTGCTGACATGGCTAATTACAAAGCTTCAGGGTTAGTATCGGATGATTTCACTTGGCATCAAAGAAAAAAATTCCTTCGTGAAGCAAATCAATATGTTTGGGATGATCCTCATTTGTTCAAGATTGGAGCTGACAATTTGTTGAGAAGGTGTGTTACTCGAGAGGAAGCCGCCTGCATCTTATGGCATTGTCACAATTCGCCATATGGTGGTCATTACAATGGTGAAAGGACAGCAGCAAAAATTTTACAGTCGGGATTCTTTTGGCCGACTTTGTTCAAGGATGCATATGAGCATGCTCAAAGATGTGACAGCTGTTAAAAGATCGGGGGAATTTCAAGGCGCAATGAGATGCCTTTGCAAAACATTCTGGTTGTTGAAGTCTTCGACTGTTGGGGCATTGATTTTGTTGGCCCATTTCCCTCTTCATTTTCCAATGAATACATTTTAGTGGCGGTTGATTATGTGTCAAAGTGGGTGGAAGCAATTGCATCACCTAAAGCTGATGGCAAGACGGTGATCAAATTTCTCAAAAGGAACATTTTTGCTCGCTTTGGAACTCCTAGGGTGCTTATCAGTGATGGAGGGTCACATTTCTGCAATTCGCAACTAAAAAAAGCCCTTGAGCACTATGGAGTCAGACACAAAGTTGCGTCACCATACCATCCGCAAACAAATGGGCAAGCGGAAGTTTCAAATCGCGAGATAAAGAAGATTCTTGAAAAGACTGTGTCCACTTCAAGAAAGGACTGGTCTTTGAAGCTTGATGAAGCACTATGGGCATATCGGACGGCTTTTAAGTCACCAATAGGGCTCACCCCATTCCATATGGTATATGGCAAAGCATGTCACCTACCGGTCGAATTAGAACACAAAGCCTTTTGGGCTTTGAAATTTCTAAACTTTGACCCATCATTGTCAGGAGAACAACGGAAATTGCAGCTGCATGAACTTGAAGAATTTAGGACTCAAGCCTATGAATCTTCTAAACTATACAAAGAAAAGGTCAAGAGATACCATGATAAGAAAATTCTTAACAGAGAATTCAAGCCTGGGCAAATGGTTCTTTTGTTCAATTCAAGATTGAAACTGTTTCCCGGGAAATTAAAATCAAAGTGGTCCGGGCCATTTAGAATCAAAGAGGTGAAACCCTATGGTGCAATTGTTTTAGAGGATCCAAAGACCAATGATACGTGGACTGTCAATGGACAAAGGCTCAAGCTTTATTTTGGTGGCGAATTTGATTGATTCACCACAAAAATTCCACTTTCCGATCCATAATTTCAACGAAAAGGCGTCGAGCTAATGACGTTAAACAAGCGCTTGTTGGGAGGCAACCCAACCTTGTGTTTATTTTTGTTATTTTATTTCATATTTAGTAAGTTAAGTAAGGATAACATGATTGAGAGAATTAGGTAGAAACCAAGCTTTGGTCGCCTGAGCTACAAAAGCTCGCCCTAGCGACCTGTTTCCCACTTTGGTCGCCCCAGCGACCAATTAATGGCTCAGCGACCAAAGCGACACCTGCACACTGCAGGTTGGCGCCAGCTGGCCCACTCACCACTTCAGGTGATGACTCACCACCCCTTACCACTAAAACACGGGTTCTGGACAGAAAACCCTAAAAAAACAACCACCACCACTCCATCTCTACTCTCAAACACTCATTCCAAACAAACCCACCCCAAAAACTTCATTCAAAACAATTCCATTCCAAGTTTCTCAAGCATTCTCTAAGCAATCTCTCACACTCATTCCAAACCCTTTCTTTTTAATTTTGTTCATCATTCAAAAGGTATGTTCTTTTCAATTTAATTTTGAATTTTGAAGGTTAGGGTTAGAAAAGGGCAAAATCATCCAAATGTTACATGCTTTCCATGAGAGATACCCATTATTTTTCTTCCAATTTCAAAATAGAAACCATTATGCATGTTCATGCTTCTTGGCAAAAACTTTGAAAATCACTCACCCATGAGTTTTTAAAGAAATGTTGTAAGAAAAAATCAATGCATGTGGTTCTCAATGCTTAGTTTTGTGATTTTTCAACATTAGAATTAAGTGTTTTTGATAGAATGAGTGTCTAATTGAAACATGGTCTGGGTATGCTCTGTTTAAATTTGAATTATGTTTAACCCGCGCTCTGGTCGCCAGCCGCTAGCCCCCAGCGACCTTCCCCTGTTCTGTGCCCAGTACTGGTCGCTGAGCTACCACAGATCGCCCTAGCGACCAAGTATTTTTTTCTGTTTCCAGAATTGGTAGCCTGAGCGACCATTGCTAGCCTGGGGCGACCAAGCCTCGGTTTTAAAAATTATTTTGCCCTTTCATGATCTGTTTTCACTACTAATGGGATACTTTGTGTTTGTTTTGTTTACAGGTAATGACACCTAAAACAGCGACAACCAAGGGAATAAGGCCACCAACTGGGCGAGGTAGTTCGTCACGTGCCCACATTGATCCCATCCGCTTCCTTGGACACCCCTAATTTGCTAGATTTCAGGAGTTGGAATCAAGAACTGTATGGGGAGAAAGTGTTTTCAGAATTGAAGGGAGAGGCGCCTTTGCACGCTTCAAGGAAATTATTGACGAAAGGAATTAGGGTGTCTTAGCTAGCCCAACTGAAGATATTAACTTGGAATTTGTTAGAGAATTTTATGCCAATGCCATGCCTTTGGATGATGAAGATCTCGTGTCCTTCAAAACCATGGTGCGGGGCCGAACAATCAGATTTGACCGAGATGCAATTAATCATTTCCTTGGCCAACCAAGCGACCTTCACACGGATACTTACTGTGCTTATACTCAAAGTGTAGCCCGAGGAAACTGGGATGTTTCTGCTATCACCCAGACTCTGTTGGAACCTGGGCGCCAGTTGGTGTGGAACCAGCACAACACTCACCCTGTTCATGCAATGAAGGAGGATTTAACAATCCCAAGTCAACTTTTGCTACTTTTCACTCTTCACAACATCATTCCTCGTTCCCACACCTCAGATGCTACTATGAGGGTGCTACAGTTCATGCATTACATGGAAAATAACTTAGAGATTGATGTTGCTCGGGTAATTGCAGGTGAAATGAAGGAGATGGTGTTGACAGGACTTCGACCAACCAAGCTTAGAGGCAATGCTGCTTTGGGGTTTCCAGGCCTCATTATGGGCTTAATCAAAGAACAAGCCCACATGATTCTTCCCTCAGATATAGACCTCACCTTAAAGGAATTTGATGATGCTGAAGCTAAACGACTTTGCAGGCACAGGCGCACTACTGTCTATATTGATCCAGCTGGGGGTCAATCCTCTGTCCCACCAACCCCACCACATTTCCCCCCACTGGTTACCCACCCATGGATCCCCTCACCTTCCACAACATGGTTTCTTATAATTGGGATTTGCATGATGCAGGTTACCGGGCTATGCAAGCTGTGCATCAGTCCATTTATAACACCCAGATTGTGCAGCCAGTCATGACTCCGGACCAGTTCGCCTCTTATGTTCAGTGGCCTGGGGACAGGCCATTTATCCCAGGAGGGGGTAGCACCTCCGGTACAGGTGCAAATGCTGATGTGGGAGGTGCAGGTGCAGGTACAGGTGCAGGTGCTGGAAGTGGCGCAAACACATTTGATGATCTTGGTGATTTTGACATTGATGATCAGACGACGTTGAGGCAGATGATGGATTCCTTTGTGAACAGGGCTGGAAATGATGAAGAGATGGCTGAAGAGGATCAGACTTCAGTCTCAGATGAGTTTTGAGAGGAGATCAGATAACGACTGAAGCTCGCCAAAAAAGAGTGATATTTTAAAAGCTTTCAGTCATTTATCTTTTTATTTCAATCTTTTGTGATATATGTAGTATATTTTTTGGAAGCAAAACTTATGACAAGTATGTTAAAAACTTTGTGAAATAGTTTGGTAAACTTAAATAACTTTATGAAATAGTTTTGAAATATGTGTTTAATTTTCTAGTAACAATAGTTTTAATTTATGCAAGTAGGTAGAAACAAGCTTTAAAATTTTAAGTGCATCAAGAGGTTGAGTTGTGAAAAATCAAATGATCAAGCATGATGTTTTGTGAAGTTTATGTTAACCTTTGATTAATGTTTGAAATTTGATTTGGAATTCAACATGATTTTGAATATATTGTTTGTCCTAAGATAATTCTCATATTTTTTGTTAAACTTTCTTGAGACTTGTGTTATCCAACCTAGCCGGGTGAGATGTGTGAACTTTCCATTGTCTACAAATATTGAGAGCCGGTAATTATGCATACTCGTTTGATTTTAATTTAATCCTGCTGTTACTTAATGTGTTCGAGGTTGTGGACATGATCAAGGCCATGTTTCTATTTGAGTGTAACTACTTGGCCAAATAAAGCTTGTCATGTGAGATTGTGTGATCCCTTGTGTCCCCATTTGAGCGGTAAAATTGAAAAAAAAATTTGTTTGTTTTGAACCCTTGAAACCGCAAGAAAGAAAAACAACTACTCGTCCCTTGTCTTAGGATAGGAGAGCAAGTGTATTTAAACAGGGTTATGTTAATATTCAAGTTGGGGAGAAGAAGGATTGTAGAAAAAAAAATATTCAATTGAGAAAAAAATTGACATGGTGATGATCAAAAGAAAAAAAATATTGAAAAATCGACACAAGTGAAAATCAAAGAAAATGAAAAGAAAGAAAAAGTGTCGAAGAAAAAATCACCACATCAAGATGAAGAGAAATTAAAAGAGAGAATGTGTTTGAATTGTAAATAGTAATGAATGATGCTCTCTTATCCTAGGCTTTTGAATCCAAAGAAAAACAATGATTTTTTGTAGCCTAGCCCCATTACAAGCTTAATAAAGTCCTTAGTGATCCACAACCAAAAACATGTTTTGTGATATTGTTTGGATGAAGGTTTGAATTGAATTGTTGTATGCATATTACTTGGATTGAGTTAAACACTTACCCTTTGAGCGATACAGTGATAATTGTGAGGAAATTGCGATAACACTTGAATTTTGATTGTTTGATAAGGAAGTTGAGAATTTTACTTAGGCATAGCAATTATTTCATGATCATGCTTTATTCCTTAACAAAATTTTGAAGGTTAGTCCTTGGTTAACATTACTCCACCCATGCTACATGAAAAAGCTTTTGAAAACTTTGATTGATTACAACATTACTCTTGAGATTGTAATTTTTGAGCTTGTAAATAGTTTACTTTTACCTTTTGTTTGAGGACAAACAAAGTCCTAAGTTGGGGAGAGTTGATAAATGCTAAAAAGTAGTTAAATTCCATACTCAATTACGGCAATTATCGACTTGTTTTCAAAGATATTTATAATTAAAACCCCAAAACTTTGTACATTTTAACTAAATATAATTGTTATGTCCTAATCCTAATTTTTAAGCTTGCATGATCAAAAGAGGAGCAAAAATAAATTCCTTCTCCAAGAGGCTAGTAGCTGAGCGACCAGATTGAGGAAAATCTTGGGAAACAAGCAAAGAATTCTACACGTGTCAAGTAACTCCTTCACCAAGAAATGACTGGTAGCTGGGCGACCAGATGGTAGCTGAGCGACCAAATTGAAGGAAATCTTGGACATCAAGTATGAAATTTTACACGTGTCAAACAACCCCTTCACCAAGACAAGCTGGTAGCTGAGCGACCAGTTGGTAGCTGAGCGACCAGCTGCTTTTCACGCCTATAAATAACCTTCAAGAGGAGACCATTACAGACAACTTCAGAGAGAAAGAAACAGAGAAATCTGAGAATATTTAAGTGTAGTGTCATAGGAAAGTGAAGGTGGATCCATCCAACTTGAGAGATCAAGGGATTGATGTGCATTCTTTGTTCCTCTTTCCATATTTGTAAGTTTACCACCATGACAATGAGTGGCTAACTCTTTTATTGTTGGGATTAGATGTAACTTGTCATGACTATATGTTAATCTTAATCTATTGATATATATTCTAGTTGATTTATTAATATTTGTGTTATCCTTGCTTTTCATGTTATTCATTTGATTTAAATGATATAGATATATGTTGTTTGAATCTAAAGATCTAGGATAATCACATGTTAAAACTCTAAACTCTAGATATAGATTTAAGGTTTTAATATTCACCGTTTATATTGAAGCTTAATGTTATTGTGTGGATCGATAAGTTGAGAGATCGAGAATTAATCAACACAATAAATATCACAATGTTTTCGGACACGAAAAGCGTTGAAGAGCAATATGTGAAAATATTAATTAATCACTAAAGTATATATTCGGTTGATTGAGTTAATATATATGATTGATAAAGTGAAGTCTAATCCCGGCAATTCTTTCTCTTTGAAATCTAAATCTCTATTTTATCGCAATCTTTATATTTTCGCACTTGAAATTACAAAACCAATATGTTTGAAAAACCCACACTTAAAACCATTTTAATTGTTGAACGGCATTTGGTATCGCACTAGTCCCTGTGGAGACGATAATTTATATACTTAATTTTGTACTTTTAACATTACCCTTTAATACTATTTAAGTGTTTGTTTTTAAATATGTAAAAAAAAGTGTTTGTTTTTAAATATTATTTGAAAAATTTAGTGTAATGTTCAACGGTGAATTTGAGATATTATATCTTATGCGTTACTTAAATATACATTATGGGAGCAAAGATATTGTGCATTGTATAAATGACATTAAATAAAAGTAAAAGTTTAACCTTATATATTATTTTAAAAAAATATATATTTAAAAGTTTAAGATAATAAAACAATTTTAAAATTTTAGAAAAAATATTTTTGTAAAAAAAAAGATTTTAGACAAAAAGTAAAGACGAAAGATATATTTAACCTGTTAAAATAAAACTTAAGTTCAAAGGTCAAATTTTAAGTTATATATCTTAAAGAATACAACAATGCATTACTTTTGTAATTTTCATAGGCTTGTCTCCGTATGACATAATTCTTATATACCATACACTAAATATTTCTTTCAGCTGTCATAATAGAATGTAAATATTTTGAAGTAATTTGAAATAACTATTTCCATTATAATTTTCATAATTATTATTATATTATTTTAACCTGTAAAACAAAAAGATTGCGAGACTTGAGAGTTTTGATTTTGACCGTGTTGTGTTTGGCGAAGATGGTGAAACTTGAGAATTATGATTTTCCTTTAGAGTTATGATTTTCCAACTATCTTACGTAGGAGAAGCCAAAGATTTCATTTTTCATTCCATTTATTTTGATTTCTTGTGCTATTGAGAAATGAGTCTTCTCTTTCTCTATTTGAGTTCCTCATGCACTTGTTGTGTGGGCTACTATACAGGTTTCAATTTATTACTTTTGCTTCAATTCATACATTGAAGTTTAGATCTCTTTCATTTAACATCATTTAATGAATGTTACACGTTATGTGTTTTGCTGAATTATACATCTTTAGATCTTATCCATGAAAAGTAATTAAACTACTTATTTTTTTATCCCACAAAAATAAAAATAATAGAGCCCTTGCTTTAAGGATATACTGTAGAAGTTTCATAGTAATCCAAAACTCCCTCACTTTTCCCATCGTTTTTTTAATTATTCCTTTTTTTTTAATAATGGGTTAAAGAAGATGTTTTTGAGAAGATTTTTTTAATAATGAATCAAAGAAGATCTAATTCAATGTCACATAAGCAAACTTTTTAATTAAATGACATCTAAACAATTTCTACTGAGAATGCACGAGAGAGATTTTTGGAAATCTTATAATCTTATAATAGAGATATCTCTTCATTGAAGTGGAGATAATTAATAGAATAAATAACTACTTTTCTATTTTGTGTAAAAAGAAAAACTACTTTTCTATTTATTGTTTTTGTTAACTTACTTCTCCCCCAAACAGGTACAAAAAATATAATCTTAATAACAACAAAAAAATATACCAGTTTAATTTCTCGGACATGATATATTGAATTTTAAATAGTTTATGGCTAGTGAAAATGCAATTAAGAGGACATAATAAATATAAATTTAAATAAATTAACATATTTTTGCAAGAAGGCACGAAAGAACATTAACCTGCATTCGCAATCATCTTATATAACTTTCTATACCTATTGGGAACCAAAATTACCACCAACTACAGATCATTTGTCTCTTAACCGATGTTAAAGGTCGTATGACGATCATATAAGTGAAATGGTCTAGTCTTTCTCAATTTTAATTTTGGTCTTCATATATTTAGTTGTTGGTAAATCAGCTCCATCAAGGCAAGCTCTCTTAATTGCTACACCATCAACTTTATGTGAGCATAAGTCTACGACATCTATAGCAGTGTTATCTTTGACCTTCTCCACTGCAGCTGTAGTTTCATCAAACTTTGTGATAAAATCCTGTGAATAAAGGAACGCCAATTCACAAATTAATAAGTTATGTGGTTTAAGATTCTTAAACAAATTATTTTTAAATTTGAATTTTCTTACCTGCCCAATTATATCTGAACAATCTTTGACTTGACGTCGACACAACTAACTGACAGTTCCAACCCTCTAGGTGGTACAACTTGATACACATTTAAATTGTTCCCTCTTCAAGTTCATTGTTAAAGAGATGGATCAACTGATGATGCCGCATAGTGGATTGAATTTTGTTACCCCGCAAAATAATATCAATTAGATTGTTATAAGTGAAGACTCTATTTTCACGATCTCAAAATTGTTGTATATCTGACATTTGGATGTCACTTGCTTTTAAATTTTTTCACTTATGTATCGATTACAAATTTTTTAATCACGCATACGGAGTTTAATCATGTGTATTGCAATGGAACTATCTAATTAGATGGCAGTGTCTTTATGCATTTGAGGATGATAATTTGTTTTTCTAAATTTCTAAATAGTAATAGCAATACTAACTAATATTATTGGTATATAGATATAGATGCAACCTGTGAATCAAGTAGAACAAAAGACCATTTTAGAGTCTTTTGGATTAACGGCAAACCACTTCCTGACAACTTGTAGAAGACAACTAATATTGTTAGATTTTATTGTGATATCTTTGATCATGGTACAATTTGACGTCGTCTTCATCTGTGAATTCATCTGCGAAGGTATGTGTGTTGTGAAGAGGTTGCGGAATATGGTGTGCAATGAGGTTGAAAAATATTTTTCTCTTTGATTTTTACGTGGTGATGAGTCTGTAAAATGAATCAGTTTAGTATATCAGTTAGAGAAAACATAATATAAGGAAATACATATATGGAACAGTATATAAGAAAATAAAATATAGCTATAGAAATCACAGTGTTATTTGTGGAATTTGTTTTGGTTATGTATATATGGAATAAAATAGATAAGCTTAGATGTAAATTTGAATCTTAGAAAATTTAGTTGTGCAACTTTATATAAACCTATATATATCCGATTAATTAATTTAATTGTATATATCCAATAATTTTATTATTTTTTAAAAAAAATAATGGGATGTAAATTTGAATTTTAGGAAATTTAGTTGTGCAACTTTATATAAACCTATATATATCCGATTAATTAATTTAATTGTATATATCCAATAATTTTATTTTTTTTAAATAAAATAATGGGATGTAAATTTGAATCTTAGAAAATTTAGTTGTGCAACTTTATATAAATTTATATATATCAGATTAATTAATTTAATTGTATATATCCAATAATTTTATTTTTTTAAAAGAAATAATGGGTTTGAGAAGATACAAAAAAATATACAAAAAAACACTCTAATTGAATGCCACCTAAGCAAAAACTCTTATTGAATTATTATTGAATGCCACATAAGCAATTTTTCTTAAGAATGCACGAGAAAGCTCCGTGAGAATCTCGCTATGTATATAATAGAGATACTAATCTATATTTATACTTCTATACTAATCTACTAGTTTTGAGACCCGTGCATTCGCACGGGTTTATTGACTTTTATTTATAAAATATTGCTAAAATATAAGTGACGTCGTATACCAAAAAAATAAAAATAATAAGTGACGTTATTCTGTTATTTTTTTATAAAATTTATTAAATTAAGTAATTTTTTTTCATTAAAGCAATTGTCCTGTGTATGATTTTTGTGTAATAAACTATAAGTAATAATAACAAATATTTATTATTCAATTCCTTTTTTTACTAAAGCAATTGTCTCGTGTATTATTATGATTATAATATATATTCATCAATAATATATTCATCAACATTGTTCCTTGTATTATTATAATATATTATTTAATTCCTATTTTTATTAAAGCAATTGTCCCGTGTAAAATTAATTTTTTTTTATTAAAACAATTGTCCCGTGTGTTACTATAATATATATTTACCCCGTAATTATTTATTATAGTATATATATTCATCGAAAATACACTTCGCGTGCTATTTTTATGAGTATATTTGTTTTATTCTCTTTTTAATTTTTTTTTTATGAGTAAATTTGTTTTATGCTTATCTTTAGATTTTTTTTGTTATTTTTGTTTTGTATCTTTTTTTTATGAGTATATTTGTTTTATGCTTATCTTCTTTTTTTTTGTTATTTTTGTTTTGTACATATCTTTTTTTCAATTTAGAGTTAAAATGACATTTAAGGGCATAAACGGTGAAATATTATTAAACGTACTAAGGACAAAATAGATTTTTTGGTAGTAGTTTCTTTTAATATATTGTAAATAGATATCTATACTTATATGCGGTACACATGTTTCATCAGCATCAATTAATTTTCCTCTTAATACTATCAATCTTTTCTCATAAAAAATTTCAATCAAAGTGCATCAACCGACAACAAATAAGGTAAGATGAAAACTTTCTTTTCAATGAGAAAATATAAAACTTACATAATTCATATTGCTATCATTTATATTTTTTTTCAAGGTAAAACTTTACCTATGTTGTAGACCAATACACGTAAATTAAAATTTTTATTTTGAGAAAAATTAAAAATACTCAACTTAATTTAAATAAACATCAAATTTATAAAAAAAAAAAAAAAAGGGCAGACAGACGGGCACGTGAGTGATTACAAAAAAGAGAAGACATAGAACAAAGCACCCCCACCAATAAGCAACGGAACCCACAACCAGCAGCGCACCTACCTCTATCACCTCCAGTACTTGATCGGTTGCACCTCCCACTCATAAGAAGCAGTGATTACTAAAGTTTTAGCCATATACCACTTCCATGATGAAAATTTCACTTTATTCACCAAAAATGTGACTGAAACAGCTCCTCTTTGTAATCCTTCAGGTTTAAGTTCTATGTATATAAATTATCAATTTGGCCCGTAAAGTATTTCAATATTAAGGGTCTGTTTGGCCTAGTTTATTTTTGAACTTATGCAAACAACTTATACAATATAAATTAGGTTTTATGCTATTTTATAAGTTCAAACTAGTAAAAATTGAATTTTTATAAGCTATCGTATCATAAACTACATTGACAAACTTATAGTAATACATAAAAATTGCATAAGTTATTTGCATAAGCTCAAAAATAAGCTAGGCCAAACGGACCATTAGTCAATTTAGTTTCTAATTTCTTAATTAACAGCATGAACTAGATCGTCGCGTTTTAAATAATTTAAGGATTACTTAGTATTTTACAAAATTTAAGAATAAATTGAAAAGAATATGATACTTTATCAGTGGCGGAGACAAAAGCCCAGCATGCCTGAGCACTTGCTTGAGTTTGCCGAAAATGTTTGGTATTTTATATGTTAGTTTAAGGCAAAACTGAAATTTTTATGAATTAATTTAGGGCAAAATTGAAATATCTTGTTTGAAACTAAGATTTTTCAACGCAAAATTGAGATATTTTTTTCTAAAATTGAGATTATACCCAGGTTTTAATTTTTTTTTACTCCTGTACTTTATGAAACTAATTTGACCATACAAAAAAATAACTCTAGCGTCTTACTCCCGACAAAATGCAAATTAATTGTGTAAGTTTGTAACTCAAAATAATTTGCATTCAAATTTGTTCATGTCTACAATATAGAGGAGTATTCTTCTTGAAGTTAATTTTTTTCTTAGTTCTACTCATATTCTTCTTGAAGTTCTACTTTTCTTTATTATTTTAAAGTATACTGTTATTGACTATAAATATTTCAATACTTTCAAATAGGAGTATAAATTATTTGAACACCATACTTAATTTACCCATTTGAAGTTTTCAAAGTGACTTGATTTGGTTTCATATTAATTTTTTATTTGAATGAAAAACTGCTGGAATATTTTCATCAAATCCATATATCCTTAAAACTACACCACACGAAATCAGATTTCCTTGGTCCAACCTGACCTTTACTTTAAATTAATGATAGAGAACTTTTAAAGTTGATTTTGTAATTATGATAGATATTTTATAAAGTTTTTTTCATCACCTGTATTCAGCCTATTAAACCGACTAATTTAATTCAATAATCAATTTTGATATCAAGTGGTTCGAGCTCATTCTCGATTGCAGTTATGGGAGATCGAACTGTGATTCTTTCTATCGAATTCAGCATCAATCACCACTGAGACAAATAACGATAGAAATTTTATAAATTTGATTTTGTAAAGGAGTTATTCAATTTCAAATTAATATCTGAAATTGTTACTTATTGTTTAATACAGACACAATAGTAAATAATCCGAATCATCCATACGTAGTCTGCTCACTTGCAAGTTGCAATCACATTTGAATCATAAGTTTGTTTTGACTCTGATTACAAACCCACTTTGAATATGATTTATTTATTTTTTTAAAATACTCTAATGGTTTAAATTTCACTTTTTAAAATGAACGAATAAAATGATCGGAATTTAAATCACAGTCATGCATATTTCATCAACATTCCTACCAATAAGGTATACTCACTAGCATAATATGACTATTTTTCTATTACTATTGTTATATATATACAAAATTTTGGCTGTCATATAGAATGATATTGTTGTTTTTTGATATTAAAAATAATATTTTTCCGAAAATTGGAACCGAAGAAAATTACTGGCTGAGTCGCGGGACAATACGCTCTCTTTAAGACGTTTCGTGGCACTGCCCAAAATTGTGCAAGCAGACTATCAACCACGCCGCCTCCAGGATAAAACAGCCCAGTTTCAACTGTATACCGATTACTACTGCACTTATAGAAATCGGTCAAGAATTACACCTTCTTGAGTGGTACTACGATACCACTCGAATTGATGCTACAACATCAATCTATGATTCATCGGTGATTCAGTGGTACTACGTATACCACTCAAATTGATGATATGACATCAATCTATGAATCATCGGTACTACGATATCATATGTGGTACTACAATACCACAAGTATTGATGATACTATAGTATCAATCAATATGGTACTACAATATCATTCTCATATGGTGACTAAGACCATTCTTTAATTCAAAGGGACTATGGTATGACCATTCTTAATTTGAAGGAACCAGTGATACTTGATCACTCTTAAACCAAATTCATAATAATAAGGTTTTTCTTTAATTCAAAAATTTCTTATGAAATATACAAAGATTATATTTTCTTTGAACAATATCTACTTCTAAGTCACAATAGAAGTTCTGTTAAAATTATAATTTCTAACAAATCAATAAAACAAAACTAAATGTAGAAATCAAAATTAAAATTCTACATAAAAAGTTTCATATTTAACATTAGATTCACAAATTATAAATTCATAGTAAATCACCGATACTAGGATTTCATCTCTAGCATCAATCCTATATGAGTTGCTTTATCCAATATTGTTTATGCTTTGTATTTAGAAATTACAGCATAGAATAAATAGAACTAGTGTCATGTTGTTAGCCTTCATTCTCACACTAGTCACTAGCATATCAATTGTTCCAAATAAAATAAAACGTGACATACCTGTATTAGAGGATAATTGGGACGAACATAGATAAACAAGGTCTCTTTGATCCTCTTTAAGAGAATAACATACCAGTTTCAAAACCTTAGGCCTTGTGACCAAACATCATCCTCCTCCTTTTAGGTTATTTCCTCCATTGAATTATTCTTAACTCAATTCTCTAGAAAACTGATCTTACGGTGCTACATTTTTCTTAATAAAGATTGACACTTATATTGTAACACACATATTGTAACCAAAAGAATAAAATAAATTGTATAATGAAGTCTCACATTTGTGAGATTTAACAACTCATTTATTTATTATTTATTCCATTTACACACTAGTATGTTATACATACTAATATATTCTAGTATCCAATGTGGAACTCAAATTTTATTCTCAATTCACACACCAATGTGAACTTTGTTCCAACAATCCCCCACTTGAATTTAAAAGAAAATTCCGAAATATCGTAGGACGATTCTAAAAGATTGTGCATAAACAAAGGTGTCTATGACTTGAACCTTTACATAGCAAGTAAGAGCCTGATTTAGCAAGAGTGACACTTGTCTTGAACTCTATCTCAGATTTTTCTCAAACCCGCACACAACCTTTTCTTAAGGTGTATCTTTATAGCCCGTGCTTTAATGGCCCTGCACGTGTATCCCAGTTTCATGAACGCTCTAGGAATTTGCCTCTAAATTCCATAGGAACCGGTCTAAGTTCCACATTCATATAGGTGAGTCTATCTAGAGTACTCCTGAAGCTCGGTACTCCACTCATACAGAGTATAGATCTCATTAAAAGTTTTATTATCTTATCCTTTCGCTTTCAGGATTCATGCTTCTCTTATTTACACTTGCATGATCATCTGTAACTCCTCACAACTTGTTATTACCCATTGAACCTATTTCTTGGGATCTCCAGTCATTTAGGTTGGGTTTCCATCATGAGAAATTCATTTAGGCATTAGTCCCATCTTCTTTGATGTATTAAGGACTTCCTCTATAGCTATTCCTTTCATCAAAGGATCTGCTAAACTTTCATCAGTGTGTACATGACCCATTCTTACAACACCTTTAGAGACTAACAATCTCATTGTGTTATGCTTTCTTTTTATTTGACGTCACTTACCGTTATAATAACGGTTCTCAATTTATGCAATAGCCGCGGTACTATCGCAATGGATCAACACATCTATCATAAGTTTTTCCACAAAGGAATTTCAAATAGCAAGCAACAAACATGCTTCTTCACTAGCCGACGCTAGTGCTATCATATCAACTTCATAGTGGACTTAGCCAACATGGTCTGTTTCTTAAGATACAGTTTCTGTAGCTATATAAAACAAATAGCTACAAGATGTTTTCGGAATCAAATGGTAGTGTATTCCAATCTACATCACTGTATTCATCAAGTACACCAGAAAGTTTGAGTTTCATGGTAATTTTAAGGTATCCAATGAATCTCTCAATAGCACATCAATGCTCGTTATTCGGTTTACTAACAAACCTTCACAACAGTACCATGACATATTTGTAATGCCACTACATATGCGATGTCGGATCTAGTACAATCAGTATGCCAATAATGCTTTCATATTCTGATTGCCTTACACTTTCAACAGTGTTCTTCCATAGTTTTTACACTATGATCATATAGTATGCAAACAAGTTTGCATTCAGTAAATATATTTCTTTAAAACTTTCTCATCATAGTGAGATTGATTTAAGGAAATTCACATTCAAGAATAAGTAATCTCATCTAAGATTACATTTACTTCTTTGAAGTCTTTCATATCAAAGTTGTTAGACAACAATGATTTTACTTCATTCACAACATGAATGTTTTTCTCTAAACATGAGTAAATCATTTACATAGAGACATTTGATGGTGCAAATGATATTTTCCATTTTATAGAAAATCAATTTGTCACTTCCATTCACTTTAAACTCATTTGACATCATCAAATTGTCAAACTATTCGTGCCATTTCTTATGGCTTATTTAAGACTCTGCAAAGTCTTATCTAACTTATCGAATTTAATTTTCTTGCCCATGAGTTACAAAATCTTTAGGTTGTTCCATAAAAAATTTCTTCTTCCAAATCACTATTTTGAAAAACAGTTTTAACATCCATTTGACCTTATGGATATTATTCTTGTGATTGGAGAAAAAATGTTGAAAAGATCTACATATTTTTCTTTCTAAAAACCATTATTATTAACAACCATTCAGTTTTCACTCACGAGGCAAGTCTACTAAATATAAAGTCTTATTAGACTCTCGAGAATCCATATCATCATTTACGGCTACCACCATAAATCTCCATTTCATCTTTTACAGCTACCACCATAAATCAACATCCAAGAAAGACAATTTCTTGGTGTCTTGTTGTATCCTCTTCTAATCTATAAACCATCTAATCAAGTTCATACTTTTTAGCAATTCTTGTCATCTTACCTCTTTGAGGTTCTATTACATCTTGTTTGATGTTATCATTACTGCTTCTGATCTTGCAAAGCCCCCACTAGAGCCCCCACTATTTCTCAATTTACAGAGAACTTCAATTTCATAGAGATCAACATATTTTGATTCTATGCTCATATTAGCAGGCAACAACCTATAAGCTTTGTGTATCAACAAATACACATTCATAGCCTCTACTATTGAGTTTAACTCTCTTGGAGTCGAAAATTTGAACCTACGTCAAATTACTCCAAGTTCAAAAATAAGACAAGTTAAATTGTCTTTTTTAAAATTTCATGAGTAGAAATTTTGTTCTAGTGCTTCGGCACTCTATGTAGCACAAAACAATCACTTAATTAAATTTCCCCCACTAATGAGATGCAATACCGAAATTAAACATGACCGTAACAACTACCTCGGTAAAGGGTTCTTTATTTTTATTTTTTATTTTTTATTCTCTTTACCATTCATCTCAAAAGAGCAAGGTGGAGTTGTTTCATGAATAATTTCATTCTCATAAAAAAAATGGGAATCATATTTTGTGCCTTAACAAAATGAAGTTACTTGACTTTCTTATTGAAATAATTTTCAATTTCAGCTCATGGAATTGAAACATGTCAAGAACATCACTTTTCCCTTTTCTTTTTCATAATATTTATGAAAGAATAACCTGAACAGTCATCAACAAAATTGATGAAGTATCTGTGTTTATTTCTAGTGTTATTGTTCGAGACAACAAACACTTTCTTATTTTTCTGATCTTGCTTTACAACTTTTTCTTTAAAAAAGAAGACAAGTTATCAGACATTCAAGTGTATATTCTTTACACTTTTGTTTATCCTTTTAGACTTGTACATCTATTTTATGTACAACTGAAATGTCCTCCTTCAACACAATAGCAACCTTTTTGTTTTAAAATTACAATTTATTTTGTTGCCAATGTCTGAAGTGATTCCTTTCAAACCGAAAAGGTTTGTCAAGGTTAACGACATCAAAATCTGAGTCAGTAATTTCTTCAGTAGTCATGGCAGAAAGAAACGTCTTAAAATTGTTGTTTTTTGATATTAAAAATAATATTTTTCCGAAAATTGGAACCGAAGAAAATTACTGGCTGAGTCGCGGGACAATACGCTCTCTTTAAGACGTTTCGTGGCACTGCCCAAAATTGTGCAAGCAGACTATCAACCACGCCGCCTCCAGGATAAAACAGCCCAGTTTCAACTGTATACCGATTACTACTGCACTTATAGAAATCGGTCAAGAATTACACCTTCTTGAGTGGTACTACGATACCACTCGAATTGATGCTACAACATCAATCTATGATTCATCGGTGATTCAGTGGTACTACGTATACCACTCAAATTGATGATATGACATCAATCTATGAATCATCGGTACTACGATATCATATGTGGTACTACAATACCACAAGTATTGATGATACTATAGTATCAATCAATATGGTACTACAATATCATTCTCATATGGTGACTAAGACCATTCTTTAATTCAAAGGGACTATGGTATGACCATTCTTAATTTGAAGGAACCAGTGATACTTGATCACTCTTAAACCAAATTCATAATAATAAGGTTTTTCTTTAATTCAAAAATTTCTTATGAAATATACAAAGATTATATTTTCTTTGAACAATATCTACTTCTAAGTCACAATAGAAGTTCTGTTAAAATTATAATTTCTAACAAATCAATAAAACAAAACTAAATGTAGAAATCAAAATTAAAATTCTACATAAAAAGTTTCATATTTAACATTAGATTCACAAATTATAAATTCATAGTAAATCACCGATACTAGGATTTCATCTCTAGCATCAATCCTATATGAGTTGCTTTATCCAATATTGTTTATGCTTTGTATTTAGAAATTACAGCATAGAATAAATAGAACTAGTGTCATGTTGTTAGCCTTCATTCTCACACTAGTCACTAGCATATCAATTGTTCCAAATAAAATAAAACGTGACATACCTGTATTAGAGGATAATTGGGACGAACATAGATAAACAAGGTCTCTTTGATCCTCTTTAAGAGAATAACATACCAGTTTCAAAACCTTAGGCCTTGTGACCAAACATCATCCTCCTCCTTTTAGGTTATTTCCTCCATTGAATTATTCTTAACTCAATTCTCTAGAAAACTGATCTTACGGTGCTACATTTTTCTTAATAAAGATTGACACTTATATTGTAACACACATATTGTAACCAAAAGAATAAAATAAATTGTATAATGAAGTCTCACATTTGTGAGATTTAACAACTCATTTATTTATTATTTATTCCATTTACACACTAGTATGTTATACATACTAATATATTCTAGTATCCAATGTGGAACTCAAATTTTATTCTCAATTCACACACCAATGTGAACTTTGTTCCAACAGATATTGCTAAAATAATAAGAGAAAAAATAAATTCAATTTTCTTATCGCAAATTACAAGGAAAAAAAAACATTTATTCGTTTCAAAATAAGTAGACATGACCATGTGTTTTTGTATATTTGATTCAATCTTTTGGTTCCCCTTTGACAAAACTCACCATGGTCAAAATTGGTGAAAGTCAATTAATGACAAAAATGGGAAACAAATTAAACCTTTTTTTTTTGTGGTGAAACAAATTAAACCTTTACAAAGGGCAAGACTAACTCGACTCCATATATTTTTCTGCACTCTATCATGTCACAAGAAAAAGTATTCAACCCTTGCTTTTAATTCTCTTATTCTTAGTTTCTTACTTTTAGTTCAAAATACTCTATTCATGAAAGTCAACCTAGGAATTTTCACATATATTAAAAAATACATTTAAATAAATAAATAAATGAGTATAACAATTTTATAAAAATTAAACTTATCTATTTAAAAAAAATTATTGCAATTTAGAGTATATTAAATCACCATTAGTACCCTTTTATTATCTAATTCATTAAACCCTTGTGTTCTTCCATCAATCATATATTAAAATAAGATCTTATTAACAAGTAATTCCGTGACTTTCGTTAGTACTTTCTATTAAAATAATATTCAATTTCTACATAATTGAAGTAAACATTTCTTATACTCATTAGTACTTTCTATTAAAATAATATCCTATTTTTGTACCAAAAAATAAATAATATCCAATTTCTACATAATTGAAGTAAACATTTCTCATACTCGTTAATGCTTTCCATTAAAATAATATCCAATTTCTACATAATTGAAGTAAACTTTTCTCATGTGTGAAAGTTGGATTTTGCAGAAGGAGATAGACTCCACTAATATAAGTTTGATATCAATATGTTTAGGAGATTTAGTAACCATATTGAGTGTCTGATACATCTCAAATAAGATTATCTTTTTTCCTTGAGATAAATGAGAATTTTACATAAAATTTCCTCTTCAAAGTCGGATGAATTCTTTTACCATATTTAATTGATTTTCATATAAAATTTCTTTCATAAAATCGAGATTTTATTTATTTTTATAATTTAATAGGTACTAAATTACTACTTTGTTTAGCTATGATCAATCTTTATTAGAAAATCAATAGAACACATAAGATGGATTTTTTTCCAATCCAAACTAAATTTTTCTTGCACACAAGAGTCTATTATCAAATTCTTAATCATTTCCATTTTTACTAAATATCTTACACTTCAACTAATTTTGTTGGTTATTTTGATAATTTTAATCAAAATAATTTCTCATGCTAGTTATACCTTGTGAATAAGTAAGCAAATCATACCACTTCATTTAATCTAACAATTACTTAATCAACTCCGGCCATGAATGGTTATAATAATTAAAATTAAGCAATTCATGGTTATAATAATTAAAAGGGTCAATAGGTCTTTACTCCCTGCAAAGTATACGAGTTTTGTTTTCTCCTTCTGTAATTAATTTTTTTTAGATTACCCCCTATAATGTATTTTTATTTTTTTCATAGTGTATTTTACCTCTCTGTGTTAAAAAAAAAAAATTCGACAGGGGGTAAAATACACTACGAAAAAAATAAAAAAACATTACAAGAGGTAATCTAAAAAAAAACAAAAAATTATAGTGAAAAACAAAACTCGCTTACTTTGCAGGAGTAAAGACCCATTAACCCTAATTAAAATTAAGCAATTCATATACTTAACATATAAATTGTCTCTTGAATAAACTATAGGAACATGTGTGAATATATATATAACTGCGTAGAAGCAGTGTATTGTAAGAAAGAATCTAGTCAAAGTCGATTAGATTAATAATATAAATTGACAAAAATACCCCCAACAAACTTCTAGGAAACAAGGAAGCAATTGCGATTCTGTTTGAATTTGTTCTTCACAATCAAAAAGCTAATAAATCTCTGTCCCTTTGCTGTCATCTCATAAGTCATAAGAATTTCATCAATTTCCTTGAACCCCCTCATCTTATATATCTATAAAAACAGTTCAATTTTCATTCTTCAACCTCATCAAACAAAAAACTCACATTCATATTAATATTCTTAAAAACAAAGTGATTTTTTTTTGTCCTATTGATATTAAGTGATTAAGTTATGGATGGAATTGGCAAAGGAATTGATTTTGAAGATTTGTTACCGGTGATCGCGAATAAGCTAGGTGGTGAAGGATTAATGAAGGAATTAAGTAATGGGTTTAAGTTACTTATGGATAAAGACAAAGGTGTGATTACTTTGGAGAGTTTAAGGAAAAATTCTGCATTGATGGGTTTACAAGATTTGAAGGAAGATGAACTTTTGAGTATGATGAGAGAAGGTGATATTGATGGTGATGGATCACTAACTGAAATGGAGTTTTGTGTTTTGATGTTTAGATTGAGTCCTCAATTGATGGAAGAATCATGGTTTTTGCTTGAAGAAGCATTGGATTATGAACTTAATTAACTATAACCATTCTTGTTAAACATGGATTATGATATAGTGATCATTTGTTAACTTTGATTATTTTGTTTCTTCTTCTTTTTTGTGTATTTGAAATTGGTTAGAAGAGGAATAAAATTTATACATGTATTACAATTATATATTCATCTTTATGAACAGAGAATTTGATTGATGTTCTGCATTTATGAATTTTGACAATTGATTTATTTTGTAAAATTGAATTGAATTATGAGCTAAAACAAGTTTGTAGATAAAAGATAGAGTTCATTTAAAATATCATACGACAATATTTGACTCTCTTCGATTCTTTTTGGGTGCATGTTTTAATTAATTCAATAACTCACTCGATTTCGGTGTATTAAAGAAAATGCCAACTAATATCCCCGGAATACTAATTAAAATATTCCAAAAATATCTTCACTAGCTAACTAGTTCACTTGACAAAATACCATCACAAATAACATATACAATATTTCTCGCTAATTTCCTCTTCTTGCATCCCCAAAACCTTTCTCATTCACTGATGTTCGTACCTCAATCAACACCTTCAACTTCGTTTTATCACTTCAAATTAGTTGAGATATTCAACTCAATAAACTAATGTAATTTGCATTTAACGTCACAGTGGATAAAAAAAAAAAAAAAAAAACTCTACTTTTACATAAACTTTATAATACAACTTTTAAAAATTCATATATCACTGTAATTTTGATATATTCACGATAATATCAAACATAAATTTATATTACGGCTTACATTTACTCGTTTTTTATGTGCTTCTTTAACACTTTTTTTTAAAGAAATTATTAGACTTGCTTAGCTCAAAAAATAGAACTCAATAATTATTAAGAAATTTGAAAATTATGAGTGGTACTCCATTCCTTGGGTCCGTGGGGAACAGTTTGCACGTAGGTCAGTTCATGAACCTTTTTGACTAAATTTTTTAGGATTTATTTTAGCAAGATCAATTCAGTCGTGGTTGGAACTTTCCTTGAAATTTAGTAGAATTAAATTTATCCAATATTCATTCATTAGTTACATTACATAATATACTCACCGACTCTATTACATGTCAATTTGCACACAACTATTTCTTTTTGAGTTGAACTTGTTGGAAACACCATCAAACTATTAAGATCTATCTTATCTTAATATTTTGAACTTTGAACTTTGAAGCATATATTCTATTCAACCCCACCGTTATACACATGACATGAAATGTAAAAGTATTGAATATTCATTGATGTTGTTTATTCTTTCTGATTACTATTATTATAAGAGAAATGTTATGGTCACACCCTCTATGACACTCCACTAACACACACCAATTAGAGTTAGCCACATCATCAACTTTTTTTCTACTACTTACTGGCTACCGGTTCCACTAACACACACCAATTGGATTTTAACTTTAAAAAAAAAATACGAAGAAAGAAAGAACCTTTTCATCTACAACCTCTCTAACTCTATGCACTTCAACCTATACCATCACTCTCTCTTCATTAGAGAGGTTATAGATGAAAAAGTTCTTTCTTTCTTCGTTTTTTTTTTTTTTTTTAAAGTTAAAATCCAATTGGTGTGTGTTAGTGGAACCGGACCATAGCATTTCTCTTATTATAAATAAAAATTTGTTTTTTTATATTAATCAAATAAGTGATGTATTTGATGTATAATATAAATTAAATATTACATTTGTTCTCTTTATCATGTTTTTTTGTTTGAATTAATGTGAATTTGCTTATACATAGATTGCTATATAATTTTGTTTTGGTTATATATTTAGTCTTTTTTATTATATTTTTTTTCAAATTCACAACAATTGTATCAAAATTTACAAATTTCTAAGTTTAACTTCCAATTATATTTTGGTTTACTATCTATTATTTGATCGAAGTTGCATTTGAAATTTCACATTGTCAACATTCTCTGTTGTTGGATATGTATGTGCATTTCCGAGTCCATTTAACACAAATACATATAATTTAAATGTCCACATTTTTCACATCTCCTTCAAGTCTTGTTACTAGAAAATTATCTAAAGTTCTATGAAAATATAACGTGCACTTATTTTCTGTAAAACTATGGTAAATTACGATATTTTTGATATATTTTCTGTGACACCAAACATACATTATTAATATTGTATTGACACGTGACATGTAATGTAAAATTATTGAAACTAGCGTTCAGCCGGACACTCCCGTGTCCGTCTGTCCGCCTTTTTTATTATTGCGCTAAAATTTGTGCATATATTTTAATGTTTATTTATTTGTAATTTTGATTATGATTTAGTTATTATGTATTTATAGTAGTGAACAGTGGTATAGTTTTATATGTACATTGTTGACTTCGAAACAAAATACATATTTAATCCGTCTCAAAATATAAGCAAAAATGAGTCAAAGAAATTTGATGTATTTGATTCAAAATTTGGTCGAAATATATTCACTTTTATTTACCAAAGTTTGCTTATATTTGGAACGGAGAGAGTAACATGAAGCCTCTCTATCAAGATATATTAGCATCCAAATATTCTCTAATTGTATTCCATGATTTCAAAAAAAAATGAAACGCAATCAAAATATCATTATTTCACTCATGTTCTTAAAAATAAGAAAATCACCGGTAATGAAAATCGAAAGAATAAAAAATATGGTCATCCTTTTCATATTTTCCTTGTGTGATACGCATTTTCTATTGTGCTAACTTATATGTTGAAGATTATTATAAATGTTTTGCACTTTATTTTTTTGAATAGTTAAGTCACATAGAGACGTGACACTCAACGTGAAATCATTTTAAATGAAAAATAACAAATTAAGTCAAAATACCATACTCAATGTCACGTAAGTGATTGTAGATTGAAGTTTGTTAGCCAAAATTCCAATGTAGTACATGTTGAAGAAAAAATACCATACTGATACTGCCCTTATATTTTTCTAACTTCTAAGTCAATTTGAAGCATTTTGTAAAACGTAAAATTAGGAAGCAAAACAAAGCAAAACATCCTATTTGTAAAGTTATTTTAATGTGTTATTCCTACAATTTTATGTCTATGTTGTAGCATTTTCTTTGTCACGTTTTATCAAAAAATTTTATTTATCATGATTACCATATTTGTAGTGCCAAAGAGAGAATACACCAAAAAGAGTATTTTGCCTTTATATATTGTTATAGATTATAAATAGAATCATCTTTTATATAATTATTTTTAATTTGTCGTTAAAATGAACCACAAACAGAGCAATCAAAATAGTAACAAAGAAAAATAAAACACATAATAATTTTTATCTATGAATCTTCACAACATTTGAACAAAAATTACAAAGAAATAAAAAAAGCAAAAACAATGAAAATGAATTGAATATGCACAGAAGAATAACATAGAAAAAAATGAAAAATCAATGAAATAGATCAATCAAAAAAGTAACAAAAGCAATTTCTTTTGATGCGGTTACGGAACCAATTTCTTTTGGCAAATCAGCAAAGCCATATATAAGAGTTAGCTTGGAGGAGGATAACCATATTTTAGTTATTAAATTTTCTTCTAGAAATTTTGTAAAAAAAAAAAATTAAAGCAAAGTCAGATAAGTATACCACAAACAAATTCACATAAATAGTTAAGAAATAAAAAATTTAACATGGTTCTTCACTTCAATCTTTATCTTTGATTTGAAGCATGTCCATAGAATCTGCAAACAAAACAATCAAAGAAAATGTTAAATGCATACACAATGACATAACATCTAAGCAAAAGGAAAATTATCATGTTTTGCCTTTATATATTGTATAGAATATTGTATAGATAAAATCCAAAATGAAAATAACTTCTTTTTTGAAATAAATGAATAAATAAAAGAACTTAAATTAAGGGCCAAAGTGAGATGGAATGCAAAGAGAAGCAAAATAGATATTAGAAACACATGGAAAAGAGAAGAATGAAGAGAAGCATAATTGATAATGTATCGGTTATTTTAACGTTTGTGTTGAAGATTTACAAATTACAATGAAATGGTTACAAATAATAGAGAAAAAGAGATATGAAATCAAAACTACCAATGAAATGGTTAGTGGAACTGGAAGGGAAGTTAATTTTTGAAAGAAAAAATAAATTGAAAAGGGTATATTTGAAACAAAAATAGGCTACACCAAACATCATGTTTTGCCTTTATCTATTGTATGTATAGATATAGATATAGATATAGAAGATATAGATAGATATAGATAGATGACAACAACACATTCAGATCATAAGTTTCAAGCCTCATATTGTTTTTCAAAGATTGATATAACTCTTGTTTTACAAAATTGAGATAACAAACCTATAAAGGAATCTTGCTTTTTCCTTTAGACCATAGGCAAGACCAATTTTTCAACACAATGTATCAACACATAATCCACCACACTTAAATTAATTTGTGCAAGCAACACAATAGGGGAAAGGGGATGAAAAATGTAAAACATCATATTCCTCTTTTACAGTTAACATTCACGATAAGAACATGCATTTATGAATTTGATAAAGTGTGCTAAGATATTATGGTACAATATATTTTGACAAAAGAAATAGATGATAGACCGAAGAAAATCAATAGATAGAATAATGCTAAAAAGAAAAGAATAAGATAGAAGTTGCTAATCAAGGCAATTGGCAAAATCAGAGGCATATGGTGATATAGCAACATCTCACACACAGTGACACACAAAACCTCCAACAATTCACTCGTGGAAAAGAATTTCCAAAATCAAATAACCTACCTTTGTAACTGTGTCTGTGTAATTTTCTTCCTGTAATTTTCCTCCGACGCCCTCTCTCTTTTCGATTATGAACTTTTAATTTGATCTCTGCACATTAAACAAAATTACAATTCTTCATTTGATCTCCCACTACACATTATAAACCATCAATAGAAATATATAATGTATTACCATTGCAATTGATCAGATGAAAAATAAAATAGCCAATGCACCAAAAAAACTATTCATTGATCCGTGCAAACCAAATGTTTTAATTCACCCTGAAAAATAAAGAATGATACTTCTGTTACCATGCAATATAAAACACATAAAAACAAATAAGAAAAAGCATTTGATCAAACCAGGGGAAAAAAAAATCAATCGAGAAAGTGCATTATACAAAAGTGTGGTTACAATGCATCATGTTCCAATTTCTTTCTCATGTTCCAATTCCTTCATATTGTTGTTACTTTTTGTTTTTGAAATATATGTAAACAACTTCAACTTCCACTTTTTAGTTTTTTTTTCGTTTGGTATAATTACCCCCAATTATGCAACACTGATAATGCCAATTTCCACCGCATGAGCATTATTTATTCTCCTGCTTGACTCTTCATGGTTCATGCAACCGTTGTTGTTTCACTACTTACAAATAACCCTCTCTCCATTATTGATTTCCACATTCTCAGATTTATGCTGTTACTTTTTATTGGACAATGGAGATTTCAACAATACATATGATGATTGCAATTTATTAGTCACATGTTCATGGTTTAAATTAAAAAAACTACTCTGTCGTGTGATATTTGTTATAGATTAACTTATTTATTTTCTTCAAAAGTTTTTCATTTCATATGAACCAAAAGTAGAAAAAAATAGGATATCCATTAATCAATTTCTACAAACACTACAATATGGTAAAAAAGTAGTTAACACATCATATTCAGCAAGAGTTGAGAATTATTCATTGATACATGCAATCCAAATGTCTTGAATCCACCCATGCCAAATAAAAAATGACGGCACATATGTGCCATGGAATTGAAAACACACAAAAATATTGTTTTTTAAAAAAATGTAATATGTTCAACCAAAATAAAATGCACCCCGATTTTTTCCTCAACCATGTTTATTGTGCAGTTCTAGAATCATTCTTATCTTTTTGAGTGGGTATTTTAATTTTGGTGAGCAGTTGCCTTTTGTGTTTGAAATATGGTAACCGACACTAATACATTTTAATAGGTGAAGGGTAAATTAGGAAAGAAAATAGGCTACACCAAAAGAGTGTTTTGCCTTTATATATTGTATAGAGAAATGAACATCTATTGTATCAAAAGTTACAAGAAACTGTAAGAATTTACATGAAAGTAAAAATGATACACTCTTGAAGGAATCAAGATACCATAACAATTTATGTATTCAGAAGAACTAAATGAAAGTAAAACTTATACAAACTTACATGATTACATCAAAATGACAAAATTGACCCTTAACTTTTCAACAACTTCAAGCAATAATCTCAGCCATTTTAAAAGCTCTAGAAATTCCATGAACAACAAATTTCTCAGAAACAAACATATCAGGTTTCACAATCTCAATCCCATTAATAACAACACCTGACATAAAATCAAGAACACCATCAATTTCAAGATGATCATTAGCCACAAGTGTCTTCAAAAGAGTTCTAACAGGAAAAGAACTTAATTCTCTATAAGTGAATCTCTGAGGCAGAATATGAAACCTAACAACTCTATCAAGCACATTAGAAGGGTAATTAAGCAAATTCACATCATGTGGAGCAAAAATTGTAACAGAACTTAAATTCAATGAATCTTTTTGAATCCCTTCAAGAACAGAATGCAATGCAATTGAAAATGATGAGTAACCTTGTGAAGCAAGTAACTGAACAACCTTGTTCCAATCAACACCATTGTTGAAATCATCTGAATATGTCGAATTGTTCTTGAGTAATCGACAATTAGGCGAACGAATGAAATCGGAACCACCTTGTAAAACTTCACGTTGCAAAGAAGTAAAAGGACCAAGAACACCGTGAATGTTAAATTCTTCACCAAGAAACAAATCAGGGTTTGATATCAAAACATTGTTAATCTCTAATTTTTTCTGCAAAGTTTCAATCTTTGTTAATGAAACATTCTTTTGGCGAAAAAGGGTTGTTACACAATCTCCTTGAGACTTATTTAAAAGCTCTTCCATGGTGAATTTGGTGGTGAAAGTGTGATAACGAAGAAGACTTTTGAGAAACCAAAGAGGGAGTGAAGTGTTTTTGATAGAAGAATCTTTGATAGCAAAGAAAGTTGAGTTTTTTGGTGGAAGAAAGAATGGTGGAGAACGATTAAGAAGATCAGCCATGAGAATGAAACCTGAATTTTTGAGAGCTTCGGTTGCATTTGGTGAGAGTTTATGAGTTTGTGATGGAAATTCTTGAGGGGTATTTTTGGAATTTGAGTGTATTGCTGAAGTGATTGCTATGACACCAAGTGTTATAGATGCTATGAAGTAGAGTGGAAACCAACACCAACATGAATAAGCCATGTTTGAAATTTGATGAATGTGTGTATCATGAACAAGAAGAAGATGAAGAAAGAATGGTTCTTTTTGGAGGGAGAAAGAGAAAACAGAGGAAAGAATGGTTTTTTCTTTTTGTTTTTTTATTTTGAAAGTGATTTTGATTTGTGGAAGCTATTTTGTTTAGGATGTTTTGGGTTGGATAATATTATGGCCTTTTAAGAATGATGAAATTTATGATAGAAAATTGTTAGGCATACCCCTGCAAAAAAAAATTAATGACCTTACTAGTTAGTACTATCATCTAAAAGCCATTAAAAAAAAGTACTATCATCTTAAAAAAAAAATCTTCTTCAATTTTATTTTCTTTTTTAATCAAAAAATGGGTTTTATTTTATTAACAATTACACTTGGGGTCAACTTCAATTTTTTTATTTTTTTTTATATTAACTCTCTGATTCTCAAGAGAAAAGAATCCGATAATTTAAAACTATAATCCTTCTTGCGATTGTATATTTTACCATGTTAGTTAATATGAAATTTAAAACTATAATCCTTCTCGCAACCGTCAAGTTGCAACTGTCAAGTTACTATAATCCTTCTGTTCTTTATCAACTCACAAATCAAACTCATTGTATATTGTACCATGTTAGTTAAAATAATGTTAGAGTGCTAGATGGATTAACTATGAAGAAAACCATATGAATAATGACCAGATATTTCGTCAAAAAGCAATGTGAATTTCCAAGCATGTTGATTTTGTCATCAAAATCAAGACCGATAAGCGACAGTACATTTCAAATTCTAGCTTCCAATCTCACAGGGTAATCAACAATTTTCAAAAGAGGTCGGTTAAGCTTTCAGGAAACCTCATCTGTGGTCTTTTTGATGAGTACATGCACATACTCCCTCCTGCCATTGAGTAACTAACTAACTAACTAACTACTTGTGTTAAAAAAAACTAACTGCTACAAAATACTAGGCGCCGATAGGCACTGATTCATTCCAAAAATTATACATCATACAAAATGTAGAAAGAAACAAAAGGATCTGAATATGATCAACCAATAATTTTGTCTTTGAAAGAAGAACACAACTATAATAGCTTACAAGTATTTCACATAAGAAACCAAATTCTGTTGGTTAATTTATCAAACTATGACCTAACAAACGTTCTGATTATCTCGAGCAAAATAGAGAAGAATCGTCAGTACAATATGAATGGTTATGGCATTAAACCAGCGGTTCAATTAAAGAAAGAATAGCTCATTAAACTCACCTGAGACAATTTATTAACTTGTCAGCTCTACGTTTCTTATTAAGGCTTCGCACATTAGAACCAATTCGGTAAATTCCAAAAGAACACTATCACGAATTATGCCATGCTTCCCATATAGGATTCTACCAAATGCCAGTCTACATAGATTGGATTCGAAGTTCAGACTTTATCAAGCACAAAAATTGAGAAAAGCTTGTTAATTCAATTGACGCCGATAAAAACCAGAATAATTAGTTTATTAAAACTACATAATATGCCAATATTTTAATTCATACAGTTAATCAAAATACCATATAACTTTGGGTGAGTAAACTAATTCATTGGAAGGACAAGCAACTATTTCACATAATTCAGATGCAGAATTTAAACTATTCTTGTGCAAAAACAGAAGGAGATGTCAGAACCACTAATCAAATTGAGAATAACACAATTCAGATTCTTTAATTTTATCTTTTCTTTCAAAGTCACTCTACTCTGAAACTTTTATAGAGAATTCTGTTTCATGCATACAGAACTGATAAATGTATAGGAAAAGTGTAGAACTTATATTGTTTTAATATGGATACCTCCTAAAAAAGAAACAACAATAACAAAAGTTTGTTTCTCAATTGACAAGGAAACTACAAAAACAAAATGATGCCATAAACTTGAAATATAAATCAAAATAACAATGTGTAACAAACGAACCATCTTACCTAGTTTCAATCTTACAGTAGACCTCTCGCGATAACTTCACGTAGAAGTTTCTCTGCCTTATCATTTTCATCTTTATTAAACAAAGAACAGATGATTATTTCGTAAGTTTTAGCATTTGGAGTGCAACCATTATCTTTCATTTTTGACAGCAAGGCCAACGCTTCATCAAGCAAGCCCTTGTCACAGAACCCTTGGATCATAACAGTATATGTATAAACATCTAGATTGTAGCCTTTGACCAAAAGATCTTCAAAAACATTGCATGCATCCTCTAGTCTTCCAACTTTACACAATCCGTCGATAAGAATAGTATACGTGTGCATAGTTGGTTGAATACCCTCGTCCTTGACTTTTGTTAATAATGCAATTGCCTTTTCAACATGGTGGTTTTTGCATAAAGCATCCAATATAGAATTGTAAGTAAATATCTCAGGTGGTAGACCTCTATCGTACATCTCATCGACAAGCATCAAAGCATGCGAGATTCTCCTTGATTTGCACAAACCATCAATAAGGGAATTGTAAGTTACTACATCGGGAATAATGTTTCTACAACACATTTCTTTGAAGAGATTTAAGGCTTCATCCACCATTTTAACCTTACAAAATCCATTAATCATAATACTATAGCTCTGAACATTTTGAGTCACTCCACATTGGGCCATAGTGTTGAATATACCCTTGGCCTTGTTCATTTCTTTAACTAAGCAATATCCATCCAGTAAAGAGTTATAAGTAACAACATTAGGTTTAAGACCTTTTCTCATCATCATAGCAAACACATTATTAGCTTCTTTCATTTTTCCTTCCTTACAAAAAGCATCAACCAATATATTAAACGTATACGCATTCGGGTTGATGTTTTCCAAAACCATTTTATTAAACAAATTAATCGCTGCTTTCAATTCACCAACAATGCAAAAGCCACTAATTAAAGTACTATAAGTGACAACATTCGGAGAAATTCTCTTAGCAACCATTTCAGAATATAAATCAAAAGCATCATCAACAAGTTTATCCGACTTAAATAACCCATTGTAGAGCTGCTCTTGTTTCTCCGACTTTACATAACCCAATGATTAATGTCCCGTAAGTAAATTGGTCCAACTGAAATCCCTGTGCTACCACCTTGTCATGAAAATGCAATGCTTTATGAATCTCACCTTTGAGACAATAACCCTTGATGAGTATATTAAAAGTTATGGCATCTAGGTGATAACCCTTTTTGAGAATGTTGGGAAATACAAAAAAAAAAAAAAAAAAGCAAAATTGATATGACCCAATTGACAGAAACAGTTGATCAAGAGATTGCAAGTTACAAAATCAGGTTTAATATTCCTAAATTCCATTTGTTGGGTAAGGGAAACAGCAATGTTGTAATGCTTAGCCTTGACAATGGAACCTAAAATCTTTCCAAAATAAATGGCGGGTGGGGTTGGATTCTTATGGAGCAAGTGATTGAACAAAGAAATGGAATCAGCATAATCGAATTGAGGGTATAGGGTTGAAGAAGAAAAGTTAGGGTTTTGAAATTGGAAAGGAGAAACTCGAACATACCTCCTCAGAAACCTTGAACAACAAGACATTGTTGTCATTGTAGCTGATGAGTGTTCCAAAATGACATAGCTCAGAACATATAAATTCTATATTTTTTTCACAAAGACACAAAACAAAACCCTATGAGTTTCTCTACCACTTACAAAATATAAGTAAAAAAGTTTATTTTTTAGCTCATTGTATTTCCTACGGTCCTTATTATATGGAAAAAATTGCTTTCTAAATTTATAGAATATTTGATGTATCTAATTTATAATATGGTCTAGATATATCAAACATTATATAAATTTAGAAAACAAATTTCTTAACCGGGGGAGGTAGTATAATTTAGAGTAAAGAGTCAATTTAGTCTCTAAACTATCATTACTCACCAATCTAGTCTCTAAACTATTAAAAGCAACTAAAAGGTCCATAAACTATAGTACTTACATCCATCAATTTAGTCCATCAGTTAACTTTTCCGTTAAGTGGTCGTTGGTAGTCCCTAAATTATTAAAATAGTTCAATTTAGTCATAAATTATCTTGAAAAACAAAAAAATTGTCTCTAATCTATCATTAAATAACAACAAAATAATCCCTAAATGTTTAAAAAAACAGACACATCCATATGTGATTACCTATAGCATACAACTATAGGAATTACAAAGAAGAACAACCTCTGCTACAGCAGGTAACAGGAAAACCTTGGCCAAACAATTCAACATCAATGCACACTTAAGCTATGCACTTATGCAACAGACAAATAACATTGATCAAACTGGGCATAAAATCAGGAAATCGTGAACAAGTGAATTCAATTTCTTATTAGAGGAGCTGCTATTAGGCCAACGACCACGTTTACAAGACATATCATGAATCCTTACAAATTTATAAAAGTGAGAACAAAAAGAAAATTTGTTTTTAGCGAAGGAGAGAAACTTAGTTGCATGTAAAAGGATCGTTGCCGGAGAGTAGGGTCGTTGTCGGCGGCAAGCGGGGTGGTTGACGGTGACGATTTGGAGTGGAAGAAGAAATTATCTTTATATTTTGGTTTTTTATTTTTTATTGAATGAGTGATTTAACAGAAAAGTTGAGGACTAAATAGATGAATGTGGATATAGTTTAGGGACTTTTTAGTTGTTTTTAATAGTTTGGGGACTAGATTGGTGAGAAAGTGATAGTTTAGGGACTAAATTGACTGTTTACTCTATAATTTATGTATTTGGTCTAGATACGTAATTATACAATAATCTAGAAAGTGAATTTTTGTTTATATTAATCAAACCAAATTTTCGTTTGTAGCTTTTATAAAACATTTCCTATAAGAATTATACGTAATTTACACAAAATTATATTACACTATAAGAATCTATTTTAAAAAAACTATAACAGACAGGCTCTTTATTTTACGAGAATTCTTTTTGTTGAAATTTTTTAAAAACATCGTTTGCTATTTAAGTAGTGGATTGATCGGTGGTCGGATCTTCTGCTTCGGTCAAAGGCGTAATAAATAGTCAATTTTGATGTAATTTATTAGTTTGCTTTATTATTATATATTGTTGAATGCAATGAAATTGATGTCATTAAAAGAAAATTAATGAAATCAATAAAGTATTTCTATTCAAATATAATGTTGCAAATGTAATTCTGATTTTTAAGTTTGTAAATTGTAATAGAGTCACCCGCTATTTAAGTAGCGGATGACAAAAGGTTTGAAGTTTTTCTAGGGGCGTGAAATTTTAGGCCGTTCTAATATTCGAGTATTTTTTCTCATCCGGTAGATTGGATATGTTAGTTAACTAGCGAGTAGGGGTATTTTAGTAATTTAGTCAGGCATGTGAGAAAATTTAGAGGGTACTAAAAGAAATTCTCTTTTTTTTACGTTCAGTATAATCTGATTCGAATGTCAATTTTGGTATTAAGCTAATGGTTCCAGCCACCTTCAATCGCAATTGCGATGAATCAAACTGTAATTCTTGCTACCAAATTCAACGTCAATCACCGCTGAATAAAAAACACTTGTAACATCTCATTTAAATACATTGTATAAGATAACTAAATAAATGTTAACCACACTGAACTAGCATATATTTTTCTTTGGTCCACTAAAAAAATCAAATAAAAAAAGGAGGATATAATTTTTAGTTTGTCATGGAGATTAGTAATATTTAGTGGCTCCCTCTACTCTACAACGTGATTGAGGCACACCGACCTTTACTTTTTTTCTAACTAGAAAAGTTAAAATTGATACGGTCATAATTTACCGTCCCACCCTCTTGGACTACTAAAATAATTCAATAAAATGTTAAATTACCAATAAGGACATGCAAAATTGAGTACATAATGGTCAAATTATATAGGACTACTAAACTTTCTACATTTGCCTTTTTTTTGCTTAAAAGGTAAGGAGTGAGATACTATTTTATAGGGGTGTAATTGGACCGGTTTGGATCGATTTTTGATGAATCCAAGTTCCGAACCAATGTGTATTCAATTGGTTCGGTTTGGATCGGTTTGTCCTGTTTTTTAAAAATAAAACCGAACCAAACTAATCGGTTTGGTTCAGTTTGGTTCGGATACTTTGATCGATTTTGTAATGCCTTTTTTTTCAATATTTTTCCTACTATTACTTTTTTTCTACTATTATTTTTTCGACGATACGTAATCAAATATCATCATGCACAATAAAAAGTGAATCGCAGTTCATAACAATAACATCATTTTCTTTGACACTAACAATAACATCATATTCAAACTCAAAAAGTTTTCAAACATAGTACAAAATACAATCCAGAAACTTAATTCAAACTCATATATTTGAAACTCATAAAATTTTCAAAAACTTATATTTACATAAATTTATATTCACATAATTAGAAAGATCCAAACTTAAATTCACATAGTTATAAGTTTAAATTTATGGCATATCAGATCAAAAAATCTACATAAACAAGCATAAACTGTGTTCTCTTTTTAAAATTTTAAAAACTCAATACTTGTTGTTCACACTATGTTAATATAACAATTACTTGAAAACCCAAAATCAAAACTAAATCAGGACATGTTTGGTTGCTATTTTAATCAACTCTCTTCTCTTTTTAAGAAAAAATTAAAAACTCAAAATCATTTGAAAACATGTTTTGAAAACCCAAAATCAAAACTAAATCAAAAACAAGTGTGTTTGTTCACACTGTGTTTTTGGATTCAATGTTAAGGTTGCTGCGTGTTATTGAATTCAAAATCCTAACAAATATTAGGTTGGGCCGGTTTAATGTTGACATGAGCTTATCACATACGGGTTAAAATTGATTTTATTATAGGTATCGGTTTGGTTCGGTTCAATCCAATGGATTTGAAAACGGAACCGAGAACCGAACCAAACCACATCAGTTTTCAATTGGTTTGGTTCAGTTTTTTATCCGAATCAAAAAAGTCGGTTTGGATTGGATTGGATCATCGGTTTAATTGGATTTTTCTGATCCGCTTTCACCCCTACTATTTTATATATCTTCTTGCTTTAGAAAATTATTATAATCCTTCTGTTCTCTATCATTTCACAATATCAAACTCATTGTATATTGCACCATGTTAGTTAAAAGAGGGGTGTTATATGAACACCACAAAAAGTTGTTCAATTGGGACAATTAAATTTTTTATCTATGCACGCAAATCGAAACGGTATGAAAATAATAAAAAACATAAAAGGTGGCGGGTCCCACACCAAAATAGTTGTCCTACAACCATTTTGGTGTCAAAATAACATTTGTGTAATTAAAATAATGTTATGGTGCTAGATGGATTAACTATGAAGAAAACCATAAGGAATCACGACCAGATTATTCGTCAAAAAGGCAATGTGAATTTTTTAGCAACTTTTTACACTTTCTTGAGGAAGAAAGATAAGTGTGGAATCCTTAACACCCATCGCATCTAATACTATTGAGCTTATTGAGTTTGGTATATAGATAGAAACAGCCAATGGTCTGATTAAAAATCTAATAGCATTTGGCCCATCGGATGTTATTATTTATAATTGGCTTGTAAGATGAGCATCGCTCACATTTATATACATATTTTGAGATGATCTTGTAACATATGTAAGATTCTTAACACATTTTTTTACGCTAAACTTTATTGGGTTGGGTGCACAGATATGAACATTTTTAAGTGGAAACAATTCTCATCTTTCATACCGATTTTGTAGAATTGAGTTACGTTAAATTCTCAATTCTAAAATACTCTAATTACTCTAACAAATCCACAATCTCCATACACCTTCTTTTCCGATAAAAAATAGAATCAAAAGAAATAAACAAGAGTACTAGAATAGTAAGAAGAAGAAGAACCAAGAAAATACTAATCTGACAAAAAAATTAAAATGAATTTCATATATGTCCTACATATTACAATGTAAACAATACCAAATAATATCTGCAATACAATATATGAACATTATAATTCAATCCTCAAATATATCATCAGTGACTTGTTTTATGGTGCAGTCGACTACAGTACGTTAAATTAAAAATATCTTTTAATACAACGTTGTATTGCCGACTGCGCCATAAACCCAAAGTCCTTCAAACATTGTAAAGAAATTGGATGAGGCAGAAAACATTTCATATATTATTGATTCACAGACTATGAATATATACACAGTGTACAGCTAATTCAGTATCTGAGACATTACAGCAAATCTCTAGGAATTATGACTAATAATGGAAGATCCTAAATACAAATAGAAAGAAAATAATACTATGCATAGACTGGTATAAAGAAAATAATGCCACAATCTGATATCTCTTATTTCCTAATACCCCCCTCAAGTTGGAGTGTGAAGATGAAGAACACCCAACTTGGAAAGAAGAGTGTCAAACTGTTGTTTTCCCAAAGCTTTCGTAAGAATATCAGCAAGTTGTGCTGAAGTGTGGACATACTTAGGTTGAATATTTCACTTGGCAATTTCATCTCTCACAAAATGACAATCAACTTCGATATGTTTTGTACGTTCATGGAGCACCGGATTATTGGCAATGTGGAGAGCAGATTGACTATCACAATAAAGGTGCATGGGATCAGAATGCTCAATGCCAAGAGAACTCAACAATTCTTTCAACCACTTGAGCTCACAAGTAGCTGCAGCCATTGAACGATACTCTGCTTCAGCTGAAGAGCGAGACACCGTGGTCTGCTTCTTAGTCTTCCATGAGATTGGAGAGTTACCCAACATCACAAAGTATGCTGTCAAAGATCGTCTAGTGAGCGGACAACCAGCCCAATCGGCATCACAATATCCATATAGCCGTAAATCACAATCAGCACTCAGTAGAATTCCCTGGCCAGGATTACCTTTCAAGTACCGAACCACACGTAGAGCTGCATTCCAATGCTCAAGTTTTGGGTTTTGCATGAATTGAGCTAGAATGTGAACACAATAAGACAGCTCAGGATGAGTAATGGTCAGATAGATGAGACGTCCAACAAGACTCCTATATCCAGTTGGATCTTTTAGATTCACTCCTTCAACGAGAGCCAACTGATGGTTTTGTTCAATGGGAATGGGTGCAGGTTTTGCTCCAAGTAACCCACAATCAGAAATAAGATCCAAAACATACTTTCGTTGCGAGAGAAAAATACCGGTAGCATTTCGTGCCACCTCAATACCAAGGAAATATTTCAACTTTCCAAGGTCTTTCATGTGAAAACAATGACCCAAATAATCCTTGAATTCATCTATAGCATCACTATGATTTCCAGATATAACTATATCATCGACATAAACCAATACATACATCTCTGTGTCATTACTATGCATCGTGAAGAGGGAATAATCAGAATAAGATTGTTTAAAGCCATAAGCTTTCAAAGCTTCTGATAATTTAGCAAACCAACATCTAGGAGCCTGTTTTAAACCATACAAAGATTTGCAGAGACGACATACCTTACCAAGCGGTTGTTTATCAAAACCGGGAGGTAACTTCATATAGACTTCTTCATCCAAGTCCCCGTGCAAGAACGCATTGCGAACATCCATTTGGTGTAGTTGAAAGTTCTTTGCTGCAGCAACGGCCAAAAAAGTTCGAACTGTCACCATCTTCGCCGTGGGAGCAAATGTCTCATTATAGTCGACACCTTCGACTTGTCTGTTCCCATGAATTACCAATCTTGCCTTGTGGCGCTCAATAGATCCATCTGAATTATATTTGATCTTATAAATCCATTTACATCCTATAGCTTTCTTTCCCGATGGTAAATCCTCTATTGTCCATGTACCATTATCCTCCAAGGCTCGGATTTCTTCTTTCATGGCATCTCGCCATTTCTCATCTTTAACAGCTTCGGCGAATGAATTTGGCTCGTGCTCTGCAGTGATAGCTGCCAAAAAAACACGATGTTGCATGGAAAATTTGTCACAATTAACATAATGTGCAATAGGATAACGCGTACCTGAGGATTTTGAAAGGAGCGGTGAACTGGTTGAGGTGCTGACACAAGCAGTGTGAGTGACATGATCATTTAAACGTGTAGAGGGCTTCTTGACTCTATATCCTCGACCAAGGAGTTCATTACTTCGGATGTTTTGTTGAGGATCAAGAATTTCAACTTGATCTTTATCCGTTGTTCTCTCTGTTTCCTGTTGCATAACATGCACTTCTTCATGACTTTCAGTGTCTACAATATCATTTTCCAAAGGCACAAGTGCACTACCCAAGTTACTAGTGCTCACTATTTTCTGTTCTTCATTCCCTTCATCATTATCATCACTTGAATCATAAGGCCAACCCCTTCATCTATTTGTATTTCTCTTGTCTCACCACTGTTAGCAGCAAATGGAAACACATTTTCCACAAACTTCACATTCTGAGATACAAAGTACTCTTCAGTTTCAACATCATACACTTCCCACCCCTTTTTTCCATAGGGGTATCCCACAAAGATGCACTTTCGACTCCTACTTGCAAACTTATCTCCTCCTCTATTTTCATTGAGAGCATAACACAAACATCCAAATATCCGAATTTGTGTGTATGTCGGCTTAGCACCAAACAACAGTTCGTAGGGTGTTTTCCCACTTAGTAGTACAGAAGGGGTTCTATTAATTAGATATGCAGCGGTAAGAATACACTCTCCCCAGAATCTTATAGGCAAATTAGCTTGAAACCTCAATGCCCTCGCCACATTCAAGATATGGCGATGTTTTCTCTCCACCCTTCCATTTTGTTGTGGTGTATAACGAATTGAAGTTTGATGAATAACACCATTTTCTTGGAAATAATTTTTCAGTCCTCGAAATTCTGTCCCGTTATCACTTCTTAAAACTTTAATTTGTTTGTTATGCTGCCTATGAACCATAGCAAAAAATTGTTTAATAATATGAGAAACTTCATCTTTCGTTTTTAACAAGTATACCCACACAGCACGTGAACAATCATCCACTATAGTTAAAAAATAAATGGCACCACAAGAGGCACGTGTTCTATAAGCTCCCCATAAATCACAATGAATCAAATCAAAACAATTCTTTGCATTATTATCACTCAACAAAAATGAGTCTTTTATTTGCTTTGCTCTAAAACAGATTTCACAAGTCTGTAGTCTACTATCAATTTCTTTATTAGTAACATCAGGCAACATACTAACTATCTTAGATGATGGGTGTCCCATTCTTCTATGCCACAACTCACATGATCCAACGCAACTTGCTTTGCATGCACGAACCGGTGTCACTACACTAAGAATGTATAGCCCCTCAGATTGTTCACCCGCTCCAATCGTTGTCCTCAAAATACGGTCCTGTATGACACACAATGTTTTAGTAAAGTGAACAATATAATCAACATCATGCAATAATTGAGAGACTGAAATGAGATTGCAATTTAAATTAGGCACAAAAAGAACATGTTTTAGCATGAGTTTGTCTCCAATAGTGACAGTTCCCTCTTTAGTTGCATATGTCTCTGTGCCATTAGGCATTCCAACACGACAAGGCTCTATGTTTCGGACATCATTCATGTACGCAAGAGTGCCAGTCATGTGGTGTGATGCACCAGTGTCGATGATCCAAGGATTATTACCTGTCAATCTTGCACTTGTCCCACCTTTTTGTGTGTTAATTGCCTTCAGGAGAGCATTCCACTGTTTAGAACTTAAACCCGGCAGTGCTATCTGTTCACTTTCGCCCTCTGTGTCATCATTCGTTGCTCCTGCAATATCAGCAACTTGTGCCACATTTGCCTTTGCATTATTTCCTCTTCCTTTTCCGAAACCACTCATTGGCCGATGCACCGCCTTGCTACGTCCAGGATCACGACCTTCAGTTCGTGGTCTATCACCCCACCAATCTGGATAGCCCACCAGCGGAAAACATGAATCAACATCATGTCCTGAACGTTTGCAATGTGAGCATGATTTTGACGACATTTCTTGAGATTTCTTTTCCCATCCCGAATTCCGACCAGCCTTGACAGCAAAGCTAACTGGATCTCCACGTTCTTCTTTGCCTCGCGTTATCACGCCAACTCTTTCCTCTTGTACTGTCATTTGGTACGCTCTGTTCAGAGTTGGTAGCGGATCAAGACTCAAAATGTTGGATCGCACAGTTCTAAACTGAACCTCATCAAGGCCCATCAGAAATTGATGAAGTTTCTCCTCTTCTCTTTTCTTGTTCAGTGTCGTTGATATGCCACACTTACACCCATTACATGTGCATATGGGTATATGATCAAAATCATTCAATTCATCCCACAACTTCTTAAGTCGTCCAAAATAATTCACAATTGAATCTCCGTTCTGCCGGCAATTCGCCAATTCAGACTTCAATTGTTGAATGCGAGGGCCATTTGTTATAGATAACCTTTGTTTGATGTCATCCCATAACTCCTGGGCATTCTCCTTGTATGTGATAGTCGATCGAAGCTTCGGCTCAATCGTATTCAGGATCCACGAGACAACCATGGAATTGACGGTCCACCAATCATCAATTTCAGGAGCATCTTCATCGGGTTTTTTGATCGAACCGTCGACAAATCCAAATTTTCTTCTTGCCCTCAATGAGCCTCGAACTGCTCGAGACCATTCATCGTAATTTTCACCCTTCAATTGGACCTGGGTTATGATGTTTCCTGGGTTATCACTCGAATACAGATCATAAGGAGAGATCTGTTTCTTTGATTGAGACCCACTTTCACTCTTAGTTTCTTTATTATCGAGTTTACTGCCTTCATCCTTATTTTCTGCCATAGTGGTTATCAAAAAGGGTTTAAGAACCTAGCTCTTGATACCATAAAGAAATTGGATGAGGCAGAAAACATTTCATATATTATTGATTCACAGACTATGAATATATACACAGTGTACAGCTAATTCAGTATCTGAGACATTACAGCAAATCTCTAGGAATTATGACTAATAATGGAAGATCCTAAATACAAATAGAAAGAAAATAATACTATGCATAGACTGGTATAAAGAAAATAATGCCACAATCTGATATCTCTTATTTCCTAATACATTGCAATTGTTTCAAATCACAATTTTCTTCCTAGTCCCTAAGACTAATCCTAAAATGTATATATAAAAAAGAACAAAGAATTGAAACAGAGAAAGTCAGTGAGCAACACCACCATCATCCTTTTTCCTTGTAACACGAAGGTAGCAAAAAACAACAGCAAAAGTTGCAGTAACAAGACCACCTATGATCACACCTCCACCAGCCATGTCTGATGAATGATGTTTTCCCATCCTTCTAATATCTGGTCCCTCAGCTTTTTCTTCTTTAGATTCTCTTGTTCCCTCTTCATTTGATGAAATTTTCCCACTAGAGGTAGCAATGGTGTCACTCTTGTGATAACTTGGATGAACTTGTGTCTGGTTTTTCAGCTCCAATGGTGCCTCAGGGTACTCATCATGTGCCATTGCTACCAAGAAGATTTGTGTTACCAAGAGAAAAATCAAGGCAATCTTGCTCATTGTGAACAATGTGTGAAGTTGTAATAGTTAAGGGCTTAAGGTAATGGATAAGTTGAGATTTTCTGGTTTCTAGTTTGTAGAGAAATGTGACTGTTAAGCAAAGAAATGTGAGAGAATGTATAATAGGTGGAGGGGGTTTTATAGACAGGAAGTGAAGGGCAAGATCCTTTCTTTGGGAAACTTATTTTGGGACTTGGATTCGATGCAATAAGTGCATCGCACCCGTCCGATAAAAATTAACGGTTGAGATTGATTAAATATGAAACTCTATAATTTAAGAATCATTTTTTTTTACTACCAATTTAATCTGGTTCGGGGGTCAGTTCTGGCATCAAGTGGTTTTAACCCCCTCCTGATCGCAGTTGCGGGGGATCAAACCGTGATTTTTCCTACCAAGTTCAGCGTTAATCACCACTGAACCAACTAACAATTGGTAATTTAAGAATCATTTTAAGTGAGATGGATTAAAATGGAAAATTGTATAACGAGAGCACTTAATTATATCCATCAAAATATAATTGAAGTCTAAGTTTAATTATTTATTAAAATAGTTCTAGTTTTCTTACTTCCATCTAATTCACTCTCTACTTTATTCTCCTCCATTATTTACTTACATAAATAATTAATTGTTTTTGTTTTTTAAAATGTTCTTATCTGAGACATTTTTTCTTTGTGACTTTTTTCTTAGATTTTAATGCACATGCTTAGAGGAAAGGACTACACATGACCCATGTGAAATAGTCTACAAAATTATAAAAGGATGTCATTGTTGTTGTTCAAATATTAGTTGTTATAATTTAAACCGTTTGATATTAAATTAATAATCAAAATTACTTACAATAAGAAATTATGCAATTAACCAATTGTTAGTGGTTCATGTAATTGACGTTGAACTTAATAGAGAGAATCACGGTTCAATTCTATGCAACTGCAATGGAAAAGAACTGAAACTATTTATTGTCAGAATTGATCTCAAACCAGATTAAATTAGTGGTGAAAAAAATTGTGCGCTTAATAACCAAATCCAAATTCTAATTTTGATAGGAGGTTCATCCTGCAATTAAGGGTTCCACATATAATTAATGGCCTATGAAAAAAGGAAGTAGGAGTTTGGTTTTGTGATATAAATAGAAGAGCTGGTTAATTTAAATTCACATTAAATTTTTACTCTAACATAGCAGGGTAGCAGTGAACTTTATTTTTGCATTAAAAATAACGCGGAATAGCTTCTCAACCGAACCTTAACACAGTGTGTGTTTTATTATGCATCTTCTTTTTCATTCATTTATGTATCCTTTGGATTTTGACTTCAAGTCATTGTCTTTGCTAACTGTGATTTATCATTCATTTAATGTTCAATTAAAACTAACGTATAGTAGGAAATTAGTGTTTGGTAGGTCAAAGTGCGAAGCTATCAAATTCATTTGCAACTTTGGACAAAAAACACGTTTCGAATTTATATTTTAAGGAGAAAATCTATAAAAAAAATTAAGGAGCGTGAGAGGTTGAGAGAAAAGAAATTTACAAAAACTATTATCAATATAAATATTTTAAAGCACATTTAGTATAGTATAAAGAAAAGAGAAAGAGATGATTGAATGGCTGAGATAAGAGCAAGAGAAAAAACATGAGAGAAAGAACTGAAGAGGATTCAGATCCGTTCGCAATGAGGTCATCTAGTGCTGGGTCATAAATCTTGACCCTTTTGAAATGAAATTCATCACACCACTCTTATGAACAAAAAATTAGTGAGTCTTTACAAAATGTTAAAAGAAATCAGTTTAAAAAGACTCCAAAAAACAAATCTTAATTTTATTTTATTTTCTCTCAATCTCTTAAAACAAAAGAGTTATAAAAGTGACAAAAAAATAGATCAAATTGCTCACATAGAGTAATTCTTAATTCTTACACTTCCTCTCTCAACTCCTCACTTAATAATTTTCACTTAAGAACTCACTGACCAAATAACGGTTAACAAATTCCTAGCTTAAACAGTTAATAAATTCGACCAAATAACAAATTCCTAGCTGAAACGGTTAGCAAATTCAACCAAATAACAAATTCCTAGCTGAAACGGTTAACAAATTCAACCTAATAACAAATTCCTAGCTGAATCGTTTAAAAAAAAATGTGTTCAATTGTTAAATAGAATAATTTTTATCATACTTTATTTGTTTCATGTTGAATTACTATTATGTACCATAATCTCTTCTCATGGATTATAAAATATATATTTATGTTAGTTGTAGACTGAATTCTTTACGTTCAAAAATCAGACACCCACCTACTAAATATAAGTGAATGTAGGATTATTTTTATTGTTTGTATTAATTGTTTGTATTAACTCTCCGATTTTCAGGAAAAAATACACCTTGTATAGAGTTCAATCGCGAAATAAGAAATGTTTATTAATCACTTAAACACAATGTCTTAGTGAAGTTTAAATGTAGTGAAGTTTGCAAGTTGGATTTGATTGATTTGACGTATATGTTTTTTTTTTTTTTTAACTTTTTAGTTTCTGGGTAAAGGGTCATAATAGTTCTTGTTAAAAAAAAAAGGGTCATAATAGTTCATAGTTGGACAACAAGATAAGTAAAATATAGTTAAGAAGTTGTTCCACTAAAAAATCGAATCTGAATTTTTTTGAAATTTATTTTTGATGAATCTCATTAATCACTTGAGTTTAATAACTTAGTTAACGTGTGAAATTTTTTTTTTTTTAAAAAGCGTGTAGGATTTGTTCTTACAAAAACTCGTCATCACATTTATGTCAAATTCTATATGAAGAGAGGAATATAAATGCAAAGAACCCTTTTTCCTAACTTTCCAAATAGAGTTTGCTAACTTTCCAAATAGAGTTTACAATGCTTGGAAGAAAACAGTTGACATGACATGATTGTTTTTGTAGCTGGAAATTAGAAGATGGAAGGATCAATGCATTCATTTCCAATTACTATCATCCATAGATATCATCGATCCATTCTAACTTTTGGTCATAACTAACACTAGATAGTTGCATATCGGTAATCATCAAAGCATGTATAATATGGCATTTACAACTGTTAGCCATTTGGGCTATCACTCCCCGCCATATAACAATTATTGAAGGCATAAATCTAGCATTTGCTAGATGCCAAATTGATATGATTCATAACAAGCCTTTTTTGAACTGGTCCCCGGAGGATCACCCTAAGTCACAAGTACTTGGACAAACTATCTCATACACACTTCTAGAGCCCCAAAATTATAATTGCCTCACTTTAAAATTTAACTCATGGTCTAGGTATATCATTTGCCTTTCGAAGATGTTGATCAATGTTAGGGTCGGTCCACATTCACGTGTCAGGTGTGCGGCAGTATTGAAATTCAAACAGTTGTAGAGAGCCGGTCCACATTCATGTGTTAGGTGTGCGACAGTATTAGGACTCAAACAGTGGTAGATTCAGACTTAAATTATGAAATTTTCTTTTGTCGTTTTACTTATTTTTCGCACGTAGAAATTTTTGTAAATGTTGTAGCGAACATTATAAGAATAAAATCTGATAGAAAGTTTTGGGATTTCTCCGCTACCTAACTAGCGGACATGAGTATTTTCGTAAATTCGTAAGGCGCACAAGATAATAGTAGTGTAGCAAAAACAATTCTCTTAAATATTAGTCATCATGTCAACTCAGCAATTTTGTATGACTAAGTTTATATGGGGGACTAAAAAGTAAAGAATCTAAATGTTAAGAGGTAGAATATAGAGACTAATATACATACCAAAAACAATATCAACCCTTACTTTTTTGTTAACAATAGGTCATGATATTTTTATTTATTTTTCATTTTTGGACAAAGGTGAGTTTAGAATTTCATTTTGAGGTTAAAGGTAAGTTGATACTTGATACTATAAGATTTCCTTGACTTTGGTTTCCGAAAGCTTCAATCCCTTCAGGCCTCAACCCATCTTCTAAATACTTCAAGGGCACTAATCAGCAAGATCCATATACAAGTCAACATGAATTAATGTAAAGCGCAAACTAGAGACAAGAACAAAACGGTTCATAAATCCTAGCTCAACTCACAAATGTTGGTATTGCTAGGTTGGATGCTTTCACCCACCTCGCAGTAGTGAGTTTCATTGGAGTTAGACACTTCGCCTGCAGACAAAAAAAAAAGAGCCAGCAACAAAATGTCGAAGAAATGTATAATACATTTCACATCCTATGAAATAAAACTTGACTTATCAAGTGCGTTCCAACCAAGATCATTTTAGTTTTGCAAATTACAACTGCAAATCTACAAGATAAACATCAAGTTTCATTACTCCTAAGTTGATCATTAGCAAGTACAAAAGCTAAATATCCATGCCATATCCCAATAACAGCATGCCAAATGTACATCAAGAACAAGAAGGGACAAAGTTATCCTGATTCACCTTCCTCATTCTCCTGTTTTACACTTAAGGTTAAGGAAACAGGTCCCATATCAGTCTCGCCGTCAACTCCAATCCCCGAGTTATTTGGTATTATCATGGATTCAGTATTTGTCAATACTGTCATTGAGGAACCATCGTGATTTGCATCTGGAGAATCATTAGAAGATTCCTCGGAGAATCTAGGAACCGAAACATTAGGAAAGTTGAGACGAGCACAAGAACCATACATTGCCCTGGCTGCTTCATCATAAGCAAGAGCAGCACCGATGGCAGTTGGAAAAGTACCTAGCCATAGCCTACTCCCTCGGTTAGGCTCGCGGATTTCAGCAACCCATTTCCCCCAAGTCCTCTGCCTAACACCTCTATAATTACACCGCGAGTTTTCAGGCCCTCCTTTACCTTTCATACACCCTTTCTTCGATCCCTTAGCTGCAACTTTTCGAACAGGCTTGTCTGCATCACTGCAGGCTTCAAGTTGGGCATTATATTCTTTCCATCTTGCCAGTATCTTATCCAGGGACTTGGATCCATCCCCTTTTTCACAAGCTTTCGCCAACATACGCAATTCAATGCAAGTAGCACTACAATACACAATAAAGAACAGGAAAAAATCTGAAATGTTAATATAAAAACTGTGGCAAACATGTCTAATAAATTCCATAAACTACTCAATTCATATTAGAAAAAAGCATTTTTGTAATTGTACTTGTGTAGACCAGAAACTTCCTATCCCGCTGGATTTGGTATAGTAACTGCGTCGCGCAGTTTTTTATCTCAATTGTCCGATCTCAAAATGATCAAGATCATTTAAAACTGATTTTGCTATTCTGTAATCTAAACCATATGATCTTGGATCACCAAGACTATTTACTGCATGAAAACACGTGCTTTTCCCACTGCAGTGAATCCAGATCCCATTCTAGCCTACAAACCCGACACTACTCTTTTTCAATGCAATGTCAAGCGATAATTCCGTGAAAGACGCGGAGTTCAAAAGTATGCAAGCAAGAAACATATGCCTTTATTCCATTGAGAAGATCAAAGTAGTGAAAACCAGAAGAAAAATTTTCAGGACAGAATGAAGAGTAATAATTTTGTGACAAGGGAGGTTCCAATACAGAAGTTGTTCAATGTAGATCACTTCGTACTAATGATTCCGGCAACTTTTCAGCTTTTATCAAAGGAAAATGTCTTTCTACGAGCATGAATGCTACAAACTATGATACGCCTGAGCTCGTTGTTTTTATCCAACAGTATCAACAACAATGTGTCAAATACATTTGCATTGATAAGGAAGTTTTTTACCAGCAAAAAAGTGCGACATGAATAGCGGAAGTGATATAAATCTGAAATGTTAATGTAAAATTTAGACAAACATGTGTAATCAATTCAATAAATCGCTCAATGTAACCCAATTTGTTAACCTATCTATCATGTGCGCAAGCGAGACAAATAACCTTCATTAATGTATCAATCATTCCATAACAGCTTTCATATTACATTAATCATCATTCCCCTCTCGAGTAGAATTGATTTAGCCATTAGAATTGGTTCTTACTTGAAGCTAAAAATTGAATCTTTTGATTCAAGAATTGATTTTTACACTCAAATTTAACATTCAACTCACTTTTACACAAAGTACTCAAACATAAAAATCACTTTTACCAGAATCAATTCACTCAAAAATCAACCATTATACCAAACATGCACCGATTCAAAATTCAACAGTATAAAGTACACACAACATGTGAAATTCTAAAGCAAAATGGATAATGTATATATAGTGCAAACCAGTGATTGTGGATTTTTGACTAGTTTGAAAATGGGCCATGGCCACAACACACAGTAACATCATAAAAATTAGGAAAAGAAAAAAAAACAATAAAATTCAACAAAAAGGTGAAAATTACATGAATCAAAACATAAAAACCCTTAATTTGAAAACAAGTAAACATTAGAAAAATGAAAAGTACCTTAGTGGAGGTGGAGAATAATTGGGTTAGTGATGAGAAAATGGAAGCGCTCCTTAGAGAGCTTCAAAGATGAAAGAATCAATGTGAAGAGGATGAAAAGTGCATATTGGGAATGGGAAAATGAAGAAGAAAACAGAGATGAGAGTTTTATTTTATGGAGACAAAAGTCAAAACGACACCGACAACAAAACTAGGGTTCTTGTGGCCGCTTATGATATCATCGTTTTCGAGACAAGACATGTACTGTTATGGTATGTTTGGTTTTGGAAAGAAAACGGAAGGAAAGAAAAGAAAATAAGAGAAAGTGAAAGGAAGTAAAAGAGATAGAAAATTAATATGGATAAGTAGACGTTTAATTTGTTGTCGCATTAATCTCTAAATCTATCAAAATTGTAAATAGACATCTAGGGTATCTTTTTAAAATAATTTGAATTGTTTGATTTCGGAAGAAAAGTGGAAGAAAAAAAAATAAAGCGAAAGAAAAATAAGGTAGAAACTATGAACAAACAACAATTTTGTTATACTACCTTCCGTCTTTATTATAAGAAAAAGTTAGTTTTTTAGATTTATAAAATATTTGATGTATCTAGGTCCTGTTTGGATTAATTTATTTTTGAGTTTATGCAAACAAGTTATGCAATTTTTATATATTACTATATGTTTGTTAAGGTAGATTATGATAAAATATCTTATAAAAAATACAATTTTCACTAGTTTGAATTTATAAAATAGCATAAAATTTAATTTATATAGCATAAGCTGTTTGCATAAGGTCAAAAATAAACTAATCCAAACAGGGCCTAGTTCATAATATAATCTAGATATATCAAACATTCTATGAATCTAGTTTTTTTTTTCTTATAATAATAAGGACCGAAGGAAATAATAGTGTAATTTATTATCGCATTAAGCTCAAAATCTATCAAAATTGCAAATAGATTTCTAGTATATCTTTTTTTAATTAATTTTAGTGCTAATTTTGCTAATTAAAAACATATTTGATGAATAAAATGACTACATATAAGTTACTTTGTTCAACTTGACATCAAATTACACTTTTAAGGAAATAGTGGTTTGTCGTAGAAAATAATAACTCAACGAATTTAAGATTCAATATAAACTAAATTGTGTTTAAGTATGACGATCTAAACATTTTTGGCGAAATCGCTCTTACACTGTGTTTGTTTTGATGGATTTACCAACTTTGTGAATAAAAAAAAATCATGTTAACTAGTGTTCTGAGCACTAGTCAGGGGCGGAGCTACTTTAGGACAAGGGAGTGCCGCAGCCTGCCCCAAAATTTTTTATCACATGTTATATTATATATATTAATATGTTTGGTTGATACACAAGTGAGTTTTTTGGTTACAATAGAGAAAATAAAAACAAAAACAAACGAGAGACTACTCTCTAAACAAAAACAAGTGAGTTGTGTAGCCCTCCTTTTAACATTTCTTTTGCTATATATTAATTAATTATTCAATACCCTAAAGCAAGGCACAAAGCTGCTATCTTGAGTACTTCTCCATAATTAAACATATAATTTTTTTTCCTTTTTGGTAGTGATCAAAATATAATTTTAATAGTCAAAATTTACTTTAATATATTACACCATATAGATATATGGCTTTCATAAAAAAAAATTCAAGGTCGTTACGGCCCACCCCCGAGATTTAAGCCTAACTCCACTACCGACACTAGTTAAGAAAAAAAATTATATTTTTAAGAGGTAAAGTATACTTTGTCAAAAAAAGGAGTAAAGTATAACGTTAAGACTTTTTTATTATAGTTCTTTAATTAAAGCCTCTGAAATTCTACTCAGCAATGAATATATAATGTAAGAGTGTTGAGCTAGCAATGCATTTAATGATAATGTGGAATATTCAACATGAATATATGTGAAATGCATTTCAAGATGGAGAGTATCCATAAATCTAAATGGAAAGCATTCACAAACCTAATTAGAAAGCATTCACAAATCTAATTAGAGAGTATTCACAAGTCCAAAGGTGAGAAGGCAAGAGAGAAAATTCTAACTAATCAATTACTATGTGCTATGTTTTCTCCATATTTTTAGGTGTTTCAACATACCATTACTCTTGTTGAAGCCATCATTTATAGTTTTGGAACCCATATAGGTTCTATATGCTTCGACAACGTTGTGGACTTATGATATTTTATGAAGCGTTGCACAAAAGCTCTAGTGTCGACAGATTTGTATGTCGCGTCAAATATCAAATTCAATCAAAGACACGTATCAAGACAGTTATTAACAGTTAGTCTGTAACCTAGGCTATATGGATATTAAGTCTTTGTACGAAAAACAGATCACAATTCACATACTAAAAATTATTTGCAAAGTATTCAAAGTACCTATGCAAAATAGAGAAACGAATATCCAAAAAGGCCTAATGTATGATAATGTGAACCATCCTTTGTAATTTCTTTTACAATTCAATATGTAATTTACCAATTCAAAGTATTTTACTTGTTTTCTTTTAAAGATTTCTGCATTTTGTTGTTGTCAGGTAGCCTAATAGCTAGAATTTCACCCCTTAAAGATGAATAAGTGAGCGTACCAGGATTCGAATTCCGATCCATACACTTTACGTGCAGATGTACCAACTGAGTTTGGCTCACGGGACAAAGATTTCTGCATTTTTACTTTGAAGTCTTTTTACTTTGCTTTTTTACTTTTTACACAAGAAACTCTTCGATTCGGTCGAAGTGATTTCACTTTTCTGCATTGAATACAATTTAATGCACTTAAATCATTGAAACATAGTCAAAAACAATCAAGCTTTTCTACTAAAAGTCCTAGAATTTACTAATTAATTAATCCTTTAAGTACAAAATTTAAACTAGCGTTTATTTATCAAATTTCAGAGTAAACAAGATATCAAAGTGATATGATAATTCCTTTGTTTAGAGGTGAAAGAAAATTCAAAGGTGTACCAGCAAACATCTCCAGAGAATTATTGTTGGTTTTTATTTATCATGGGGCCCAAGTGAAGGGAGTTTTATACTTTGGACTTATTGGTCAAGTTTGAGAGTTCATATATACACGTAATTTATTTATTTTTTAGAATCCATGGTATAAATTTTAACTTTAATTTTTTTTTTTCTTTGACAAGATTTGAACTTTACTTATAGGCCAAAACTAGATCAAATGCATCATCAGTGGTTTAAGTTACTAGCTGCTTGTAATAAGCTATTTCATCTTTAAAAATTATAATAAATTTGTCCATTAAATTATAAATATCTGCATCGTTTCATCCAATTCCATTAAAAAATGTTTATGTAACCGTTTAATACTGAGCTCACTATTAGAATATGATGTTTGTTAGGATCAACACCTTGCTTATTTCAACATGATCAACACCTTGCTTATTTCAACATAAATATATTATGAATTATTTTAATTAGAATAAACCAATAAATCATTAAATTCAAATCATAAAAGAAACTTACCTTTCACTATGTTTGTCTAATATATCTGTAATGATTCATAATTGTATTTAAACATTACATATTTCTTCTTCATAAAACTATTTTAGCAGCTAAATTCATGAGTTGTGCATGCATATTATTGTAAGAAGTTTCTATTATTATGTTTTTCGTTTTGTTTGACAAACTCTGAATGCTTCTTGTTGTTGCATCGTGAGTTTGAGGGTAGATGTTAGATAATAAGTTATCAGACTTTATGTCATTGGGCTTTTAAGTTTCTAAGTATTAGTCTAATCTAAAGTCTTATTATATATACTTAGAATGTCTCTTTGTATTCAAGTTTTGTTCATTCTAATGAAACCATAGTCTCCTTTTATTTCTTTCTTCTTTGGTAGATTGTATCTTATAACCAACTAATATTTGTTTTTATTGGTTGATCGATAAATGACTACAATTAAAAAAACCAAAATTCAAATATTAGTCGATCCGCCATAGATTGCTCTGAAAGGGAAGAATTCTCTTATCACCTCAAATCACATATATGATAATATGAAATAATTTGAATGCTATAAAATGGGAGTACAATCCGCTCCTCTTTGTTTTTTAGTTGATGCACAGTTCATGAAATCATTGATACATGGCCCTCAATTAATGCTATCAAATTTTGTCCTTAAAGTGCAAATGGAAAACGAGTTCTAAAGTTGTAGTAATAAGAGAAACAATTGTGTGAAAAAAAACAAACTAAAAAGTGTGAGAAAAAATAAAGACCCTAAAAGAGTTAATACATCATAGACTACTTTAAATTATTTGTTTGTAATAGATCAATGCAATTTTTAAGTTTCTTTTAACATATTATTTGTTTGTAATAGTTCAATACATTTTAAAGTTTTTTTAACATTTTTTTTGGGTTATCATTGTATACGAAGTTTTTAACTTAACTTTTTTTCATATGTAAAAATTAGAAATCAAATTTTTAATCACTTACTTAAGCAACTCAAGACTTCTTATTATTAAGACGAATTCATTTTTTACTTAAGCCATTAAAAAGAAAGAGCATCCATTTTTGTTTTTAAAAAACTATTTGAACCAATTCATTTTTTTTTTCTTTTCGAGAATGTACAATCATTTCATTAATAAAAATGAATTCATTGTTGATAGTTTGTTCAACATTTTCTTATTGATATGTAGCAACTCGAAATCGGCAAGTTATTTTTTATACTTTTAATTAAATCTTAAGCATCAATTTTGTTACATTTTATTTATTTATATCCTTAGAATTTTTCCTTGGTAAAAGACATGTGACCAAATCACAAATCAAAGAATTATTCTCGCAGAACATGGAAACAAACCTTACCCCATAAATCTAGGTCCTCGAAATTTAAATATTAGGGACCACAATGTTTAGCTTCACCTTCTCAATTATTTTCTCACTTTATCTAAATTCTTGATACCAAGGCAACCCGTGAGCTTACCGTACCCCCAAAGAAAAAAATCACATTCCCCCACCAATCTCACTTGATTTTTATAATGTATGATCCACAATCTTAGAAATAAAATAAAGAAAACCACAAGAATAAAATTAGATTTTGCACAACAAACAATGGAATAAAAGAATTCACATAATACCATTTGCAAAATAAATAAATATATTACAATGTGACACATGAAGGACATGTTCACACACTTCTTTTGTTTCATTCCATTCCATAACCCCCCTCCCAAACTAAAGAGCTCAAATTATAATTTCGAACGCATAAATATCTAACTCGTATCACAAATTTCAAAATTACTTTATGCGTCCAAAATTAAAGTGATCGAACTCTTCGTTTCTTATGTAGCATTAGTGAAATATCACTAATGATGGTGACGAACACATTCGGCGGGTATGACGGGGAACCTAGCGGTATCGGCGCAATAATCATAAACCATATGATTAGCCCTAACCCAAATAAGTTGATGACTTTGATGAATAGTTAGCTCAGACAACATAGGTTCATCCCACCAATATTTTTTATCCTCACTACTACTACATTTCTTAGCATTATCATTTGATGTCATTGGCACAGAACACTCACAAGCATTAATCTCAAAATCTTTGTAGGTAGCAACAAAAGGTGCATGACTCCAATCTGTTTTCACACGTCCACCTTGTGTGGCCCAATCATCTGCATTCCATATTGAACTATATACCCCCATTGCTTGATCTTTAGGAAAAGGAATTCCCTTATGTTCCAAATTTGTGTGTACCCTTATTGGTGTCTCATCCACTAGAAACCTACACATGTATAAAAATAAAAAATTATAAATAATTTAAATTAATTAATGTTACATTTTTGTATACATTTTTTTTATTAAATTGTAACATAATATAATAATAATACTTACACTACTTGACGTTGGTTCCAAAAAATTGAGTAGGTATGAAAATCCTTAGATGGATCAAACCATAGGTTAAGTCTTTGTTCCCTATTACCAACACCATTAACATAAACATTGGTTTGAACTGAGTAAGGTTCACCAGTGGTATTGCCCAAAAACTCAAAATCAAATTCATTATGATTTGCGCCTTCTGATGACATCTACATAAAAAAAATAAAAAATGATGATTAAATTTCAAAGTTAGATACAATCAATTATTAGTATTGGTACTAGTGGAGTCACAATCATTCATAAAGGGCAATAAAGTTTGGAATAAATTGGATAAGATTATTAGGTTTTTATATAAAAGTGTCACATGATTTCAATAAAGAAAATTAGTTGTTAGTTTGATATATAGGGACAAATATAATCAATGCAAGAATTAATTTGATATGGATACAAATATTTTTCAAGGTTAAAAAAAAAAAACATATAGGTAGATAGCACTAATAAGTAATAACTCTGCCACTACTCAATTCATTCATGGATGCTATAGTTTTCCACATTTAAAAAATGTTCATTACATTAAGCTTTGCATTTATGCAATCTATTGAACAATATACCAAAGAGAAATTATCTCTCTAAGATCAATAACAAGCTATTAGTGATAATAGTACTATACTAATTAGCATTGAGTTATGCTAAACAGTAATCCGAAACATGTAAAAAAGGAAAATAAAAAATAAAAATAGTGATAACACAACTTTTCATACATTCAAGACATTAAATACACATATTTAAAGATAAAATTTCTATATAAACATGTTTAACTAGTGTTAGTATTTTCCATTTGTAAAACTTCAATAATAAACATTTTTAAAAATGAACCAAAAGAATTAATTTATTTTTTGCTTACATAGAAAGCAGTAACTGTTCCAGCAGAATCACCCTCCACCAGCTTAAGCTGAACTTTCACTTTCCCAAACATATACTTACTCTTAGATCCAAATCCAGCGCCTGCAATGTTGAATATTTTTTTCCATAAGTAACAATAAAAAAAAAATCTATTTTTATTATGATCTAAGTCTAAATAATCACAATTAAATTAATGAACATTCTGTTTTAGGAAACAATAAGATTTGTTAAAAATGTAATAATACAGAATGTCTTATTCTTATTCTTATTCTTACAACCTTAAAAACACCAAAATAAAAAGGAACAAAAAATAAAATGTTTATAATTAATTAATTACCAGAATAATTGTCAAGCTTGAGTTTGAGTATATCTCCTTGATGTTCAAAATGGTCCATAGCCCAACCAGGTTGAAAGAGTTCCTCAAATTTAGAACAAGAAACTAACCCAACAAACAAAAAACACAGAGAAAATCCCAAAAGAAAAGACATCCTAGTCATTTTGGAAAGAAAGAAAATGGAGAGAAATTTTATGCTGAGTGAGTGAAGGTTCTACTCTGAGTGAGTGAGGGGTCACAACAAGGGTATGATAGTATTTATAGTAACATTATTAGAATTTAATTTGATTTTCCACGTAATTAATGTGTGTGCCATATCACGTGCCACGTAGGGAATTTAAATTCCCAATGAATTGGACAAAAAATTTATGTATGTAATAAAAAATGTTGCCGTTGTTGTGTGACAAATGTTAGCTGGCAAAAGCTGTTTTAAAGAGGAGTGGGTTCTGAAAAGAATTATGGCAGATGTTGTGCAATGGGAAGTTGACAAGTGGAGAGATACAGCTGGTTGAGTTAAATGTACAGTTGTCATCTGTTGTATTGCACTTGTAAAAATCTACTACTTCTGCTTTTCAGAGCAAGTGTTGGATGCTTTCTCAAGATAATTGAATTAATTTGATTCTCTCCTAACTTTTTAATTTGTTTTTTTTTTAAATAGTTTAATAGTTAGAATTTTATCTTTAAAATAAATAAGGGGAATATTTTGAGTGTGAATTTTGATATTTGTATATAAAATGTGATATCTTGTTAATTGAAATAAGTTTAAGAAAATCTCCTAATTTTTTTACTGTAAATTTTATGTATATATTCAATGAAAGTTATTAGTATATTGATATAATAGTTATTTAATAAATTAAAAAAATGAATTTTTGTTTATAGTAGGAAATAAAAGAGGGATTTTTTATGTAACTAATATTACTATATTATTAACATGAACTTTTTGTGTAACAGATATATCACTTATGTTATAAATTTCAAAAATAAAGTTTTGTGTATAGTAAATGAAGTATTTTTTTTATTTAAATATTATTAAATTATCTTTTATTCATTTTATGTTCTAATACATTTTTAACTTACACTAGTAATTCATATATAAACCAGTTAAATTAATACTCAATCCCTCAATTATATCATTGACTTAAATAACAATTGTTGAGTTTGAACGAAAATTTTAATAAAAATATTGGGTGTGATAGTGCTTATATAGCGAAATTATAGGGCGTCTACAAGGGTGTCTGTTCAGCCCAAAGACAATGCTTTGTTTACATAGAGCTTCAAATTGATTCGTTGGTGGTTGCAAATGCAATGACTACTTTGGGTGTTCTATACAAGACACTTTCTCTTCTTGATGAGCCTACTACTAGTTTGTGCAGTTGTGTTTCGATCGTTGTTTTAGAAGTTTTTATTTCTCGTATTATTTCTATGTAATTTTCACTTTAGACATAGTCTTATTCTTTATTGCCAAGGGGAAAATAAGAATTGCTAAATTAAAGAAATTGTCTTTCTCTCGCATTACTTGGTCTTATATGTGACACATTCTTTTTTATTTACTCAAAATTTTTTATATTTTTTTCTTACATTATCAATACTATCATACTACTAATTTTGGTTGTTGGAGAATTGTAAATTTAATGATCATTGTCTCTTTATACAAATTCATGAACGCTAATGATTTGAAGTGGGTTCTATTTATCCGTTCTGTGTCCCCTCTTTTAATTTGCTTTTGCCGACCTCATTTCCAGCTGGATAGTGGACACTACATATCACACTTACACTACCAAATGCTTACTACTCCCTCTTAAATATTCATATTTTTTCATGAAATTTTCGTATATTTTATAAGTATTTATTAAAAGATTTAATAAGTTGTCAAAAAATGTCTAGAAGTCATAGCTCAACTGGTAAATATCAAAATTATTAGACCGGACATCATGATTCGGATTCGAAACTGAGACCTCACAGTTGTGTGTGAGTTTAATTTCAGTGGATTACCACTTCGTCTAAGACAAAAAAAAATTGTCTCAAAAATAATAATTTAATAAGTGTAATTGAACAATTTCCAAATATCACATTGGATGAGAAAGATCAAGAGTTATTAAAATGTCAAAATTGAAGTCCTAGGTAATAAAATGGAACAATTTTTTTTGTTATACTTTATTTATCCAACGACCGAACTATAGGCTAGCTCCCTTGATAAACGAAACGTTTAAAGTATTGTAAAAAAAAATGTATTGAATAAATTTTGTTTGATGGTAAAAATGTTATTTTGATATTTTAGATAACTTGTGCAAAAGATAAAAAGTTATCTTATGATCTAGTAGCGGACAAGAATATCAATTTTTGTCTTGTCTCTTGTCCTCAATTTATCCATTACCAAAAACAAATTTAAAATCAAACATAAATAAATTGAAATTATCTTGTTCAATCCCTTAAATTTTTTTTTAGCATATAAAATGCACCCTTGAAGTGATATATTTCGGTCTCTTACAAAAATTGTGGAATTACTATTAATCTTTGAAGAAAAAATTGACTCTTTTTTGTCCTTTATAAAAATCAACCAAATCAATGTTGCTATTTGAACCATATTTCAAATGATAGAATAAACAACCATGTTTGCTCTCAATTTCAACTCAGCCACATATTGTCAGTAATTGTTTTGGTTCCTGATATCCACTTATTCACCTTAAAAAAATAAATTTCTAGAATTCGGAAGAAAAATTGTTTTAAGGTAATTTAGAATTCACACACACACACACATATATATATATATATATATCAACAATTTTAAGGTAATCTAGAATTTGGAAGAAAAATTGTTTATACTGAAAATCGAATTCAATTTTTTTGTATAATTCGTCCTAAACAAATTTATTAATTATTTGAACCGAATATTTTGGTTGGGCTTATACTTGATTTTAGTGGAGTGAGTTAATTTTTTATTGTATTTTTAGGCAATGGAGTGAGTTAATTATACTTTTACTATGTGGTGAATTAAAGTTTACATTTTACGAAAATAATTTATGAACAAAAAACCACGATTTTAGTACACTGTATCTGTATTACTAATTTATTACTAGTAACAATTTTTAAAAAATCTTCAAGTTAGTGAGAGATCTGACATTGATTTTAAAATTGAAAATGGAATTTTGTAACGTGTTGGTACTTGGAATTGGAAATTATCATCTGGCTTTGTCTTGGCTACACAATAATTGTACGGTTCGTAGGACTGGTCCCTTTTCACAAAGTTGTAGATAAAGATGGGATAGCACAATTCCAGAAACTATAATACAAATATTTTTAATTTTTACATCTAAACTATTAATATCTTTTCTAAATATTATTTCATATTTATAATTCAAAATGACCAAAATTGATGATCAACGTCAAACATATACTGTCAAAGTTGAAATTAGTTGACTTTTTGTAAATATTCCGATGATTAAATCAATATGAGAATATAAAGTGAAAATTTTTATGATAGAAATTGCATACTTTAACTCTTTTGTGAAAATGTGCTTCTATAGACCTCGATGGTGAGTCGTTGATCTTTTACAAGGGGATTATTATGAACGACACCCCATCAATGAGGTGTGTATTGGCTGTAGAGGTGTCACAAATTACGATTTAGGGTAATTTAGGATAATTGTTATGGTTTGGGGGTGGCGAGCAGCCTTTGGATTGAGCCAAATAATTGTTTCTATTATCAGACCTTTGTGGCTTAGTGTTGATCACTATAGGTCAATGGCACCATCTCTAAAATCGCTAAAGTTGAAGAAGTCGGTGGAAGTACTTGCCATTTGCAAACATTCTAACGTTGATCAAGTGATCGGTATGAGAACATTAAGTGAAAAGTTTTAAGATATTAATTACAAACTTTAACCCTTCGTGAAAATGTGTTTATATAGAGAATTTGGCATTGATTATTGATGGAGGGATGGTTATGAATGGTACCGGCCCACCAATATAATAGGTTTTATTGAACGCAATAGCGTTACAATTCGGAAAAATCCATAGATAACCGTTATGGTTTGAAGTAGTATGGAGCCTTTTTATTTGTCCGAATAACTATTTCTATCATCGGCCACTTGAGTCGGTCCGAAACATATGCAATCAATATTATACACCAAATACAAGTACTCCAGTATAATATACTCCACTGAATATTATTCCCAGAACTACATTTTCTCACTGTTCAGTTCTAAGAAGAATCTACAAATGAGAATATATTCGCGCTCGCGCATGCAATTGCCTATTCATTTACATCTACTGTTGGGAATGAGACGTGACAAAAATTTATTTAAATTGATATTGATTTTTCACAATGTTACTAGCTTATACGTATATTTGTCTCTTTTTTTTTATTACTTCTAGTAACTAGTAGTAATTTTTATTCATTAATTTAGTTGTGATTTTAAGGTATGATCCGAGTTGGATGACAACTCAAAGTTTCAATTCAAGTAGTACCAAACCCAATTGAATTGCATTGATGGTTTCTTGTAGAACAATACTATATATAATAGGGATCAGAAATGTGTAAGAGATTCTTAAATTATCACTGTTAAGTGATGTAATGCTACGATAGGGGTAACTTATGAAATGGGGGGCCTCTGAAAAAAAATGCAATGAAATTTATGGGAGTTAAGGCATAAATAAGGGTAATCATTAAGCATGGTAGTTTTAGTCGCAGAAGTAAGCTCCTTCTTTTGGATTAAACTTAAATGTGAAGGAAGCATCATATTTTCCACTTCAACAAGTTTTTATTGGCTCATTCTTACAATTTCGATCCAATAGTTGATATTCACGCAAGAAAAAATTAATATAAAATTTGGTTCATAAGAGAGAAAATTGTGTGATATCATGCTCTTTTATGTACCAAAAAAAAAATAGAGAGAAAATGTGTCAATTCAATTCGAAATATATAGTGTTACCTTTTTATAAAAAAAATATCGTGACCCCAAAACTCTACTATTGCAGCAATGGAGTACTCATTATTGAGATACAAGAAGAAGAAGAAAAAAAAAGGCTACGATGCAATTTTGACTCCTCATGTTTCATAATTGTATGATTTTGGTTTATTAGATTTTAATTGTGCAATTTTAATCTCCTAAGTTTTACAATTGTTCGACCTTAACCGCCAAATTGCACAATTAAAACTTGACAGTTAAAGTCAAACAATTGTAAAACTTAAGATGTTAAAATCACACAATTGAGAAGCATTACAATGTAAACTAAAAAAAAGGGGAACAATGCGATTAAATTCATTTTTGCTGTTATTCACTTGAGGTTAGCGGTGAGACAAAAAAACTCACATTTTAAAGATGGAAAAATCAATAAAATAAAATAGAATGAGAAATTTTAATGTAGGCACAAATCCAAGTGAAAAATATTTACGCAGGACTCTTGCAAATTGGACCTTTTGGGTGCCTATAGGCTTTAGGTCAGAAGCCCATTTAGACGATATTGATCAACCTTAATTGAATTATGTTCAAATATCTCGCCCGACCCACATTGAAAGGTTGATGCATCTGATCTCTCAAGGAATAAACTTTAACATTTTACGCAGTTTTCACACAATGTTCAATTTGGACCATTAATTATTAATCGGACGGTTCAAATTGATCTCAATCTTATAATTTAGATCGGACGATCATAAACCAACACGGCATGAAATTGTGGCAAATTTCTACAGCAGCAAATCTATTCCGGTACAAGTAGAATGCAGTCATGCACACAACACACATAACATAAGAGGTGAAATTGGACACATGTTTTATGATCGGGTGACGTCTCCATAGTCTCAAAAATCTGTGAAACTGTGTCTCAGGCTGTGGTTAGAAGACGTCATAGGAGCTGTTGTGGGAGGTGGTATACAAAAATTTATCAGACTAATAATATGTCATTTTGCTACTAGTTGCACTGTGCTATGCTGAGTTTGGGGCAGAAAAGGCACGTGAAATATGTCATTTGCCACATGATGAATATACTAAAGAGTTAAATAAATATTATCCTAAAATTTATCATTCAACTTTTTTAACGATTAACTTTTGGCGCTGGCTACGGTACATGACTTGTATAGGTCATGTACCGTACATGACACTTTTTTTTTTTTTTTTTTGCTTTTTTTAAAACAAAAATAAATATAAACTATAAGATTATATACATATTATTTAATTAAATGGTAGTGATGAATATTAGAGTTGACCTCATAAAATTTATACGGTTAAAAAGATAGTGAAATTTATAGTATCTTTTAAAAAAGAGGATATAGATACCGTTTGACCTAACTTATTTTAGATTTTTTTACTTGATAAAATGAGAATCTAGGTCAAATAGATTTTCAAGAAACTCTTAATAGAAAAAAAAATTGTTTAATTTTTATGAATAAAATACATAGATGAAGCTAAAAAATACAAAAATTATCAATCAGCTTTAGCTTTGTTCTAAAAGCTCTTATTTTTACTTTTAGCTTCCAGATAGCTTTCAAGACCTAAAAATATCAAATCAAACGGATCCTTAGTCATTGAACCAAAACATACTTACAAAAAATGTATCATTTAATGTAATAATATATTGTTTTTTGAAAAAGTTGATAATTATATGGAAAGAGGCAAAACACGAAATTTAGTCAAACTATTATCACAGTTTATATAAATATTACTAGTATGTTAGCATGTGTCGTGCACAGGGTAATTTACATTTTAAATATTATTTATGTGTATATTTTGATATATTATTGAGTAATTTGGTTTAAAATTCTACGATAAAATTAAGATATATTTTGCATGATATAAATTTAACGATGTTACAAAATAAAGTGAGATGAAGAGTATTACTTCGCTTTCCATTTTACACTATTATGAGATAGATTCTTACTGCTATAAATTTCATGGGGATCACTCGTGATGAAAAGTATATGCATGGCCGGCCCCTATGGGGGTGCAACAAGTGCGACAGCATCGGACCTCAAAATTTTAGAGGCCTCAACTCAAAATTTTGAGGTCCTATAATAATAGTTATATATTGTTAGTTTTTATAAAATATTATATGTATTCGATAGATTAATTTTGAGATCCTATAATAATGGTTAAATATTACTAATGTTCATAAAATATCATATGTTTGGTGAAAAAATTTCCAATCAAATAAAAAAAATAATGATTTAAATAGAGAATAAATTTTTTTCAATTTTTTATTAACAATCCATTTTTAATATTTGAACCGGGCCTCCGAATAGTCAGGACCGGCCCTGAGTGTATGTAGAATATAGTGATAACTTAGCACGAGAATTTTATTGATATTCATTAAATAATAATATAGAACTAACAATTATTTTATTGTTGATGAAATTCCTATAGAGTCATGCGACTGAAATGGGAGAGAGAGAATCTCTCAATGATATATAATGGGAAACAGGTAATACTTTTCCATCCCACTATTAAAAACACACATTGACTAATTAAAATTTGAATTTCGACTCAAATAGTTTTTTCATATTTTGTGTCCATCACACTTTCATTTGATTACATATGGTTGGTGAAATCTATGAGAAACCTAAAATAAATTAATATAATTTTGATTTTTTTATAATTTATGCTATTTTTTATAAATCAAATTTTAAACTTTTCATAAACCTTCATTCGAACTTTTTTTAGGAATATTAATTTATCAATGTGAGTGGAGATTCACACATAGATTTTTTAATTTGACGTTCATTTGTGAAAATTGGTTATTAATTTGTGGTACGGTGACAAGAAAATATTTGAGAATAGAAACATGGGCTTAAATAGTATATAATTTTTTTTTTATGAAGTCCCTATAGAGTCCTGGACTTAAATATACATCTTATTTTCATACTCAAATAAACTAAAAGAAATGAATCTCATAGATAATTGAAATAACGTAGGAAACCTACTAAATAATATAAAATAAAATAAAAGACATAGATAACCTTCAAAAGAAAAAAAGACATATGAAAACAAATATTATTGAAAAAAAATAAAAATTATCTCGGGTTTGACAATGAACCTAATGTAGATTTTCTATAAAGAGTCGACTGGAGATGAAAAATATATAAAAAAGGTATATTTTAATTATATGGGTACGCTCCTAAAAAATTGTAAGTCCGTAAAAAATCAGACCATATTTTCATTTGAGAATGAAGTTTATAATTATTTTATATTTATAGGATTATTATATAGTTTCGAGGATGAGATAAAAAATCTACTTATCTCATAATAGTGTAAAATGGAAAGCGAAGTAATACTCTTCATTTAATTTTATTCTGTAACATTCTTAAATTTATATCATGCAAAATATATCTCAATTTTATCGTAGAATTTTAAACCAAATTACTCAAACAATATATCAAAATATACACATAAATATTATTTAAAAAGTAAATTATCCTGTGCACGACACATGCTAACATATTAGTAATATTTATATAATTTGTGAGATTATTTTGACTAATTTCGTGTTTTGCCTCTTTTCATATAATTATCAATTTTTTCAAAAAACAATATATTATTACCTTGAATGATACATTTTTTGTAAGTATGTTTTGGTTCAATGACTAAGGATACGTTTGGTTTGACTTTTATAGGTCTTAAAAGTTATCTGGAAGCTAAAGGTAAAAATAAAAGTTTTTAGAAAAAAGTTAAAGCTGATTGGTAATTTTTGTATATTTTTAGCTTCATCTATGTATTTTACTCATAAAAATTAAACAACTTTTTTTCTATTAAGAGTTTCTTGAAAATCTATTTGGCCTAGATTTTCATTTTATCGAGTAAAAAAATTTAAAATAAGTTAAGTCAAACGGTACATATATCGCCCTTTTTAAAAGATACTACAAATTTCACTATCTTTTCAACTATATAAATTTTATGAGGTCAACTCTAATATCTATCACTATCATTCAATTAAATAATATGTATATAATACAATAGTTTATATTTAACTTTTTTTTTTAAAATGCAAAAAAAAGAAAGAGAGGAGGTAATGTACGGTACATGAACTATACAAGTCATGTACCGTAGCTCTTGCCCTATGTCAAAAAACAATTTACAATATACTATTGTAATATCATATACAAAATTTTATGTTTAAATACTTTAATATATGGGTTAAATATGTTTTTAGTCCTTACTTTTACGTGAGTTTTGACTTTTAGTCTCTAAATTTTTTTTATTATATTTTTAGTCCCTCATATTTTTTCCGTTTGTATTTTTAGTCCCTACCGTCAAGTTCTGGTGACTAGGCTAACGAAAAATGCCACGTAGGACGCCACATAGGACGACACGTCAATTAAAGAATCTACGTGGTATTTTTTATGTGGATATGTTTTTAGTCCTTACTTTTACGTGAGTTTCCACTTTTAGTCCCTAATTTTTTTTTATTATATTTTTAGTCCCTCACATTTTCACTGTTTGCATCTTTAATCCCCAGTGTCAAGTTTTGGTGATTAGGATAACAAAATATGTCACTAGGATAACAAAATATGTCACGCGGGACGGCACAGAGGATAATAGGTCAATTAATGAATCTACATGACCTTTATGATGTGGATTGGACCTAAGGTAAACGGTTTACCCGGTCCCAAAATGATATATTTAGCTAATTCAGAATCTATTCAATTTGATATGTGTATTATAAAACCATAAAAAAGATAGTGTATTATAAAACCATCAATTTGTCTGTTTTTTTTTTCTTTTTTTTTTTCTATTTCAAAATCAGCACATTCCAAAAGAACATGCTCGAGGCTACTTCAAAAACATAATTAACATTACTTTCGTATCGATCCAAAATAATTTTGAAGTCCCAACCACAATCATTACATCGGAAAGAAGTATACAGAAAAAAACTTTTGATGAGAAGTATATTTGGAGTGGTCGTTGGTCCAAATTCTTAAAGCGATACAAATTGCATCTTGGAGACCTCCTCAACTTTGAAGTTCAAGAAGATCAATTCCTTATTGTGACACACACCAAGATAAAGGACAAAAAAAATACCTAAATGTTTAAGAATTCTGATGTTTGTTTTAATTCAGTTTATGTAATATTATGCTTAGTTCTAACCTATAACTCAAACTCTTTTGATTGGTAGTTTATTATGAGTACTTTTGAAATGTTTAGCACTTAAGTTGTTATCAGTTGTTTGACTTATGTAATGACTAATTTAATTTAAGTTGTTTTTTTTAATTGTTTTTTCACCATTTTATCCTTTTCAATCTCAGTTTATGTAATATCATGACTACTTCTAACCTATAACTTAAAATCTTTTGATTGGTAGTTTATTATGAGTAATTTTGAAATGTTTAGCACTTAGTTTGTTATCATTTCTTTGACTAATGTAATGACTAATTAAAATTAAATTGTTTGTTTTTAATTGTTTTTTAACGATTTTTTTTTTCATTTTCAATCTGTATTAACCGACCTCTCCGACCCTACGACCCGACGAAACAACGATACCACAACATATAACGTGCCGAAGGCCCGTCCCGTGCGTATGCACGGGTATGTAGCTAGTTTTATGACATATTTTTTGTTCAAGGTTTGACCAACTTATAACGTTGACCAACTTATATTTTTTGGTCTAACCAAATACTAGGTCGGGTCAGTTTTAGTGCCGGGTAAACCCGTTTGCATTAGGTCTAATCCTTATCATAAAAGCCACATAGATTAATTAAATGACGTGGTATCCTATATGTCTTCCTACATGGCATATTCTGTTATCCTAATCATCAAAACTTGATAGTAGGGACTAAAGATACAAATGATGAAAACGTGAAGGACCAAAAATATTATAAAAAAATGCAGGGACTAAAAGTGGAAACTCACGTAAAAGTAGAGACTAAAAATATATCAACATAAAAAATGCCACGTAGGTTCATTAATGTACGTGGCGTCCTACGTGACATCTTACGTGGCGTTTTCTGTTAGCATAGTAACCAGAACTTGACGGTAGGGACTAAAAGTGCAAATGGAAAAAATATGAGGACTAAAAATATAATTAAAAAAATATAGAGACTAAAAGTCAAAACTTACGTAAAAATAAAGACTAAAAACATATTTAACCCTTAATATATTAGCATGAGCAATATATGCTTTTAAAAAAAATTGAGTATGTTGTTATAGCAGTATGCAAGTTGTGGCACGTGATTCTTACGTATCATATGCTTGGATCTACCTACCCTTGAATCAAGTTGTGTAATTTGGGTCTGTTCTCTCAACCTTCTTCCACTGGATCTTGTCCTCTGTCAGAATTCCTAGTCGTGGACACAAATGGATTTGGATTTTGCAGAGAGGAGGAGGACCGGTCTAGGGGATGGCCAGTGAGGCAGCTATTTTGGACTTTACAATAATTTTATTAAAATGAATTATTTTAGCACATTGCACACATAATATAATTTTTTTTGGTTGATTTTACACCGGTTTCTGATCCACCAAAGGTGGACGACTAATCCAGCTCGTGCATAGAGACACGCCTACTGGCCAAGTATTGTTCCCCTCGGAATCGAACCTAATATTCTCCAAATACGTCTTTGGAAGGAGCCATTGCCACTTGATCCCCAACCAACTTGGTTCATAATATAAATTTTACTTGTTACTTTTGCTACTAAAAAATTAACCAATCATTGTTAATGTATTTAATATTTACTTTTGTGTTGTTTTATTATGTAAAAATTAATTAGACTTCAAAATATCTCAAATTTTAATGTTAAGTTTTAAAAGACCATGTATCAAATTTTGTCTTAAGCCTTTAAATTGGTTGAGCTGACTTTGGATGTAGGCAACAAGAATTGGATTGCATGCCGTTATACAGATTCGGATTTGGTGCTATAAAAAAGCATACAGTTACATGTTGTAATTGATATCAGCTATTGATTTTACATCAGATGATTTATATTAAATATGCTGTAATTTAATCCTGGCTGTTGTTCTAATCGGACGGTTTCTGCTGTAACTACTTTGACGCAGTTATAGCAAGAAATTTGTTCCCCAATTACGCATTCATTGCAATAGATTCCAAAGTTAAATATATTTTAAATCTTTTTTCTAGTCTTTTAAGAATAATCCATTCATTTTTAAAAAATGTTTTTCAAACCATATAATTTACTCCTGTTACCAAATTTACCCCCACTATTTATTTGTTAGACGGAAAACTAGCGTAACACATGGTAGATCTGGTTAAATATGTTTTTGCCTCCTATATTTTGCTTGCTTTTTAAGAATAGTCCTTACTTTTTTAAAAAAATATTTTTAAAAACACTATAATTTTTAAAGAGTAATGTTATTTAGTAAGAAATATTTACTCAAGAAAGAGAAGAATCCACAAAATAAGGGAATTTGACCAATCAAATGTTAACTAACCATACTTCTCTTTCTTGCATCAACAAATTCTTACTAAATATTATTTTCCATTTTTAAATGCATGCTTTTTAAATGTAGGTGCTATTTTTAAATAGTTTAATTTTATTGTTTTCATTATTCTCAATTTTATTAATTTTACATGCATTTAAAACAATTAGATACTCATTCATTTAGCCTACTAGTTTTGAGACCCACATTTACATAAATGTCCAGTTACATTATTGCATCACAAAAAAAAAAAAAAGAGAGAAGCGAAAAGAATTTTACTTCATACCCTCACATGTATAATTATACCCCCACAAAACACATGAAATACTCAAAACACAAATTCATTATGGAACCCTAAATACCAAATATCGAAAAAATGTAATTTTTTTTCTTCAAATTATTGGATGTTTCATAAAATCAAAGACCTGTTATGAATATTCATAATGAAATTTTGGTTTTTAGAAAGATCCAATAAAAAATTTTGATTAAAGAAATACAAATTAACAAATTCTATCCCTATAAATCAATCTTTTCTTTGGGTCACTTAGGTCTTTGTTTGGTAGGAGAGAAAAAGAGAGGAAAAAAATAGAAATACGGAAACCAATGCATATACTTGAACTGACGTTAGTCCAAATACATGCATTGGTTTCCGTGTTTTTATTTCTCTCATTTCTTTTTCTCTCCTACCAAACACGTCAATCTTATGATAACTCAGAACAACAAAGAGACTATAAGTCAATCTTTACATGAGTTATGAGGAGAACAATAAAGTTTCCGTAATTTTCTTTCCACCTTTTTTTCTTTCTCTCAATCCAAACAAACCGAGTTCTAGTATTTCGGTGTTTTATGTGGGGGTGGGGGTGCGATGAAGTAAAATCGTCAAAATAAAACAGAATAGAAGACATATTCATTGGGCCCATAGGTTATGCCCACATAACCAGTGTGGTCAAATTATATTTATAAAAAAAAACTATGAATTAGTTGCTGCGCCACTCTGCAAACATAAAATTCTAAAATCAGCTATACTTATAATTTGGCTATCACAAAAATTTAATTAAAATTCAAATATAAAATATTAAGCTTAATCAATATTTAAGTCTCTATTTTATTACACTCACAAAAATAGTCTTCTAGTTTTAAAATCAAATATTTGGTCCTTTTATCGTAGTAGTTGTAACTGATCTCAACCCCAAAAGTGATAATTTTTTACCATAAAAGTTGCATTTTTCTCCATTTTTTTAAGCAAAACGAGAAATATATTAAATAAAAATAAATAGATACAGAGATTGAAGGGACATTAAACCTGGTCAAAGTAAAATCAAAACGGAAATACACCGTGATACAAATCAGAAGAAGACAATGCTAATCAATCCTAACAATACATACACTCATCACAATCACAACTTAACGAACCTGCGTATGGGCGTGAAACTAAACTTAGCTATAAAGCTAATGGCGAATTTAGTATAAATCATCGTGTAAATTTGTTATGCCCTCTCGGTTTTTGATGTGATGTTATATATATATATATATATATATATATATATATATATATATATATATATAGGGTAATGCTAATACACACCCACTCACTTTTGTGAAGGTGTGTATTAGCAACATACACCTTTGAATAAGACAAAAGAATTGTTGATTTTAATTTAATAAAAATATAGTATTTAGGGATAGAAATGTAATTTTGATGTTTTCTCTCACTTATTTTTCTTCCCACCTCACTTCTCCATTTTTCCTGTTAAAGTGATTTTTTGACATAACCATCATCAACTCTTGCTCTCAAACACCATCATAGCAACAAAAAATGAAGAACACGAGATCTAACTTAACACTTTTTATGTTCCTTGTTAATTAACTTAACATCATTTCGTAAAAAAAAAATTAACACTAAGAGCTAACTTTCAATCTTTATTTTCAGTTAACATTCATTAGACTTGTTACTTGAAATACAAAATAAGCAATATTTTAGATTTTAAGTGAAGAAATTTCAATAAAAAAATTCAACAAAGAATTTAGATAGAACCATTTTTATTTCAGAATTTTGTGGGACGAATTTAATTTTTTACTCAGTTGTGTTTTGCTCTCAAATAGTTCACAAATTCTAATTTCTTTTTTAAATTTAAAGCATAATATAGAAGAAAAATGGAGAAGTGAGAGAAAACAACATCAAAATTATATTTCTATCCCTAAATTCTATTTTTTATTAAATTAAAAACAATTATCCTTTTGTCTTATGTAAAGGTGTATGGTGCTAATACACACCTTCACAAAAGTGAGTGAAGGTGTGTATTAGCATTACCCTATATATATATATATATAGGTAGGTGTAAGTTAGCAACTCCTATAGGCCTTTGCTATCGTACACCCACTTATTTTTTAGAAGGTGTGGATTAGCAACTAATAACTAAAAAGTAGTTAAATACACCTTAAGGTGTATGTTGTTAATGCACACCTTCATAAAAATAGTGGGTGTGCATTAGCAAAACCCTTTAAACTAATATTCAAATCGTCTTTATTGTGTTTATATATCTTCAAAATTCAATCAATGGCTAGGAAACGCGCGATGTGAAGATCAATGTTTGCACATAGTCATCAACGGTAAACGTGCTTTTATCATCTCCATGTTGATAAATAACTTGAGCAGTTCTAGCCATGTTAAGAGAAGCATTGACAATAGACAAAGGCATGGTTGTGGTCATGGCAAGACCATTGAGCTCTTGCCACAAGTTCCTTATTAGAAGCCTTATATGTTTCCTTCCTTCATTTTCATCCAAAATATTATTCTCTCCCATCAAGCATTCTATGCCAGAAGCATTATCCCCTCTTTCCTTTTCCTCCTAAACAAAAAATTAGTAATATATTATTGAACAAAATTTAATTTTAGTATCTCTTCAAAGATATTCAAAAAATAAAACATTATAACTTTTGTATTGAATTCAACTTTTTTTTAATGATCAGAAAGATACCGTTGAAGTTCCTAAGTCATCCCATAGTCGAAGAATTTCTCCGGAGCAAGTGAAGAGTCTAGGATATGATTTCATCATGGAAATGGGTTCCTTTATATCACCAATTAGGAAAGTAGCATGCATTAATGCCATACATGATCCAACAGAAATTGCTCCATTATCCAAATATGTCTTAAATTTTGGCACATATCCACTATTGAACCATTTAGCTTCTTCAAGATATGCATCGAACATGTCCATCCACTGTAAAAATTAAGCATCAATCTCTAATTATATTAACATATTATTAACAATATTATGTTATAAATTAAATAAGTATTAAGTATTCATATGATGCTTACTGTTCTTTTCAAGTAAGAAACAACAGTTAATCCATGTTCTTTTTGAATTCTATATGCAATTTCATTTGTTGTGTTATATAATGCAATATAACATATCTTCATATACTCAGGAAGCTTCTCAATAGCATCAAAATCCCATCTACAAAAAAAAAATGTAGTTTAATATTATGATTATTAATTTTAAATTTATTTCCTACATACAAATTATATTAGAAGCAAACCTTTTGATAGCATTTGTGAAAAGAACAAGGTCATCTAATGTGCCATAACTATCAAAGATATCATCAATAACATCCAAAATGCAAATGGTTTTTGTAAGTTCAATACGGCAATTTGAATAACATGGCTCCGGAAAAATCCCCACTGTCCATAAGAAGCACTCTGTTGGTCTATCTCTTGCAAAACTTAGTTTGTCAATAAGTCCCAAGTCTTTCCACCACCTACACAAGTCAAATAAACTTAAATTTAGTTATTTTCCCCCTTATTATATGAGGGACTTTTTCATCCACCATGGCATGCCACCACTGTGTCGCATGTTGCTTAATTACGTGTCTTGTGACGAAATACCTAAAAGAGACATTGTATAGTCCTTAACAAATGTGGTGACACATTGACGTGCCATTGTGAATGAAAAAGTTTCATATAAATATCTGAAGATTTTTATATACGGTATAATCTTCGGCATAAAGTCACCTGGATATTTCGGCTAATTCTTTTTGGTGTTGTGACTGAATCATATCGGAGTCAAACTTTGCCAATTCCAAAAGAGCTGGTATTTGATTATTTGATTTGCTATATTCTTCCATGTAGTTTCTAGCTTCTAACCTTACCATTCTTAGGTGCTTTGGAAGTGTTAAGGCTTTGCCAATGTTACTACTAACTTCATGACTAAGATATGGCCTTAAATCATTTAGATGAGCCTTTGAAAATTCCATGGCTTTCTTTAATATTTCTTCATCTTTAGTTCCTAAATATGATGCCTCATGTAAGCTCAACATATCCTTAATGTCTTTGTTTAGTGATTCCTTGAAATTTCCACTTTTGTCCAAAAATTTCCTGAAAACATCTATAACAAAACAACAATACTAATCAAATCTTCAAATTTATTTATCAGTGAGCACTTTGATATACATCTTATTTGAATGTGTCGGTACACTACCGAAGGAGATAATTTTACATGGTGACAAATAAGTTTTAAATAATTAATAGCCAAAATTGAAGGTATGTACCAGAACATGTGGACCATCCATTATGCCTTAGGAGCCTAAATTGAAGGGATGTAGCAAAAAGATCTCTAGAAGCATCCCAATTAGATATCCTACCAAGTTGTACATTGATCTCATCTTCAAAATGGTGACCAATTCCTAGCCCTTGGATTGAGTCGATCATCTTCATTGTTACAATAGGATCACTTGAGTTTAGCAATGCCTCTTTGCTTCTTCTTTTTACTTGATCCAAACTTATGATCTTATCATCGGTTTGTAAAGGTGCCAACTAACACAAACAAAATGAAACACAATTAAGGCAAGTGGGATAAATTAATTAAATTTTTTAGTTTTTTTGGATTTCTAGTAAATTTCTTTCACTAGATGTAATTATATTTGAATCATGACTCATGGTGAACACTAAGTCTAAGTATATTTTTCTTGACTACTAGGATTCAAATATTTGGTTCGCTGCATTAACTCCGAGAGTTTAACCCCTTTTACTAAACTCAACTCACATTACTCAAGAGTCAAGAGCATTTAGATAAGATGAGATGACACATGTTTCTTCTAATTTAATCAAGATTTTAAGTTCGATCTCTAATTAAACCGTGCAGCAACATTAAAATTTTAAGCGAGGGTTCACCGTCCGTTTGAATCTCATAGGATTTGAATGATTACTCTCTACAACTGCATGCAGAGAATATCCAATTAAAAAAAAAACTCAATCTGCATGATTGTAATTGATACGTATATACTATTACAATTATAGTTTACACATTAAATTAATTTCATGGTAAGTTTTCATTTCCATTTGAGATACAAATATTTTCTCCAATGTGTCAAGTTGTCAACATGAACAAAAAAAGTTGTCAACATGAAAGAAACGTGAATGTACTAGAAGAGTAGCATGGCTTAATAAAAAAAAGGGTTTTAATGCACTTTTAATCCCCTTATTTTGAAAAACTTGAAGTTTTGATCCCCTTATTTTAAAAGTCAACTTTTTTATTCCCCTATTTTAAAAAACTTGAACTTTTGATTCCCCTATTTTTGTTTTTTCTAAATTTTAGTCCCCCAACTCATTTTTGTCAATTTTTTTTAATTTTAATTCAAAAAATCTGAATTTTTTTAAAAGTTAAATTTTTTATTTTTTCTTAAAAAAATTCTGAAAATTTTATAAAAAAATCTGATTTTTTTTTAAATCTGGAAAATTTATTATTTAGATTATTTCAAAAAAATTAATATTTCAGGTTTTTTTAAAAAAATAACAATTTTCATTTTTTTTTCAGATTTTATTTTTTAAATTAATATTTCAGATTTTTTTTAAAAAAATATTATTTATTTAAAAAAATCTGAATTATTAATTTTAAAAACAAAATCTGAAAAATTGAAAAATATTATTTTTTAAAAAAAATCTGAAATATTAATTTTTTTAAAATAATCTGAGAGGAATGCTAGCAACACACTATTTATCACACTCCTATAACACACTCCAATGATATTGTGACACATCACCAACTATTCCAATTTGTGCACTTGGCCACCGGTACATCTTTTCTACCATTTATTTTATTTATTAATATTTTGATTTTATCTCTTCATCTTCCTCTTCTTCTCTCTGCAACTCCAACCAACCCTCTCCAACAATTCAATTTCAACAATTCAAAACACAGATCCATCAAAATCATGTTTCAATTTCAACTACGATTTTACTTTTGACACAACAATTCAACTTGTAATTACAACAACTCAAAACACAAATCCATCAAAATCATGTTTCAATTTCAACAACGATTTTACTTTTGCTACATGCATTATATTTTTTCAATGGCTTTCATACAAACATAACAAAAACTGAAAATGGGTTTGTTATGAAAAAGTGATTAAACAACACAAAGAGAACACCACTACCAATAACTGATGCTCTAAAAACTCGTTTAGAAAAATGGAACTCAAATCAACTTCCAAAAATTGAACTCATATGAAAAACTAAAAATGAAACCCATATCTCAAAAATGGGACAGAGACGATGGCGATTTATAATGTTGGGAGACAGATCGAAATGAGCAATTGAGTTGTGGGACAAAGACATGGCAGTTACAATTTTTTTAGAACAGAGTTGTAAGTTGTTTCTCAACCTGGTAAAAAGAACAAAAAAAAAAAAAAAAAAGCAAAACAGGTGCAACTGGTTACCAGGTAAAATGAATTAAAAAGTAGATGATGTGGCACAATATCATTGGAGTGTGTTATAGGAGTGTGATAAAGAGTGTGTTACTAACATTCCTCATAATCTGAATAATAAATTTTTCCAGATTTTTAAAAAAATTCAGATTTTTTTAAAAAAAATTTCAGAATATTTTTAAGAAAAAATTAAAAATTTTAAAAAATTCAGATTTTTTTAATCATAATAAAAAAAATCTTATTAATTTATTTAATATTTTTCAGATTTTTGTTAAAAAATAAAAAATTATATTTTTTATGATATGTCTAAAAAAATTTGACCAATTAAACCATTAAAATTTGACCAAAATGAGTTAGGGGACTAAAATTTAGGAAAAAACTAAAATAGGGGGATAAAAAAGTTGGCTTTCAAAATAGGGGATCAAAAGTTCAAGTTTTTCAAAATAGGAGGATCAAAAAGTTGGTTTTTAAAATAGAGGATCAAAACTTCAAGTTTTTCAAAATAAGGGAATCAAAATTGCATTAAAGCCTAAAAAAAATATAGCTTTATTTTTTAACAGACAAATATTAGTAAGTAGTTGTTATATTTTTAATACAATTTTCTATAATCGTTACTTTTTTTTTTTTTAATCAATTTTCCATACAACGTTGTTAATGTTCTACAAACTCATTTATGTAGACTATTTTATGGGTTTGAATTTTGAAACCTTGCTCAATACAAAATGTAGCTTTTGGCGATTTAAGTTATAAAGAGTTCTAAAACACAAATTAGAGATTAGTAAAAAATCAACACTTGCATTTTACAACCTCTGTTTTTAACCTCCGTTTCTAAAAATAAGATTTATTTAAAAAATTAATTTTTTTTATTATTGTACTAAATAGGTTGAAAACCGGAAGGGGGCTGTAACTACTTGATATTAAAGTTAACTTCCAAATTAGATTAAACTTGTGGTGAAAAAAAAAAAGTTAAATTTATTATTGTACTAAATAGGTTGACAACCAGAAGGAGGCTGAAACTACCTGATATTAAAGTTAACTTCCAAATCAGATTAAACTTGTGGTGAAACAAAAAAAAAAAGGTTGACAATTGATATTGTTTATACACTTTTATCCTACAATAACGAGAATGAGTTAATGTTGACAATTGATATTATATGCTTTTACTCCTGTAAAGTAGGCGAGTTTTGCGTTACCCACCTATAAGTTTTTTTTGATATTATACCTCTGCAATGTGTTTTAATTTTTTTTTTTCGCAGTTCATTTTACCACCCAAGGGGGTAAAACAAAACAACATTATAGGAGGTGCAATGAACTGCAAAAAAAAAAAAAAAAACATTGCAGTGGGTAATATAAAAAATAATAATTATAGGGGGTAATGCAAAATTTGCCTATTTTGCAAGTAGTAAAAACCTATTAATCCTTGTTTTTATACTTTTATCATGCACAACTAATGAAAGTATTTTTTTTTTTTTGAATGACACTAATGAAAATATGTTGATTAATGCCTTCAAAAACTTGAAAGGGGCCTTATAAGAAGTTATATTTAAGAACGGAGATAGTATTTATGGCTTAACAAGAATTATCTGGTACAATATTTAATTTCATCAATTAATTTTTTATCGGACAGTATACAACAATTATTGCCATACACTAAACTATTAGAGAAGAAGTTGTTGATGAACTAAGATTGTTGTTCAAATTTTTTCCTTCTCTAAAATTGTTGAAACCCAAAAACTCATAAACATCATTGAGTTTGAAGAACACTTAAATGAGTTAAATCACTTAAATCATGACACAACTACAACCGAACTTCTCAAATTAACTATTCGGCTAGGTTTGAAACTTGAAAGATATATATATATATATATATATATATATATATATATATATATATATATATATGTATATTACGAGAGAAAAATTACTAAAAGCTACCTTGTCATTGAGAGCAATGGAATTATTGATCGATAGTTTATGATACTTGATCCTTGATTTTGATTTTTGTAGCAATAAGATTCGTGATTGATAAGTTGAAGACCATGTTTCGCAACAAGCAAGTGATGAGTTTGTGAGATATGAAACTCTAAGATTAGTAACAGCCATTGTATTTGCAAGAATATTAATTAACTATGTGTTTTCTTATATTCAACATATTGAAAAGCACACATTTATATAGACTCTATTTCTACCTTACATTATTTAAGGTAGTGAACTTTGTTTCGGTACAAGTTACTATCAAGTATCAAGTGCATGTCTTTGTCTCCTTTACTTTGATGTTCGTGGTTTAAAACGTGACCCATGTTTCTTTTGTTGTTGCACTTATTTTGAATACAAATACAACAATAATACTTGTTAGAAATTAAATCAAGTATCTTCTAGAGTATTTGAGAAACTCAACTTGCAATTATCCTTCACATTAAGAAAGGCTTATGATTGGACCTCAAATAATGAAGAGGCACCGTCCACTTTTCTTGCCTCCACCGTTTCTCAATTAGCTTAATAGGTAGTAGATAGTAAACTTAATTGTTAAGAATCTTAGCCTATATAAAGGCATGTTTGTTCCATTGTATCATATCAATTTTGTGAATCATAATAGTAGTAGAACAAAGTTCTCTCCATCTTTGTTTTTCTCTTTGTTTAAATTGTTCTTATGTCCCATTGATATTAAATTGGTATTAGAGCAGGTACGATCCTGCAGGTGTTAGTGTGACAAATAGTTCGAGTGTGTGAGGAACAAAAGAGTTCTCATTGTGTTAAAAATTATTGTGAGTATATTCTCAAAGAAATATGGGTACTAATTACAATTTCGTTTGGTCTGGTCCTAAATTAAACACAGAGTTAGATTTTGATTATTGGGAGATGTTGATGACAACACATCTTAAAGCTCACAATATTTGGAGCTATGTTGAAACTGGTTTGCAAGAAGGAGCCGATGATACTGCTCGTAGAAGGGACCAATTGGCACTCTCACAAATTCATCAAGGTATAGAGTATTCGATGTTTGGCAAGATAGCTAATGCCAAAACAACTAAAGAAGCGTGGGACATACTGAAGTTGTCACGTAAAGGAGTTGAGAAAGCTCAGAAATCAAAATTGCAATCTTTGCGTCGAGAATATGAAAGGTACGAGATGTCTAATTCAGAAACAGTTGAACAATATTTTTCTCGAGTTATAAATCTTGTCAACAAGATGAGAGTATACGGAGAAGACATCTCAGATAGCAAAGTGGTGGAGAAAATTCTACGCACCATGCCGATGAAGTTTGATCATGTGGTGACTACGATAATTGAGTCTCACGATACAGACACCTTGTCTATAGCAGAGTTGCAAGAAAGTATTGAAAGTCACGTCAACAGAATATTAGAGAAAACGGAAAGAGTAAAGGAAGAAGCATTGAAAAGTCAAGTCAATCTCAACAACGGTGTTGAATCTAGTCAAATGGGAGAAGGCAGAGCTCGTGAAAATTTCAACAATGGAGGTCGTGGAAATTTCAGAGGAAGAGGTCGAGGAAACTTTCGAGGAAGAGGACGTGGCAACTTCAACCAATGGAGAGACAACAGAGAGACAACAATTTCAACAATTACAATCTACAACATCAAGGAAGAGGTGAAAACAATTTCAGTTCTAGCTTCCGTGGAAGAGGTAGAGGAAACTATCAACAAGAGAGGACAAATTATAATTGTTTTCATTGTGGAAAGTTTGGACATAAAGCAGCTGATTGCAGACAACGACAACAGGCAAACATGGCAGAAAGTTCTTATCAAAACACCGGTGAGAATTATGAAAATCCACACAGTTTATTTTTAGCAAGCAAAATACTTTCAGAAGAAGAAAATATATGGTATTTGGATACTGGATGTAGCAATCATATGTGTGGTAAAAAGGAATTGTTCTCTTCTCTAAACGAAACGGTAAAATCTACTATGAAGTTTGGGAATAATTCAAATATTCCAATTCTTGGGAAAGGTCAAATTGCTATTAGATTGAAAGATGGATCTCAAAATTTTATTAGTGATGTTTTCTATGCTCCCGGTCTTCATCACAATCTATTGAGCATGGGACAACTGTCAGAGAAAGGTTACAACATGCAGATTCACAATGGTTACTGCACTTTGATCGATAGAAATGGAAGATTCATCACAAAGGTAAAAATGACTCCAAATCGCTTATTCCCTTTAAAAATTCAGCATGAAAGATTTCCTTGCCTGAGTTCCATAATTCCAAATGATGATTGGTTGTGGCACATGAGATTTGGTCACTTCCATTTTTTTGGCTTGAATTACTTGTCACGAAAAGAATATGTTTCTGGATTACCTGTTGTGAATATTCCAAGTGGAGTATGTGAGACTTGTCAAATGAGAAAGAAGCACAAAGAATCATTTCCAACCGGAAAGTCTTGGAGAGCGAGAAAACTACTGGAGATAGTTCATTCAGACTTGTGTTCAGTTGAGATACCAACACTTGGTGGTTGCAGGTATTTTATTACGTTTATTGATGATTTTAGCAGAAAAACATGGGTATATTTTTTGAAGCAAAAATCAGAAGCTTGTGATGCCTTCAAGAAGTTCAAGGCATTTGTAGAAAAACAAAGTGGATGCAGAATCAAAGCATTGAGAACAGACATAGGCCAAGAATACCTCGCTGGTACAAATTTCTTTGAGCAACATGGAATTGAGCATCAATTAACAACAAGATACACACCTCAACAAAATGGGGTTGCTGAACGGAAGAACAGAACAATCATGGATATGGTGAGATGCATGCTCAAAGCAAAACAAATACCAAAAGAATTTTGGGCGGAAGCAGTTGCTACCGCAGTGTATATTTTGAATAGGTGTCCAACAAAAAGTGTTCGAGAAAAGACTCCCGAAGAAGCATGGAGTGGAAGAAGACCTTCGATCCGACACCTTAGAGTTTTTGGATGTATTGCATATGCTCACGTACCAGATCAACTTAGAAAGAAGTTAGATGATAAAGGTGAAAGATGTATTTTTATCGGCTATAGTCCAAACTCAAAAGCCTACAAACTTTACAACCCAGAGACGAAGAAAGTAATTATTAGTCGAGATGTGACTTTTGATGAAGGAGGAATGTGGAATTGGTCCTCAAAGTCACAAAAAGAGCCGGTAGTAACAACAAATGATTACGAAGAGGAGAATGAGCCAGATAATGAACATGTAGATCCAATACCCGATGAACCAGAAACATCAAATAGACAACAAAGGCAGCGGAGATTACCAGCCAGATTGCAAGATTGTGTTTTGGGGAACGATAATGACCCATCAGATGAAGAAATTATCAACTTTGCTTTATTTGCAGATTGTGAGCCAATGAATTTTGAAGAAGCCTCAGGTGATGAAAATTGGATAAAAGCGATGGATGAAGAAATCAATGCAATTGAGAAAAATAAAACATGGGAGTTGACAGAGTTACCGGCGGACAAAAAGCCTATAGGAGTAAAGTGGGTGTACAAGACAAAGTACAAACCCAGTGGTGAGATTGATCGCTTCAAAGCAAGGTTGGTAGCTAAAGGCTACAAACAAAAACCAGGTATTGATTATTTTGAGGTATTTGCTCCCGTTGCAAGGTTAGATACAATTCGCATGCTTATTTCACTCTCAGCTCAAAGTAATTGGAAAATACATCAAATGGATGTTAAGTCTGCATTTCTTAATGGTACTCTGGAAGAAGAAGTGTATGTTGAGCAGCCTGCAGGTTATGTAGTTAGAGGAAAAGAAGATAAAGTCTATAGATTGAAGAAAGCATTGTATGGCTTAAAGCAGGCACCGAGAGCGTGGTACAAGAAGATTGATTCTTATTTTTTGCAGAATGGTTTTCAGAGATGTCCGTTTGAACACACACTCTATATCAAATTCATTGATCCTGGAGATGTTCTTATTGTGTGTCTTTACGTTGATGATTTAATCTTCACTGGCAATAATTCAAAGATGATTGTAGAATTCAGGGAGGCTATGATAAGTCACTTTGAAATGACAGACTTGGGCCTAATGTTCTATTTCCTTGGCATTGAGGTCGTTCAACAAAATGATGGGATATTTATTTCTCAAAAGAAATATGCAAGTGATATTTTGAAAAAATTCAAGATGGAGCATTCAAAGCCTATTTCCACGCCAGTTGAAGAAAAGTTGAAGCTGACAAGAGAAAGTGATGGAAAAAGAATAGATTCAACTCATTATAAAAGTTTGATTGGAAGTTTGAGATATTTGACAGCAACAAGGCCAGATATCGTATACGGAGTTGGTTTGCTCAGCAGATACATGGAGGAGCCACGTGTTAGTCACTTACAAGGAGCTAAGCGGATTCTTCGTTACATCAAAGGTACTCTGACCGAAGGAATAATTTATGCTAATAATTGTGATGTGAAGCTTGTTGGATATACCGATAGCGATTGGGCTGGAGATTTAGAAACGAGAAAAAGCACGTCAGGGTATGCATTTCATTTGGGTACTGGAGCAATTTCATGGTCTTCAAAGAAACAACCAGTGGTCGCGCTTTCTACAGCAGAAGCAAAATATATAGCAGCAACTAGTTGTGCTACTCAAACAGTATGACTGAGAAGAATTTTAGAAGTGATGCACCAGAAGCAGGATAGTCCTACTGAGATATTTTTTGACAACAAGTCGGCGATAGCCTTGAGTAAAAATCCAGTTTTTCATGGAAGATCCAAGCATATTGATATTCGGTTTCATAAGATACGAGAACTAGTTGATGGAAAAGAAGTGGTGATTGAATATTGTCCCACCGAAGAGCAAGTTGCAAATATATTTACAAAGCCATTGAAGATTGAGTTATTTTACAAGTTGAAGAAAATGCTTGGAATGACAATTTTGAAAGCTTGATTTAAGGGAGGCATTGTTAGAAATTAAATCAAGTATCTCCTAGAGTATTTGAGAAACTCAACTTGCAATTATCCTTCACATTAAGAAAGGCTTATGATTGGACCTCAAATAATGAAGAGGCACCGCCCACTTTTCTTGCCTCCACCGTTTCTCAATTAGCTTAATAGGTAGTAGATAGTAAACTTAATTGTTAAGAATCTTAGCCTATATAAAGGCATGTTTGTTCCATTGTATCATATCAATTTTGTGAATCATAATAGTAGTAGAACAAGTTCTCTCCATCTTTGTTTTTCTCTTTGTTTAAATTGTTCTTATGTCCCACTAATATCAAAATACTTCTACACGATCATATTTCTTAACGCGCATTCAACACACCTTTTTATCAGTTGCAATTATTTGGAGTCTTACATTGTTCAAGTTTTTGGATTGTTGAGTGTAAAATGTGTTTGAACACTCTTACCCTTCGAGCTAACTATTAGGATGAGATTCAAGCTCATATAATATTGTACATAGTTGGTTAAAAACCACAATGTGGCAATTGGACCCAGAGCCACACTAGGCGTGGAGTGTTCAAATTCATTTCCATTCTACCATGTTGTCTTGAGCTTGGTCGGTGGGTTGGTCATTTGTTGCATGTTGTCCTTCTCTTTAGAGACGTTTCCATATTCTTCGGTAGGTTGGTCATTTGATTGATTGGTGAGGCGGGCCGTGGTGTTACAACTTTTTTGTTTTTTACGCTTTAGGTTTTTTTATTTGTCGTTGTACTACTCTTTATCGATCTTTTCATTTTGAATATTTCTTATACTTTTTTCTTGTTATTTCTTTGTTCTTATATCTAATGTATTTTGTCATTAAAAATAAATTACCAATCTATTTTTTGGTAGGAAAAACATCACCAATGTAGATATAACATCACTTTCTTTCACTTTCTCCCTCAAGAGGCAAAATACAATAATATTGAATTCATATATTAAAAATCTTTGTTTGCGATTTTGGAGGAGAAGTGAGGGGAGAACTTTTGAGGAAGAGAAGTAGAGAGAATAACAGAAAAATATATCACTTTTTGGATTAATAGAAATTTATTATAACATTTTAAGATTTTTGGACCGCTATTGGATTTCATAGTTTTGGTCATGGTCCCATAAAAAAACCTTAGTTTTGATCATTCTATTAGGCCAGAAGACACTACACCAAAACCACATCAGCAAAAGAGCAAATACTCCCACACTCTAAAATAACTTCTTTCTTCTCTCAAGTCAATTAATTCTAATTTTATGATCATGCAAAGTACAATTTACCACTATAATTTTTTTTTATCACATATATAAGTAAAATTTTATTTTTAAATTTATTTGATAATTGATTACATTAGTTATTGGATGAATCTAAAAAGTGAAAATTATTTATTTATAATATCGAAGGGAGTATATTATACATATTTACTTCCTCCGTCCCAAAATGTAAATAAAAAATGGTCAAAAAATGAATGTATTTTCATTTCTTCTTATACTTACTTTGTCTCAAAATAAATGACGTAATTTTGACTTTAATTACTATTCATATGATCTGTTTTGACCATATTTTTTTTACTAATGTGTACATATAAATATTAACATATGATATGTTGTTTGATTTGTCTTGACTAATATTTTCAAAATATACAATTTTTATTGTAAACTTGTTGGGATCTTATTGTAAACTTGGGTAGCCTTCCTTATCACGTCTTGTGCTGAGAGGTTTACTTATGTGTTTTATATATTCCATTTTTGCTTGTTCAAAAAGAAATATACAATTTTTATAATTTTTAATAATAAATAATTAAATCTTTTATTTCAGGGCGGAGGAAGTATTTTGGAACAATGGAATGGAAGTATCTATGATTTAAATTTACTGTTAATTCTAATGATTGCTGCATAATTGACTAATCTTATCTCTGTGTCTCTTGTAAAGGCTATTATTGTGATACATATATCAGGCTAATGCTACAGTGGACCACCTTCACAAGTGGTCTACCGTGGACAACTGATCTACCGAATACAAATTTTACAAAATTTATTGATAGATTGAAAGTTTATATCATATAGAGCATCCATAAAAAAAATTTTAAAAATTGAAAATCATTTGATATTTTATTGGGATTTATCAAGATTTACAGTATTTAATAAACCGTTAATCTTGATGGATCTCAATAACATATAAAATGATTTTCAATTTTTCTAAAATTTTCTATAGATGATCTATATGATATAAACTTTCAATCCAACGGTGGATTTTGTAAAATTCATATTCGTTATAGGGTTTTTCATGAATGGTCCACCATGGACTACTTGAAGTAGTGGTCGATGTTAGAATTTTCCTATATGATGGCTATATGATATATGTATGACAATATATATCAACAAAACAATGATATATGGGAAAATTCTAACATGGACCACTGCTTCAAGTGGTCCATGGTGCTAGAACTAACGCCGTTTTATGTGGTGCTAGAATTAAAGCTGAATACAGTAAATAATCTCATCCACAGCAATTGCTTTAGTGGTACGTAGGACCCTGTTCCATGGCCTCCCATGGACGGCCCTTCATAATTTTAAAAAAGGTTAAATAAGTAAATACTTCCTATAGTTTTTCAGAATTTTGTTTTTTTTATTATAAGGGTTTGTGTTTTTAGATTTGAGATTTTGCTCTTAGATTTAATGATGATGGATTGGTGTTGTTGATGATGATGAAGGAGAAACAATTTTTTTAATTGATTTTTAATATTTTAATTTATAAATAAAATAAATTATAACAATAATGATATGGAAAATATTTTTCCAATTCACTAATGCCACATAAGTACCATATCACTAATAAGAATGCCACCTCATAAAAAATGGTGGGGGATTAAAAAAAATGTTGATTTTCATAATAGGGGGACCAAAAAGTTGAGTTTAAAATAAGGGGACTAAAAATTCAAAAATTTTAAAATAGAGGGACCAAAAGTACATTTAAGCCTAATATTAATCACTTGTCTATGGTGAACCACTTGAGTAGGTGGTTTGCACTTAAGTTTTTAAACATTCTTCACTATTGGGTTTTGAGGAAAATTTGGAGATTATGTGTTAGACTTAGGGTCTGTTTGGCCTAGTTTATTTTTGAGTTTATGCAAACAGCTTATGCAATTTTATATATTATTATAAGTTTGTCAATGTTGTTTATGATAAAATAGCTTATAAAAATTCAATTTTTAATAGTTTAAACTTATAAAATAGCATAAAACTTAATTTATATTGCATAAGACCAAACGGGTCCTAGTAACCATGCAACTTTTTTTTAAGAGGCAAGGGATTTTATTTATAAAACAAATCCCAAATACAAGTGGTACTAAAGAATATCATACATAGGGATGATAATGAGTAGGGTCTGATACAAGTTTTACACTTTCCAAATTCGTACTCGAAAACTACTATTCGAATTCGAATCCAAACTCAAAGGTTGCTCGACTGGCAAAATAAAACTCATACCCACATCCGTTGGGTTCAGATTTTCTCACCCAAACCTGAACCCGCAGCAAGAATATGGAAAGTTAATTACCTGACCGAACTCGGCCCGATATCATTGTCCTTTTCCCTTTTCATGACAAGGTTTCAACATTCAAATTATTTTTTTGCAACAAAAAAACTATAAAATTATAAATAAAATCATGTACAACACCTAGAATAATTAATGTTTCATCCATCCTAATTTTACACTTATATATATATATATATATATATATATATATATATATATATATATATATACATAAAAATAATTAGACAATTTAACATCTAATCGGAGGTGATTTCGAATGCGGATTTGAGTGATCGCAGACCCACATCCACATGATAGGGTGTTACCCGAACCCGAGCCCAATTAACTCAGATTTTCGCTTATCGACTTAAGTTTGAATTCGAGTGAACCCCACGTGTTCGAGCTTATTTTAAGCATACAAAGATATGTCCAATTCATATAACAAGAACCCCACCACTTTGCCTAAAGAAAATGCAAATGACACCCTAGAAAAACATGGCAGCATCAATCTAGTAAGTGTTCACCACTTGAAGCTGCAAACAAACCAACCAGTGACAGCAAACAATCAATTCAAACCAAGAGTTTCCCTTCGGTCCTTATTATAGAAAAAGAATTGTTTTTTAAATTTATAGAATTGATTTTTTGGCCTAGAACTGGCTCTGCACAATTTAATAAATATTTGGATCCGAAATCATTTAATTTAGGGTTAAATATGTTTTTAGTCCCTATTTTTATGTAAGTTTTGACTTTTAGTCTTTATATTTTTTTAATTATATTTTTAGTCCCCACATTTTCGTTGTTTGCATTTTTAGTCCCTACCGTCAATTTTTTGTGACTTGGATAACGAAATCAGCCACATAGAATGACACATCGATATCACGTCATTCGATGCAAATGTTATCCTAGTCAATTTAAGTTATCCTATGTAGTCGATTATATTATCATAGTCATAAAAAATTGACTAAAAATATAATTTAAAAAATATAGGGACTAAAAATATAATAAAAAAGTGTAGGGACTAAAAGTCGAAACTCACATAAAAGTAGGGACTAAAAACATATTTAACCCTTTAATTTAAGACTCGGTTTCTTATTAGTTATTGAAAAATATATGATGTCAATCCATGAATCTCAAGAAAATCGATGGATTAATTTTTTTTTTTACATTTATGTGCAAAGATACTTTGATTCATCTAACAAAAGAAAAATAATAATGCTCTCTCCAAATTTCATGTGGGTTTGCATAGTTGAATTGGGTACAAGCAAATGAGCAATCAATAAATTAGATTTTCTAATTCTTCACGTTTAAACATTAAAGTATGTGAATATAAAGTCTAATTGACAAAAAAAAAATCAATAATAAATAACTACTTTTGAATTATACTAAAAAACTTACAACAAAGTTTTGAAATTTTGAATAAAACACTTCATTGGCATGTTTTCATGTCCAATCATGGTGGTGATATTCTAATTATCATAGTTGTAGTTATTAGAATCTTAAACTACAATATGAATAGGATTGTTCACTTCAATTATATTCAATGGATATAGCTAGTAGGTAATGATGTGAAGATCAATGTTTGCACATAATCATCAACAGTAAATGTGCTTTTATCATCTCCATGTTGATAAATAACTTGAGCAGTTCTAGCCATGTTAAGAGAAGCATTGACAATAGACAAAGGTATGGTTTTGGTCATGGCAAGACCATTGAGCTCTTGCCATAAGTTCCTTATTAGAAGCCTTATGTGTTTCCTTCCTTCATTTTCATCCAAAATGTTATTTTCTCCCATAAAGCATTCTATGCTGCTAGCATTATCCCCTCTTTCTTGTTCCTCCTGAAAATTAGTAATAATATATCATTAATCATAAAAAATTAACGTCCACGTGAGCTTATTTGAGTTGGTAGGAACATTACATGTGATATACATGGATCAAGGTTTGAACTCTGGTATTGTATCTTATTCTTCTTAAAATGTAAAATTCTAACAACTAAATTACTTGGTAAAAAAATAAAATGAAATTAATCTCATGTTTAAGAGTGTCTCTAATGTTGAATAAACTTTAAATGTTATATTTAGTAAGTTTCTATAATAAGTTTGTGGAAAGAAAAAGTCTTTATTGTAATTGGAAGGCTAAGAGATAATAGTGTGTTATTTACTAGTTTTCTTAAAATAGCAGTAATGGTACTATATAAAGACCATGTTTGTATTGTTTATAATAACAGAATATATACAAAAGTAGTGCTTCTGTTCACATCTAATGGTTAGAGACAAAAGAAATTTCATTTTATTTTTATTTTCTTTAAAACTTTAGTTAATTTTTTTATTTTTTAAAATAGTAATTTGAAAAGTACCGTTGAAGTTCCTAAATCGTCCCATAGCCGAAGAATTTCGCCGGAGCAAGAGAAGAGTCTAGGATATGGCTTCATCATTGTAATGTTTTCATTTGAGAGGCCATCACCAATGAGGAAAAATGTATGCACCAATGCCATGCATGATCCAGCAGAAATCACCCCATTATCCAAATATGTCTTAAAATTTGGCACATATCCACTATTGAACCATTTAGCTTCTTCAAGAAATGCATCAAATATGTCAATCCACTGCACCAATTAATCACCAAGTATATAATTATTAACATGTTACACTTAACTATATAAAATAATATGTAAGATATATTCAGATTCTTACTGTTCTTTTTAAATGGGAAACAACAGTTATCCCATGTTCTTTCTGAATTCTATATGCAATTTCATTTGTGGTGTTATATAATGCCATATAGCATATCTTCATGTATTCAGGAATTTGCTCCATTGCATCAAGGTCCCATCTACAATAGAAAAATTAGTTCAAAATTTTGATTATTAATTTTAAATTTATTTCCTAATTCACCAAGCAATCTAGATTTTTCTGGAGTCAACATTTTCACGCAATCAGTTTATTGGTGGTCGTTGTGTTAAGATCGGACAATCTAAATTTCTATACATATTTTTTTTATTAATATTGATTTTAAAATCTAAATTGTTCAATCTTGATCTAACGGCTACAAAAACATTAAATACATGCACAACTGACTCCCGTTCAATCAAAATTTGATGCAGTTAGCAAATCAATGCATTTACGTAGTCAACATGTCAACAATCGTTGGATGAAGATCTTACGATCAAGATTTCAATGCATATTTTGAAATTAAAAAATTGAAATACATGCAAATTCAAAATAAGCACACCTTTTAATTGCATTTGTGAAAAGAACAAGTTCATCTAATGTGCCATATGTGTCAAAGATGTCATCCATAACAAGCAAAATGGAGACAGTTTTTGCAAGTTCAATTCGGCAATTTGAATAACATGGCTCTGGAAAAAGCCCCACTGTCCACAAGAAGCACTCAGTTGGTCTATCTCTTGCAAAACCAAGTTTGTCAACTAGGCCCAACTCTTTCCACCACCTAAACAAAAAAAATTAAAAAAATTAGCTATTCTCTTTTCTTAGAAAAAAGTATTGAGAAAAAGAAAAATTATATTCTCAATAGTAGTATCAATAGTCATCTTACAATTATCACGTATAAAATTTGAACTTCGTTCTTTAAAATTACAAAGTAAAATCTGACATTTATTACTGAACTGACAACTTATAAAATGAATTTCTCAAAGTGTAGTAGGAAAATCAACAGTTCTATGCAAATTTCTCAAAATATCGTAATATATTGAATTTCACAATATTTATGACCTAAAAGAATGAATTTTCTTTCTGATTCCTTGCGTTGCCATTAAATTTAGTGTTTGATTTAAAGATGAATTTCATAATTATCATCATTAAACCCCCTATGCTAATTTATTTTTTCGGTAGTGTGACATGATATTCAGTACAAATTTGATTTTGATGCATTTACGAATTTTACACAGATAGACTGGATGGTGCGGAAAGCAAGCATAAATTTGATATTTTTTTTAACTTAAATATCAAAATTTATATCTGCACCATAAAATCTTGATCCAACAACCACCGAAATGATATATTGACCGTATAAAATCTATTCAATACATTTTTAATTCATTTTTTTTTTTTGTTATGGCATAATCTTAGACTTAAAGTTACCTGCATATTTCTGCTAATTCTCTTTGGTGTAGTGATTGAATCATGTCTGAGTCTATCTTTGCCAATTCCAAAAAAGCTGGTATTTTGTTACTTGTTTGGCTATATTCCTCCATGTAATTTCTAGCTTCTAATCTTGCCATTCTTAGGTGCTTTGGAAGTGTTAAGGATCTTTCAATGCACTTACTTACTTGAGGATTAAGATGTTGAATTAACTCTTTTAGGTGAGCCCTTGAAAATTCCATTGCTTTCTTTAATACTTCTTCATCCTCTGTTCCTAAAAATGATGCCTCATAAAGACTCAACATACCCCAAATATCTTTGGTTAGTGACTCCTTGAAATTGCCACTCTTGTCCAAAAATTTCATGAATATGTCTATAATCAAACATTCACACTAATCAAATTAGTAAATTTATTTATTTTAGCAATACTTTAGAAATGCAAAGCTACTTATGCAAGAGTACTTATAAATGTGAATATGAGGTAACACATTCATTATTGAGGATGGATAAGGATTAAAATTTTTACAATATGCTTGATACTTACTATTACCAACTAACTATTGACCAATTCAATAATTTTTAATAGTAAATGAAGCCTAAAGTAAATTTAAATATATGAGATTTTTTTGTCTGCATTCTTTTTATAACTTATAAGTAGAATCTTAATGAAAAAGAGAGATAGTTTTGCATAGTCACAAGTGTTTGGATACAAAATTTAGACATACATTCACACATCAAAAAAATTAAAAGAAAAATAAAATGATCACATCAAATAATATAACTTTAATCATTTTTTATTTAAATATTTTTTTTTATTATGAGTGTGCTTAAACTTGAGATATTGTGTTTCTGCCTATAATATACTTTGTCTGAAAAACAATCTTGATGAAGTGAGGACTTTTGTGGCCTTATCCTTTAGTTGACCCCAACAACTATTCTTAGTCAGAAATACCTGTTGATGTCATATCATCCAATATAAATTCTAACATTTACTATCTTATATTCTCATCAAATTATATATTTCTCGCTGTAAAAAAAAGGCTATATTTGTTTCTAAAAAAAGTTATATAGTTTGTTAACTAGAAAATATAATTTTTAGGTAAATTTATTGGTAGCATTTACAATGCACAAATTATTAAATTTGTGCATAGATGCACAACTTTGTAGAAAGAAAAGTGGACCATTGATATAATAGTTTTTTATTCCAATGGTTAAGATTGAGTTTGCTTTTTGACTTGTTACTTTTTGGTGACTTATTGTTCTTAGGGAAGAAAAAAATTATGACCCACCAATCCATTATTAAAATGACATAAAATTCTATTTTTATTTTTTTGTGTGTTGGCTAAGAATTTTGAGCCAAAATATTTTCATGCGCCCAATTATTTATTCAACCTTTAATTTAAGTTTTTTTTAGATAAATTTGTTTTTAATCTCAATTAAATTTTTATATTTTATTGCATTGTTTGTCCATATATTCTAAGTCATCAATGACAATTAAATTTTAAAATAAAAATAAAAATTAGATATATGATCGCTTATAATATTTGATTAAATAATGAATCTATCCAAAGAATTAAAAAAATCATGTTAGTCAATATTATATAGTTGGTGGGATGTGTAAATGTTAAGAATTGAATGTGTATGTGTTCAATGAGAGATACTTAGGCACAAGCCTAAATGTTTTATGTTTAGGCACACACACAAAACTTTTAAAAAATTAATAGAAATTGTGATGATGGGATGTTAAATGATATGACTAAATTATTTTATATTTAAACTTTTTCAATTATGTGTGTGCCCAAATATTTTTTATTTTGGTTTGTTCCTATGTTAGAATTTCTCTGTGTTCAAAATAGATAACCTATGAAAAAAAGTCATGAAAGGAATTAAAAAATCATTTTTATTAAGAAGTTAAATTAGCCCACTCAAATTGGTATCAGTAAGAATCGAACTTGAGAGCACACTTTCAGATTCCAAGTCAATACCACAAAATCAACCCAAGTGGGTTAATTAAAAAATATTAGAATAATCTTTTATAAAATATAAAAAATTACGAATGTGTAAATGTCAATATATTTCCATTTTTTATTGCAATGTTTGTTCATGTATTTTACGCTGATGATGACAAATAAATTTAAATGTTTGTTCAATGTTTATAATATTTGTTTAAACAAATAATCTATCCAAAGAATAAAAAAATCATATTAGTCAATATTATATAGTTGGAGGAATGTATAAAAGTTAAGAATTGAATGTGTACGTAAAAGTTAAGAATAGATAACGAAAAAACTGACTCTTTTTGTTACTACCGTTTTCGATCGAAGATTTTGAATTTTATCAATTTGATAGTTAATATCATCTATTTCGACTAACATACAAATGATAATGAGAATTTTGATGATTTGACTCTAAATGTACAAACCGATATTAATAACTATCTCATCGGATAGCTAAATTTTATGAAAGGGCCATGAAATTTAACTAAAACTACCGATTTTGATAAGATATTTCGAATTTTGTCAATCCGACCATTTAAACTTTATGGCCTTTCATAAAATTATAATCACTTTATGGTAAAATTATAATCACTCTCTCCAATGTATGGTTAGCCAATTTTTGATTGGTCAAATTCTCTAATTTTGTGGATTCTTCTATTTCTTATATGAATATTTCTTACTAAATAGCATTACTCAATTTGAAATATCCCGTCAAAGTCGATAGTCTTAGTCAAACTTTATGACTCTTTTTCATAAAAACTAGTGTCCAGACCCGTGCCAAGCACGGGTAAAAATGCGTTTGTAAAATTTTATTTTATAAATTTATTGACTTATAAAAAATATAATTTACTTTAGACTGAAAACTTAACTTTTGATATTGCTTATGAAAAATTATCTATATAAAAAATAATAAATTTGCAGATTTATTGACTTAGAAAATTTTTATTTTAATAAAATTTACTTTAGTCTGCAAACTTAAATTTTTTATTGCTTATAGATAATAATTTATATAACGAAACAAATATTTATGATCTTATATAATTTAAATAATTAAAATGACATTTTGTGATAAAAACTAATCAATATTCATAGAAACTCAATTGTATACATTCCTATGATGAAATATCATATTTATATTTGATTTAAAGAAATATAAAATTAATTAATAAAAATTCAATACTATAATAATTTTTGCATACCTACATCTACAGGCCCAAAAAATTGTTCTTTCTTGAAGTCATCCATCAACCTATCCAAACTCGTGCCAAGCACGAATAAAAATGCATTTGTAGATTTATTTACTTATAAATGCATTTGTATATTTTACTTTAAACTGTAAAATTAAAAGTTTAATTACTAATGGAAGATATGTCATGGGACAAACATAAAAACCTTAAGAAATAGTGCCAAAAAAAACCGAAAAATCATATAGTATTAAAGTCATTAATGGCCAAAACAATATGGGAGAAGAATGACTTAGAAGCTGCCACGTGTACACTTGAACTTGAAAAAAGGTTCACATTTTATATATATAGAGATTAAGTCTCCGATAAGACATTTATTACAACTAGTCTATACATTCAGAGTTTGATTATCAAAATTTTGATTATCATTTGTTTGTCAATCTAATTAAGTGATATTGAATTGAACAGTCAGATTAATAAAATTTAGGCAAAATTACATATTAGATCATTTATCTTATTTTTTTTGTAACACTTTAATCCTTTAATTTTGTTTTGTAACAATTTGATCCTTTATCTCTTATAAAACACACAACTAAGACATTTTCTCATTTTTTTTATTGAAAAAATACTGATCTGGAAAGCCACATCAGATACATTTATTTTTTAAAATAAATAAATCTGGAAAAATGATGAACATATTCATCATCTTCTCCCTTTTGAATGTTCATAATCTTCTTTAATTGAAAAAAAAATATCTATTTAAATATATCTCAAAATATCACAAGTATAAGTTAATTTCACCTCAATCTTCTTCTAAAAAACAAAAATCAAAACCCCCAAATTTTACAAAAATACCTTAAAAATCATGAATCATAATTGCAGCTGCCTTGGTGTAAATCATGGAACCACAACATGTAAAGGAATGACTAGCTTTACGATCCTAAAATTAAAATCATATAAATAACATCCAAGTTAACAAAAGTGATAAATTGAAGTCAAAGAGGGTTGGTTAGTAGTACTGTGAGGGATTGAACGAGAGGGACAATTTCGACGAGATCGTTGAATAGATCACGATTCAAATTGAAATTAGGTGCTGAAGCAAGCAACAACGGTGGAGGATGAAAGCCATGAATTTGAGTCACCGAAGTTGGAATTGGTTTGCAAATCATAACTATATTTTTTTAGAATTTGGGGGTTTTAGTTTTAGTTTTTAGAAGAAGATTTAGGTGAAATGAACATATATTCATGATATTTGGAGGTATATTTAAATAGATTTTTTTTCAATTAAAGAAGATAATGAAGATTCAAAAGGAAGGAGATGAAGATTCAAGTAAGATGATGAATATGTTCATCATTTTTCCAGATTTTTTTATTTTCAATAAAATTATATTTTAAAAATTAAATGTATCTGATTTGGCTTGCTAGATCAGTATTTTTTCAATAAAAAATTGAGAAAATGACTTAGTTGTGTGTTTTATAAGAGATAAATGACTAAATTGTTACAAAATAAAGATAACGGATCAAAGTGTTATAAAAAAATAGGATAAAAAACCTAATATATAATTTTGTCTAAAATTTAAAATCTCTAGTCAAAATCGGTAGTATTAGTCGAACTTCATGATCCTTTCATAAAAGGAAAATGCTAAACAATGCACCTGGTGCATTGGTTAAGCATATTAATATAGAAACTTTATTTTGGAACTTGTGCATTTAATGTGTTAAAGATGCAAAAAGTTATTTCTCTAGCATTAATTTTGTCTCTTTATTTCCTTTTTGGGTATGCTTAACTAGTGCATCGGGTGCACTGTTTAGCATGACCCTTCATAAAAACTAGGTCTCCTATAAGATCATTAGTATAATCGTCTATACATTCAGAGTTCGATTATCAAAATTTTGATTCTCATTTGTTTGTCAATCTAATTATGTGATATTGAACTGTCGGATTGATAAAAATTAAAATCTCCAGTCAAAATCGATAGAATTAGTCAATCTTCATGACTCTTTCATAAAAATTTAGTCCCCGATCAGACTGTTATTATAATCGATCTATACATTTGAAGTTCGATTATCAAAATTCTCATTCTCGTTTGTTTATCAGTTCAATTAGGTGATATTGAACGGTCGGATTGTACTGTTTGCCATATATTCTACGTCGACAAAAACAATTAATTTAAAAAATAATATCGTCTTATTATGTTTAAGTTTATTCTGGTGGTAAATGTGTATACTTAAAATTAGTCCAATCAATTTATGTCACGTGGTAGTTTAAAGTGTTATTTTTAAAATCAATTAAATAAAAAATAATTTATAATTTATTTTACTATCATCATGATTATTATTTTAGTCAGACTTAATAGATCTTTTGGTTTCTGTATATTCGTGAATTTTTTATTTTAGTCCCTATATATTGTTTTGTTGCAAATAAGTCCCTGAATGTACAACATTTTTTGGTTTTAGTCTATAAAGTCAAAATCCGCAGGAAAATTTCCACGAAAACTGTAGATTTACGTGCGGATTTTGACTTTATGGACTAAAACAAAAAAAATATTATATATTCAGGAACTTATTTGCAATAAAACAAGACACAAAGACTAAAACCAAAAATTCACGAACATACATGAACCGAAAGATTTATTAAGCCTTTTATTAATAATAACTTTTAAAAAAGTAATTGAAAAACGTGTGAAAAGAGGGGCAAAAAGGTAAGTTGAAATATGATTGTATTAGTTTTTACACACAGACAAAATAGGCGGGTTTAAATAGCAAAAAAAAAATAAAAATTATAACCGGTAATAAAAGGTATCGACTAACACCTGTCCTGCATAAACATTTTGTGCACAATGCACAAATTCACAAACTTTTGCAGGCTAAATGCCACCAAATTTATTGTGTATATCAAGTATCAAGTATTGAGTTAAAGTTCTGTTTTGCCGCTCACTTAAGCAATACATATATAATAACATTTTTTATGAATATTCTGATGATTTAAAATTTGGTTAAATTTTTTTTTTCTTAATTGCACATTGGTCCCTTATGTTTATTTTAGATTTCAAGTTAGTCCCTTATGTTTTAAAAGTTTTAAGTTGGTCCTTTATGTTTATTTTAGATTTCAAGATGATCATTCATATTTTAAAAGTTTCAAGTTGGTCCCTTAAATTTTTAAAAGTTTCAAGTTGGTTCGTCAAGTTTTTAAAAGTTTCAAGTTGGTCTCTCAAGTTTTTAAAAGTTTCAAGTTTAGTCCCTATAAAGATGATTAAATAGAGACTAAACTTGAAACTTTTAAAAACATAAGGGTCTAACTCGAAACTTTTAAAAACTTAAGGGACCAACTTGAAACTTTTAAAACATGAATGACCAACTTGAAATCTAAAATAAACATAAAGGACCAACTTGAAACTTTTAAAACATAAGGGACTAATTTGAAATTTAAAATAAATATAAAGGACCAAATATGCAATTAAGTTTTTCTTTTAAGAAGCTAAATTATTATTCGTAAAAAACTATGAAAAGTTGCATGGTACCATCTATCATTTGGTTGACAATTAGTAGGGGTGGACAGGATTTTTCGAACCGATCCGAATCCGATAAAACCGATAAAAAATTTGAATATTTAGTGGTAGTGGGTCGGGTCACGGGTTAATCGGATGAATAAAATTGGGTTTTGAATGGATTGAGACGGACGGGTTCGGGTATGAAATTTTCATCCATTGAAATTCAAAACCGGCCGAAAGTTTAACAATACTATTTTTATCGGTATAATGGTGCACATCATCATAGAAGGTAAAAGATTGGCAGGATGAATATTTGTTTTTTCTACTGCTATTTTCATGTTATCAAAGCAATATGTCCTTCACAATCTCATCATTATATACTTTTTTTTTCCTCTATAATACTATTGTTCTACAATTAATTACTCCTATTTGAATGTATAGTAGTATTTGTTTAATTTAATATTTGTTAGATTTTATTTTGCTGGGTCAAAATTGCAGAAAAGAAAATTGAGACTTTTGTTCTCTTTTGTATCTAGAAAGTGTAAATTTTTTTATTTTTGTATTCAATTTTCATCCGATTCAACTCATCCGACCCACCCGACGAACCGTCAAAACCGAATCCAATCAAACCGAAAGCACAAAATGGACGAAAGTGGATGTGATATTCTCAACCGTGAGTTTATTCGGATCAAGATTTTTCAAACCGAATCCGACCAAATCCGACCGTTGTCCACCCCTAACAATTAGACTAGCAAAAGTATACTGAGAAAAACAATATTCCACTAATCATTATGTCTTTCTTGACTTGAAAAAATGTACCAAAGCATATATAAGAAAATTTAAAGCACATAAATTTGACCCAAAATATTAAACAATATTGTACCAGAACTTGTTGACCAGCCATTATGCCTCAGCAACCGAAATTGAAGTGATGTGGCAAAAAGGTCATTAGAAGCATCCCAATCACTTATCTTACTAAGTTGTACATTAATCTCATCTTCCAAATGATGACCAATACCCAGCCCTTGGATTGAGTCAATCATCTTCATTGTTACCATTGGATCACTCGAGTTTAACAATGCTTCTTGACTCCTTCTTTTCACTATATCCAAATTTTTGGTCTTATCATCAGTTTGTAGAGGTGCCAACTAACACAAACAAGATGGAATTTTTAGAAATCTTAATATGCACTAATGTTTGTCAACAAATTTATGGTCTGCACATTAATGTAAAATTAAATATCATTTTATTTATATGTACATTTTGAGTGTCTTAAAGGATAATTTTTTTTTTATTATTATAGCGTCATACTAGTTAATGCTTTTGGGACACTAATTAAAGATTAAAAAAAAAAGCTAAATTTTGTATTGTAAATAACAGTTTTTTTATAGTTTGCAAATATTAACTATATAAGTTTCAATATAATTTTATTATATTAAATTTTCTTAACTAGTGCCTATGACATTGGTTGGTTATCATTTTCCTTTATTGTATTATGTATGTGTAATATACAGATATATCTTATTTGTAACAAAAAAATATATCTTATTTAGAGAGAACTAATGACATTAAGGGAATATAGTAAATAGATATGAGACCACTTGTTATTGTTTTATGGATCATGTTAACATGTGCCCTAAAAACACATGATAAGCTATCTAAATAAAGAAACACAGCCTTAAATAATCTAAAAAAATTAATGTAAAAAAGGTATTAACACAAATACTAAGAAAAAATTACTATATTAAACTCCTTAACATGTGCCTTAAGGGGACATGTCAACATTTTTCTTGTTTTATATGCATCATAGGGCAAAACGGATTTGGATCCTCTCCAATTTTTTCCCTCATGTTTTCTCTCCAATGGTAATCTTAACCATTCATTCAATTTATTTCTCTCTCTTCTTAAATGTTTTTATATTCTTTATAATATATCAACCATTAGATCAACAAAAGGAGAGAAAACATGAGGGAAAAAATTGGAGAGGATCCAATTTGGGGCAAAACTCATGCACTTTTTTTTTGTTCCAAGAAACTCAATCATGTTGTTCTATCTGATGACTCTAACTTGTCTAGTAGATGTTCCCTTACACATCAAGCTACAATTTTATTTAGGGGGAGGTATTCAAAATTTAATATTTCAAGTTAAAAATATCAACTACTCGATCCATCTTTTTCTATAAGATTGTCAATTTTTTTTAACACCATCTAGTTTACAGGATTGTGAGATAAATACAGTTTGACCATAAATTATTCCAACTATGAATAAATCTTAGGCGAACGATTCGTACTATAGGGATCTCTTATATCTTAATAATTTATTATCATTTTATATAAGAGAAAAAATCTTATTTTAAAATATCGTTGGACATATTTTATAACTTTTGACGTAATTCATTCAAATTTATTATTTAATTCACGTTTATATTCAAATATAAATATAACTTTCAATTCAACTCATTATTGTAATTTAATCAAAATAAATTTTATTCAACTTTTTTTAATTAAAACCAATTTTTTGCCAACACCGTTAAAACACACATCATATCGTTAAAACTTCTGTCAAAAAAAAAAAAGATCGTTAAAATTGGATCCATGCAGAGAAAATTAAGATCTACAGTATATATTAAGAGGACATAAAATAATGAGAGAGATATTATTTTAAACTACCTTATCATTGAGAAGAATGGAGTTGATGGATAATTTACCATGCATCATAATCCTTGAATTTGATTTTTGTAGCGATAAGAACCGTGATTGATTAGTGAAAGTCGAAGGTTTGCGACTAGGAAGTGAGTTTGTAAGATATGAAACTTTAATTTGAGTAATAGCCATTGTATTTGAAGGCATGGATATTCAATATTTGTTCCTTAAAGGCTATCTTGATATGTAACACAAATTGGATTGTCCACTTTATATACACTTTATAACAAGCTTACATAATTGACCGGTAAGTACGTTATTTATTTTTCGTAGAAGACTGAAAGAGTAGTTCACACAAGTTGACACAAAGGAATCTCATATTCAACCGAAAAATATATCAAATTTAATATAGTTTCATGCAGCTAAATATATAGTATAGTGCCTTGAATTAATGGTTATGAAAATAAAAATGAAAACGTACAAAACAAAAGTTTTGAATATAATATTTTTCTTATAAAAAAAATTTAAAACCTTTGAATGGACTATTTTCAATTCAATATATATATATATATATATATATATATATATATATATATATATATATATATATATATATTACTATCATATTTGTTTCATTAACTATTGTTATTTTAGTCAAAAAAACTAACTATTGTTTTTTAGCATTGTTTAATGTTTCCCTTTAATATATTATTATTGGTTTAAGTTGAATTAGGTTTTAAAGACACACAACGTAAGGTCAAATATATATAGTTAGAAATTTAAAACAAATTTTATTATGAAGTTTTATTATAAAGCATAAAATTATACACGACATTATGAAAAATGAATAAAAAATCTCAATATTGCTAAGGTAAGGGTTGAATTTGTCACTAAAAGGATTTGAGGCATTTAAAATTCAATTATTGAAATACTGGAAATTTAATTATCGTAGTATATATTTATAATCAAATTTAATTTGTATGAAACTATTTTGTTAGGCCAAAACTTTGGAGCTTAAAACTTTAACTTGGGTCGTTTGGTCTTGGACTGGCCCTGCACAATTTAATAAATATTTGGATCCTTATTCATTTAATTTAATATTCGATTTAATTTTACATTTACGTGTATAGATATTTTTTTGTTGTTGCTTAAATCGGATATTCTCTGCAAGCAACTGCAGAGACTAATTTCTAAAATCTTGTGAAAATCCAATTGATAGCAAACTCTTCTTAAAAATTTTATCACTGTATCACTGTTACATGCCCAAAGTCAAAGATTAAACTAGTTAAGATAGAAGTGACTCATACTATCTCGTCTAAATACACACAAAGATACTATGATTCATCCAACCAAAGAAAAACAATAATGGTCTCTCCAAATTTCATATGGGTTTGCATAGTAGAATTGGGTACACAACAAGCAAATGAGCGATCAATAACATGTGTCCTGTGGGAACGGTTAATAAATAAAGTTGGGCACAGTGGTCCTAATTAATTTCCCTTTCTATATACTTCCTCCGGCCTTATTTATAAGCAAAAGTCAACAAAATTTTTTTGCCTTAAATATAAGCAAAAGTTACCAAAACCAAGTTTATTTAATACTATTCTTCCAAAAGTATCTCCATTATTTGTTCTACTTTTTAAAATTATTGTATAGTTTCAATGTAAATTTAAGGTCATTTTAGAAATTGTAATAGACATTTTACATAAAATTAAGTCAAAAAGGTAATTCCTTAATAAGTGTGCAAATGAACATATTTGCTTATAAAAAAGATCGGAGGGAGTATGTATTTTTGACCAATGTTTTGTACTAAATAAAAATGCTAATAGGGACGAATCTAAGTTATACCCGGCAGCTTACCCCACAACATTAAAAAAAATATGGTAAGGGTTTCCTTAATTCTAAAAATAAAATAAATATAAAACCAAATTGAATTTAAAAAACCTCCACATTATTGTAGGAAATGAATTAGACAATTACATGACTACATATTTTATATGATAATAGTATTCTTCATCAACTCTCTGTCAAAAAATATGTTATTCGTCAACTCAACTACAAATTAAACTTATCTTTTCATAGTTAGGGTTAATAAGCTTTTATCTCTCTATAAATTTTTTTTTTATATATATTACTTCCTGCAATGTGCATTTATCTTTTATAAAGTATGCGAGTTTTGCGTTACCCCTTTATAATTTTTTTTTATATATTACTTACTGCAATGTGCATTTATTTATTTTTTCAGTTCATTGCACCCCTATAATGTTGTTTTGTTTTACCTTCTGCGAGGTAAAATAAACTACGAAAAAAAATAAAAACACATTGCAAGAAGTAATATTAAAAAAAATATTATAGGAATAACGCAAAACTCGCATACTTTGCAGGATAAAATCCCATTAACCCTTATAGTTATATGACATACTTTCTTAAGTAGTACTGACGTTGAATTTTATCCAACATAGTATTCCATAGCAGACAAATTTTTATAATTATAAATTTATAATAATAATAAAATAAAAAGAAGAAAAATAGCCCAGTCTAGAACCGCCCCATTTGACATTGTTCAAACCAATTTTAAATACAAATAAGGATAATAATGTTAAGAAAAAAATGTGAGCAAAGACATGATTGCATAAATGTTACGTTAGTTTTTCGTCAGAAAGAAAGATGTCTTGATTATTAGTAGTACTAATGTCTAATACTAACATTCTGGTCCTTCAAATTAAAAAAATAAAATAATAATAATAATAGTATAACACTCATGATGTTTTTGGATGCACGGTATTTATTGATTATTTGCAAAAAAATTATTGATTATTAATACAATTGGTGTTTACCCAAAAAACCAATATGAGAGTGACTATTTATTTCATGTGAATGATGCTTCAATGGCTGCTTTGTTTGGTTTATAATATATAGCGATATTTAATAAATTAATTTATAGTAGACAAAATAATTAATAAATAGTTTATAAATTAGTTTTTAACTTATAGCGAATAAATTAATTGATTGAGTTTGTAGTATTCAGCAAGTAAAACCAGCATACGACGTCAATTTGAAAAATGGTACTTGTTGCATTGTAAATCATCACAAATATTCTTTTAAAATTTTGTATCTATGTTATTTTTTTTATTTTATTAAGAGTTCATTATTAATATATTAAGATCTCCAATTCATTATTAAAGTTTTTTCTCTTTAAAAAATATCAACATTCATTCTCCCCATCTTCTTTTACTTCATGATGTTTTCTGAAACTTCTAAACACAAGACATCATATTTCAAGAAAGCTTCGATTTTTAAGAATTCCTTCGTCTCACCGTATTGGATATGTGCTCTTTGTCAATTGATTTCATGGAGGTTATTATCACGCCAACTTTGTATCAAAGTTCTTATTATTATTAGACCAAGCTATCTAAGTAAAAAGATATACTTTTGTCATTCTATCAGTTTCTCGTGCGTTTTATGAATTTTTAATTTTATCTTTTCGTTATTTAAGTAGTAAATGTTATAAAATGATAAATTTGCAAAAAAAATCATGCGAAAATTCAAGATTTTAAATATCAGCTACTTAAATAAAATAAAAAAATTTCAGCATTTTTTTAATAAAAAAAAGGGCTTATATGTGCTTATTACAAAAGATAAAGGACCAAAATGAAAATATAAAAGATAAAAGATTAAAGTGTTACAAATTTCATAAAATATAAAGAGGTGTTGTGTATTTTGTTTCAAGGAGGTAGAAAGATATTCATCATGTTCTTTTTAATTGCAATGTTTCGAGGCAAGTTTGGAATAAAGTTTTACGGTGGATGGGACTTCGAATCATTCCCTTTGAAGACATTCATAATCACTTTTCTCTATTCAGTGAATTTCTACAAGGTACTAAAAATAACAAGTTCCGTCACATCATATATGGTTAGCCACTAGGGATGGCAACGGGTGCCCATGAGTGCGGTTTTTATACTACCCGAACCCGAACATAAAGTCTATTTGGGTGGCCAATTAACACCTACGCCCACACCCATTGGGTTCGGGTCTTTTCATCCAAACCCGAATCCGTAGCAAAAAAAAAGCAAAAAATACAACAACATTGAAATTTCATCAAAGTCTCTCAATTAAATTAAAATTAAGGTATACAATTGAAACATAAGCATTCCAAGAACATTGAAACATGATAAAATTATAAGGAAAATGCTTGTTTGTAAGAAACTAAGAATCCATCAAGCAAGAAAGAGAAGAATAAATCATGGCCCTACAATTCCATAACCAACCTCCCCATGATTTCCTCTAACTTCCTATTTTATAGCAATTTTGGTTTTTTAAAAATAAAATAGTACATTTCTTCTCTTTCTTGTACTTTTTTATCCGTAACATATAGCATTGCTCAAATTATAATTTAAGTTACAACTTTCCAACAACAATATTGTAACATAGTCTTCAAGACCAATGAAGCACGGACTCTGACACGGACACCACGACACGACACTGTCGTGTCGTGTCGCGGTGTCGACACGGACACTTTGACACCGCTAATGTAAAAATTATACGACACCGACATCGCTATATATTTATAAAAAATATAAGTTTAGACTTAAAAATACATACATATGCATTTAAGTTGAACAAATTTTTCAATAAAAAAAGTTTTAAAATAATATATGATAGTACATTTGACATTTACTCATCCAACTACTATCGAAAAACCAACAATAATGTAATCAAAATGTAATATATTTAATTCCTCATTGATCAATATTATTATTTCGACACATCTTTAATCGTTGTATATATGTCTGAGAAAAGTAGAACCAAATAAAATAAAATTTGGACACTTACCCCAACACGTTTGTACGAGTGTCTTATAGGTGTCGGACACCGATTTAAGAAGTGTCGGAATAAAGGAAAAATTATTTTTTTGAACACCTCTTCGACACGTTTGTACGAGTGTCGTATGGGTGTCGGACACTGACACGTGTCGGACACCGCGACACGTCTAATCATAAGGCGATGGTGCTTCATAGTTCAAGACTTTTAAGAAATTAAACTATAATTATTAAGGACAATTAGATAATTTAATACATAAGCGGGTGACAATTGTTAAATGTGATAAAATAAAAATAAAAAACCAACATATTACAAATAAATAAGATAAATAATAATGTTATCTGTTAGTTTAACGAGCTTTGAATTGTTTGGTTAATTAGCTAGCTTGAAAATATACTCAATTCTAGTGGTAAAATATTTTTTGACGAAATCTTTTTTACATGTATTAGTTCTGATATAATTTTGTATTTTTATTTTGAATTGTTTATAGCTGACTATATTTTTCG